>OZ014523.1:429589484-430189484 GCA_963966055.1 Lathyrus aphaca | reverse complement strand
TCCTAATAGAAGGATGCAGGCATAACCCTAATCATAAAGCCTTAAAACCTTTAAGGTTTAGTCCTTGATTATGAGATGACACAAAGGTAAAACTAATGGGGGACTAATCAAACCCTAATTGTGATCATGCTTGGGTATTCCTAGGGTTTATGAAGCTTGAAAGAGATCTTCAGGAAAAGCCACCAAGGAAGAAGAAAGATGGAAGGAGAAGAAGCAGAAAGAAGCAAGTCAACTTACTTCACTTAAGAAGATAAGTTGCTTGAAGAAAGAAAGTTAGGAAGAAGCATGAATGAGCAAACTCACTCTAATACAAAGATAAAATGCAGCAATGATGCATAAAGGAGATGAGAAGAGATTATGAGAAGTGAAGGCAAATTCACTTCTCAAACACTTACCACCTGAAAAGTTAGCAAAAGGAAATGAAGAGAAATGAAAATGAAATGAAATGCAAGGATGCAAGCCAAAGTCAGAAGCATGTTCATGATGCTAATGATGCAAAGAGATGGCATAAATGTATGTCATGAGATGGGGATGATCATACAGAGGATGGGAATGCAAATGAGACATGTAAGAAGCACGAAAGTTCATAAATGCATATGACATCAAATGAAAGCAAAAACAAGGAAAATGAATGATGCAATGATCAAACATGATTTCAATATGTCCTAAGATGTCTTATATGTCATGTGGATGCACAAAATGTCATGGCAAGTTCATGTATGCAAGATTATGCTAGATGGATGCAAATGAAGATGCAAATTAGGGTTATATGATCATATGAGATGTAAAATTCAAAATCAGAAGCAAATGGTAATATAAAAAATTGAAAATGGAATCAAAGGGACCCTAAACCTATATAAGTTCACTGCCCAAAGGGGAAAGTCAGAAGCTAAACCTAGAAGGACTTATGATTTTTCTAATTTTCTAGGGTTTTAAGGGTGATCCTAAAGATAAAATGTCAAACAAATTGGAAATGCATTATAAAAATGAAACAAAAATGTTTTTGGATGCTTGAAACCATGCATAACACAATGCAAAAATAATCATTCACAAACTCACTTTGGTTTAAAAGTTATAAATTTTTGAAGTTAAGGTTAAAAAAATTCAAATGTAAGAACCCTAATTCAAATGAAAATTGTCAAAGTGTGATCAAAACCAAAAAGAAATTTGTGTTGTGAGTTTGTAAATGTTTGTAAATGTTTTAAAATGCTCTCTGAATTTTTTTGGGATTTTTAAATACCTAAATGTATTTTTAATTAATTAATTCACATTAACTAATTAAAAATAATCATTTAAATGGTTTAAAAATATTTTTTAATGCAAAAAATAAAAATAAAAATATTTTTGGGTTCTGAAAATTAATTAGAGCTTGGATAAAAAATTTCAGAATTTTTGAAGTCTTTTTACTATTTTTAATAAAATTCACAAATTAAAACAAAGAAAATGAAAATAAAAATAATAAAAAGAAAAGTATACACAATGGAGAGCCAGGATTGATTCTGGGTTTGGAAAGTTTGACTTGGCGCGCTATCCTAAGGCCCACGTTTAAACTGAACTAATCCTATTTAATTAACATTTAATCCAAAAATTAAAACTAATCAAGCAATCTGGACCACACGGCACGCGCGTGAGGGATTGGTCTAAGGGCCTACATTCAAACCTGGAACCCTAACCCTAATTAATATTAATCACTTTCAGGTCACCGGAGAACAGCTCCAGTCGTCTTCTCCGGTGACATTCTCCCCTGAAAAAACTCAACTCACTCCCCAGACCATTTCTGGAGCTCTAAAGCTCCAGATTTGTTCCTCTCACCCCCTAAACCTAATTCTAACCTCAAACTTCATTTATTTTCAACCATTAACAAGAATCGAAGCCAAGAACAAAAACTGCAAAAATTTCAGACAAGCCATACACTCTCAATTCTTCATCATTTTCAAAAGTAAAAGGTTCATTGCACTCAGGGAATCAAACTTAACCAATTGAGAACTTAAAATAAAGCTTCTAGAAAAATAATTTTGTATGGCTACCTGAGGTGAAGCTTTCAACCCTGGAGCTTCCAGGCTGCTTTCTTGCTTCCAAATGCCTCCAATGAACTCCTTGAAGAAGCTTTGATGCTTGGTTGGAGTGTTTTGTGGCTAGTTTGTGAGTTTGATACAGTTCAGTTCAAAGGGGGAGGGGAATCGTGTTTTTGATATGGATGCTTTTAGGGCAAGATGATGGGTGGAAAATGATCAGTGGTTCATGGTGAGTTGTTCTATGAAGTTTGTTTGGATGTTTATGGCTTGTGTGATGAGTTTCGAATGAAAATGCATAAAGGGGAGTTTTTGTGAATGCTGGCTTGTGTGATGTTTCAGTCTCCAATCTTATGTGAAATGGCTTGCCTTTGGTACACATATCAAGTCTTGATAGGTCAGAGAGTTGTTGGTGGCCTATGCTGATTGGTATGGTTCAATATGCAAGAAGTCAACTTTTGTGTAAGTGAAAGCATGGGCTGGTTCAGGCATGGTACAAGGGTATGTCTCGAGTCAGCTAGCTTCAAGGAGGTCCATGGAAGTCATATTTTGTAGCTGGCATAAGTGGCTGAAGAGATTTGATCCATTTTGCAATTTTGAAGAAGTTTGGCCCCTTTTGAATTACTTGAAATTCATGGCATGGAATGGAATGATTCAAAGCACAAATATGATCTTTAGAGGTCACATGAGGATGTTGTGAAGCATTTGTGCATATTTGAAGCCTTTAGAATGCCTTATCATGCCATTTTGCAAAATGCCTCTTTGGTGCAAAAGTGAATTTTATGTGATTTTTCCCAACTTTGGAAAGCCATAACTTGAGTTCCAAAATGAATTAGATCTTGTTCTTGTACTTTTTGAAAAGGGAATGATCCAATCTACGACTTTCATGACCAAGAATTATTCATTTGAAGCATTTTTGGTTGAAAAAGAGGAGGTTGAAAAACTTTCCCAAAATGGAAAGTTTACATTACAAGTCATTTCCATATTTGGCAACTTTTGGTTTAGCCTACTTTTCTTCAAATTTGTGAACTTCAAATCACTTCAATGATCAAATAAAGACCATATAACTTCATTTTGATGAAAAATCCATTTTGGTTCCATGTTTGGGGGCCTCAGATGCCCTGATTTTGCCCTGACTTGCTCAAGAAGTTACCCAGTGATCAGATGACTTCCACAATGAATTTTTCCATCAAACTTGGTATGCATGATCCTTATATCCTATTGAGACCAATAGAAACAAGAGTGACCAAAAAAATTTAGAGATATGGCCTTTGAAACCAAAACCCTAATTTTAGGTCATCTGTGCAGTTAAACATGGCTCTGCTTCCCTGCCTTGCCAGTTCTTGTGATTTTCTGACTTTCTTGATCTTGGGAGGATATAATATGATGATTGAACATACATGGACCCTATTGAGATGATTGATGACCTTTGGAGTGGCTCAGAGGGCTCAGGGATTGCTCAGATCACAAACCCTAGATGCAGATGACTTTGAACCAATGCAGTCAAACAAAAATGCAACATGATGTGATATGATTGAACTTATGCAAATGAAGAGATCACAAGCCATGGTGAAATGGGTGAGGGAAATTTTGGGGTGTTTACAGCTTCCCCTATTCAAGCATGAGTTAGTTGTGCAGGATGTAAGCGACGACTTATCATACAAACAAGATAACTTGTGGTTGAATACCAAAGACAGTCCAAAATTTGCACTCGCTGGTTATGAAGAAGAAAAGGGTTATAGATTGTAAAAGGTATTATAGTATGATTATACAGTGCGGGTGACGGAGGATGACCTTCGAGTAGAGGACGACTACTGGGGGATAAAGCAATGACGGGGACGGCCGACATGCTGGGGAAATAAAGAGATCACGATGGGGACGACCATCAAGGAAAGTAACAAGATTCTCTGCGGATTAAGAGGTAAAGTCAATGATGGGGACGACCATCAGGTTTGAAGCATAAATGCAATAAATGATGAGGTACGGTCATCAAAGGTGAAGGACGATCACCTAGCAGGGGACGGCTGCTCTGTTGGGGATAAGGATGAGGGACGATCATCCAAGGTGACGGACGATCACCTGGCAGGGTACGGCTGCTCTCGGGGTTTATCATGACATAAGACGAATGTCAGATAGCAAGATCAACGATAGGGACAGCCATCGGATAAAATGATGAAGGACGATCATCAAGAAGGTGAAGGACGATCACCTAGCAGGGTACGGCTGCTAAAATATCATGACATAGGACGAATGCCGGATAGGAAAAGGTTCCAATAATGGAGACTCCGCTGGGAGAAGGATGAGGGACGGTCATCCAAAGGTGAAGGACGATTACCTGACAGGGTACGGCTGCCGAAAGTATCATGACATAGGACGAATGTCAGATAGAAAAGAAATTTTTCTAGGGATTTTCTGGGGAATCTTCTGGGGAATGGTAGATACAGATGAGTATCTATATTCAAGGAAGGAAAAGGTATAAGTGTTTGACGCGGTGTATAGATTAAAGATGCGTACGAGCATCCTTAAGACTATGATACGGACGAGTATCGATAGAAACAAACACTGACGCATGTTCAGAGATGATGATACGGACGAGTATCAACCGGTTAACAAAGAACACGGACGAGTGTTGAATCTGAGAAAGGATAAGTGGTGTATACAAGATACGGACGAGTATCTCTATGAGTAAAAAGTATGCATGAGTGAGACACAGACGAGTGTTCAACTTGCTATAAGAGGAAGTGTGTAAGTTATGTACTTATGAGTGTAAAAGATATTCTGGTGATCTGTGGGGATAAAATGACACGGACGGGTGTCGAAAGAAGTGTATTATAAACAAGTGTTTGGTTTACAATAAGTGTTTTGGCAACCATGCTGAGGAATGGTGACACGGACGGGTGTCGAAGGAGTGTATATAGATGTATCTGTCTGTAGAGAACGTTCGGGCGACTTTACTGGGGAATGATGACACGGACGAGTGCCAAAAGGAGCATGTATCTGTATTTTGAGAGTGCAAAGGGGACACTTTGGCTTTCCGCGGGGACTGTGTATATATTGCAGATGGAATGTTGGTATATACAGGTGTTTAATTCAAAACATGGCTTGTGACTATGCAGTATGTTTGATTTTTTCCGTAATGCTCCGTATTAGATGGAATGCTACGCTCTGAGGGGAAATATGATGTAAATGCTATGATTATGCAAAAGATACCGATTCGGGATTCGGATCTCGTTGTTGTGGAGATCTCTGATTGATCTTGCTTGAAGGAAAATCCCAGTTGGGCATGAGATCATTGGTAGACAAGATATATGATTCTGCTTGGGGAAGTAAGTCACTGATAGACCTATCATTGGTGATGAGGAGCCCAGTTGGGGCTGTGGAAGCTTTCGTCACTTTGTCGTGAGATCTTCAGACATTGCTCTTCCGGACAGAGTCTGGAGTTCTGCGGGGAGATGGTTCCCTGTCTAGCACTCGGCTGGGGAGGAGAAAGATCATTGAACGATCTTCCTATAGATTTCTGTGGGGATCCTGTTGAGGATGGAATATCTGACAACTCAGCTGGGGAAATGAGCTTCTTCTGGTACTGCTCCAAAAGAAATGTTGGAGAAGTGATGTCTAGCAGCTCTGACAGGGAGAGAGCATCTCCGATGTTGTTTGGAAGATGTGCTGTGGAAATAATGATTTGGCAGCTTGCTGGGGAGAGGCTTTCATGCCCCATGTTGCGTGTTGAATACCTGCAATCTTGTTAAGACAAAGAGACGTACAACATCCCCGAGGCATCCCTTACCGGATTCCATCATAGGAATTTAGACACTCCTGGGAGTAAGTAATAAATTTCCTGCAAGCATGTGATTAGAAAAGGCGCATCTGTTTTTTATGCAAACGTTATATCAAGGATATCGAACATTTTTTGTAAACAAAATAAAATGTACAAGGCGAAGTGTGACTGAAAATCTGATTTTATTAATTCGGGTGCCCTGAACTGGCAAATACAGTCAAAGAAACAAATCCCTGAAATGGGGAGATTGCTACAAGATTGAGAAACAAAAAGGTGCTGGCAATGTTGATGACACTTCAGTGAGATTCCCTTTTGCTACGAATCGTATGACATTGACGTTCTTCTCATCCTGCTTTCTGAAGAAGGCTGATTCTGATCGACGCTTGAACCTTTCGAAGCTTGCCATGTTGTGGGTGATACAGACGAATTCAGAATGCAGTTGTTCGTTTATTCCCTTATTTTGCGTGGATCACCCTTTCGGGTTTTCAATCCACCGAGATACCCATTTTTGCCTGAGCTGTCCAATGTGGCTTTTCAACTCAGCGGATGTACATTTTTTTCTTTATTTTCCCTTATTTTTGCCCGAGTCTTTTATTCTGTTTTTGACTCGCCGGGATGCCCTATTTTTGCCTGGACTTACATTCTGTTTTTGTGTCCAGCGGGTCATTTATGCAAAGTATTTTTTAACTGCATCTGAATTCACATGGGACAGGAAGTCTTCACCATCCATAGTACTGAGCATCAGTGCTCCACCAGAAAAAACATTCTTTATTATGAATGGACCATCGTAATTCGAAGTCCACTTGCCCCTGTGGTCTGTATGAGGAGGGAGGAGTCTTTTCAACACAAGATCTCCTACTTGGTATTCCCGAAGCCTGACTTTCTGATCGAAGGCTTTCTTCATTCTTTTCTGATATAACTACCTATGACAGATCGTAGCTAATCTCTTCTCTTCGATCAGATTCAATTGTTCGTACCGGGATCAGACCCATTCTGTTTCATTCAATTTGACATCCATTAGTACCCGCAAGGAGGGTAGTTCAACTTCAACAGGTAGGACTGCCTCCATACCATACACAAGCTGATACGGTGTTGCCCCAGTAGATGTTCTGATTGATGTACGGTACCCATGCAAGGCAAATGGTAGCATTTCATGCCAGTCTTTGTAGGTGACCACCATCTTTTGCACAATCTTCTTGATATTCTTGTTAGCTGCCTCCACAGCGCCATTCATCTTGGGCCTGCAAGGAGAAGAATTGTGGTGTTGGATTTTGAAGTCCTGGCACAGTTCTGCCATCATTTTGTTGTTCAAGTTGGAACCATTATCAGTAATGATTCGCTCGGGCACTCCATACCGGAAAATGATGTCTCTCTTCAAGAATCGGGCTACCACTTGCCTGGTGACATTTGCATACGAGGCTGCTTCAACCCACTTGGTAAAATAGTCAATGGCTACCAGCATGAATCTGTGGCCATTTGAAGTAGTCGGTTCAATCTTGCCAATCATATCAATGCCCCACATGGCAAAGGGCCAAGGTGAAGACATCACGTTCAAAGGATTCGGAGGCACATGCACTTTATCCGCATAAATCTGGCATTTGTGGCACTTTCTGGCATAGGCACAACAGTCTGCATCCATTGTGATCCAGTAGTAACCTGACTGTAGCAATTTCTTAGCCATTTCATGTCCTCCAGCATGGGTACCAAAAGATCCCTCGTGCACTTCGTGCATCAACAAGTCTGCCTCTGTTTTATCAACACATCTGAGAAGTACCATATCAAAGTTTCTCTTGTACAACGAACCATCATCATTTAAGAAGAAACTACCAGCTAGCCTTCTTAATGTCTTCTTATCATTGGAAGATGCCCCAGGTGGGTATGTTTGATCCTCCAAGAAGCATTTGATGTCATATAACCAAGGCTTGTCATTTTTAGCAAGGTCTGCTGAGAACACGTATGCTGGCCTGTCAAGTCTGGATACTGAAATCCAAGGAACAAAGTTGGCAGCTTGAACTTTGATCATGGATGAAATGGTAGCCAGAGCATATGCAAACTGATTTTCATCTCGAGGGATATACTCAAGTTTGACTGTTGTGAAGGATGTTAGTAATCTCCTCGTATAATCCCGGTAAGGTATCAGATGCTCCTGGTGAGTATACCACTTGTCGTTGGTTTGATTGATTACCAGAGCTGAATCTCCGAATACAGTTAAAGTCTTGATCCTGAGGTCAATGGCTTCCTCAAGACCATAATACAAGCTTCGTATTCAGCTTCGTTGTTAGTGTAGTTAAAAGTGAGTTTTGCCGAGAAAGGCATGTGAACTCCCTTGGGTGTAATGAGAACTGCACCAACTCCACGACCACTCATATTAACAGCCCCATCAAACATGATAGTCCATTCTTCTTCTGGGTCAGGCCCTTCAGTGTGAATAGGCTCTTCATGATCTTTTGCTTTTATGAACATGATGTCTTCATCAAGGAAGTCAAATCTCATAGGCTGGTGATCATCAATGGGTTGCTCAGCAAGATAATCAGACAATACACTGCCTTTGATGGCTTTTTGAGATGTGTACTGAATGTCATATTCTGTTAGAATCATTTGCCATCTTGCAACCCGTCTGGTAAATGCTGGCTTCTCAAATATATACTTGATTGGATCCATCTTTGAGATCAACAAGGTAGTGTGGGTCAACATATACTGCCTTAGTCGGCGAGCAGCCCACGCTAAAGCACAACAAGTTTTCTCGAGCAGTGAATAACGTTGTTCACAGTCGGTAAACTTTTTGCTTAGGTAGTATATTGCATACTCTTTTTGGCCAGACTCGTCATGCTGGCCCAACACACACCCCATTGACTCTTCTAATACTGTAAAGTACGTGATTAGAGGTCTTCCTTCAACTGGAGGCATGAGGATTGAAGGCTCTTGTAAGTATTCCTTGATTTTGTCAAAAGCCCTTTGCCAGTCTTCGTTCCACCTGACCGTTTGCTCTTTCCTTAATAACTTGAACAAGGGCTCACAGGTTGCTGTAAGGTGAGATATGAACCTTGAAATGTAGTTCAATCTACCTAGAAACCCCCGAACTTCTTTTTTAGTCTTTGGTGCAGACATTTCTTGAATGGCTTTGACTTTGTCAGGGTCAACTTTAATCCCTTTCTGACTTACAATAAATCCCAGCAACTTACCGGATCGCACCCCGAATGTGCATTTGTTGGGGTTCTCCTTCAATTGGTTCTTCCTCAGACGCTTGAATAGTTTCAACAGATTTACTAGGTGGTCTTCTTCTGTGAAGGACTTGGCAATCATGTCATCCACATAACACTCGATTTCTTTATGGATCATGTCATGGAATAATGTTACCATAGCCCGTTGATAAGTGGCACCAGCATTCTTCAGTCCGAATGGCATCACGTTATAACAGAATATGCCCCGAGGTGTGATGAAAGTTGTCTTCTCCATGTCTTCAGGTGACATTTTGATCTGATTATATCCTGAAAATCCATCCATGAAGGAGAACATCGAGAACTGAGTCGTATTATCAACCAATACATCAATGTGAGGTAATGGGAAATCATCTTTCGGGCTGGCTCTGTTCAGAACCCGATAATCCACACACATCCTCACTTTGCCATCCTTCTTAGGCACAGGTACAATGTTAGCAACCCACGGCGGATAGCTAGTTACAGCAAGGAAACCAGCGTCCCACTGTTTTTGTACCTCTTCTTTTATCTTCATTGCCATATCTAGGCGAGTACGGCGCAACTTCTGTTTTACTGGAGGACAGTCTTCTTTTAGAGGCAGCTTGTGCATAACAATGTCGGTATCCAGACCTGGCATATCCTGATAAGACCAAGCAAAAACATCCACATACTCCCGAAGCATATAAATAAGTTGCTCTTTCACTGAATCCTGCAGAAGGGCCCCGATTTTTACTTCTTTTAAGTCTTCTTCTGTACCAAGATTAACCGTCTCAACTTCCTCCTGATGAGGAGTGATAACCTTCTCCTCTTGTCTTAACAACCTGGCTAGTTCTTCAGGTAGATCATAATCTTCTTCAACCCCTTCATCGGCTTGATTAACTGGTTTGTCAAAGTCATACGAAGTCATAGCAGTGTTGTTGTCGGTGCAGTCTGGAGGACACTCTCTGCAAGGGTTTAGATTTGTTCATTTTAGTGATCAGTTTTATCTTGTTTAGAAAAAAAATGAAGTTATTATTTTGAAAAACATTGCCATTTTATTTTTGTACAAAAAATAAAGAATGAAAAACAGTGAGCGGAAAAGACTCATTTGCAAAAGATGTCCTGATATTCATTAATTGATTGTTTGCACAAAATACAAGATGGCCCGATTACAAAATGAGCCCTGACATCTTGGGCAAGATGCAGGACTTGATGCATGCTTAAAGACAGGAAATAATAATTACTCTGCAGGAGTAACTCTTATAATTTCCTGGGAAGACCAGTTTGAGACTTGGTTCCCCGGGATCCTTGGACGTATCCAGTTTTCCAGGTTGCGTTTGTCTTCTGACTCATCTTCCAAACTATTCACAGCATCCGCTTCTGGTGAAGCCTCCGCCTCCCCCAACATTATCAATTTGTGGTGAAGAGGTTGATGAATCCAGAGTGATTTTCTCCCCATTGCAGTAGAGATCGGAGCCGTAGTGCAAAGGTATGGCATTACTGCTTTCATAAGGAATAGGCCCAGGTACCGTAATGGTAACTGGGCTGATTGCTGCAGAGGAAGGTACTGTAATGGTGTGCGGATCATAGTAAATGGTGACCGGAGATCTGGCAGGAGGTGCCATAGTTTGTTGTTGGAAATTATTATTGTGAACATTGGCTGGGTCATAATAGATTGTGACCGTTGATACATCTTCGTTAATTTTTGCTGGCGTTGTAGAAGATTCTATTGGTGAAATGGGTGCTGATGTTGTAGAAGAAATAGTTGTTGAATTTTGACTTGTTGAAGTGATGGACGGAGTAATTGCTGGTGGTGTTGATGAATCAATAAGAATGATTGTTGTCGCTGTTGTAGGAGAATCTGTTGAAAGAAGGATTGTTGGTGTTGTAAGAGATTCCATTGTTGTGGAGACAAGAGTTGCTGTAGGAGCTGTTGAAGTAATTTGCAAAATCCCATCTTGGATAAGGCCATCTATGCCAATCCTCAGCTTCTCACAACCATTATTAGCTGTCTTACACAATTCACAGCATGCCCCACAGCCTGGGAACACTTGGCATCTTAAAAGTTGAACTTTGACTTCAGCCAGTGGTGTTTGAATTTGTGCAACATTATCAATTAGTGTAGATGTCCTCTTCAATGGCATTAATCCTAGGCCCACCATGATTAGGCATAGGATTTCTGTTAACGTTCGGAGGAGGTGCGAAGTTGAGGGCTTTAGAATCAACCAAATCCCGAACCTTCATCTGTAATGCTCTGCATTTCTCAGTATTGAGACCAAGTGCGTTGGAGTGAAAGGCACATCTGGCGTTGACATCATAATTCTTTGGGAGATTGAGAGGATCTGGTGGTGCCAACGTCCTTAACTCAACTAGGTTGAGCTTAAGGAGTTGTGGCAATAAAGCAGCATAAGGCATAGGGATAGGGTCAATTACCCTATTTGCCTGAGATGGCCTCTGTTGGAAGGGACGCTGCTGTTGGCTGCTATTGTTGTTGTTGTAGGTTCTTTGTTGTGGAAAATGAGATGGTTGATGATAGTGAGGTTGTTGTTGTTGTTGAGGATATAATGGTTGTTGTGGAACTGGAGCTGGGATGGTAACAGCTGCTACTGACCTGTGAGAATATTGGGGCCTGCCCCTGCTTGTATGAATAGCATTTGTTTCACCCGCCCTCCGGGGTCCTGCAAAGGGTTTTCTGGGGTTTCTGGAGGAACTTGCACCGTTGTCGGATATTTTGCCCATCTTCAAGAGACTTTCAATTCTCTCACCAACTATAACCACATCAGCAAAACTGGTAGAGGAGAAAGCAGCAAGCCTATCAATATAAGTCCCTTTCAATGTGTTCATGAACATGTCAGCCATTTCTCTTTCTGACATAGGTGGTTGGACAGCAGCGGCAAGTTGTCTCCATCTCTGAGCATAATCCCGGAAGCTCTCTCTAGAAGACTGAGACATGCCCATTAGAAGAGTTCTATTGGGAGCCATGTCTAGGTTGTACTGATATTGCCGGATGAAAGCCTCGGCCAAGTCCTTCCAACATCTTATGGTGGCCCTAGTCAGATGCGAATACCATTCTCTTGAAGCTCTAGTCAGACTGTCCTCAAAGTAGAACATCCATAACTTCTCATCCATGGTATAAGCCTTGAGCCTTCCCAAGAAAGATTGTAGATGAGTACGCGGACAGGAAGTGCCATTATACTTCTCAAAGCATGGGGGTTTGAATTTGTGGGGAATTCTCACCCCATCTACTAGTCCCATATCCATCACGTCGAAGTCCCATATCCATCACGTTGAATTTGTGGGAAATCTCATCCAATATTCTATCATATACCTCATCTCCAGCCCCTATAACAGTAAATTGTTCTTCTTGGGGATCCTCTTGCAGGATTCTGCCCCCAGCAGTATTACCTTGAACATTCCTCGGGATGTTAACTTCTGGATTCATATGGGGTCCATATTCTGGTTGGTCAATACGAGGCTGCCCTCGTTCATTGTTGCTAGTTCCCCCTGTTCCAAGATGAGGCTCCTTAGGAGTTTGTCTTTCCACCAGCTCTCTCAGTCTTTCTTGGCTCTGGGCTAAGCCAGTCATGACAGCCATAAATTGAGACATCTGGTTTCTCATTTCTACTCTCTCGTTTGCCATCTGATTTCTGACCTCATTTAGGTCCTACTGTACCTGCTCCATTTGAATGCCGGGAAGGTTGTTACGAGTCGGGTACCGATGCGTGCGGTTGACAGGGAACACTCGGCGACGAGCAATGTTTCCTGAGATCACAACAAAGTTAGAAACAAATATAAACAAAAACCTACAAAACAAAGAAATTGTTAGTATGCAATGCAGTATGCTTATTTGTTTTCCAAGGTATCCGGTTTGGTTCTTGGTTTTGACCTTTCCAGACCTCGAGGAAGATGCTTGATGTTGTTGAGAAAAGAAGCCCACATGAAAACAAACTAAATATATTACAAATGATGAAACATACATAGTCTGTTTTACAACACATGCCCATGGAGGGTCAAAAATACAACAACAAAAGGGAAAAGTACATCAAAAGGGAAAGAACAACAAGCAAAGAGGAATCAAACATCCAATCCATAATCATCTTCCCTGACCTCCTTCAGGAGTGCCTCAGTTACTGGACCAGCTGGATGCTCTGTAATGGTCCTAATGAGGAGGTTCCTAGTAGCAATGGCAGTAGTCAGCTTATTATGCATGTCCTGATCTTTGGATCTCTTTAAACCTGCTCGAAGCTTCAATTCTGAAATCTCCTTCTGAGCAGCCAACAAAGCCTCATGCTGCTTCTTCTCATTGGCTTCCAGATGTTCAATCTTGGCTTGAGTCTTCTGGTATTCTTGTGCACGGGCTTCGGTGATCCTGACCCACCTAGCCTGGATCTCTTGCATATAGTGCTCAGCCCTAGCTTTCTGAATCTTGGCCTCCTTGTAGGCATTCTTCAATATTTGTTCCCCAGCCCTTGCTTTCCTTATGTAGTCTTCTGTCTTTTCAATTTTGGCAAGGTGCTCAACCCTGAGCTTCTCCAATCTCTCAATGTCCAGGCGACCATCACTTCTTTCCCAAAGAGTCTTCTTCAAGGCTTGGGACAGCTGCTCATTCCTTTCCTTCAGCTTTTCAAATTCCTCCAGGCTAACTGTTACTGCAGGCTGCACTGTGGATGGTCCAGGTGTGTCTTCCAAGGTAAAAGGCATTCTGGTAATCTGAGCTCTAGTACGGGACCAGTCTGTGTACTGAGCTGAAGCAACATTGTTACATCTTCCAAGAATAGCTACCCCTTTTGTCTGGATGTTGTCCCAAGCCCAGGATGCTTGTCTGACAACAGCTGAATTAGGTTGAACTTCACAATATAGGGTCTCAGCTAAATCCTGTCCTTTGGGAGGGTGGACTAAGGCATAGCCCAATTGTCTCTTAAATAGTAAGGGGTTGTAGTTCATACAACCCTTTACTCCTATCAGAGGCACATTTGGGTATTGTCCACAGCTGGTGATAATGTCCTTGCCCTTGGTGCTCTGGGTGCACCATCTGATATCATCTGAAGTCAAGGCAATGAACCTCTTGGCCCAATTTTTCTGCTAATGTGGGTTTACGAAAGCATATGATTTAGGCAGGTGCCTGAGTAGCCAAGAGTAGAAAAAAGGAGCACAACATCTTACCAACTTCCCCCTTTGTTTTTCATTCCTCTGATGAATGGAATAGTAAATATCCCCTAGTAATGTAGGCACTGGGTTCTTCAGAAGAAACAAATGGATGGCATTCTTACTGACAAATTTAGGATCATCTGCAAACAGTATAGCCCCATATATGCTGAGGGCCAAAAGTGCACAGACTGCCCTCCACTCTCCCAATGAAGCCTTCAGGATGGCCTGAGAAATCAAGAAGTCCAGATGCAAACCAG
Source organism: Lathyrus aphaca (assembly GCA_963966055.1). NCBI lineage: Eukaryota > Viridiplantae > Streptophyta > Magnoliopsida > Fabales > Fabaceae > Lathyrus > Lathyrus aphaca. Next base: position 430,175,113 of record OZ014523.1, on the reverse strand, counting down.
GAATCCCAGCTTTTGTTTTCATACTTTGCTCAATAAGGGCAGGCTCCAAGTACAATGCCCTTGCTATCTCTTCACTCCTAGGGGAAGTCATCTCTGGGTTGAAGGGGATTCCTCCTCTGATAGGTACTCCAATCAACAAAGAAAACTCTTCCAACAGAGGCCCTATCTGAAAGTCTGGAAAGGTGAAGCATCTCAATGGAGGGTCATAAAACTGCAAGCATGTGTGGATCATGCTCCTCTGAGAAGGATCAAGGTCCATAACCATATCCAAGATACCCCCATAGTGCTCTCTAAACAGTGGGACGTGGTTAGGTGTGATAAGTGACTGGACCTACCTGATACCAGTCAACACAGGCTTAAAAAAGTGGTAGGATATGTTGCTCTTCCTGGGAGTAGCCATGAGTGCTTCTGAAGAAGCTGAAGATAAGTGCTGATGAAGATCACAGACTAAGGCTGGAAATAAATCTCTGACAGGTTGATGCTGGTGGTGATGGAGGTAGCTGAAGCAGATGCTGAAGAGGATAGCTGAAGCAGAGGTCTAAGCAGAAGAAGGGGTCAAAACCAAAACCAAGATACAATGAGGTGGATACCCTGAAAAGCAAATAAGCAAATGTCAAATGATGCAATGATGATATATGCAAATGATATGCAAGGGTTTGTGATCAAGAGCTGGATCTGATTATCTGTCTTGATATAAGGCCCATGTATGTTCAAAGGTCTAGATGGAGGTTTTAGAAATCCAATAACCAGGGTGAGGGACTCAAATAAAGAGTCACATGTCCAGGGTTAATCACAAGAACTGTCCAAAATGAGGTACTCTTAAACAAAAAAGTAACAGGGTATGATGTGGTCAAGGGTTTCTGCAAACCTGTAAACAGCCCAACCCCCTCACAGGTAATGTTCTAGTACAAGGATCCTCAGACTTGGATCAGTTATGAGAAGTGTAAACACTTCTAACCTGAAGGTACAGTGTTTACAATAACCATAAAAGATCCTCCTCTAATTCACCCCAGATTCTGAAGGCCATAATAAAGGTCATCCAGACTTAGCAGGCTTCCCAGATAGCCCTAGCACTACAGGAAATCTGTAGCACAGAGTTCTCAAGAAGAAACCCACATCTGAACCGTGTTTCATATTCCCGCACCAGACTGAAATGGAATGGGAAAGAACATGAACCACTCTAGCCTAGGTGTCACTCAGGTCCCAGGTATAGGACCTTAATCTCTCAATGGAACCCCACCCACCAAAACAGGAAACCAGATCCAGCATAGTGACAATGACAGTATGAAATATGCATAAGAATGTAAAGAAAGCAATAAATAAAGCTCTACATAAAGCAATAAATAAAGCAAAATAAATAAACACACATAGCACATAACACCCCAGTAAACACAAATCAAACAAGCGCTAGGAGGAACCCGCAAAAAGAACCAGAAGCCCTGGTTGCAATATAAGGGTCCCCAGCAGAGTCGCCAAGCTGTCGCTCCCAAAGATTTACATCCCGGTACAAGCGCGAACGGTCGGCGAAAGAGGACATGAAGATGAACTGAAAAGAGTCGCCAGCTAGGCATTTTTATCCCGAAGGAAAGGTAATGCTGCATAAACCTAAGGAAAGATGGATAAGACGGTTGCGAACCAGAGAAACTGAGAAAGGGGGTTGGTTACAACTTGGGAAGGTATTAGCACCCAGATTGTCCGTCGTACTCGACGGGATCCACGCTTATAAGATTTGTGTTTAAAGGGGTAGTGTCAGTGCTATTTTGTGTGTAAAAGCTGGAAAAGAATGCAAGTGTCAGTGCAAAAGAAATGTGAAGTGAGATGAAAAAGTGTCAGTGCAGAGAAAGAATATGAAGCTCAAGACTATGATGCTTAAAGAATAATGCTGGAAGAGGGGGATGTGTCGTACCTCGAAAAATACGATCCTCGCGAAAGACGCGGATAAAACAGACAAACAGAGTCGCCACCTAATTTTAATCTATTCCTAATAAAGGAAAAGGTAAATATAGATAAACCCTATAAAAGAATGAACTTGGTCATTGAAACCAGATTCTGAATTCGGGAGTCGGTTACGCGAGAGGAAGGTATTAGCACCTCTCACGTCCGTTGTATTCAACGGGAACCTCTTAGTCTAATCTACGATTGTATGTTAACTTAAATTACTGTCTTCTTATTAATAAACGAGTATGGAGAATGGGTGGTTTTGGTCCTAGGGTGCTGTAAACACCCCAAATTTGCCCTCACCCATTCACACCATGGATTGTGATCATTTTCATATGCATAAGTACAATCATGTCATCTCACATCTCATTTTTATCCACTGCATAGCTTTCAAGGCATCTGCACCTAGGGTTTGTGATCTGAGCAACCTCAAAGCTTTTTGAGCCATTCCAAAGGCAACCAATCAACTCAAAGGGGTCCATGTGTGTTCTTATATCATGTTTCATCTCCTCAAAGTCAAAATTGCAGAGGGATCACAAGAACTAGGGTTTGAGTGGATGCAGAGCCAAGTTTGACTGCACAGTTGACTGAAAATTAGGGTTTTGGTTTCAGAGGCCATAACTCCAAACTTTTTGGTCATTCTTGTTTCCATTGATCTCTATATGGTATAGGGAGTATACATATCAATTTTCATGAAGAAATTCCATGGGGAAGTCATCTGATCAAGGGTTGACTTTTCAGACAAGTCAGTGCAAAATCAGGGCATCTGGGGCCCCCAATGACCCAACCAATGGGTGATCTTCATCATTTTGAGTGTATATGATCTTTATTTGATCATGGAAGAAGGTTGAAGTTCATAGAAATCAAGAATTTAGGGTTTTTGCAAATGTTGACTTTTTGGGCATAGTTGACTTTTCAAGAATGCATCATTTTAGGTCAATTTTCAAGCTTTGATTCTTGGTCCAAAAATGCTTCAAATGGAAAAACTTTGGTCATGAAAGTTGTAGATCTCATCTTTCCCTTTTCAAAAAGTACAAGAACATGACCAAACTCTTCTTGGATCAAAAGTTATGGCAATGCAAAGTTGGCTAAAATCATTGATTTTCAAGGCATGCCCTAAGTGAGAACTTTGCAAAATCTTGGACAAATGCATCATGTGACCTCTAATTCATTTCAAACCATTACACAAACATTCTCTAAGTCCTAAAAATCAGAATTGGATCAAGTTTGCCTATGGTTTGGTTCATGTAACAAGGCATTTTTCATGAAAATCCATAAAGTAACCAAGTTGCAAAACTCATGATCAGGCCTTCACCACTTGCTGCCTTGAATGCTGGACCAAGCTGACATTTCCCCCTCATCTTGCTGCGCATAGCCCATGCCTTGTACCAAGCTAGCACCTCACCATACTTTCTCTTACACAAGAGTTGACAAATTGCAAAAGTTGCCTCACCTATCCAAAAAGCACATGTCAAATCAACTGACCAATGAGAGAGAGTTATGTGGACAATTTGCAAGCAAAACATAAGGGCAAGCAAGGCTGAAACCATCATATTCATCACATACACAAAAACTCACCATCTTGCAACTTGCTTCGAATTCCTCTCCACAGCCACAAAACACTCAAACTTTTTCCTCCATTCAACTCACCATGTATCACTGAGTAGAAACCACCCAAAGCACAAGCCTGAAACAGCCAGATTACTCCATAGCCATTTCTCACTCCATTTTGCAGTTTCATTCGAAACTCTCATCCTAGCTCACCAACACACAAACAAACACCACAAACCTTCTCCATTCATCATCAGGACCTCAAACCTTCATTCACCATGACCTGAAAGTGCCAGAATCTTCATTGCCATTTTTGACTGAACTGAAGCAGGAGCTTTCGAAACTCATCATCAAGCCAACTTAAACTCCATTTGAGCATTCAAACATCTTCTGGGGACCAAGTGGAGCAGCTTGCACAAAGAAAGGTGGCCAGAAAGTTCCTAAACTGAAAGCTTCGAATCTCAGGTAACCTGAAATTTATTTTTCCAGAAGTTGTTTTTCTTGTTACAAACTTGTTCTTCATGTCTTGCTGATCATCCTGGTACCATTGGTTTTGAAAATGGTTGTGATTTGAGCATTTAATTTGACTCTGAAACTGGTTTGCCCTAAAAATGTTTGCTTTCGATTCATGTGATTGATGAAGAATAAATTTGTTTGGGGTTAGGGTTTTGATTCAGGAGATCATGGGGTCCATTTCTATGTGTTTAGTTTTCATTTTAGTTACGATTTGAGTGATTTGGAGGTTTCTCAGGTGAGATGCTGGCCGGAGAAGACGACCGGAGGTCCTCTCCGGCCACCTGAAAGTCATTAGGGCAAATCCCTGTAATTAATGAGCGTTTGAATGGTGAGCGTTGGATGGGTTGACTTGGTCCATTCCCGCGCGTGATCAAGGGCCCAGATTCGTTCATTAAACCCTAATCAGCTTTATTTATTTAGTTAATTAAAATTAAGCCTGTTTGAATTGGGACCCTTGGATGAAGCGCGCAGTCAACCTTTTCAAACTCTGGATCAATCTCAGCCTTCCATTGTGCATACTTCAGTTTTATTTAATTTTAATTCATTTTCTTTCCAATTAACTTGTATAATTATTTTAAAATAGCAAAAAATTCTTAAAAATTATGAAACTTTTTCCTAAGAATTTTAATAATTTTTAAGACCCAAAAATATTTTTTATTTTATTTTTATCATTAAAAAAGTATTTTTAAATATTTAAAAGATTATTTTTAATTGATTAATGGGAATTAATTAATTAAAAATACTTTTAAGTATTTAAAAATTACAAAAAAATTCATGAAATGTTCTAAGACATTTAGAAACATTGTCCAACCTTCAAACCAAATTTCTTTTTTGATCTTGATGCATTTTAAGAATTTTTCATTGAATTAAATCATATTTTATGCATTATTTTGATCATGGATTCAAAAATTCATTTCTGCCTATTGGAGAAGGTTGAGACATTGATTCTTCTTGCATTGTTTTCCATTTTGCATGTAGTTTCTAGGGTAAAATGGCCATGAATTGTTCTTGCATTTTCAAATTGTTTGGCATTTGTTTTGTTAAGAACCCTAAAAAACCCTAATAACTTAGAAAAATCATATCTTGAGTTTGGTTGAGAGTTGAGAGCTCCCCTTTGGGCGGTGGTTCATCATAGGCCTAGGGTTTCTTTGGGTACCATTTTCCATTTTTACTTTAGGGTTTTGCTTCTGTTTTTGGTTTGTGTTTGATGTTTGATCCATGAACCCTAATTTGGGCTTTCTTTTGCATCCCTCTTGCATTTCCTTGCATAACATGACTTGTCTTTGCATTTTGTGCATTCTTATGATTCATTTGACATCTTAAGACATTTGGAAAGCATGTTTGGTCATTGCATTGCATGTTTGCCATGTCATTTGTCTTGTATGCTTCATAACTTTCCATGCTTGTTCATGCTCCTTAACTTGCATCATTTGCATTCATGGTCTTGTATGAACATCCCCATTGTCTTGCCTCATGTTTGCAGCACCTCATAACATCATAATCATCATCAACATGCTTCTGGTTTTGCTTAGCATCATATCATTTCATCTCATCTTGCATTGCATTGCATTTTCTTTCTAACATTGCAGGTGGTAAGTAAACTTGAGAAGTGGATTTGCCTTCACTTCTCATACCTCTTCTTTTCATCTCTCTTGCATCCATTGCTGCATTTTTATATGTGTTTGAGTTTGAGCTTGCTCATTCTTCTCCTTCTCACTTTCTTTCTTCAAGTGACTTGACTTCTTGAATGAAGCAAGTCACTTTGCTTCTCTTGATCTTGTTCATCTGCTTCCTGGTGGTTCCTCTGAAGATTGTCCTTGAAAACCTCACAAACCTTAGGACCAACCAAGCATGATAATGAATTAGGGTTTTGATTAGTCTCCCCCCATAGTTTTTACCTTTGTGTCTCTCTTTGAGTCCTCTCTTCTCACCTCATAATCAGGGACTAAACCCTAAAGGCTTTAAGACTTTGTGATTAAGCTTATGCCTGCATCCTTCTCTTAGGATGGAGTGTATAACTTTAATCCTAAGTCTTGAACCCTTAAGGTGTTTAAATCTCTTAATCAATTCATCTAATAATCATCAAGACATCACACTTGTAACTTGGGCCTTGCATTAGGGTTCTAATTCTTCCTCAAGTGGTTAAGAAGGACTAACCCTAGTGTTAATGGACAAGTCCCCCTCAAGTTGTCTTACAAATCATGAAAAACACTTCATCATTATCATTAAACTAAAATCCACTTAATTAAAGGTTTTGTTTTGTCATGAGTTTAATCCCTAATCATGGATTAAGTTGAGGAGTTTTCCTCAGCTTAAACATTCTCATCTATTATCCTTCTTTTAGGATGGTGTAATGGGTCTGTTTAATCCTTGATTATGGCTTAACCTCATTACTCAACACTAAACAAAGATCCCAAAAACATCTAAATAATCACAAGTAGGTTAATGATCTTAATCCTGCATCAAAGGTGATTAAGTGTGAGAATCTGACTTCACACTTAAGGTATTCTCATTACCCCTAATCAGAGGGAAGATGTGATGAGTTTACTAACCCATTGGTTTAGGCTTAAGCTCATTTTCTTATGACAAACTTCAAAAAGCAATAAAAGACTGAAAACACAAAAACAAACAATAATCGTCTCCTCCGGGATTCTTTTCTCATCACCTTCATTCACAAACGAGAACTTGCTTCTTCCGTCTAATGCAAGACAGTTAGCACCTGAGCCAGACAGGTCATACACTTGAGCATAGACAAGCAAGCAGTTCACAAGTCAATTCACCTTTCAGTCTCTTTGGGTCAAACTACGGTGTTCTGACTTCCTCATTGCACGAGAGGATACGTAGGCATAACTTAACAGTTATCGAACAAAAGTCTCTGTATATTCCCCCTCCTTCCAGCCTCATTCTTTAGCCTCATGATCTTGAGCATTTCACTCCTTGTTCTTACACTGACACTATACATATTACACTTCACACTTCTTTTGCATTGACACCTGTACATTCTTTTCCAGCTATTTTACACACAGATTGCACTGACACTACCCCTTTATAGCACAAGTCTTTTAAGCGTGGATCCCGTCGAGTACGGCGGACAATCTGGGTGCTAATACCTTCCCAGGTTGTAACCAACCCCCTTTCTCAGTCTCTCTGGTTCGCAAACCGTCTTATCCATCTTTTTCTAGGCCTATGCAGCATTGCCTTTCCTCCGGGATAAAAATGCCTAGTTGGCGACTCTTTTCATCTCCAGTGAGTTCACGGCTGTGTGTTCTCACTGTTCCCTTCGCCGACCGTTCGCGTCTGTACCTTCATCTGATCCATTTTCATTTGTCGGGAGCGACAAGTGCTCGGCAAGGATCGAAATCCATGTGCCTACGTATTCCCTTGTGCAATGGGAAAGTCAGAGCCTCGTAGTTCGTGGTGCTAAGGTTCGTTGGCTAGTTTGTTTTAATGAACAGTTGTTTGAACCGCATTCTAACTGCTAAGCGTTGGCTTGTCTGCTTGCAATAGGAGGCTGAAGCGCTAGCTTATTTGCAAAGAAGAAAGAGTTTAAACAAAGTTCGCGTTAACGGAAAAAGTTTGATCAGGTTAGGGTTTTTAAGAATGAAAGGGTAAATAAATCGCGTCCTGAGGGGCGGGCCTCAGGAGAATCTATTCGAGAATTCGAGGAATTCTGGATTCCAGAATTCAATTCTTTCATTATTTGATATGTTGAATTAAGTATTTTAATCGCGAAAGATCGAATGTACTACGTCCCATGGGGCGAGCCTTAGGAGAGTTCATTCAAGAATTCGAGGAATGCTAGACTCCAGAATTCTATTCTTTCGGTTTTTTAATTATGAAAATATTGATTATTCGCATTTGGAAGAAGCCTGATTGCTTTTGACGTTTGCGTAGAACACTGATGGCCTAAGCTCATCACGATCACGAGTTACGAATTTGAAAGAAAGAAAAGAAGAAGTCGAGATGTAGAAGAAATAAATGAGAAGAAGAGAATGCAATATACAGTAGTCGAATAATGCACAAATAGTGCCTACACCAGTAGGACTTCCAGATGCAACAACATGCAAATGATAAAATCGGTCTCATCGATACCTAACGGAGAAGGTCCGTTGCCTCTTCAATACACGCAAAAGAATTCAAGAATATTTGTCCGAAAATTTACTGGGTCAATCCAAGTATCCTCAAACGCTCAATATCAGCAATCCCCATCCAAAATCAATTAACGGAGAAGGTCTGTTATTTCTTCAATATGCACGAGAGAAGTTCAAGCAAGGTGTTAGAAGCTTCAATCAACCAAATTAAATATCTCACGCTCAGTATCGCGAGTCACCATTACTCCATGAGAACCCATCCAAAAATTATGGACACCTTGTGCAAATTAATCCACACCCTAATCTGCAACTTAATCAAAATCATCCACGAAATATCTAATTAAAAATCATCAACGAAAAGATTTAATTAAAGAAACCTATTAATATTCTAATTACATATTCGACTAAAATTGATTACAAGGAGACATTATAACACTACATTTTAATCAAGGCAACCAATCACAATTATGTCAAGAAGAGGATCATAAGAAAATTAAGCCAACAAAAATCATCCAAACTGTTCAAAAACCAATTAATAAATAAGTAATAAAACAAAAATTATCTGGACAAAGAAACCAGCTACAGCAACCCCCAAACCAATACCTTGTCAGCGGCCTGCTGTCGCTCCCACCAAATGACACATGGTCAGAAGGGGTACAGACGCGAACGGTCGGCGAAAGAAGAGGTGGATAGAGTCGCCAGCTAGGCATTTTTATCCCGAAGGAAAGGTAATGCTGCATAAACCTAGGAAAATACGGATAAGACGGTTGCGAACCAGAGAGACTGAGAAAGGGGGTTGGTTACAACCACGGAAGGTATTAGCACCCAGATTGTCCGCCGTACTCGAAGGGATCCACGCTAAAAAGATTTGTGTTTTAAAGGGGTAGTGTCAGTGCAATTTGTGCATCAAAGCTGGAAAGAATGCAAGTGTCAGTGTAAAATAAATGTGAAGTGTATAAGAGAAGTGTCAGTGTAAGAACAAGAGTGAAATGCTCAAGAATATGAGGCTTAAAGAATAATGCTGGAAAAAGAGGGAATATACAGAGACTTTTGTTCGATAACTTGTTAAGTTATGCCTATGTATCCTCTCGTGCAATGAGGAAGTCAGAACACCGTAGTTCGACCCAAAGAGACTGAAAGATGAATTGACTTGTGAACTGCTTACTTGCCTATGCTCAAGTGTATGACCTGTCTGGCTCAGGTGCAAACTGTCTTGCATTAGACGGAAGAAGCGAGTTCTCGTTTGTGAGTGAAGATGATGAGAAAAGAATCCCGGAGGAGACGATTATTGTTTGTTTTTTGAGTTTTCAGTCTTTTATTGCTTTTTGGAGTTTGTCATAAGTTAATGGGCTTAAGCCTAAACCAATGGGTTAGTAAACTCATCACATCCTCCCTCTGATTAGGGGTAATGAGAATACCTTAAGTGTGAAGTCAACATCTCACACTTAATCACCTTTGATGTAGGATTAAGATCATTAACCTACTTGTGATTATTTAGATGTTTTTGTTGTTTTTGTTTAGTGTTAAGTAATGAGATTAAGCCATAATCAGGGATTAAACAGACTCATTACACCATCCTAATAGAAGGATAATAGATGAGAATGTTTAAGCTGAGGAAAACTCCTCAACTTAATCCATGATTAGGGATTAAACCCATGACAAAACAAAGCCTTTATTAAGTGGATTTTAGTTAATGGTAAGATGAAGAAGTGATTTTTATGGTTTGTAAGACAACTTGAGGGAGACTTGTCCATTAACACTAGGGTTAGTCCTTCTTAACCAGTTAAGGAAGAATTAGAACCCTAATGCAAGGCCCAAGTTACAAGCTTGATGTCTTGATGATTATTAAGTGAATTGATTAAGGAATTTAAACACATTAAGGGTTTAACACTTAGGATTAAAGTTATACACTCCATCCTAATAGAAGGACGCAGACATAAGCTTAATCACAAAGCCTTAAAGCCTTTAGGGTTTAGTCCCTGATTATGGGATGAGAAGAGAAGACTCAATGATGACACAAAGGTAAAAGCTAAATGGGGGGGACTAATCAAAACCCTAATTATTGTCATGCTTGGTCATTCCTAGGGTTTGTGAGGTTTGCAAGAAAGAATCTTCAAAGAACCACCAAGGAAGGAAGCAGATGAAAGGAACAAAAAGAAGCAAAACAACTTGCTTCACTTGAGAAGTCAAGTTGCTTGAAGAAAGAAGGTAAGATGAACAATAAAGAGCAAGCTCAATCCAATACACATACAAAATGCAGCAATGATGCATAAGAGAGATGAAAAGAGATTGTGAGAAGTGAAGGCAAATTCACTTCTCAAAGTAACTTACCACCTGAAAAGTTAGTGAAAGAAATGAAATGCAATGCAAATGAGATGCAATGGCATGGTGCAAGACAAAGTCAGAAGCAAATAAATGATGTTAATGATGCTAATAGATGATGCAAACATGAAACAAGGCATGAGGATGATCATACAAGCATATGGAATGCAAAGGAAACATGCTTAGAACCATAAACATACATGAAAAGTTATGAAATGCAAATGACATACAACATGGAAAATGAAAGATGCAATGATCAAACATGATCCTAATATGTCCTAAGATGTGTCATGAATCAAATGAATGCAAAAAATGTCATGGCAAGTCATGGTATGAAAGCAAATGTAAGATGAATGCAAAAGAAAGCCCAAATTAGGGTTTATGATCAATACACAAAACAAAAATCAAAACTAGAAGCAAACACTATGATAAAAATTTGAAAATGCATTCAAAGGAAACCTAAACCTATACAAACTCACTGCCCAAAGGAGAGGATCCAATTCTTAACCTAGTGTAAGTTATGAATTTCCTAAATTGGCTAGGGTTTTAAGGTACCTTGTTAAGAAAAATGTCAAACAAATTGAAAATGCAAGATCAATTCATGCCAATTTGATCCTATAAACAAAATGATATGCAAGATGCAATGCAAAAATAATCATTGTCCAACTCTCAATGGTTAGGCAGAAATGAATTTTCAAAGTTTGGATCAAAATAATGCCTTGAAATGAAATTAAATCCATTGAAAATTGTCAAAAGGCATCAAGATCAAAAAATAAATTTGATTTGAGAGTTGGACAATGTTTCTAAATGATTTTAAATGTTTCATGAATTTTTTTGTGATTTTTAAATACTTAAAAGTATTTTTAATGAATTAATTCTCATTAATCAATTAAAAATAAACTTTTAAATAATTTAAAAATATTTTTTAATGCAAAAAATAAAAATAAAAATGTTTTTGGTTTCTGAAAAATTAATAAAAGGTTGAATAAAAATTTTCAGAATTTTTGAACAATTTTTGCTATTTTTAAATAAATGAACAAAACAAATGAAAATAAATATGAATAAAATGAGAAGTAATCAGGATCAAGGGCTGGCATTCAAACTGGACGCGCGGGAGTTGACTGCTGTTGCACCCCAAAATTTGCCCTCACAAATACAAGACTTTGTGTGCTAAGAAGATTCACAAGGTTCACAAGATTCACAATACTTACAAGACCTTTCATGAGGTTCATGAAGTCTACAAGTCACTTTATGAGGTTCACAAGGTTCACAAGATTCACAATGCCTACAAGACCTTTCATGAGGTTCATGAAGTCTACAACTCACTTTATGAGGTTCACAAGGTTCACAAGATTCACAATGCTTACAAAACCTTTCATGAGGTTCATGAAGTCTACAAGTCACTTTATGAGGTTCACAAGGTTCACAAGACCTCCCATGAGGTTCACAAGACATTTTATGATGGTTCACAAGGTTCACAAAGTTCACAATTGGTCAAAAGAGTTGACAATTCTCTCAGACAATGCACCTCCTAAGCAGTGTATCCAAAACTAGGGTTTTGACTTTAACCAGGCTAAATGAACTTCAAAGACTTTAAGTGAGCTTCATAACATCTTATATGTGTTTAAGAACCCCCATGACAAGTTTCAAGACTTTTCTCAAAAGTTTGCTCAGTCAGATGATCAGATAAGTCAAAATCAGTCAAAGCAGTTAAAAAGTCAAACTGCGGTCAACTGTGGTCAAACCAAAGTCAAACTTCATGATTTTTTGCCAACATCAAGTATATGAAGTAAAATTCATCATTTGATCAAGGGTTGATCATGATTCATCAAGGAGATTTCAGGTCATCAAGAATCAGGAGTTTCTAAATTAGGGTTTCCTCAGTAAAAGTCAACTGAACTTTGACCAGCCATAACTTTCACATTCTTCATCACCAAGTCTCCATCCAAAGCTCATTTTGAAGTAAATTGAATTCTCTACAACTTTGTGTCTCACAAGCCAAGCCTAAAAATGCTTCATTTGGAGGGTATGTGCTAAGACATTATAGGTCCTTTTGAAAGACAACAAAATGTCAACAACTTCAAAAGGGCATAACTTGAGAATGGTAAATGATATGGACATGAAACCAGTGGGGTTGGTTAGAGGACTCTTCAAGCTTTCCAAAATGTCCAAGAACACCCTCATATCATTAAAATTGAAGGATGTGTGCCCTTGCAAAGTTGGGAAATTTTTGGTTGGTTTATGAAGAAAATGGAGGTCTAAAACTAATTTCTTCTAAATGGGCTTGCCATATGATGACCCAATCCACACCAAGACATCATGCACGAAATTAACTTAATATTTTCATTATTTTCATTATTTTATTTTTATTTATTATGATTTTTTATATTAAAAATCATTTTAAATTCAAATAAAATATAAAATGGTGAAGATTTAAAATGATTTGTCTTCTAGAATGTCATAAATTATATTTGGATTTGATTGATACAAGAATAATGAGGATCATCCTAAAATAGCAAGGCTAGATCAAGATATTTCAAGTTTTCAAACCAAATATTTTTCAATCTTAAAAGGTCCAAATATCCACAACTTTGTGAAAGCTCTTAACCTAATTTCATTCACTCCTATATATACAACATGAGGCAGCTTCAAATGGAAAAAGTCAGAGCCCTAAGAATACAAAATCGAATTTCAAAAATCCAAGCATAAACTCAATTTCGGTTTCATACATACCAGCCATTCCCAAACTATTTGAAGGTTGAAATAGCTTCTTGGAAGCATTTAGAGTGTTTTTGAATCATTATATACATCATGAACCTCTTAAATCATATAATCCGAATTCAAATTTTTCTTGAAATTTTAATTTTTCGATTACATCAATTCATGGAGTATTAGCTGTTTCTATTCATTGATATTTGTTTCTTATCATGTGTGGATTGTTTTTATGTACTTTGATTGAATTTTCGTGACAGAATCAAGAAGAAGCCATGGCTAGGGTTCGGACCTTCGAATTAGGGTTCTGTTATTTACTCAATTTAAATGAGTTTGAAAACCATAGCAAGATTGTATGGACTGTGGGAAATTGTTTTATGCTAACAATTGGATCCAATTTTACGTGTTTCATAGGTGTACAAAAACCTAGGTTCTTCTGTAAAAAAATATGTGCAGGAAATTTCGCAGGAAGATTGGTGGAGAAATTCGCAGGAAAATGTGCAGGTCAGGAGGAAGAAGAAGCTGCGCGCGAAATCAGAATTCAAAATTTGATTTGTTTTTATAATATATAGTTGTTAGTTTGTTATCAGCTAATGCGCATGGCTCAATTGGTAAGGTGGTGATGGCTGTAGGTATCAGGGCGTGGGTTCGAACCCAGTCCTCAGCAGTTTTTTTATTTTTCTTAACTAATTCACTTGACTTATCATATAATGTTTGTTTGCTGACTTTAGGTCATCAGCTGCGTGCGCAGCCCAGTGGTTTTGACTCCCTCAGGTAAAGGGGAGGTCCTGGGTTCAAATCCAGGCCTCCCCGTTTTTTTTAAAACCTAATTTTCTTCAATTTTCTTATTATTTATTCAATTATATATTTTATAAATTAATTTCTTTTAAAAAAAAATAGTATAATAATTCTAATAAGAAAATAAAAATAGAAAACTTTGTATTTTATTTTTGCAATATATTTTGTTTATGTATATATTATTATTATATATTGATTTTTTGTAAATAATCAAATTAATATTGTAATTCAAATTATAAACCCTAATTTTATTTTTAAATATCTAACCCTAATTCTTATTTAATTTTAAATATTAACTTAATTAATTTTTCTAATACTTAATTAAATAATTAATTTTGTTTTTTTTTTTGTAAATAATTATTACATTGTTTATTATCATTATTATAATTCCTTTATTATTTATTTCTTAAAAATTCTTAAAAATTGCTTATTTAATTTAAAAATGTTCTTTTAAATTCTATATATTTTTGTATATTTGTACTAACCTTTCTTTCTTATAATTATTTTGTCACTAACCCCATTTATTTTTAAAATTGTGATTATTGTTATTATTTTCACTAACCCCAATTATAATTGCTTATTTATTTTGCTTATTATTTTATTTTGCTTATTTATTTAAATTGCTTTTATTACTATTATTGTAATTGCTCCTGGATGTAATATTTTGTAATGTTTAAATATTTATTTTATGCCATGGTTAGTAAAAATAGGGAGTGTAACATGTATGTTGTTTAAAATTAATTTAGATCACTTAATTCAAAAGATAAATATTTAAATTTGAACACTCACACAAGTAAGTCGATCTTTGATCGCCATCTCACTTTCTAGGGTTACCTCTCATTGTTGCCTAATCAAAAGGTCAAGTAGGGTGTATAAAGCAAAAGTCCCTTAAAAATAAAGTCATCTAGTCCCTTAACAATAAAAGATCAAGTCCCTTAAATGGTTGCCTTCGTAATGATCTTGTCCCTTTTCGAATAATGATGACAGTCCCTCCAAAAATGCTTAATATACCCTACAGTTGCCTTCATTAAACAGATGTCCCTTTACTTGTCCCTATACATCCAAGGTAATGACTACCTATTCCTTAAAAATAGGGATAGTCTTACCATTTAAAGGATTCAAGAACAGAAAGACTTAAACTTTAGGGTAGGTTCCTCATAGTTACTTGCTCACTATTTAAAAACTTTTCAAATACTTCACAAATTTCAAACAATTTTCAAACACAAGTTTTTTACGCATCCCTACATGGATCATTATCAAACTCTTATGAAAATTTCTATTCACACACTTCACATTTTCAAAAACAATTCAAAGTGAGCTAAGTAACTAAGAGCCCATGGATAACCATGGATGTAAAGGGTGCTAACACCTTCCCTTTACATAACCTACCCCCCGGACCCAAAAATCTCTTAAAAGGTCTTTCCTGTTCTTTTATGCCTTTCCTTTGGATAAAATAAAAGTCGGTGGCGACTCTTGCTATCCGCAACATAACTAAAGTCAGTTCTCCCACCGTGTTACAGAACTGGCGACTCTGCTGGGGATTTAATATTAAAGAGGGGTACCCTTAGGAATTAGATCACTTAAATTGTTTGCCTTGCTTGCTTTATATTATCTTGTTGGGCTCTTATGTGTGAAAGATCCTAACCCGGATCTAGTGTACCTTAGGTAAATGGCAATAGACCAAGGAAACTGTACGGCGTATACCGATATGGTTGATATGGTGGCCATAGTTAGTGTGACTTCTTGGTTGGTGCTTATGTTCCTTAAGTCAAGTTGAGGATAATATGAGGCTGCCATATGTTGTCAATGCACTAACCAACTTTTAGAACCCTAGTTATCCCATCTTGGCCTTTAGAAAGTAGTGAGATAACCGGCTTTGGTGAAGACTGAAGTTGGTTGATACTCGATACTACGCTCATTGAGATCCTAAACTTGGAGGGTTTTGGTTGGCAAGTAAGTTGCCTACTGAACAATCACCCTTGTGAAGGATCAATGATATTGAGATCCCTTAGAACCTGGTTACTTTTGTAGGACATGATGAACCATCTAACTTCAGGGGAGGGTACTTACCTTTGAACCTCATGCAAGCCTTTAAACCTAGGGCTATGGTGTGACTTGTTTGTGTGTGCCACATGTTTGTGATTGAACATAACATCATGACATCATCATGCATCATAAGCATAGCATTCTCACTAACCATTTCAAGGACCAAAGGATTTATCTTTGTTCTTTGTTGCAGGTCATGGCTTCTGCTCGTAGAAACACCATCAGGATCAACTTTGTGGGCATACCTGCTAAGCTTAAAGAGTTGGTTTCTCAAGTGTCTGATCATTCCCAGTTCATCAAGAGACATGGTCACCTATTGGATCTAGTCACTTCAGGATTCAATGAAGACATGATGAGTGTTCTGTTTCAGTTCTTTGATCCTAAGCATCATTGCTTCACATTCCCCGACTATCAGCTGGTTCCTACAATGGAAGAGTTCTCAAAACTTCTGGGTATACATGTACTTGATCAGAAACCATTCACAAGCTTGGAAAAGGAGCTTAAACCAGAGGTTATTGCTGCAGCTCTGCATCTGAAGAAGTCTGACATTGTTCTAGAAACAAGAAGCGGAGTCAAGGGTATTCTTGCTAAGGTATTAATGGATAAAGCTCAAGTGTTCTTGAAGGCCATGAGTTATGATGCTTTTGAGGAGATCTTAGCCTTGCTGATTTATGGCTTAGTATTGTTCCCCAATCCAGATCAGTTCATAGACATTCATGCCATCAAAATATTCCTGAGTCACAATCCAGTGCTTACCTTACTTGGAGACATCCTGCATTCTCTTCACACCCGTACTACAAGGGCAAGAGGAACTTTGATGTGTTGCATACCTTTGCTTTCTAGGTGGTTTATTTCTCACCTTCCTCGCTCAGTAATGAAGAATGAACAAGGGTTCAGATGGTCCAAGAGGATCATGTCACTCTCGCATTCAGATATTCATTGGTGCTCCAGATCTATGGAGAATGTCACTATCATTGACCGTTGTGGGGAATTCCCTAATGTGCCACTTCTATGCATAAGAGGAGGCATCACCTATAACCCCTCTCTAGCTTTACGACAGTTTGGTTACGCTGGGAGTGATGGGCCACATGACATGTTGATTCAGGGTATTGTGTTTGACTACGACAACGATCTTCAAGGTTACCATCAGAGATTCATACGAGCCTGGGGAAAAGTAAACAGGGTTGACAGCAAGACACTGGAGCCTAAGTACACTATTCCTATGGAAGCTTATCTTAGATGGGTACGATCTCGTGCTCAGACTCTCATGATGCCATATCCTGCTGTCCTGCCAGTTACCATGGAACCTGTTGCTGAAGGAGATACTGCTTATACCATCCTTCACCCAGACATGCCTACTGACATGGAAGACTTGCAGAGATCCTGGATCCAACTGAAGGAGCAAAGGGATACTTTCGAGGCTCATTACAAAGCAAGCCAAGAAAGAATCCTGGAACTAACAAAGCAACTTCACGAGGAACGGAATCTCAACTCATACCTCAACACAAAGAGGAAACGTCCATTGGAGACTTAAAACCCCATCTTTTGTACTTATTTCATTTCATTTTTTGTAAGCCCGAGAGGCAAAACAAATTTATTACTAATAAAAATTTACCTTCTTGTTTGTTTAAGCAAATTTAAATCCTGCGGTCCTTGAAAACATTGCATATGCATTCACATATCATTTCATTGCATCACAGGTTTATAATTATGCACAGGTTTCTCATCTTCTCGCTGTTTATTTCAGCAATGGCTCTTGAACAAACAGTTAAGGATCTCCAGGCACAAAATGCACAGTTCCAAGAGCTGATCCTGAACCTGACCAAGGGGCAGGATGAATTAAAGACACTGCTGGCCAAGAAGACTAATAAGACCAGAAGGTCAGGTGGCCTGATCAACATGGGAAGAAGGTTCAAAGGTCTTGCCAAGACCAAAGAACCAATTGAAGATTATGAGTCTGAAGAGTCTGAGAAAGAGGGAGGCAGTCTCCACAACACTATGGGGGACTCTGATTCTGAGGCTAATTACTACCATGAGCCTAATGAAGACAAATTCAAGATGCTGGTGGATAGAATGGATGCTATGGAGTTGCAGAAGTCTTCTGGGCTGGATTTCGAAGATTTGAGTCTGATATCTGGGGTAGTCATACCCATTGGTTTCAAGGTTCCTACTTTTGTTGTTTATGATGGGGTCTCTTGTCCCAAGCTGCATCTGAGGTCTTATGTCAGGAGAATCCAACCCCACACTGCTGATAAGAAGTTGTGGATCCATTTCTTCCAAGAGAGCTTATCTGGAGCTCAATTGGAGTGGTACTATCAGTTGGAGAGTGTCAATATCCGGGACTGGAATGATCTTGCTGAAGCCTTCTATAAGCAGTATCAATACAATGCTGATTTAGCTCCCACTCGCATGCAGCTACAAAGCATGTCTATGGGTGCCAAAGAAAGTTTCAAGGAATATGCTCAGAAGTGGAGAGATTTAGCTGGAAGAGTACAACCCCCTTTAACTGACAGGGAGTTGGTTGATATGTTCATGTGTACATTGAATTGTCCTTTTTACAGTCATCTCATTGGAAGCTCATCATCTGGCTTCACTGAGTTGATAATGACAGGAGAGCGCGTGGAAAATGGTATAAAGAGTGGCAAAATCTAAGTGGGTACTTCTTCATCAGGTGCTGCAAAGAAGCCTCCCACTGGGAAGAAAGAATCCAATGCTGTTTATGGTCAACCTGATCGTAATAGAAGGCATCAGTCTGTGAGTGCAGTTCATATTTCAAATCCAACTCCTGCAACACCAGAGCAGCCACAGGGAAACCAACAGAGGGCTAGAAGGCAGTTCACAAAGATCAACATGTCAATGGCTCAGGCATTGCAACACTTGTTGAAGGCTGAACTTATTACTCTGAAAGAGGCTCCTCAGAATCCCAATGTTACCTCTCCCAGGTACAATCCCAATGCACGATGTGCATACCATTCAAACTGTCAGGGACATGATACTAATAGCTGCTGGGTCTTGAAGAACAAAATTCAAGATATGATTGAGGCTGGAGAGATTGAGTTTGACCCTCCGGGTACTCCAAATGTGATTACTTCTCCCATGCCAAATCACGAGAAGACTGTCAATGCCATTGATGAAGATTTACATATCTATTCAGTTGCAGAGTTGACCACACCATTGTCTGTTATCAAGGAGAAGTTAGTACAAGCTGGATTCTTTCCAGGTTGTCGTGAAGATTTTTTGTATTGTACCTATAAGCCGGATAGTTGTTGGAGATTGAGAGATGGAATTCAACGTCTCATGGATAAGTATACTATAGTGTTTGAGAGGACTCCATCGTTTGTAGAAAGTATGGTGGATCATATTACTCAAGGTAGGAAGATTGAAGAGGTTGACATGGTTGATAAAGTACCGGTAAGGATCACTTCAAAGGGACCCATTAAAATCACTCATAAGGGTCCAATCAAGATTACTGCTGAAGGCCCTGTGAAGGTTGTTGCTGAAGCCAGAGTGGCTCCTCTGGTCATTACCACTCCTGGTCCTATTCCGTATACGTCTGATAAAGCTGTGCCTTGGCATTATGGGTCTGATGTTTATATCCATGGTGTTAAGCAGGAACCCTTAGCTGATGTGCCTGTTGATGTTGATAATATTGTTGGATCTAGTAAGATCACACGAAGTGGAAGAGTCTTCTCCCCTCCAGTAACTTCCAAGAATGCAGCTACTCCTGCTGCTACCACTGATGCTCGGGGCAAAGGTCCTGTTATTGAACCTATATCTACTGATGTGCCAGCTGCTGATGATCTCTCTAAGCAGATGGAAGAAGTACTGAAAATCATTCGCAAGAGTGATTATGACATTGTTGATCAGTTGGGGCATACTCCCTCAAAGATTTCTATGTTGTCCTTGTTGTTATGTTCTGAGGCTCATGCCAAAGCTTTGATCAAGTTTCTGAAGACTGCTCATGTACCCAATGCAATTTCTGTTGACCAGTTTGAGAATTGTGTTGCCCACCTGACTTATGATAATGGGTTAGGGTTTTCTGATGCTGATTTGACCCCTGCCAAGAGGGATCATAACAGGGCTCTGCATATCTCAATTGAATGCAGGGGCACTACCCTGTCACATGTATTGATAGACAATGGTTCCTCTCTGAATGTGTTGCCCAAGGAAGTCCTGAATAAGATGAGTCCTGAAGATGCTGTGCTGAAGCCCAGTAGTATAGTGGTGAAGGCTTTTGATGGTTCTAGAAGAATAGTGCATGGAGAAATTGATCTGCCAATCAAAGTTGGTTCTCAGGTTTTTAATGCTACATTTTATGTGATGGATATTCGTCCTTCGTACTCTTGTTTGCTTGGTCGTCCCTGGATCCATGGGGCAGGTGCTGTAACCTCTACATTACATCAGAAGCTAAGATATCCGGTGGAAGGAAAAGTTGTTACTGTCTATGGAGAGGAAGAGTATTTTGTTAGTCATGTGAACACTTTCAAATATCTGGAAGTGGAAGGTGAATATGTTGAAACTCCGTGTCAGACATTTGAAGTGGTTCCTTGGATTGTTAATGATTATGTAGCTCCTCCGGTTGCCAAGAAAGTTCCTGTGGTCACCAGAGTACCTCCAACAATGGCAATGGCCTCCCTCAAAGATGCTAGAGCTGTAGTGGATGAAGGTGGTTGTACTATTTGGGGTCAGCTTCCTGATATCCCATACAAGTCTGACAAATTTGGTTTGGGTTTCACTGCAGAGTCCCAGAAGGCTGTTCGTCGTGCTCGTGCTATTCGTATCACCAATCAAGAGGTTATGAAAGATCAGATCAATGCTGTGGGTGACTATGAGGAAGACTATAACTTGGATGCTTGGATTTTTCCTACTGTGGGTGCTGGACTCAACAATTGGAAAGCTGAAGATGTTATTCCTATCTCCTTTAGTCAGGAGTAAATACTATTACTGTGTTGTTGCTTTTAAGTTTGTAATTTCTTGAACAATTGAACTTTTAAAGCCTTGTGCCTTACCCGGGGCACAATGGTGTGCTTGTTACGGGATGTCATTTCATTTGCATACTTCATTCAATAAAAATCAGTGGACATTTCGTTTTCGTAAATATTGTGTTCCTTGTCTTTCTTTTCTTTTATTTTTTATCAGCTATGTGTTCTTACACACACCCACATCACTAAAATGCAGATCCTCATCCACTCTGGATCCTGTTAATAACAGTTCTACTATTGCCAATTATAACTTCGAGAATCCGATCTATCAAACTGAAGACGGAAATGAGGACGATTGTGAAGTACCTGTAGAGCTTGCTAGGTTGTTACAACAAGAAGAGAAAGCTATACAGCCACATGAAGAGCCAGTCAAAGTCGTGAATCTGGGAACTGAAGAAAACAGGAAAGAGGTCAAGATAGGGGCTGATTTAGAAGATAGTGTCAAGAGCAGATTGGTTCAGATGTTACGTGACTATGTAGAGATCTTTGCTTGGTCTTATGAAGATATGCCAGGGTTGGATACAAACATTGTAGTTCACCGTTTACCAGTAAAAGAAGATTGTCGTCCAAAGAAGCAGAAGGTTCGTCGTATGCGTCCTGAAATGTCAGAGAAAATCAAAGCAGAGGTAATGAAACAGTTTGATGCAGGGTTCTTAGCTGTGACTTCTTATCCTCAGTGGGTTGCAAATGTGGTACCAGTTCCTAAGAAAGATGGTAAGGTACGTATGTGTGTAGACTACAGAGATTTGAACAAGGCTATCCCCAAAGATGACTTTCCACTTCCTCATATTGATGTTCTGATAGACAACACTGCTCAGCATAAGGTATTCTCTTTTATGGATGGTTTCTCTGGTTACAATCAAATCAAGATGGCACCTGAAGATATGGAGAAGACAACATTTGTTACACAGTGGGGCACCTTTTGTTATAAGGTGATGCCATTTGGTTTGAAGAATGCAGGGGCAACATATCAGCGTGCTATGGTGGCTTTGTTTCATGATATGATTCATCATGAGATAGAGGTATATGTGGATGACATGATAGCCAGATCCCAGAATGAAGAGCAACATCTTGATCATTTGCATAAATTGTTTGAGAGGTTGAAGAAGTACAAGTTGAGATTGAACCCAAACAAGTGTACTTTTGGAGTTAGATCTGGTAAACTCCTAGGTTTCATTGTCAGTGGAAAAGGTATTGAAGTGGATCCTGCAAAAGTGAAAGCTGTACGAGAGATGCCAGCTCCCCGCACTGAGAAAGAGGTTAGAGGTTTCTTGGGACGATTGAATTACATTGCAAGATTTATTTCCCAATTAACTGCCATCTGTGAGCCAATCTTCAAGTTGTTGAAGAAAGATCAGGTGATGGAATGGAATGATG
This sequence comes from Lathyrus aphaca, assembly GCA_963966055.1. Taxonomy (NCBI): domain Eukaryota; kingdom Viridiplantae; phylum Streptophyta; class Magnoliopsida; order Fabales; family Fabaceae; genus Lathyrus; species Lathyrus aphaca. The sequence continues at coordinate 430,152,780 of OZ014523.1, read as the reverse complement.
AGTGCCAGACTGCCTTTGATGAAATCAAGAGATACCTGCTAGAACCTCCAATTTTGATGCCACCAGTTGATGGAAGACCCTTGATTATGTACTTAACAGTGTTAGACAACACAATGGGGTGTGTGTTGGGGCAACATGACGAGTCTGGTCGAAAATAGCAGGCAATATACTACCTTAGCAAAAAGTTTACCGACTGTGAAACAAGATACTCACTGCTCGAGAAAACTTGTTGCGCTTTGGCATGGGCTGCTCGCCGACTAAGACAGTATATGTTGACTCATACTACCTTGTTGATTTCGAAGATGGATCCAATCAAGTACATATTTGAGAAACCTGCTCTCTCTGGAAGAATTGCAAGATGGCAAATGATCTTGACAGAATATGATATACAGTATACTACTCAGAAGGCCATCAAAGGAAGTGTTGTTGCTGATCATTTGGCTCATCAAGCAGTGGATGATTACCAGTCAATGAGTTTTGAGTTCCCTGATGAAGACATTATGATTATTACCAAAGAATCTAGACAATATGACGGACCTGAACAAGGATCCCGATGGACTATGGTTTTTGATGGTGCATCCAATGCACTTGGTAATGGTGTTGGTGTTGTGATTAGTTCCCCTGAAGGTTGTCATACCCCGATTACTGCCAGACTTTGTTTCTATTGTACCAATAACATGGCTGAGTATGAGGCATGTATCCTGGGTATTAAAGCTGCTATTGATATGAAGATTCAGTTCCTTGATGTGTATGGAGATTCAGCCCTGGTAGTAAGTCAGATTAAAGGAGATTGGGATACCAAGCATGATAATCTCATTCCTTACAGAGAGCATGTGTTGTCTTTGATCCCACATTTTAAAGAGATTACCTTTGAACATATCCCACGAAGAAAGAATCAATTGGCAGATGCATTAGCTACCATGGCATCCATGTTTGAGATCAGCTGGGATGATGAAGCTCCCAAGATTACTATTGATAGATTTGAAAAGCCTGCATACTGCAATGAGATTGACACTGAAGAAGTAGAGGAAAAGCCTTGGTTCTATGAGGTGAAAAGGTATCTTGAAGCTCAGGAGTTCCCTGAAGGGGCATCTGTCAAAGATAGGAAGTTTCTGAGGAGGTTCTCTGCTAAGTTCTTTTTGAGTAATGGGATTTTGTACAAGCGCAATCATGATTCAACGATGCTTTGTTATGTGGATAAGAAGGAAGCAGCTGAGATTATGGAAGATATGCATGATGGAATCTTTGGCACTCATTCTAGTGGTCATACCATGGCAAAGAAGATATTGAGAGCAGGTTATTATTGGTCTACCATGGAAGCTGACTGCTATCAACACTCCAGAACATGTCACAAGTGTCAAATTTATGCTGATAAAGTACACATACCTCCATCACCATTGAATGTACTGACTGCTCCTTGGCCCTTTGCCATGTGGGGCATTGATATGATTGGTGAGATCAAGCCTACTGCTTCTAATGGGCATCTTTTCATCCTGGTTGCTATTGATTACTTCACGAAATGGGTGGAGGCAGCTTCATTTGCATCAGTTACCAAGAATGTTGTGGCTCGATTCATTAAGAATAATCTCATATGTAGGTATGGCATCCCTGAAAGGATTATTACTGACAATGGCTCTAATCTGAACAACACTATGATTACTGATCTCTGCACGCAGTTCAAGATTAAGCATCACAACTCTTCTCCGTATCGTCCAAAGATGAATGGGGCAGTTGAAGCTGCTAATAAGAATATTAAGAAGATTGTACAGAAGATGACTGTTACTTACAAGGATTGGCATGAGATGTTACCATTTGCTCTTCATGGTTATCGTACTACAATACGTACTTCAACAGGGGCAACCCCATTCTCCTTAGTCTATGGTATGGAAGCAGTTTTGCCCATTGAAGTTCAGATTCCCTCTTTAAGAATTATGAAGGATGCAGGCTTGGATGAAGATGAGTGGATTCAGACTCGACTGGACCAGATAAATTTGATTGATGAGAAGAGGCTAGCAGCAGTTTGTCATGGCCAGATGTACCAGAAACGAATGATCAAAGCTTTTAACAAGAAGGTTAAGCCAAAGGTATATCAGGCTGGTGACTTGGTAATCAAGCGTATCATATTACCACAGGGTGATCCTAGGGGCAAGTGGACTCCTACATATGAAGGACCATTTGTAGTCAAGACAATATTTTCAGGAGGTGCCATGATACTTACTACAATGGATGGTGAAGACTTCCCACAGCCTGTAAACGCAGACATAGTCAAAAAATACTACGCATGAAAACAGACCCGCTAGGTTGACGGGCCTAGGCAAAAATAAGGGCATCCCGGCAAACCAAAAGGGTTTGGGCAAAAATTAGGGATATATATAAAAAAATGTACACCCGGCAGGTCGAAAACCTGAAAAGGCGGCTTGGGCAAAAAAGGGTATCCCGGTGGATTGAAAACCTGAAATGGCAATCCAGGCAAAAGTTAGGGATTAAAGCGTATGACTATGTCTCGTTTGGATCACCCATGAAACTGCAACCAGTTGTGTTACTTACTCAAGCTCGAACAGTTAAAGCTCAATCCAATCGTTTCCGTCTCAACAGCAGAAGATGAGATACTTGAAGATAATGGCAATAGTAGAATTGAAACTCAATAGGATTATTTCCCACATAGCTGATTCTCTTTGTCTTGTAAAATCTTTATGACAAAATCCTCTTACTAGGGTTTATGTCTCCTTGTACAAACCAACCTATGTATAGGTCACTCTTTGATATAAATAAAATTCCATTTTTGAATCCAGATTTACTTTTACCCTATTTACATAAGCGAAAAGTCCATTGGTTGTGTTTGAATGTATGTATGCTTTTGAATATGATTGATGTTTACCAGAAATGCATGTATGCTTAATATGATTGATGTTTACCAGAAATGCATGAAAATGCAGTAATAGTATTTACTAAGGACGAACGAGGGAAGGATTTCAACGAAGCTTCGCCGGTTCATCTTTAACAAAACAACTACAAACCCTCAGTAGGGCAAGTCCATCTTCATAAAGTCACATCTCCCCTGGAATTTATATCCATCTCTTTTATCCTCATACAGATATTCGGGAATTTACTTTCCAATAAGAGTACGACGAACGAAGACGGAAGGTTATATCTACCCTACTATCAAACGAAGACGGGAGGTTATATATACCTTAATATCCCCAGCAGACGGGAGGTTATATATACCTTAATATCCCCAGCAGACGGGAGGTTATATATACCTTGCCATCCCCAGCAGACGGGAGGTTATGTATACCTTGCTATCCCTAGCATACGGGAGGTTATGTATAATATATTATCAAACAAGACGGGAACGAATTCCCAATACTCTTCAGCAACAAACTAGGATTTATTTTCCCTGGCCAGCAGTTATTATACAGAAATATCCAGACGCTCCCGGCAGAATCATATCATACATACATCATTTACATCATACCATAATATACATATCCATAGATACATAATACATTACATCATATTATACATGCATACATAATGCATAAACTAATATTATCATACAGAATGCTACCTTGTTTTCAGGATAATTCTCCAACAAACAAATTTCATCAACAAATTGTGATCATTGGGCCGTTGTTTATCTTCCCAAAGGTTATCATCACCTCAGGACTGCTTTATCCTCCTGAAAGCTTCTTATACCTCAGGACTGCTTTATCCTCCTGAAAGCATATCACCACCTCAGGACTGCTTTATCCTCCTGAAAGCATATTATCTCCTCAGAACGTTGTTCATCTTTCTGAAAGCATATCATCACTTCCTCAGGACGTTGTTATCCTCCTGAAAGCCTATTATCTCCTCGGGACGTTGTTTATCTTCCCGAAAGCTATCACCCCTACCTCAGGACTGCTTTATTCTCCTGAAAGCATATTCATACCTCAGAACGTTGTTCATCTTTCTGAAAGCATATCATTACCTCAGGACTGCTTTAACCTCCTGAAAGCATATTATTGTTACCTCAGGACTGCTTTATCCTCCTGAAAGCATATTATTACCTCAGGACTGCTTTATCCTCCTGAAAGCTATCATTATATCTTCATACTTTGGACTGCTTTATCCTCCAAGAAGTGTATCTGAAGAACTTTTCTCCAAGTGGCATCTTTAAGCCCACTCAAGCATATTCAACTAGTCACCTGTATCACTCTACGCACTGGTGAGTGCAAATTTTTGGGCTTTTGTGTTCAATCCCCTTCAACCTTCCAGGTCACGACTGGCAAATATACCAATCTAACCCCTCAGGTTTCAGAAAATTGAACAGGGGCAGCTGTTGCACCCCAAAATTTGCCCTCACAAATACAAGACTTTGTGTGCTAAGAAGATTCACAAGGTTCACAAGATTCACAATACTTACAAGACCTTTCATGAGGTTCATGAAGTCTACAAGTCACTTTATGAGGTTCACAAGGTTCACAAGATTCACAATGCCTACAAGACCTTTCATGAGGTTCATGAAGTCTACAAGTCACTTTATGAGGTTCACAAGGTTCACAAGATTCACAATGCTTACAAAACATTTCATGAGGTTCATGAAGTCTACAAGTCACTTTATGAGGTTCACAAGGTTCACAAGACCTCCCATGAGGTTCACAAGACATTTTATGATGGTTCACAAAGTTCACAATTGGTCAAAAGAGTTGACAATTCCCTCAGACAATACACCTCCTAAGCAGTGTATCCAAAACTAGGGTTTTGACTTTAACCAGGCTAAATGAACTTCCAAGACTTCAAGTGAGCTTCATAACATCTTATATGTGTTTAAGAACCCCCATGACAAGTTTCAAGACTTTTCTCAAAAGTTTGCTCAGTCAGATGATCTGATAAGTCAAAATCAGTCAAAGTAGTTAAAAAGTCAAACTGAGGTCAACTGTGGTCAAACCAAAGTCAAACTTCATGATTTTTTGCCAACATCAAGTATATGAAGTAAAATTCATCATTTGATCAAGGGTTGATCATGATTCATCAAGGATATTTCAGGTCATCAAGAATCAGGAGTTTCTAAATTAGGGTTTCCTTAGTAAAAGTCAACTGAACTTTGACCAGCCATAACTTTCACATACTTCATCACCAAGTCTCCATCCAAAGCTCATTTTTAAGGAAATTTAATTCTCTACAACTTTGTGTCTCACAAGCCAAGACCAAAAATGCTTCATTTGGAGGGTATGAGCTAAGACATTATAGGTCCTTTTGAAAGTCAACAAAATGTCAACAACTTCAAAAGGGCATAACTTGAGAATGGTAAATGATATGGACATGAAACCAGTGGGGTTGGTTAGAGGACTCTTCAAGATTTTCAAAATGTCCAAGAACACCCTCATAGCATTAAAATTGAAGGATGTGTGCCCTTGCAAAGTTGGGAAATTTTTGGTTGGTTTATGAAGAAAATGGAGGTCTAAAACTAATTTCTTCTAAATGGGCTTGTCATATGATGACCCAATCTACACCAAGACATCATGCACGAAATTAACTTAATATTTTCATTATTTTCATTATTTTATTTTTATTTATTATGATTTTTTATATTAAAAATCATTTTAAATTCAAATAAAATATAAAATGGTGAAGATTTAAAATGATTTGTCTTCTAGAATGTCATAAATTATATTTGGATTTGATTGATACATGAATAATGAGGATCATCCTAAAATAGCAAGGCTAGATCAAGATATTTCAAGTTTTTAAACCAAATATTTTTCAATCTTAAAAGGTCCAAATATCCACAAGTTTGTGAAAGCTCTTAACCTAATTTCATTCACTCCTATATATACAACATGAGGCAGCTTCAAATGGAAAAGTCAGAGCCCTAAGAACACAAAATCGAATTTCAAAAATCCAAGCATAAACTCAATTTCGGTTTCATACATACCAGCCATTCCCAAACTATTTGAAGGTTGAAATAGCTTCTTGGAAGCATTTAGAGTGTTTTTGAATCATTATATACATCATGAACCTCTTAAATCATATAATCTGAATTCAAATTTTTCTTGAAATTTTAATTTTTCGATTACATCAATTCATGGAGTATTAGCTGTTTCTATTCATTGATATTTGTTTCTTATCATGTGTGGATTGTTTTTATGTACTTTGATTGAATTTTCGTGACAGAATCAAGAAGAAGCCATGGCTAGGGTTCGGACCTTCGAATTAGGATTCTGTTATTTACTCAATTTAAATGAGTTTGAAAACCATAGCAAGATTGTATGGACTGTGGGAAATTGTTTTATGCTAACAATTGGATCCAATTTTACGTGTTTCATAGGTGTACAAAAACCTAGGTTCTTCTGTAAAAAAATATGTGCAGGAAATTTCGCAGGAAGATTGGTGGAGAAATTCGCAGGAAAATGTGCAGGTCAGGAGGAAGAAGAAGCTGCGCGCGAAATCAGAATTCAAAATTTGATTTGTTTTTATAATATATAGTTGTTAGTTTGTTATCAGCTAATGCGCATGGCTCAATTGGTAAGGTGGTGATGGCTGTAGGTATCAGGGTGTGGGTTCGAACCCAGTCCTCAGCAGTTTTTTTATTTTTCTTAACTAATTCACTTGACTTATCATATAATGTTTGTTTGCTGGCTTTAGGTCATCAGCTGCATGCGCAGCCCAGTGGTTTTGACTCCCTCAGGTAAAGGGGAGGTCCTGGGTTCAAATCCAGGCCTCCCCATTTTTTTTAAAACCTAATTTTCTTCTATTTTCTTATTATTTATTCAATTATATATTTTATAAATTAATTTCTTTTAAAAAATAATAGTATAATAATTCTAATAAGAAAATAAAAATAGAAAACTTTGTATTTTATTTTTGCAATATATTTTGTTTATGTATATATTATTATTATATATTGATTTTTTGTAAATAATCAAATTAATATTGTAATTCAAATTATAAACCCTAATTTTATTTTTAAATCTCTAACCCTAATTCTTATTTAATTTTAAATATTAACTTAATTAATTTTTCTAATACTTAATTAAATAATTAATTTTGTTTTTTTTTTGTAAATAATTATTACATTGTTTATTATCATTATTATAATTCCTTTATTATTTATTTCTTAAAAATTCTTAAAATTTGCTTATTTAATTTAAAAATGTTCTTTTAAATTCTATATATTTTTTGTATATTTGTACTAACCTTTCTTTCTTATAATTATTTTGTCACTAACCCCATTTATTTTTAAAATTGTGATTATTGTTATTATTTTCACTAACCCCAATTATAATTGCTTATTTATTTTGCTTATTATTTTATTTTGCTTATTTATTTAAATTGCTTTTATTACTATTATTGTAATTGCTCCTGGATGTAATATTTTGTAATGTTTAAATATTTATTTTATGCCATGGTTAGTAAAAATAGGGAGTGTAACATGTATGTTGTTTAAAATTAATTTAGATCACTTAATTCAAAAGATAAATATTTAAAATTGAACACTCACACACGTAAGTCGATCTTTGATCGCCATCTCACTTTCTAGGGTTACCTCTCATTGTTGCCTAATCAAAAGGTCAAGTAGGGTGTATAAAGCAAAAGTCCCTTAAAAATAAAGTCATCTAGTCCCTTAACAATAAAAGATCAAGTCCCTTAAATGGTTGCCTTCGTAATGATCTTGTCCCTTTTCGAATAATGATGACAGTCCCTCCAAAAATGCTTAATATACCCTACAGTTGCCTTCATTAAACAGATGTCCCTTTACTTGTCCCTATACATCAAAGGTAGTGACTACCTATTCCTTAATAATAGGGATAGTCTTACCATTTAAAGGATTCAAGAACAGAAAGACTTAAACTTTAGGGTAGGTTCCTCATAGTTACTTGCTCACTATTTAAAAACTTTTCAAATACTTCACAAATTTCAAACAATTTTCAAACACAAGTTTTTTACGCATCCGTACATGGATCATTATCAAACTCTTATGAAAATTTCTATTCACACACTTCACATTTTCAAAAACAATTCAAAGTGAGCTAAGTAACTAAGAGCCCATGGATAACCATGGATGTAAAGGGTGCTAACACCTTCCCTTTACATAACCTACCCCCCGGACCCAAAAATCTTTTAAAAGGTCTTTCATGTTCTTTTATGCCTTTCCTTTGGATAAAATAAAAGTCGGTGGCGACTCTTGCTATCCGCAACATAACTAAAGTCAGTTCTCCCACCGTGTTACAACTGCGCGCGTGATCCAGTGTTTGAAATTCAAACTGGCCTAATTTCTAATTAAAATTAATTAAACTGAATTAAAAAAGTCAAATGAGGATTAGGGCAAAATGGTGAAATCCTGAGCGTCCAAACGCGCGCGGGTCAACGCATCCAAGGGTTATAATTCAAATTTCATTAATGACACAGATTAACCCTAATTAACTTCAGGTGGCTGGAGAAGACTTCCGGTCATCTTCTTCGGCCAGACCCTCACCTGAAAGTTGCTAACTCCCTCAAAACTCCATGAAAATGAAACCTAACTGCCCAGAATCAAACCCCATTCAACACTAAATCAAAACCCCCAAACAAAAACCATTTTTCATTCATTAATCATGCAAATCAAAGCAAAACATATTTAGGGCAGAAAGTTTCAGACAGCTCATACATACTCAATACTCCACCATTTTCATTTTTAAACACATCAGTGTGACCAGCATAACATAAAGAATCACATTGTAGCAAAATAAATGAGTTCTGGAAAAATGTTTTGGATGGTTACCTGAACTGGAGTTCCTCTGATTCTAAGCTTCCTGGCCTCAAGCTTTGCACAAACCTTCTCCTTTGATCCTCCTGATTATGGAATGAAGCTTAGAATGCTTTGAGAATGGCTGGTTTGGAAGATTGACAGAGTTCTGTTCAAGGAGAAGCAGAAATCGTATTTTGTTTATGTGAGGTTTCAAGCTGTTTGAATGGTTGGTTTGTGATCAGTGAATCATGTTGAGATTGTTTGTGAAGTTTGTTTGGATGTTTTATGCTTGTGGAATCAGTTTCTAATGGTTTTGCAAGTTGGAGCAAATTTGATAACTATGGCTTGGAGTGTGTTTCAGCATGAAGTGTGTGGTGTGTTATGCAGGCTTTGGTCCACTTATCACAACTAGAGAGGTCAGAGGAGTTGGTGTGCCCTATTGTGATTGGTATGGGTCTTTGGCCAAAATGTCAACTTGATTTGTACTTGAGGTATGGGCAATGGTACAACTTGCTTTTTGGCTTGTCTTGGTTCAGCTGAGTTTAAGGAGAACCATGGAATTGTTTATGAGATAAATCAGCAAGTTGATCAAGGTTTGTGTAGTGTTTTGCAAATTTCACAAAATTAGGCCCCTTTGGAAATTCTTGAGATTCAAGGCATCAAAATGTAAAGTTCTTTGGCCCATTCTGATTTTTAGAGGTCATGTGATCATGTTGTGAAGAATTTGTACACATTTGAGGTCTTTATAACACTTGATCATACCATTTTGCAAAATGCCTCTTTGGTAGAAAACTTCAAATTATGTGATTTTGGCCAACTTTGACAAGCCATAACTTTTGATCCAAAATGAATTAGGTCATGTTCTTGTACTTTTTGAAAAGGGAATGATCCATTCTACAACTTTCATGACCAAAGTTTTCCCATTTGAAGCATTTTTGAATCAAAAAGCAAGGGTTGAAAAAGTTTCCCAAAATGGCAATTTTCATTATAAGTCAACTTTCCCAAAAAGTCAACTTTGCAAATGGCTTGAAATTCTTCAAATTTGTGAACTTCCAACACCTTCTATGATCAAATAAAGATCATACACAATCAAAATGATGAAGAACAACCTTTGGTTGGGTCATTGGGGGCCTCAGTTGCCCTGATTTTGCACTGACTTGCTCAAAAAGTCAACTCTTGATCAGATGACTTCCCCATTGAATTTCTTCATGAAAATTGATATGCATGATCCCTATACTATATAGAGACCAATAGGAACAAGAATGACCAAAAAATTTGGAGTTATGGCCTCTGAAACCAAAACCCTAATTCTAGGTCATCTGTGCAGTTAAACCTGGCTCTGCTTCCATGCCATTCTCAGTTCTTGTGATTTTTTTGACATTCTTGACTTTGAGAGGATATAATATGATGCTTGAACATACATGGACCCCTTTTGAAGTGATTGATGACCTTTGGAGTGGCTCAAGTGGCTCTTGGATTGCTCAGATCACAAACCCTAGATGCAGATGACTTAGAACCAGTGCATTGAATCAAAAAATGCAATATGAGATGCCATGATTGAAAATATGTATATGAGGATACCACAAGCCATGGTGTGAATGGGTGAGGGCAAATTTGGGGTGTTTACACCTTCATGTTATTAACAATAACAAAATGACCGAAGACCAATAGCAATCATCCGAAAAAAATAAAATAAAAAATGGAGTACTTCATATCATTTGGCTAGTGTTCTAATGGTGTGAAGAGGAAATCCACGACCTAAAAGGCCCATAAGAAAACTTGGTCCATCCAAAAAGCATAAAAAAGAAAAAATGAACCAAATAGGAAGCCAAAGGAAATAATAAAAAAAAGTTATACTCAAAAACAAAATAAAAAGAATAGTGCATTAAGGGTTTGCAGAAAGAAAAAAAAACGTGAAATATAGAACCAACAGCAACAACGATGCATTGCGAACCACCTCGCCGTCCTTGCTTCTTCACTTTCTCGAAAATGAAATCAACGACTTCCTCTTACTCGCCAAGCCGCATCTCCGGTGAACTGTTACGACTTATCTCAATCAAGTCGCCGGTTCTCCGTCTCGATCGGTTGGCTCGGTCTCGACTCCTCTCAAATCGTCGGCGATGACCGCGTGAAGATAGTGGTGGTGGTCTTGAGTCGGCGTCGGAGGCTTGGCGATTTGTTCTTCTTCTTCGTTCAAGGCCCGTCGGATCTTGGTTCGCTTCTCTCCTCAAATCGATGCGCCGCCACCGACCGCGCCGCTGCAAATCCTCCGTCTCATTTCAAATCGCGATAGCGCGATCTCCTTTTTTCTTTGTTCTGCTGTAGTTGTTGTTTGGTGGGCAAAGAATGGTGGGTGTTTGAGATAAGGTTTGTGTTGATTGATTTGAAGAATTGAGTGGTTAGTGTGATCTGTGTTGTCGAGTGATGGCGGAGAGGGTGAAGGATTGAAGGAGGTTTGAAGGGTGAATGGAAGAAGAGTGAAGGTTGTTGTTATTTGGGTCTGAGAAGATGAAGGATGAGCTATCTTTCTTTCTGCAATTTTTTTTCTTTTTTTTTACACATTGTTCATTAAGGGATAGTGAGCAAAGCGTGAAATCATTTTTCGTATCCGTTTCCGTGGATTCCCGAATTGGTTGTCAGTGTTGGCCTTATGCGCAATGCCTGTGTTGTGTGTAGTGATTCTCTATGAGTGGAGTGGGAGTGGGGTGAAGGTGTGCAGCTGCCAGCTGTTGGTGTACAACTGTCTGTACCGCGGGCCCTTTGTCATTTTCTTTTGTATTATTTTTATGGGCATGATAAGAAGAGATGGGCCTTGGTGTTGTTTGTATTTAGGAATTTGGTTTAATAAAAAAAATTGGTTAGAAAAATGATTTATGGCTAGGAATAATAAAATTGAATTATGAATAAGATATTAGAAAAAATGTAAAAATAAATGGGCTTGGTATTGGACAATTATTGAATTGAATATTTTTTAAGAAATCTATGGATTAAAAGATAAAATGTGGGCATTGAGAAATATAATAAAGTATGAAATTAGGGATGATGACTAAATGGATATTGATAAGTAATAAAGTTGTGAAAATGATTTGTGGATTAATTTTCTATGAGATGAAATGGTCAGCACCAATGCACACACAATCAACTTGCATTATTTCCACAACTTCTGATAAAGTGAATGAGTTTACTCCTGGATCACTGAATGACTTGTGAGAGAAAAAAAACTGTCAACGGAATCCACTTAAAATGTTGCCCTGATCATTAAATCCACATTGAGAAAAATAAATCCGAAGAAACACACTTTTAACTGATGAATCATGACGAGCCTGATTTCAAAATTAAACCTCTCACCAACCACTGTTGGATATCCTGATGAATTCCATCCACAACCTGGAGGCATATACATTGACTGAGAAATAGTTCACTGAGATGTTGAGAAGAGAAGAATATCCTTGTAACTGATGAAGAAGAGACTCTTAATTCATGCTCGATGTGGTCGATGCGTAGTGAATAATCCTTGCGACTGTGAAATCCTTGAAAACCACTAAATTAGGGAAATGAACTCTAATCGAGCGAAGGAGCATAAGAAAAAGAAGCCATTGATGGCTGCATAGCCAAAACACTTGAATTCTTCTGATAATCCGTAAATAAAGCGTGAAACCCTAATTTCACAGAAAAAATGATACCGTGTCTCAAGAGCTCGATGCGAATGATTGAACACAACATGTGTGATCGTATGGAGATGTAAACGAATGCAAAACGAAAAGCAGGAAAAGATAGAAAACCAGAGGGCAAATTTTGGGGTGCAACAGATGCCCCTATTCAATCATTTGTTAATCTGAAAGGGATGAGAGCATCGGCTATCAGACGTTCGAGATGAACTATGATTGAATAAAAACAAGCCGAAAAATTTGTACTCTGATGGAGAAGGAGAAACGGGAAATAAGACCCATCCAAAGAAACTCTTCTTGGAGAATTCTGGTGTTGCAAAAAGTAAACAACGATGACAAACAGAGGATTGTCTTTTGAACGATGCCAGGAGACTACTGGCCTGCCATAGCGACGATGGACTTTAAAATGGGCGATTCCTTGCGAATATTACGTCTGTATACGTTTCCCATTGGTGCACTTGAGTGTGTGGAATAAACATGCACAGGACCTCGCATCTGAATATGCGTTGAGGGATCCTCCAAAGATGTACTATCTCCAATAGATAAGTACTCTAAGATTGGTCTGTTGACACTGGACAACACGATGAATAACATAGCTTTAGAGGAGAATAATGACTCTGCATGGAATAATCCTTTCTGCATAAATTCGCTGGACACGAGATCATCCCGACTGACATTCTGCTGAGGAACTAGATCAATATACTCTGACAATTCTGATCTGTCTGGGGGAAGAGATGTGAACAATTGTCTACATCGTTTTGTCACATTGGCCAAAAATAAATTGGCAGCTTCCTGGGGAATATTTCAATGATGGTTGACTTCCAATCATGAAACTTTGTGGGTAATTACCATCTTCAGACTTGGCTGGGAGATGCTTCATCAATATTCTAGCTGGGTAAAAAAAACTCTGACAATTCTAAGCTCTGTGGGGAAACCAGGCCTTCAACTACCTGCTGGGAAACTTGTTGAAAAATGACTCCGCTTGGGGATGAGACTTGCTCAATTAGCCTCGAAGTTCTGTTGGGGATATTATTTGTCCTAACTCAGCTGGGGAAATGATAACCTTCTGGCCTGGCTGAGGAAAAGATTTGGCAATGCTCTGTTGAAGAGAGACTTTGCTGAAGAATGTTGATCAAGTCGAGCCAAAATATGTCCCGGATATAGTATGACGACTGTGTTGGGAAGATATGCCAATGCAAATTGGACTTTGACTGGATGAGAATGACCAACCCCTCATGAGGAAACCTTGTAGGTTGAAAGAAGATTTTATGCTCGGGGAAGAAATAAACTTCCAAAAACCCTGTTGGGAAAATAAATACCAAACATTCCTTGAGAATTAAGTCGGTGCTTCAAGCTTCCGAGCTTAACAGTTGCATACTGATTATCATGAGTTGAACAAATATTCCTTTAATCCTCACGCAGTGCTAGATTGCACCATCTATGAAAAGATTGTCTCTAGAGGATTTTACTGAAGCCCTGACATCCAGAATTGCCCCAGTGTCTTCAAACTCTTGCAGAAATCCGACATATCTCAAAATAAACTGCCCCAAATTGCATCTTCGAACGATCCTGTCCCAGATAAAGATGGAACCATGCAGTATGAAAATGCAATGCAAATGATACAAGATGTAGAAATATGCTTATGATGCTAATAATATGATGATATGCAAGCGAGAAATGAAACAAGGATGGTTGGGCGTTAGAGCCAGGTTGATAGAGATTGTTGTTTTTATTTTGGTTGCCAAGTAATTGGTCTTTGAAAGTGAAATACACGACGATAACCGGTTTATTGAAGGTAGGCCAATAGACGGGAGCTGATGGGCAAAGAATAAGTCGTCAGACAAGAACTGACTCCTTGGGTTCATTGTCAAACGAGAATTGACTCCGAATAAAGACTGACTACCAGACGAGAACTGATGTTCAAAAGGGTAAGCAAAAAGGTGACCAGACGAGAACTGGCTTAAAAGATTCGCCTACCAGACGGGAACTAGTATTTGAAGGTTGTTTGCCAGACGAGAACTGGGCTTTAAACAGGTTAAATGGAACGATGACCAGACGAGAACTGGTTAAAAGGTTTGCCTACCAGACGAGAACTGGTATTTGAAGTTGGTTTGTCAGATGAGAACTGGACTTTAAAAGATTTGCCAGATGAGGACTGGACTTTGAATTGGTTTGCCAGACGAGAGCTAGACTTTGAATGGTTTTCCAGACGAGAGCTGGGCTTTGAATTGGTTTGCTAGACGAGAGCTGGACTTTGAATGGTTTGCCAGACGAGAGCTGGGCTTTAAAAGGTTTGCCAGACGGGAGCTGGGCTTTGAACTGGTTTTCCAGAAAAATCTGGACTTTGGATTTGGGTTTGCTAGAAGGGATCTGGACTTTGAGATGGTTGCCAGATGAGAGCTGGACTTTGAAAGATTTTCCAGAATAAATCTGGACTTTGAAAGATTTTCCAGAATAGATCTGGACTTTGAACGGGTTTGCCAGACGAGAGCTGGGCTTTAAAAGGATTTCCAGATGAGAGCTGGGCTTTGGAATGTTTACCAGACGGAAGCTGGACTTTAAAAAGGTTTGCCAGACGAGAACTGGGCTTTAAAAGGTTTGCCAGAACGGATCTGGACTTTAAAAGATTTGCCAGACAAGAGCTGGACCTTAAAAGGTTTGCTAGATGAGATCTGGACTTTGAAAGGTTTTGCCAGAAAAATCTGGACTTTGAACTGTCAATAAGTTGGGGTTACGAGGCCCTGATGTAAGATAGATGGTGGTGGGGGATGCCCCATGTACTATGATGCATATGCTCTAGCGAAGCGACATGAAATGCAAATGATTTATGCAATGCTTATGAAAGGCTAGAAAAGCTCCCGAGGTGGGAAGAAGGTCTTACGAAAAAGGCTTCTCGTTGAGAAGGGTGACACAACGAAGGTAGGCAGAATGATTTCCCGATACTCGTCTTAAACTCGGAGATCACTGATATAACTTGCTCTGTGCAGCCAGAGCTGCCCCAGTCTGGTGAGTCTCTGAACAGACTGCCCCTGATTATCCAATTCTTGGAATGGAAGACTTGGGTATTCTCTTGAGGAGAGTTTCGTTTAACGAGCTCTGGAAGTATCCTGCCCCTGTATGAGCGTTGAAGCGACTT
Source organism: Lathyrus aphaca (assembly GCA_963966055.1). Lineage (NCBI taxonomy): Eukaryota > Viridiplantae > Streptophyta > Magnoliopsida > Fabales > Fabaceae > Lathyrus > Lathyrus aphaca. The sequence goes on along the minus strand of OZ014523.1, from coordinate 430,137,266 downwards.
GGCTCATTCTGACTGAGCATTGGAAGATTCTACCCTTAGGAAACAGAAAATCCGGGTGGCTTGCCCCTATTTGGAAGATTCTTCTCCGATCAACTGACTCTTGGATGATGTTCCCTCTATCAACTGACGTTTGGGATCTTGCTATATCCTGATAGATGCCTTGGTCAATGAAATGACTATATAACATGCCCCTGATTAATAGGCCTATAATATGCTCTTGATTCTGGTCATCATTGCCAGATGATCAAATTCTCCTTGGATTGCCCCTTGTAGGAACTTCTCTGATGTCACAAACTAACTTGCAATTAAAACTATTCATTTACAAATGGTAACTTTAACGCAGTACACATGCAAATTTTGAAAATTCGTTTATTCATTTGAATGTTGTGACAGTGTGTGATGAATGGACCATCAGTCCAAACGTAGTGATGATTTAGTAAATGCTTTAGGAGTCAGTTTACGCAACCTTGTCGCGGTATGCTTTCAGAATTCACCCTACTTCAATTAGGACTTTCAAGAGTTGTAACGTGGTCTGGTTCACGGTTTTAGAAAGAAAGAGTTATGGCTCGAAATTATTTGTACCCACCCATTCTCCTTGATATTCTCCAGCCCTACATTCAGCTAATTTGCCCTAAGCACTCATCAAAAAGGTTTTGTGATGGTTGAGGATCCGATGACACCGAAGGTTTAAGTACCAATAAGGTTTTTTAGTAACAGTCACCCTTTGTCTTTGTGTCTGGTCACACGACTTTGTTCATATGGAAAAATTTTCTCTGATGTTTTTACTCCCTAACTTTTGCCTGAACTGATTCTTTTGAATTTTTTTCCGACTTTGAAGTCCAGCAGGATGCCCTAACTTTTGCCTAAGTCATTTGTTCTCATGTTTTTTTTCGACTTAGCGGGCTTTATTTCTCTTTTTTCGTTTTGGTTTTTTTTTAGCAGATCGTGCGACACTGGTTGTCTTGACTTGTTTAACAGAGTTGTGACGGTCTCATTCCTTTGTTGGTGAGGGGTAACCATCAGGGTTATGTCCCTTGACCTCTTGAGGTGTAATGAATAAAAAGGTAATGGATCCTCGGATGCACACTCCTTTGGAAATTTGAACGCTTGGTCAAACTAACTGATGACTACCCTACCCCGGGTTGAATGTGAAGGTTTTTTTTGTTCAGAAAAGAAACTCCTACTTCAAGGCTCGAAGGGGTTAACGAGGGTCTATCTCCCTTATATCTCCGGTGTTTGGGGATTTGAAACAATGCCTATACATCGTCAGCAGGTTCTAAACCGAAAGCATACCTTTAACAATTATGGGTATTCAATTGTCATCATCCTCCCTCAAATATCTGCTAACCAACGGTGAAATAAGTGGGAGGTAAATAGATGCATTTTTTTATGCAAGGAAATAAAAAGAGCGAATGCGAAATAATTAATTCAAAAAGTGCATGATCACTTCATTAACATTACCATTCAAAACAACAATGATTAAAAGACAAGTAGCTGTTAACAGGAAAGAAACTACAATGCAAATGATAAAAGGATATGATGATCACCAGCTCTGATGATGTCTTCTTGTCTGTTCCACTAAAATCAGGAGACGCTCCTGTGAAGTCTTCGAACTCAATCGTGTGAGAGGTTGACGTGCACAAACAAGCTTCCTTCCTGAAAGGAAATGTACTCTTTGTCGATCAACTGTTGTACCTTTGCTTGAAAAGATTTGCAATCTTCAGTTGAATGCCCTATTGATCCACCATGATATCCACATTGCTCATGAGGATTGTACTCTGGAGGGTACGGCTCTGGTAACGGCTTGAGAGGCTTAGGAACCACCAATGAGCTCTGAATCAGATGTGGCAAAATTTCACTATATGCCACAGGAACTGGATGAAGAGGAGTATTTCTTCTTTCCAGATTGTTGCGAGGCCTAGGCTGGCTCTGATGTTGATTCCGAGGTCTTCGACCATGAGCTTGCATATTTAGACGAGGAGGAATCCAGGGTTTCTGATGTGGTGCTCTGAGCATTGCCGAATGCCCCTGGGAGTAGCCAGACATAGGGAAAGATGATCTCTGAGAAGATGATGATCCAGGATATTCAGTATTAGCCATGACTACATTGATTTCATCCTTCTCTTCCTCTCGGGAATTACTGAGGGATTCAGTCTCACTAGTTTGAGTACTCAAGGTGTCTTGGATTTGTTTGACTTTGAAGTAGCTCTCAATCTTCTCTCCTACTGTCACAAGGTCTGAGAAGCTTGAGAATGAACTTCCTACCATCCTTTCTAGATAAGGTCCATGCAAAGTGTCTATGAACATGTCAACCAACTCTCTGTCAACCAGTGGTGGTCATACTCTGGATGCTAACTCTCTCCATCGCCGTACATACTCCCTGAAGGACTCAGTACTTTTCTGGGATAGGCCTTGCAACTGCATGCGACTGGGAGCCTTATCCACATTATACTCGTATTGCTTTACAAATGCATTGGCTAAGTCATTCCACGATTGGATGCGACTTCTTTCCAAATCCGTATACCAACTCAAAGATGCTCCACTCAAACTGTCTTGAAAACAATGAATCATGAGTTTATCGTTGCGAGCATTAGAGGTCATTTTTCGGCAGAACATCACCAAATGACGATTTGGGCAGTTAAGACCTGTATACTTCTCGAATTTGGGTATCTTGAATTCTGGAGGAATTACCAAGTCTGGCACTAAGCACATATCAATGGCGTTGAGATCAGGTGCTCCGTGTATTTCCAATGCTTTCTTTTTCTCCTCAAGGGCCTGAAGTCTTTCTTCCATAGGATCATTCCATGGCATCATCTGGGATTGAGTAGGGATACCCATTTTTGAAGGATCTTCATCAAGCATAGGACCAAACAGCGGGTTAGTCCTCACAGTGAAACCTGAGAGAGAACCATCAGACTTCATCATGTTGTGTTGAAGGTCGTTCTCTGACATAGTTACCACAACTTCCAATCCGACTTGTCTGATCGATCTTTCAAGTTGTTCGTGCTTCGAATGCTTTAACAGCTACCACAAGTTCAGTGAGAGTGTCGGGAAATCAGCTGAATCAATGGGTAAGAGATGGAATGAGTTCTTTTTCTGGAAAATGATATGCGATGCAAATGATATGAAAATGGATGCAATATGACATGATGCTTAGGATCACAGGCTCAGTCAATAATCAATTCTGAAGTTAGAGTATGAAGGCATGATGTTCGGATCCAAGGTATCACAAGCAACTCAAAACCTCCTAGTTGGTAGGCCATAAGAAGATGGATCTAGATTCCTTACCCATTACCCACTTACATGATAGTTTCTATGGTGATGGTAATAAGGTACTCAAGATCACGGGCGATAATCATATTAACGTCCTGCCACAGGCTAGCTGTATTATGACGATAATAATGATGAGGTCTACCTCAAGTGGAGTTCTCATGTTAGTCGTACGAAGAGCAAGTCTTCCGAAACTAACACTACTCAACTACCAACTTTGAAACTGGTTCTAAAAGGATCCCAGAGTCACAGCCCTTTCATAAATCAAGTCATGCAACAGGCTAGTTGTGTTATGTCAAGATCCACGAATCGGTCTACTCTCTGGAGGAACTTTCATGCTAGGCTTGCAAGAAGCGGGTCCCTGAAGACTAACACTAGTAACTACCAAGTCTAAACTTAGGTGTTCTCTCTTCTTTTTCCAAAGCTCGACCAAAAAGCTTTACTTGTGATGCCAATCCCAAAATCCAACAAGCAAATATAATAATGAACAATGTAAAGAATAAAACAATAAATAAGCATGGATATCAATAATAATAATTAAAGAAGGCACTTAAAACAAGTCAAAAAACAAGAGCAAGAAAAACTAAGTTAGGCTCGACTCTCTTATGCACAAGGCTGTCCCCAGCAGAGTCGCAATCTATTGTACCTCGAAAAATACGATCCTCGCGAAAGACGCGGAAAAAACAGACAAACAGAGTCGCCACCTAACTTTAATCTATTCCTAATAAAGGAAAAGGGAAATATAGATAAACCCTATAAAAGAATGAACTTGGTCATTGAAACCAGATTCTGAATTCGGGAGTCGGTTACGCGAGAGGAAGGTATTAGCACCTCTCACTTCCGTTGTATTCAATGGGAACCTCTTAGTCTAATCTATGATTGTATGTTAACTTAAATTATTGTCTTATTATTAATAAACGAGTATGGAGAATGGGTGGTTTTGGTCCTAGGGTTCTCGGCAAGGATCGGAATCCATGTGCCTACGTATTCCCTTGTGCAACGGGAAAGTCAGAGCCTCGTAGTTCGTGGTGCTAAGGTTCGTTGGCTAGTTTGTTTTAATGAACAGTTGTTTGAACCGCATTCTAACTGCTAAGCGTTGGGTTGTCTGCTCGCAATAGGAGGCTGAAGCGCTAGCTTATTTGCGAAGAAGAAAGAGTTTAAACAAAGTTCGCGTTAACGGAAAAAGTTTGATCAGGTTAGGGTTTTTAAGAATGAAAGGGTAAATAAATCGTGTCCTGAGGGGCGGGCCTTAGGAGAATCTATTCGAGAATTCGAGGAATTCTGGATTCCAGAATTCAATTCTTTCATTATTTGATATGTTGAATTAAGTATTTTAATCGCGAAAGATCGAATGAACTACGTCCCATGGGGCGAGCCTTAGAAGAGTTCATTCAAGAATTCGAGGAATGCTAGACTCCAGAATTCTATTCTTTCGGTTTTTTAATTATGAAAATATTGATTATTCGCATTTGGAAGAAGCCTGATTGCTTTTGACGTTTGCGTAGAACACTGATGGCCTAAGCTCATCACGATCACGAGTTACGAATTTGAAAGAAAGAAAAGAAGAAGTCGAGATGTAGAAGAAATAAATGAGAAAAAGAGAATGCAATATACAGTAGTCGAATAATGCACAAATATTTCCTACACCGGTAGGACTTCCAGATGCAACAGCATGCAAATGATAAAATCGGTTTCATCGATACCTAACGGAGAAGGTCCGTTGCCTCTTCAATACACGTAAAAGAATTCAAGAATATTTGTCCGAAAATTTACTGGGTCAATCCAAGTATCCTTAAACGCTCAATATCAGCAATCCCCATCCAAAATCAATTAACGGAGAAGGTCTGTTATTTCTTCAATATGCACGAGAGAAGTTCAAGCAAGGTGTTAGAAGCTTCAATCAACCAAATTAAATATCTCACACTCAGTATCGCGAGTCACCATTACTCCATGAGAACCCATCCAAAAATTATGGACACCTTGTGCAAATTAATCCACACCCTAATCTGCAACTTAATCAAAATCATCCACGAAATATCTAATTAAAAATCATCAACGAAAAGATTTAATTAAAGAAACCTATTAATATTCTAATTACATATTCGACTAAAATTGATTACAAGGAGGCATTATAACACACTACATTTTAATCAAGGCAACCAATCACGATTATGTCGAGAAGAGGATCATAAGAAAATTAAGCCAACAAAAATCATCCAAACTGTTCAAAAACCAATTAATAAATAAGTAATAAAACAAAAATTATTTGGACAAAGAAACCAGCTACAGCAACCCCCAAACCAATCCCTTGTCAGCGGCCTGCATGTTATTAACAATAACAAAATGACCCAAGACCAATAGCAATCATCCAAAAAAAATAAAATAAAAAATGGAGTACTTCATATCATTTGGCTAGTGTTCTAATGGTGTGAAGAGGAAATCCACAACCTAAAAGGCCCATAAGAAAACTTGGTCCATCCAAAAAGCATAAAAAAGAAAAAATGAACCAAATAGTAAGCAAAAGGAAATAATCATAAAAAGTTATACTCAAAAACAAAACAAAAAGAATAGTGCATTAAGGGTTTGCAGAAAGAAAAAAAAACGTGAAATATAGAACCAACAGCAACAACGATGCATTGCCAACCACCTCGCCGTCCTTGCTTCTTCACTTTCTCGAAAATGAAATCAACTACTTCCTCTTCCTCGCCAAGCCGCATCTCCGGTGAACTGTTATGACTTATCTCAATCAAGTCGCCGATTCTCCGTCTCGATCGGTTAGCTCAGTCTCGACTCCTCTCAAATCGTCGGCGATGACCGCGTGAAGACAGTGGTAGTGGTCTTGATTCGGCGTCGGAGGCTTGGTGATTTGTTCTTCTTCTTCGTTCAAGGCCCGTCGGATTTTGGTTCGCTTCTCTCCTCAAATCGATGCGCCGCCACCGACCGTGCCACTGCAAATCCTCCGTCTCATTTCAAATCGTGATAGCGCGATCTCCTTTTTTCTTTGTTCTGCTGTAGTTGTTGTTTGGTGGGTAAAGAATGGTGGGTGTTTGAGATAAGGTTTGTGTTGATTGATTTGAAGGATTGAGTGGTTAGTGTGATCTGTGTTGTCGAGTGATGGCGGCGAGGGTGAAGGATTGAAGGAGGTTTGAAGGGTGAATGGAAGAAGAGTGAAGGTTGTTGTTATTTGGGTCTGAGAAGATGAAGGATGAGCTCTCTTTCTTTCTACAATTTTTTTGTTTTTTTTACGCATTGTCCATTAAGGGATAGTGAGCAAAGCGTGAAATCATTTTTCGTATCCGTTTCCGTGGATTCCCGAATTGGTTGTCAATGTTGGCCTTATGCGCAGTGCCTGTGTTGTGTGTAGTGATTCTCTATGAGTGGAGTGGGAGTGGGGTGAAGGTGTGCAGCTGCCAGTTGTTGGTGTACAACTGTCTGTACCGCGGGCCCTTTGTCATTTTCTTTTGTATTATTTTTATGGGCATGATAAGAAGATATGGGCCTTGGTGTTGTTTGTATTTAGGAATTTGGTTTAATAAAAAAAATTGGTTAGAAAAATGATTTATGGCTAGGAATAATAAAATTGAATTATGAATAAGATATTAGAAAAAATGTAAAAATAAATGGGCTTGGTATTGGACAATTATTGAATTGAATATTTTTTAAGAAATCTATGGATTAAAAGATAAAATGTGGGCATTGAGAAATATAATAAAGTATGAAATTAGGGATGATGATTAAATGGATATTGGTAAGTAATAAAGTTGTGAAAATGATTTGTGGATTAATTTTCTATGAGATGAAATGGTCAGCACCAATGCACACACAATCAACTTGCACTATTTCCACAACTTCTGATGAAGTGAATGAGTTTACTCCTGGATCACTGAATGACTTGTGAGAGAAAAAAAACTGTCAACTGAATCCACTTAAAATTTTGCCCTGATCATTAAATCCACATTGAGAAAAATAAATCCGAAGAAACACACTTTTAACTGATGAATCATGACGAGCCTGATTTCAAAATTAAACCTCTCACCAACCACTGTTGGATATCCTGATGAATTCCATCCACAACCTGGAGGCATATACATTGACTGAGAAATAGTTCACTGAGATGTTGAGAAGAGAAGAATAGCCTTGTAACTGATGAAGAAGAGACTCTTAATTCATGCTTGATGTGGTCGATCCGTAGTGAATAATCCTTGCGACTGTGAAATCCTTGAAAACCACTAGATTAGGGAAATGAACCCTAATCGAGCGAAGGAGCATAAGAAAAAGAAGCCATTGATGGCTGCATAGCCAAAACACTTGAATTCTTCTGATAATCCATAAATAAAGCGTGAAACCCTAATTTCGCAGAAAAAATGATACCGTGTCTCAAGAGCTCGATGCAAATGATTGAACACAACATGTGTGATCGTATGGAGATGTAAATGAATGCAAAACGAAAAGCAGTAAAAGATAGAAAACCAGAGGGAAAATTTTAGGGTGCAACAGGGTGTACAGAGACTTTTGTTCGATAACTGTTAAGTTATGCCTACGTATTCTCTCGTTGAATGAGGAAGTCAGAACACCATAGTTCGACTCAAAGAGACTGGAAAATAAATTGACTTGTGAACTGCTCACTTATCTATGCTCAAGTGTATGACCTGTCTGGCTTAGGTGCAAACTGTCTTGCATTAGACGGAAGAAGCGAGTTCTCGTTTCTGAGTGAATGAGATGAGAAAAGAATCCCGGAGGAGACGATTATTGTTTGTTTTTGGTATTTTCAATCTTTTATTTCTTTTTGAGTTTGTCATAAGAAAATGAGCTTAAGCCTAAACCAAGGGTTAGTAAATTCATCACATCCTCCCTCTGATTAGGGGTAATGAGAATACCTTAAGTATGAAGTAAACACCTCATACTTAATCACCATGATGTAGGATTAAGATCATTAACCTACTTGCCATTATTTAGATGTTTTTGATGTTTTTGTTTAGTGTTAAGTAATGAGTTTAAGCCATAATCAAGGATTTAATGGACCCGTTACACCATCCTAATAGAAGGATGATAGGTGAGAACATTTAAGCTGAGAAAGGCTCCTCAATTTAATCCATGATTAGGGATTAACCTTATGACAAAACAAAGCCTTTATTAAAGTGGATTTTAGTTAATGGTAAGGTTAAGAAGTGGATTTTATGGTTTGTAAGACAACTTGAGGGGGACTTGTCCATTAATACTAGGGTTAGTCCTTCTTAACCAATTAAGGAAGAATTAGAACCCTAATACAAGGCCCAAGTTACAAGCTTGATGTCTTAGTGATTATTAGATGGATTGATTAAAGGATTTAAACACATTAAGGGTTTAACACTTAGGATTAAAGTTATACACTCCATCCTAATAGAAGGATGCAGGCATAACCCTAATCATAAAGCCTTAAAACCTTTAAGGTTTCGTCCTTGATTATGAGATGAGAAGAGAAGACACAAAAGATGACACAAAAATAGGGAACTAATCAAACCCTAATTGTGATCATGCTTGGTATTCCTAGGGTTTATGAAGCTTGCAAGAGATCTTTAGGAAAAGCCACCAAGGAAGAAGAAAGATGGAAGGAGAAGAAGCAGAAAGAAGCAAGTCAACTTACTTCACTTAAGAAGATAAGTTGCTTGAAGAAAGAAAGTGAGGAAGAAGCATGAATGAGAAAACTCACTCTAATACAAAGATAAAATGCAGCAATGATGCATAAAGGAGATGAGAAGAGATTATGAGAATTGAAGGCAAATTCACTTCTCAAACACTTACCACCTGAAAAGTTAGCAAAAGGAAATGAAGAGAAATGAAAATGAAATGAAATTCAAGGATGCAAGCCAAAGTCAGAAGCATGTTCATGATGCTAATGATGCAAAGAGATGGAATAAATGTATGTCATGAGATGGGGATGATCATACAAAGGATGGGAATGCAAATGAGACATGTAAGAAGCATGAAACATATGACATCAAATGAAAGCAAAAACGTGGAAAATGAATGATGCAATGATCAAACATGATTTCAATATGTCCTAAGATGTCTTATATGTCATGTGGATGCACAAAATGTCATGGTAAGTTCATGTATGCAAGCTTATGCTAGATGGATGCAAATGAAGATGCAAATTAGGGTTATATGATCATATGAGATGCAAAATTCAAAATCAGAAGCAAATGGTAATATAAAAAATTGAAAATTGAATCAAAGGGACCCTAAACCTATATAAGTTCACTGCCCAAAGGGGAAAGTCAGAAGCTAAACCAAGAAGGACTTATGATTTTTCTAAGTTTCTAGGGTTTTAAGGGTGATCCTAAAGATAAAATGTCAAACAAATTGGAAATGCATTATAAAAATGAAACAAAAATGTTTTTGGATGCTTGAAACCATGCATAACACAAAGAAAAAATAATCATTCACAAACTCACTTTGGTTTAAAAGTTATGAATTTTTGAAGTTAAGGTTAAAAAAATTCAAATTTAAGAACCCTAATTCAAATGAAAATTGTCAAAGTGTGATCAAAACCAAAAAGAAATTTTTGTTGTGAGTTTGTAAATGTTTCTAATTGTTTTAAAATGCTCTCTGAATTTTTTTGGGATTTTTAAATACCTAAATGTATTTTTAATTAATTAATTCTCATTAACTAATTAAAAATAATCATTTAAATGATTTAAAAATATTTTTTAATGCAAAAAATAAAAATAAAAATATTTTTGGGTTCTGAAAATTAATTAGAGCTTGGATAAAAAAATTCAGAATTTTTGAAGTCTTTTTACTATTTTTAATAAAATGCACAAATTAAAACAAAGAAAATGAAAATAAAAATAATAAAAAGAAAAGTATACACAATGGAGAGCCAGGATTGATTCTGGGTTTGGAAAGTTTGACTTGGCGCGCTATCCTAAGGCCCACATTTAAACTGAACTAATCCTATTTAATTAACATTTAATCCAAAAATTAAAACTAATCAAGCAATCTTGACCACACAACACGCGCGGGAGGGACTGATCTAAGGGCCTACATTCAAACCTGGAACCCTAACCCTAATTAATATTAATCACTTTCAGGTCACCGGAGAAGAGCTTCGGTCGTCTTCTCCGGTGACATTCTCCCCTGAAAAAACTCAACTCATTCCCCAGACCATTTCTGGAGCTCTAAAGCTCCAGATTTGTTCCTCTCACCCCCCCTAAACCTAATTCTAACCTCAAACTTCATTTATTTTCAACCATTAACAAGAATCGAAGCCAAGAACAAAAACTGCAAAAATTTCAGACAAGTCATACACTCCCAATTCTTCATCATTTTCAAAAGTAAAAGGTTCATTGCACTCAGGGAATCAAACTTAACCAATTGAGAACTTAAAATAAAGCTTTTGGAAAAATAATTTAGTATGGCTACCTGAGGTGAAGCTTTCAACACTGGAGCTTCCAGGCTGCTTTCTTGCTTCCAAATGCCTCCAATGAACTCCTTGAAGAAGCTTTGATGCTTGGTTGGAGTGTTTTGTGGCTAGTTTGTGAGTTTGATACAGTTCAGTTCAAAGGGGGAGGGGAATCGTGTTTTTGATATGGCTGCTTTTAGGGCAAGATGATGGGTGGGAAATGATCAGTGGTTCATGGTGAGTTGTTCTATGAAGTTTGTTTGGATGTTTGTGGCTTGTGTGATGAGTTTCAAATGAAAATGCATAAAGGGGAGTTTTTGTGAATGTTGGCTTGTGTGATGTTTCAGTCTCATAGCTTATGTGAAATGGCTTGCCTTTGGTACACATATCAAGTCTTGATAGGTCAGAGAGTTGTTGGTGGCCTATGCTGATTGGTATGGTTTAATATTCAAGAAGTCAACTTTTGTGTAAGTGAAAGCATGGGCTGGTTCAGGCATGGTACAAGGGTATGGCTCGAGTCAGCTAGCTTCAAGGAGGTCCATGGAAGTCATATTTTGTAGCTGGCACAAGTGGCTGAAGAGATTTGATCCATTTTGCAATTTTGAAGAAGTTTGGCCCCTTTTGAATTACTTGAAATTCATTGCATGGAATGGAATGATTCAAAGCACAAATATGATCTTTAGAGGTCACATGAGGATGTTGTGAAGCATTTGTGCATATTTGAAGCCTTTAGAATACCTTATCATGCCATTTTGCAAAATGCCTCTTTGGTGCAAAAGTGAATTTTATGTGATTTTTCCCAACTTTGGAAAGCCATAACTTGAGTTCCAAAATGAATTAGATCTTGTTCTGGTACTTTTTGAAAAGGGAATGATCCAATCTACAACTTTCATGACCAATAATTTTTCATTTGAAGCATTTTTGGTTGAAAAAGAGGAGGTTGAAAAACTTTCCCAAAATGGAAAGTTTACATTACAAGTCATTTCCATATTCGGCAACTTTTGGTTTAGCCTACTTTTCTTCAAATTTGTGAACTTCAAATCACTTCAATAATCAAATAAAGACCATATAACTTCATTTTGATGAAAAATCCATTTTGGTTCCATGTTTGGGGGCCTCAGATGCCCTGATTTTGCCCTGACTTGCTCAAGAAGTTACCCAGTGATCAGATGACTTCCACAATGAATTTTTCCATAAAACTTGGTATGTATGATCCTTATATCCTATTGAGACCAATAGAAACAAGAATGACCAAAAAATTTAGAGCTATGGCCTTTGAAACCAAAACCCTAATTTTAGGTCATCTGTGCAGTTAAACTTGGCTCTGCTTCCCTGCCTTGCCAGTTCTTGTGATTTTCTGACTTTATTGGTCTTGGGAGGATATAATATGATGATTGAACATACATGGACCCTCTTGAGATGATTGATGACCTTTAGAGTGGCTCAGATGGCTCAAGGATTGCTCAGATCACAAACCCTAGATGCAGATGACTTTGAACCAATGCAGTCAAACAAAAATGCAACATGATGTGATATGATTGAACTTATGCAAATGAAGAGATCACAAGCCATGGTGAAATGGGTGAGGGCAATTTTGGGGTGTTTACAAACATCAGCAACTGTTTTGGGCAGGTATTAGGGTCTCCCTCTTCCCATGTGCACAGAGTTTGTCTCACCAGATCTACGGGGCCTAGCAAATGGTTTTCTTGTACTGCTTGCACTGGCACCGTTATCTGAGATCTTTCCCATCTTCAATAGGCTCTCTATTATTTCCCCAGCTATCACCACATCTGCAAAGCTGGTAGAAGAAAATGTAGCCAATCTATCAATGTAAGTTCCTTGAAGAATATTCATGAACATGTCTGCCATTTCTCTTTCAGACATGGGAGGTTGAACTGCAGCAGCAAGTTGCCTCCACCTTTGGCCATATTCCCTGAAGATTTCACGGGAAGATTGAGACATTCCCATCAAGAGAGTCCTGTTTGGAGCCATGTCCAAGTTATACTGATACTGTCGGATAAAAGCTTCAACCAAGTCTTTCCAGTTTCTTACTGTGGCTCTGGTCAGGTGGGAATACCATTCTCGGGATGCCCCTGTCAGACTATCCTCGAAATAAAACATCCACAACTTTTCGTCCATGGTGTATGCTTTTAACCTTCCCAAGAATGATTGAAGGTGGGTGCGTGGGCAGGATGTGCCATTATACCTTTCAAAACATGGGGGTGTGAATTTGTGAGGAATTCTCATCCCTTCCACCAGTCTCATGTCCATTACATCAAATCCTAGGGAATTTTGGGATTCAAGAGACCTCAGCTTCTCTGCAATTTCATCCAGCCTACGGTCGTAAACTTCGTCCTCAGCCCCAACAACTGTAAACTGCTCTTCTTGAGGATCCTCTTGCAAGATCCTACCTCCAGCAGTGTTACCCTGGGTATTCCTTATGGCATTGATTTATGGGTTTAGATGAGGCCCAAACTCTGGTGGATCAGTGCGAGGCTGCACATGATCGTTGTTACTGGTACCTCCTATACCTGGATGGTGTTCTTCAGGAGTTTTCCTTTCAACCAACTCCCTTAGTCTTTCTTGGCTCTGAGCTAAACCAGTCATTATAATCATGAATTGGGTCATCTGATTCCTCATCTCAACCCTCTCATTTGCCATTTGGGTCCTTACTTCATTCAAGTCTTGCTGAACTTGATCCATCTGGAGTCCCGGAAGGTTGTTTCTTGTCGGGTACCGGTGTGTTCTGTTGACAGGGAACACTCTTCTGCGAGCAATGTTTCCTGAAACCACAACAAAGTGAGAAACAACAATAAAACAAAAACCTACAAAACAAAGAAAATGTTAGTATGCAATGCAGGATGCCTATTTGTCTTCCAAGGGTATCCGGTTTGGTTCTTTGGTTTTGACCTTTCCAGACCTCGAGGAAATGCTGATGATGTTGATAGATAAAGCCCACCAATAATACAAACTGATATATTACAAAGGATGAAAATACATAGTTTGATTACAATAACATCCCATGGTGGGTCAAAATATAACAACAAGAGAAAAGTACAATAAAAGAAAAGTACAAGCAAAAGATTCAGACATCTAATCCAAAATCATCCTCTCTGACTTCCTTCAGGAGGGCCTCGGTACTGGACCCACTGGATGCTCTGTAATAGTCCTGATGAGGAGATTCCTGGTAGAGATAGCATTGGCTAACTTCTTATGCTTGTCCTGATCCTTTGACCTCTTCAACCCCGCCCGGAGTTTCAATTCAGATATCTCTCTCTGAGCTGCCAATAATGCCTCCTGATGCTTCTTCTCACTAGCCTCCAACTGCTCTATCTTAACCTGAGTCCTTTGATCTTCTTGTGCACGGGCTTCAGTGATCCTGATCCACCTAGCCTGGCTCTCCTCTAGATAATGCTCTTCCCTAGCCTTCTGAGTCTTTGCTTCCTTGCAAGCATTCTTCATCACTAACTCCCCTGCTCTAGCTTTCCTGATGTAATCATACATCTTCTCAATATTGGTCAAGTGCTCAACCCTGAGCCTTTCCAATCTCTCATTATCTAGAAGGATGTCATTTCTCTCCCAGAGAGTCTTCTTCAAGGCTTCAGATAGCTGAGTGTTCCTTTCCTTCAGCTTTTCAAACTCTTCCAAACTGACAGTAGCTGCAGGTTGTACTGTAGAAGGTCCAGGTACATCTTCTAAAGTAAATGGCATCCGGGTGATCTGAGCTCTAGTACGAGACCAATCAGAATACTGTGTTGAAGCAATGTTGTTGCACTTTCCAAGTATGGTTGTTCCCTTGGTCTGAATGCTATCCCAAGCCCAGGCAGCTTGCCTGACAACAGCAAAGTTGGGTTGGATTTCACAGTAGAGAGTTTCAGCCAAGTCTTGTCCTCTTGGGGGATGAACCAAAGCATACCCTAATTGTCTCTTGAAAAGAAAATGGTTGTAGTTGATGCAACATTTTACTCCAATCAAGGGTACATTGGGATACTTCCCACAGCTAGTAATGATGTCCTTGCCTTTGGTGCTTTGAATGCACCATCTAATGTCTTCTGATGTCAAGGCAATAAATCTCTTAGCCCAATTCTTCCGCTGATGGGGGTTTAGGAAAGTATCTGACTTTGGCAAGTGTCTTAGCAGCCAAGAGTAATAAAGAGGAGCACAGCATCTGACCAGTCTTCCTCTTTGCTTGTCATTCCTCTGGTGTACTGAGTAGTAGAAGTCTCCCAGCAAGGTAGGAACTGGGTTCCTCAATAAGAACATGTGAATGGAATTCTTGCTCACAAACTTTGGCTCATCTACAAACAAAATAACCTCATATATACTGAGGGCTAGAAGTGCACAGACAGCCTTCCATTCCCCTATAGCAGCATGCAGGGTAGCTTGGGAGATCAAGAAGTCTAGGTGAAGGCCTGGAACTCCAGCCTTGGTTGTCATGTTCTGATCAATGAGGGCAGGCTCCAAATGCAATGCCCTGGCAATGTCTTCATTTCTGGGAGCAACCATCTCTGGGTTGAAAGGAATCCCTCTTCTGATAGGAACTCCTAACAACAAGGAAAACTCTTCTAGCAATGGTCCCATCTGGAAATCAGGGAATGTGAAACATCTGAGTGGAGGATCATAGAACTGTAAGCAAGTATGGATCATGCTCCTCTGAGATGCATCAAGATCCATGACCATGTCCAATATGCCTCCATAATGCTCTCTGAATAGTGAGACATGATCAGGAGTAATAAGAGATTGGATCTGCCTGATGCCAGTCAGGGTAGGCTCAAAGAAGTGGTAAGTGATGTTGCTCTTTCTTGAAGTGTCCATGGATGCTAGTGAGGAAGCTGAGAGCAATTGCTGATGAAGGTCACTGATTGAGAAGCTGGAGGTGAGTCTCTAATGAATATAGTTGGAGAAGAATCACTGATAAACTGATGAATGTGCTGGAGAAGATAACTGAAGCAGTCTGAGCAGAAGGGGTCAAAACCAAACCAAAGATAAATATGGATACCCTGTAAAACAAATAAGAAAATGTTAAATGATGCAGGAATGATGTATGCAAAATGATATGAAAAGGGTTTGTGATCAAGTGCTGGATCTGTTTATCTGCCTTGGTAAAAGTCCATGGATGTTCATAAGTTCGGATGGAGGCTTAGAAATCCAGTAACCAGGTGGGGGACTCAAATAAAGAGTCACAAGTCCAGGTTAATCACAAGAACTGTCCAAATAATACAACCTTAACAAATCTAGTAACAAGGTATGATGAGGCCAAGGGTTCCTGCAAACCTGCAAACATCCCAACCCCCTCACATGTAATGTTCTAGAACAAGGATCCTCAGACTTGGATCAGTTATAAGAAGTGTAAACACTTCTAACCCGGAGGTACAGGGTTTACAATAACCATAAAAGATCCTCCTCTAATTCACCTCAGATGCTGAAGGTCATAAAAAGGTCATCCAGACTTAGCAGGCTTCCCAGATAGCCCTAGTACTACAGGAAATCTGTACCACAAAGTTCTCAAGAAGAAACCCATGTCTGAACTGTGTTTCATATTCCCGCACCAGACCGAAAGTGAATGGGAAAGAATATGAATCCACTCTAGCCTATGTGTCACTCAGGTCCCAGGTATAGGACCTTAATCACTCAATGATCCCCACCCACCAAAACAGACAAGAGATCCAGCACATGATAATGACAGTATGAAATGCATAAAAACTGTAAATGAAAGCAATAAATAAAGTTGTACATAAATAAATAAAGCAAATAAATAAGCACAAGTAGCACATAACACCTCTGTAAACATAAATCAAACAAGCGCTAAGAGGAACCCACAAAAAGAACCAGAAGCCCTGGTTGCAATATAAGTGTCCCCAGCAGAGTCGCCAAGTTGTCGCTCCCGCAGATTTGCATCCCGGTACAAGCGCGAACGGTCGGCGAGAGGAGAAATGAGGGTGAAGTGAATAGAGTCGCTAGCTAGGCATTTTTATCCCGAAGGAAAGGTAATGCTGCATAAACCTAGAAAATATGGACAAGACGGTCGCGAACCAGAGAAACTGAGAAAGGGGGTTGGTTACAACCTGGGAAGGTATTAGCACCCAGATTGTCCGTCGTACTCGACGGGATCCACGCTTAAAAGATTGTGTTTAAAGGGGTAGGTGTATGTGCTATCTGTGTGCAAAAGCTAGAAAAGAATATACAAGTGTCAGTGTAAGAGGGTGAATGCTCAGGAACTGAGGCTTAGAAAAAGAATGTTGAAAGAGGGGGAAGACATAGAGACTTTTGTTCGATAAGAATTAAGTTATGCTTATGTATCCTCTCGTGCAATGAGGAAGTCAGAACACCGTAGTTCGACTCAAAGAGACTGAAAGATAAATTGACTGATGAACTGCTTGCTTGCCTATGCTCAAGTGTATGACTCGTCTGGCTCGAGTGCTAACTGTCTTGCATTAGACTGAAGAAGCAAGTTCACGTTTGTGAGTGAAGATGATGAGAAAAGAATCATGAAGGAGACGATTATTGTTTGTTTTTGTGTTTTCAATCTTTTATTGCTTTTTTGTATTTGTCATAAGTTAATGAGCTTAAGCCTAAACCAAGGGTTAGTAAACTCACCATATCCTCCCTTTGATTATGGATAATGAGAATACCTTAAGTATGAGATAAACATCTCAACTTAATTACCATGATGATGTAGGATTAAGATCATTAACCTATTTGTGATTATTTAGATGTTTTTGAGTTTTTGTTTAGTGTTAAGAAATGAGTTTAAGCCATAATCAAGGATTAGTGGACCCATTACACCATCCTAATAGAAGGATAATAGATGAGCACACTTAAGCTGAGGAAGATACCTCAACTTAATCCATAATTAGGGATTAAACTCATGACAAAACAAGCCTTTATTAAAGTTTATTTTAATTAAGGATGAGATTAAGAAGTGAATTTTATGATTTGTAAGACAACTTGAGGGGGACTTTGTCCATTAAACACTAGGGTTAGTCCTTCTTAACCAATAAAGGAAGAATTAGAACCCTAATGCAAGGCCCAAGTTACAAGTATTGTCTTAGTGATTATTAAGATGGATTGATTAAGAGGTTTAAACAAATTAAGGGTTTAACACTTAGGATTATAGTTATCCACTCGATCCTAAGAGAAGGATGCAGGCATAACCCTAATCACAAAATCTTAAAACCTTAAAGGTTTAGTCTTTAATGATGAGGTGAGAAGAGAGACACAAAGAAGACACAAAGATAAAAGATAAAGGGGGACTAATCAAAACCCTAATTATTGTCATGCTTGGATGTTCCTATGGTTTGTAAGGCTTCCAAGAGATCTAAAGAGAAGCCACCAATGGAAGAAGCAGATGATAGGAGGAGAAGCAGAAGAAATAAGTTACTTACTTCACTGAAGAAGATAAGTAACTTAGAGGAAGAAAGTGAAAGATGAACATGAATGAGCAAGCCCAATCTAAAGCAAAGAAAAAAGAAGCAAGGATGCATAAGGAGAATGATAAAAGAAATGAGAAGTGAAGGCAAATTCACTTCTCAAGTTACTTACCACCTGAAAAGGTTAGCATAAAGGAAAGAAATGAAATGAAAATGAAACATATGCAAAAGTAAAAACAAAACCAGAAGCAAACACATGATTCAAATGGTGCTATGAGATGATGCAAAAGCATGTCAAGTGTTATGAATGTTCATATGAGAGAAAGAATGCAAATGAAGCATGTAGGAAGCATGAAAACACATGTATACTTATGAAATGAAATGAATGCAAATCATGGAAAATGAATTAAGAAATGATCAAGCATGATTTTAAAATGTCTTAAGATGTCTAAGATGACATATGAATGCATGAAATGTCATGGCAAGTTCATGTATGGATGCATATGCAAGATGAATGCAAATGAGGGTGCAAAATTAGGGTTTTAAGGCAACATGAGATGCATAAGGTCAAAACAGAAGCAAATCACAAGATAAAAAATTGCAAATGAACTCAAAGGAACCCTAACCCCATATGATATCAACCGCAAAGGAGGAGGCCTAACTCTTAACCTAAAGAAAGTTGTGATTTTTCTAAGTAAACTAGGGTTTTTGGGTGCCTTAAGAGGAAAAATGCAAATCAAATGAAAAATGCAAGATAAATTTGTGACAAAAATATGCTAGATACTACATGTTATATGAAGAACAATGCAAAAAGAACCAATATCAAACCTTTCATGGTTAGGCAGAAAAGAATTTTTGAAGTTAGGGTTCAAAAAAAGGATTTTTATGAACCCTAAATTCAATAAAAATGTCAAAGTTGAATCAAAACCAAAATGAAATTTGTATGAATGGTTTGACAATGTTTCTAAATGTCCTAAGATGCAATGTGAATTTTTTTGGAATTTTTAGAAACGTAAATGATATTTTAATTAAGTAATTTCTATTAATTAATTAAAATAAACATTTAAATATTTTTTAAATGATTTTTTAATGCAAAAAATAAAAATAAAAATGTTTTTGGGTGAAGAAAAATATTTGAAGTCAAAATGCAGAAGAAAAATATTTTTTGGAATTTTCTAAGTATTTTAAATAAATTAGGCAAAATAAATGGATAAAATGGAAATAAAAATGAATTAAAGGGAAAGTATGCTGATCTAAGGGATGAGATTCAAACTCACAGGGGAAGGGTTGACTGAGCGCGTGATTGTGTGGTCCAGATCACTCCTGGCTAATAAATCCTAATCAATTTAATTAATTCAGTTTAGGGTTTAATGACTCAATCTCAGCCATCCACGCACGCGGGTAAAACACATCCTACGGCCATTATTCAAACTGGACACTAAACCCTAATTAGAACCCTAATTACTTTCAGGTGACCGGAGCTAAGCTCCAGTCATCTTCTCCGGCCAGCCAAACGTGCTATCTCACTCAAAACGTAAAATAAACTCATCAAACTCTCCAGAAATGATCCTCACCTCCCTCTAAACAAGAATCAACCAACAAATTTCATTTATTTCACATGAACAGCAAGATTCGAAGAAAAACGGAAAATCAAACAGAAATTTCAGAAGCTTGTGAAATGCACAATACACAACCATTTTCAATTTTAAACACATCAGCATGATTAGTGAATCATAAGGAATCATTCAAGAACTTAAGCTTTTGGACCTCCTCTCTTGTGCAAACCCACTCCTCTTGACCTCTTGATGAAGTTGCAATGCTTGGAAGGAGCTTAGAATGGCTGGAATGAAGGCTTGCAACTCAACTGGCCAGAAATCGTGTTTGTGTTTGGCTGGCTTTTGGGCTTGTTTGATGGTTGGTTTGTGTTCTAATGATGATGGTAAGTTGAATGGTGAAGTTTGTTTGGAGTTTTTGTGGCTGAGTAGAGTGTTTCGAAAGCTTTTGCTTTTAGGGTGATTTTGAGAAACTTAGTGATTTTTAGGTTTCAACCTTGTGTGATGTATGTTATGATTTGTTTTTGATCCACATAACAAGCTTTGATAGGTCATAAGAGTTGTTGTGGCCTATGGTGATTGGTATGGGCAAGTTGCCAAAATGTCAACATAACTTGTACTTGAGGTATGGGCTCATGTTGCAGCTAGATTTTGGCATGTCCTGGTGTAAACACCCCAAATTTTCCCTCACTCATTTCACCATGGCTTGTGATTCTTTTCATTTGCATAAGTTCAATTATATCATCTCATATTGCATTTTTGCTTCACTGCATTGGTCCCAAGTCATCTGCATCTAGGGTTTTTGATCTGAGCCATCCCTGGGCTATTTGAGCCACTCCAAAGGTCTTCAATCATCTCAAGAGGGTCCATGTATGTTCAAGCATCATATTATATCCTCCCAAGGTCAAGAAAGTCAGAAAATCACAAGAACTGAGGAAGGCATGGAAGCAGAGCCAGGTTTAACTGCATAGATGACCTAAAATTAGGGTTTTGGTTTCATAGGCCATAACTCCAAATTTTTTGGTCATTCTTGTTTCTATTGGTCTCTATATGATATAAGGATCATGCATACCAATTTTCATGAAGAAATTCAATGGGGAAGGCATCTGATCAATAGATGACTTCTTAAACAAGTCAGTGCAAAATCAGGGTATCTGAGGCCCCCAATCATCCAACCAAAGGGTCTTCTCCATCATTTTGGGTGTATATGATCTTTATTTGATCTTAGAATAAGTTAGAAGTTCACAAAATTGAAGAATTTCAAGCCATTTGCAAAGTTGCCATTTTTGGAATGTGACTTATAATGCAAACTTGCCATTTTGGGAAAGTTTTTCAACCTCCTCTTTTTGATTCAAAAATGCTTCAAATGAAAAATTCTTGGTCATGAAAGTTGTAGGTTGGATCATTCCCTTTTCAAAAAGTACAAGAACTTGACCTAATTCATTTTGAAACTCAAGTTATGGCTTGTCAAAGTTGGGAAAAATCACATAAATTTCACTTTTACACCAAAGAGGGAAGTTTGCAAATTCTCATACCAAGCCAATTTGGGACCTCTAATGCATCTCTACACATCATACCATCCTAGTACAACTCATTTGGATCATATTTGTGCCTTGAATCACAAGCTTTCATGCCTTGAACTTCACAAATTTCAAAAGGGGCCAAAACTTCCATAATTTTCAAAATGGTACAAAATCTCTCATCCACTTGCCACAGCTCATCAAATCTGATTCACAAATATCCCTT
The DNA here is from genome assembly GCA_963966055.1 of Lathyrus aphaca. Lineage (NCBI taxonomy): Eukaryota > Viridiplantae > Streptophyta > Magnoliopsida > Fabales > Fabaceae > Lathyrus > Lathyrus aphaca. Next base: position 430,115,943 of record OZ014523.1, on the reverse strand, counting down.
GATCTCAGCTGAACCAGGACATGCCCAAATCCCAGATTGCCACTTGCCCATACCTCCAAGCACAACTTTCTTGACTTTTTGCAACATGAGCTATACCAATCACAACAGTCCACCACCCACTCTCTGGCCTATCACTACTTGTTATGCGGATCAAACCCAAGCCATAAGACCCATCATTGTAGCCAAACATTTCAGATTGCTCAGCATACACAAAAACTCTCCAACTTGCAAAACCCTTTGAATCTCTCAGCTCATTGATAACGAGAAATCGCATCGTATTATTACTATGTTTTTAGTCCGTTTTTATCATACATTAGTCCTTTTAACTCCCGATTATTTCGAGTTTATATGCCACATTGCAGGTACAATATGTCTATAGCCAAAATTATGGAAAAAGATCAAAGGAACAAAATTTAGCATGAAAAGAAAATAGAAGAACTCAATTCTGCTAAAACTGCAGAATTTGTTGGTCTTACGGTCGTCACAAGGGTCTTACGACCGTGACACGCTAAACATGAGAATTCTGCCCGTTACACACATGTCACGATCGTAGGATTATTTAATTAATTTGAATATAACTGAAGGCGTGCATTGAAGGAAGTCTTTGTGACTCCGTATTTATCTCCTCCAACTGAACCAAGTAAAGCATGTTTTCCTGGATTTTCTCAACAACTGAAGAACCGAAGCCCACGTTCTTATTCTTCAACTGTCAATTTCTCCTCTATAAATATCAAAGAGTCAGTTGAAGAAAGGACGGAGTTTTTGATTGCCAAATTTGTGCGAAAGCTCTGCCAATTTCTACACCCATTTTTTTTACAGTATTTGTTTTTCTCTACTTTAGTTTATTTTCCCTTACCTTAATAACAATTTCCAACATCAGGAAATTGTTATCGCATTTATTTTCTTTTAGCCTCAGAATTTAGTTACTCTATTTTAATTTGGACGCTCCAAGCTTGCCAGATTGTGGAAGAAGGAGCCGAAGAGTTTATTTGTTCAGGTTTTAATTTGCAATTAATATTAAGTTTTATTTATTTATGTTAAGTTCCTGTCGTCATTATATAATGCATGTTTTAATGTCTATTAATTTCATTTTGTGTTTGTCTATTGTTTTAATTAATATGAGTAGCTAAATTAACTGAGTCGGTATGTAATAAAGCAACCAAACGGATGAATCGAATCTAAGCTAAAAACATTTACGAACTTATATTCTGGCTGTGACTTTTTATAATTAAAATCAAGCTTTTTGTTACGAGAGTAAGAGAAGTAAAATAGGCTAGGTCGAGACCACGAGAGTGTGAGATTTTAACCGGATAGCTAAAGTTAGGCATTTGATTTAAATACAGCGAGAGCACTTTAAAACGAGTTAGACTTATTAAGTTTTCAAAAATTATTTTCTAAACACTTATGGGCTAGCGAGAGCAGACATAGGGCTTTAGGAGTATGATCTGAGATAAGACCACGAGAGTGTGAGTCGAGGATTTTTCAACTGGTAATCTCTACAGAATTATTTAAGTGAAACATCTTTATAAGCTTAGGCTAGATTGATCCGCATAGGTTAATATTATTACATACCGACCGCCTTATCATTATTTCTTTAATTAAGTTTAGTTTCCCGTTTTTAATCCCTAAAACCATAACCGTGACAAATTTCCGCCTTAGCTAAACTAGCCAAATCTTCTAGCACTAGAGTGATTACAAAGTCTTTGTGGGTTCGACATCTTTTTATTACTATTGCGATAGGCTGTGCACTTGCAGTTTAGATATCGTTAGACACATTAGGTCTTCGTACATCACTCACTCACTCAATCTTCAAACAAATTCCACCATTCATCTCTAAATCACTCACTGATCACAAACCAACCATTGAAACAGCCAAAAACACCTCACAAACCAAATATGATTTCTGACCAGTTGGGTTGCAAACTCACAAACTAGCCACAAAACACTCCAACCAAGCATCAAAGCTTCATCAGGAGTTCAAGGGGAGTGGTTTGCACAAAGAGAGAAGGCCTGAAAGTCCCAAACTGAGAAAGCCCAAGCTCAGGTACCTCCCTGAAACATTTTTCCAGAACTTGTTTCTTTAGTTATAGAATGGTAGAGTGTGTTCCACTGATCACTCTGAGCTTTATATTTTCGAAAATGGTTGAGAATTGAGTTTGTATGAATGTTCTGAAAGTTTTACCATTTTTTATTTTTCTTTCGAATCTTATGTTTGAACAAGAATAAATTTGTTTTGACGTTGGATTTGAGTTCAGGGAGATGAGAGGAGTTGATCTGGAGCTTTAGAGCTCCAGAAATAACCTATGGAGAGAATTTGAGATTTTCAGGGGAGGGTGTCACCGGAGAAGACGACCGGAGCTCTTCTCCGGTGACCTGAAAGTGGTTAGTTTGTTAATTAGGGTTAGGGTTTCCTTTTGAATCTGGGCCCTTAGATTTCCCTTTCCCGCGCGTGTTGTGTGGCTAGGATCAGTTCATTATCTTTTAATTAGGGTTTAATAATTAATTAAATGAGATTAAGTGGATTTGAATGCTGACCATCAGATTTGGCGCGTGGTCAACTCTAAAATCCACCAGAATCAATCCTAGCCCTTAACTGCGTTTACTTTCATTAAATTTAGTTTTTAATTCATTTTTTCTCATTTATTTTGCATCATTTATTTAAAATAGCTAGAAAATATTAAAAAATATTTTCCTTTTGCATTTTCACTTTAAATATTTTTCTCATTCTGAAAATATTTTTATTTTTATTTTTTGCATAAAATTTGTATTTTTAAAATATTTTAATGTTTATTTTAATTAATTAATGGAAATTAATTAATTAAAATACCATTTAAGTTTCTAAAAATCACCAAAAAAATAACATTGCATCTTGACACATTTAGAGACATTATCAAACCATTCATACAAATTTCTTTTTGGTTCTTGATCCATTTTGACATTTTTCTTTTGATTTAGGGTTCTTAAAAATCAATATTTTGACCCTAACTTAGAAAACTCTTTTCTTCCTAACCATGAAGGGTATGATAGTGATTCTTTTTGCATTGCATTCCACATATCATGTAGTTTCTAGGATAAAATTGGCATGAATTTATATTTCATTTTTGATTTGTTTTGCATTTTTCCTTGTGAGGTACCTTAAAACCCTAGCAAACTTAGAAAAATCATAAGTCCTTTAGGGTTTAGCTTCTGACCTTCCACTTTGGGTAGTGAACTTGTATAGGTTTAGGGTACCTTTTATCCCATTTTCAATTTTTTATCATGTCATTTGCTTCTGATTTTGAATTTTGCATTGCATCTTGTACATAAACCCTAATTTTTGCCTTCATTTGCATTCATTCTTCATATGCTTGCATACATGAACTTGCCATGACATTTTGTGCATTCCCATGACATATAAGACATCTTAGGACACATTGAAGTCATGTTTGATCACTGCATCATCCATTTGCCATGTTATGCATCCATTGCATTTCATAAGTTTTCATGAACTTTCATGCTTCCTTTCATGTCTCATTTGCATCTTCATTGCTTGTATGATCATCCACATCTCTTGGTATGCTTTTGCATCATCCCATAGTGTAACACCCTAAATTTGCCCTCTGGTTTTTTCTATCTTCGTCTGTCTTTCATTTGCATCTCATTTTCATTTTCATTAGATCATTAATATTTAGGATTCATATCATTTGCATAGGCTTTGAAGCATGGGATCGATATTTCCTGAAGATTGGGGTTTCACGTCTTTATCTGCGGAGTATCAGAGAATTCAAAGTTTCAGATATGCAGCCATCATTGGCATCATCTCCTTATGCTTTTGTCACTAAACTAGGGTTTATTTTCCCTGGTCTAGTGGTCATCAAGGTTTCCACTTACAAGAACTATTCATTGGCGCATCAGGCTCGTCATCAGCAAAGAAGTGTTGAATTAGGGTTCTTTTCCTTCAGTTACAAGGTTATGATTCACCATCAAGTTGCAAAACTATTTCTTCTCTTAGAAGAATCTCAGAGGTTGATTTCTCAATCAATGTATGTCTAAAGTCAGATTGTTGTGTGGGGATTTCTTCGGGTTATCAAGCAGTGGTTCGTGTGAGGTTTATTCCAGAAATCAAGTTTATCAGGTCATCAGTACAGATTGTGTTCCTATGTGGATTTATTCCCAAAGATTAATTCAGACAAATTCAGGGTGATCCAGGCTTTATTTGGTTAAAAATCGGATTGATTATGTCAGATAGTTTTGTTACAGTGGCGAATTGTTTAAATGTTTCTGGAGTTTCACTTTATTCAGATATTTTTGGAATTGGTTTGATTTTTGGAGTTTCACTTAATGGATTCAATTCATTAATCATGACCGATTTTCAAATTCTATTTGAATTGAAATTTTGTTTGGATGCAATTTGCTCTCATTTTAGTTCCTCGATTCATTGTCATTATCCATGAGGACATTCAGGTAAACTCCAAGGTAAAAAAAATCAGATTTCAAGTATCTCAACTCAAGGGCCCATTTGCAAATTATAATCTCATGACCATTTGGATTACAAAAATTCAACATTATTATAACAAAGCCCAAACAAGAATGCAGCTGATGTTGGTTTTTTTTTAATTGAAGTCCAAAATATGAGTAAAATACATGTTGGCATTAGGAAACTGCAGTCCAAAAAGGTGACCCCACCATTCACGTGAATTACCCATTCCACCTTCCATTCTTCATCCAGGACTCACATGAGAAGCATACCGCAACAACTCCGAAATTTCTTTCACAGCTTTCCATTCACCTCATCACGCGAAAACGTACCATCAGTATGTGTATTCCACCTCACGAATTTCACGCAGCACCCACGCTTTTCCTTCTGCAAAATATCATCACGCATACACTCCACCCCAACACACATGATCTTGAGGCCAATACACTTTTCTCGCATCCCGCATTTTACACAATATTACACACCACAGACAGCAGCAGAAAGGGGGATACAAGCAATTTTCAATAGAAAAATATCTCTGCTCACAATAACACTCACGGCCAAAACCCGTATCATCTCCATCAACCCTTCATCTCTCCCCTTCAACCCGACGCCACAACACTGAACCTTCATCCAAATCACCTTCAACATAATTCCTTCACCCAATTTCACCTTCTGTTAACCTCACCATTTCAACTGAAATGAAAAGAACATCATAAACCCCAAACACACTCCTTCAATCCTCCAAACCAAACCTCTTATTCATCAAATCTACTAACACCATCTCACCACCACCTTCATAACACAAACAACGAACCTCTCCCTCACTCCGAAACCTCCACAACCGCCCTTCCATTCTCGCGACTACCTCATAACAACCAACAACAACAACAAAACCAAACAGAATAGAAGCAGGTCCAAGATGAAGAGAGCCTGAAAATAGAACAAAGGATGAGGATAAGCCGCAACAAACCGAAGCTGAGATTACAGACTCAGAACTTGTGAGATGCTGAACTGCATTTGGACCGAAGCTAAGATTGAGATCGCGAGCATCAACGATAACCTCGAGTTTGAACCACACAAACATCTCACCAAGTAGACTCGAAGCGGATCACGGTGAGAGATCGAAAGCGTCGTCGAAGCCGGACGTCGGGTTGATCGGTGTCCTCCTCTTATTTCAGTTTGCGGCTTCAATCGGAGGGATACCCCCACCATTGGCGCGACGGGAGGAGATTCGAAAGGGAATCGCCGAGAGAGGCATGCTGGTGGTGATGCGACAAGTGCGTGGAGATTGATTTTGGTTCTCTGCACCTTCAAGCCAGAATCGCAATTTGGGAAGATTGTTGAGAAACGTGACGGTGCTTTGACTTTCCTTTCGATCGTGCCCCTTTTTACTGATTCATTTTGTTTTGATATTTTCTATGTTTATTTTTTTTTAGGATATTGGTTTTTGTTGTTGATGTTAAATATGGGCTAGGGCCCATCGATTCTGAACACATCACATTGGCTTCACCCCATTTCCCTTGTTCTATTTTCTTTTTTTTTTGTTTTGTTTGTTTAGTTCTTTTTGTTTGTTTTTTTGGTTAGTTAATTATAGTATTTGATCAATATTTGTTAGAGTTCAGTATAGATTTTTGTTAAGCTTTTGTTAGAACTTTGTTTTAGATGTATTAGCTTTCTATAGTTAATTTTAATATAGCGTTGATTTTAATTTCCATTTATTTTAGTTATTTAAATATGGTTATATGTGATTTTGGTTCTAGTTGGGATTGATTTTTTTTAAGGTTCATTGCTCGATATCGATGATGGAGATTGTAGCTTGATGATGGCTTGGTGATTAATTATTCTCTTAATCCAGACGCAATTTGCACGCAGCCTTTAATTATTCTTGGTTTTAATTCTGGATGCTGGAAGCTTATATCTAACCTTTGTCTGATATTCTAATAATTGACATTTGAGCTTGACTTGTAAATCCGCTTTGGGCTTGATATGCTTTCTTGATTTCTTCTGCGTGTATTGAAGAGGCAACGGACCTTCTCCGTTAGGTACCACTGAGGCCCGATTTTACTTATTGCATGCTGTTGCATCTGGAAGTCCTACTGGTGTAGGCTCTGTTTGTGCATTACTCATCTTATCTTCATTTCGCATTCTCATCTCCTTATCTTATTCATTATTCATCTCATCTCCATTTTGCATTCTCATCTCTTTATCTTATTTCTTCCTCATCTTCTTTATCTTTTGCCTTACTTGAGGTGTGCTTAGACCACCGTGGAGCTTTTCCTTTCATCTTTCCCTTCTTCTTTCTTTCTTCTTTAGGATAGTAAACCTCACTAACCTTAGGATATCCATGCATGACAACACTTAGGATTCTTTAGTCTCTCTTTAGAATTTTGCCTTTATGATCCTTTGGTTCTTCTTCTCTTCTCATCTCATAACCACTAAAAAACATCTTAATAATGTTTGAAGTGATGCCTTGATCAATAGCCTTATCCCATGAGGTATGCTTGTAGTCTTTCCATCTTGGGATAGTACAAGTTTACCTTGTGATGCACAAGTCTGACCAAGGTATTTTCTTCACAAAGAAAAGCATAAAAAACACTTCTTCATTGTAAATACCAAAAACACTTAATTATTTAACAAGTTAGTGAGCTTAGGCCCTAATCTTTGGGTTCAAGTTTTGGGGATCTTCTCCTTACTTGAGTGTGCTTGTTCTATTATTCCATCTTGGAATGTAGTGACAAGTGCACATTCCATGGAAAAGAGCTTGAGTTCACTTCCTTGTGACACACTCATAAAAGCTTCATAAAAAAAACAAACAAACAATAAGCGTCTTTCCTTCGGGAATTATTTTCTCATCTCCTTCGCTCCGTACGCGAACTTGCTCCTACTTGTCATTTTGCAAGACGGTAACGCACTCGTCGTCCGAGCCTGCAACACCTGAGCATTGACATAGGCAGTTCAAGCCTTAAGACACAAGCAATCCTTTCCACCCCTAGTTAGGGGAACTACGGCGTCTCTGATCCTCATTATCCTGATGAGGTACGTAGGCAGCGGGGTAGGGCCCGTTCGAGCATAATTTTTATTTTCCCTACATTTTTTCTCTTTGTTCCCTTTTCATTCCTTTTCTCAGTATCTTTTCCAGTTCATTTTCATTTCTTTGCTGCAGTTTTCATACCCTCACCCTTTGAAATAGTTTCTTTTGCAAGCGTGGATCCCGTCGTAACCGACTCCCGAACTCAGTCTCTTTGGTTCGTAGGACCTGTGTCCTTCCTCTTTCTTTCTTCTGGTTTGTGCAGCATTACCATTCCCTTTCTTCGGGATAAAAATGCCTGGCTAGCGACTCTATTCTTTTTCCGCGCCACTTTCGCGTTTGTACCAGGATTGAAATCCGGGGAGCGACAGCTGGCGACTCTGCTGGGGACAGAACCCAGAGATCTCTGGTTCCCTTGTGAGTCTCTCCTAGCGCTTGTGTGTTGTTGTTTCTTTGGGTGTTTGTTGTGGCTTGTTGTATTTTATTGTTGTTTATTTACAGCTTTATTTACAGCTTTATGTACAGCTTTCAGTCTTTATTTTCTGCATCATGTATATATACTAGACTGTTTGGACTGGTTTTCTGTTTGGTGGGATGGGTGTTACTTGTTTCTGAGAGATGATCTCATTACCACGGCTCGAGTGCACCTTAGGACTTAGAGTGGTTCCACTTTGGCCTCATGAGATCTTGTCATGGGGGTAGTAGTGAGTTCTACACCCAGGTTGCGATTGTCTTGGAAATGTCTTGATTTGGGGATCTTCCTCTCTCATTACATAATCCTGACAGTTATGTGCAGCTGGGGACCGATCATTGAGAACCTTGTGGAAACATCTCTCTTTAGTGATGACAGTGGCAGTCCACATTTTGTGGCAAACCCATTCGCATCCGAGGGCCCACCTGGGGATCACATAGGATGACCTTGTGTCCTGGACTCAGCTGAGGCCTCCCTGCGTAGTACATAATGCCAAACCGATTCCCTGATTTGGCCATGAGCCATTTCTCGGAAATGGTGAAAGTATTATTGCTATTCGGCTTTGAGAGTTCGTGATGTTTGACCCGGAGCCTACCAGTGAGATTGGGAGGGGTTTACAGGTTTGCAGGAACCCATACCCTCATTACCAGTGCAGTCTTATTGTTTTGATCCGGTCACTATGATCCTGAAGCTCTTGACCTTTGGTTCTCAGCTACTATTTTGGGTTATTATACAGAGATCTTGTGGTTACAGACACTCGATTCTTGGCTCAGTATTCCAGATTCCAGGCAGTTTCCAGATGTGATCCCATGTCTTTGCATCTTTTGCATCATCATATTGCATATTGCATTTGCATCTGCATCGCATATCCCTCTTCTAGAGAGCTCATCCTTCCTCTTTTATCCATGACCAGTTAGCTGATTTCCCGGTACACAGTTTGAACAAGTGGTAACTGTTGGAAGACGAAAAAGTTGTTTGAAGCTAGACCGAGCAGTGTTAGGAACTAAAGATAAGGCCAGTTTGGAAGCCATCGGTAGCTATGTCAGAGAACAACCGTCAGAGTGTTGGGTTTCCTCTTGGTTTCACTTCGATGACCAATCCTTTGTATGGTCTTTCTCCTGATGAGGATCTTCCGCAAGTGAACTACCTTACTCAAGCTCAGCCTGCACAGATCTCGATCGTGAATCAGAGTGTACCTGAACCATCTGTTGTTCGAGGTGGACCTTCATCTTCTTCTGACTCTACAGATTATCAGAGTTTCGCTTTCCCTATGCCGAACTTCCAAGGGGAAATCCCTCTTGTGAAAACCAAGGATCCACCAACTTTTGACCCTGCTGAAAGGTTTCGTGTGTTGGATGAGCAAATCAAAGCCTTAGTGGATCCTGACGCCTTTGGTTTTGATGCTCTAAACCTGTGTTTGGTGCCTGGTCTTGTCATTCCTCCAGATTTCAAGACTCCGAAGTTTGAGAAATACACTGGTATCAGTTGCCCAAAGTGTCATTTGGTGATGTTCTGTAGAAAAATGACTTCTCATGCATGCAATGATAAGCTGATGATTCACAGTTTTCAGGACAGTTTAAGTGGGGCATCTTTAAGTTGGTACATGGATTTGGAAAGTAGTTGTATCCGGTCGTGGAATGATTTATCCAGAGCTTTCGTAAAGCAATACCAGTACAATGTGGACATGGCGCCCAGTCGCATGCATTTGCAGAGCCTATCTCAGAGAACTGGTGAATCTTTCAGAGAATATGCACAACGGTGGAGAGAGTTGGCATCCCAAGTGCAGCCACCACTTTCAAACAGAGAGTTAGTTGACCTGTTCGTGGGCACGTTGCAAGGTCCGTACCTGGAAAGAATGAGTAGCATTGGGACATTAAGCTTCTCTGATTTGATGATAGTTGGAGTACGCATCGAGAGCCTGCTCAAAAGTGGAAAGATCCAAGACTTTTCGAACATCCCATCTAGTGAAGGTGAGTCTGTTGTTAGCTCCCAAGGGGGAGAAGGGTATGACGTCAGTGTAGTCATGGCCAATATCGAATATTCTAGACCAACATCTTCTCAGAGATCATCTATTCCTGTGTCTGGTTACTCTTATGGGCATTCGGCAATGCTCAGAGCACCATATCAGAAACCCTGGACTCCTCCTTGTCCACATCTGCAAGCTCAAGGTCGAATACCTCAGAATCAACTTCAGAGCCAGCATAGGCCTCGCAACAATCTGGAAAGAAGAAATGCTCCTCTTCATCCAGTTCCCATGGCATACAGTGAACTATTGCCACATCTAATTCAGAGCTCATTGGTGGTTCCTAAGCCTCTCAAGCCGTTGTCAGAGCCGTACCCTCCAGGGTACAATCCTCATGAGCAGTGTGGGTATCATGGTGGATCAATGGGGCATTCAACTGAAGATTGCAAAGCTTTTCAAGCCAAAGTCCAACAGTTGATCGACAAGGGCTACATTTCCTTTCCAGAAGGAAGCTTGGTTGTGCACGTCAACCTCTCACCTGACTGAGTTCAAAGACTTCAAAGGAGTGTCTCCTAATTTCAGTGGTCCAGAAAAGAAGATGTCATCAGAGCTGATGATCTTTGTATCCTTTTTATCATTTGCATTTGTAGGTTCTTTCCTGTTAGCAGCTACTTGTCTTTTAAACATTGTTATTTTGAATGGTAATGTTAATGTAGTGATCTTGCATTTTTGAATTAATTATGTCGCATTCGCTCATTTTTTCTTTACTTGCATTGAAAAAACAAAAAAATATGCATCCATTTACCTCCCATTTATTTCACTGTTGTTTAGCAGGTTTGAGGGAGGATGATGACAACTGAAAACCCATAATTGTTGAAGGTATGCTTTCAGAATAAAACCTGCTGACGATGTACAGGCATTGCTTCAATTCCCAAACACCGGAGATATAAGGGAGATAGACCCTCGTCAACCCCTTTGAGCCTTGAAGTAGGAGTTTCTTTTCTAAACGAAAAACCCTCACATCTAACCCGGGGCAGGGTAGTCATCAGTTAATTTGACTGAGCGTTCAAATTTCCAAAGGAGTGTGCATCCGAGGATCCATTACCTTTATTCATTACACGTCAAGAGGTCATGGGACGTAAAACCACAATGGTTATCCCTCCACAATAAAGGAATGAGGCAGTCACAACCCTTTCAGCAAGTCAGACAAACCAGTGTCACACGATTTGTTCAAGGAAAAAATCAAAAGAAAAAAAAAAGAGAAATAAAGCCCGCTAAGTCGGAAAAAAAGTGAAAACAAATGACTTAGGCAAAAGTTATGGCATCCCGCTGGACTTCAAAATTGAAAAAAAAACATTCAGAAATAATTAGTCCAGGCAAAAATTAGGGAGTAAAAAATTCAGAAAGAAAATCTTCCATTAGAACAAAGTCGTGTGACTACAGACACAAAGTCAGAAGGGGTGACTGTTACTCCAAGAAACCTCATTGGTGCGTAAATCGTCAATGTTATTGGTTCCTCAACCATCACAAGGCCCTTTCGAGAGGCGAGCGCTTAGGAAAAATTAGCTGAACTTAAGACTGGAGAACATCAAGGAGAATGGGTGGGCACAGATAAGCTTTGAGCCTCAAATCTTTCTTTCTAAAACCGTGAACCAGGCCACGTCATAACCCTTGAAAGTCCTAATTGAATCAGGGTCAATTCTGAAAGCATACTGCGACAAGGTTGCATAAACTGACTCCTAAAGGTTTGCTAACTCAGCACCACGTTTGGACTAATCATCCATTTGTCACCCACTGTCACAGCATTCAAATAAATAAATTTTCAAAACTTGCATGTGTACTGCATTAAAATTACCATTTGTGAATGAGCAGTTTTAATTGCAAGTCAGCCTGTGTCACCAGGGAAGTTCCTACAAAGGGCAATCAGAGGAAAACTTTATCATGCAACAATGATGACCACAATCAAGCGCATCGTGTAGGCCTATGAATCAGGGGCATGTTATCCGGTGGTTTTGTCGATCAAGGAATCTGTCAGGGTAAAGCAAGTTCCCAAGCATCAGTTGATTGAGGAACATCATTCAAAGTCAGTTGATCAGGGTTGAATCTGCCAAGCAGGGGCAAGACACCCGGATTTTCGGCTTACCAAGGTTGAATTCTTCCAATGCTCAGTCAGAATGAGTCAAGTCACTTTCACGCTCATACCGGGGCAGAATAATTCCAAAGCTATCAAGTGCAACTCTCCTCGAGAAGACATCCAAGTCCGCCATGCCAGGAATTGGATAATCAGTAACAGTCTGTTCAGAGACTCACCCAACTGGGACAACTTTAGCTACACAGAGCAGGTTATATCAGAAATCTCCGAGTTCAAGACGAGTATATGGAAATCATGCTACCCACCCTCGCCTTTATCACCCTTCTCAACCAGAAGCCTTGTCACTAAGACCTTTCTTCCCATCCTTGGGAGTTTTTCTAGTTTTTCATGAGAATTGCATAAGTCATTTGCATACGTTACTCATGTCGCTCGAGCATAGAGCATATGCATCACAGTTGCATTGGGCATTCCCCTCAAACTTCAATCTCACATCCAGGGCACCGTAACCCCAACAACTTATCAACGTTTCAAAGTCCAGTTCTCGTCTGGAAAACTAACTAAAGTCCAGTTCTCGTCTGGCAAACCTTCTTCATATACCAATTCTCGTCTGGTAGGCGAATCTTTTAACCAGTTCCCGTCTGGTCACCTTTTCATTTAGCCCGTTGAACGCCAGTTCTCGTCTGGTAGTCATTCTTTTTCAGAGTCAATTCTCGTTTGACAATGAACCCAAGGAGTCAGTTCTCGTCTGACGACTTATTCTTTGCCCATCAGTTCTCGTCTGTTGGCCTACCCTTAATAAACCGGTTCTCGTCTGGTATTTCACCTTCAAAGTCCAATTGCTTGGCAACCAAAACCAAAAGATAAAAATATCTATTAACCTGGCCTTACGCCCAACCATCCTTGTTTCATTTTCAGTGGCATGCATGAGCATACGTCTGCATCTTGCATCATTTTCATTGCAACTTCATACCGCATGGTTTTTGTTTTCCCTCTGATATGGAGCAAGATCATTACAAGACGCAATCTGGGGCAGTTATCTCAAGATCCGTTTGATTTCTGCGAGAGTTTGAAGACATTGGGGCAAGTCTGGACGCCATGTCTTCTGTAAAATCCCCTAAAGACGATCTTTTTATGGATGATGCAGTATGGCACAAAATTGAGGAGTAAGGAATGCTTGTTCGCTCTCGGTTACCAGAAGGCAACTGTCGAGCTCAGAAGTTTGCAGCACTGTGTTAATTCTCAGGGAGTGTCTGGTATTTATTTTACCAGCAGGGAATTGGAAATTTATTTCTTCCCCGAGCAGAGAATTTTCCTTCAGCAGACAAAGTTTCCTCTTGAGGAGTTGGTTATTCTCCACAGTCAAAGTCCAATTTTCATTGGCATATCTTCCCAACACAATTGTCATGCTATACCTGGGGCACAATTTTGTTTATTATGATCTAATTCTCCAGCAAAGTCTCTCCTCAGCAGGGCATTGCCAAATATTTTACTCAGCCAGGCCAGAAGGTTGACATTTCCCCAGCTGAGTTAGAGCAGGTAGTATCTCCAGCAGAACTTCAAAGCTAACTGAATTGTTCTCGTCCCCAAGCGGAATTACCTTTCCACAGTGAAGTATTATCAGCAGGCAGTTGAAAGCTTTGCTTCCCCACAGAGTTAGAATTATCAGAATTCTCTCCTCGGCAAGAGTTATTTAACCCAGCATCTTCCCCAGCCAAGTCTGAAGATGATTCTTCCCCACAGAGTTCATATTGGATTTTCACTTCTGTCAGTGAAATATTCCCCAGCAAAGTTGCCATACTTTTGGGTAATTTGATGATACAGTCAGGTATTCATCACCTCAGTCAGAGTGAGATGTCCATGCCTCTTTACTTGTCTTCCCCTACAGAGTTGTAACTCTTATGGCCAATCAGGCATTCGTTTGTTGCTCGTCTACAATCCTCAACACTCGTCTGTGTTATCCCTAAGCAGAGTTTTCCCCAGCAGTGACATATTATTGCTTTATACTGTTGCTCGTCTGCAAATTCTCAACACTCGTCTGTATTGTGATATCTCATATGTTGTTGTTTGTCTGCAACTCCCAACACTCGTCTGTGTTTGGTATTGGATCCTTTGCTGCACTCGTCTGCGTTTGATATGTATTTTCAGTTGTTGCTCGTCTGCAACTTTCCAACACTCGTCTGTGTTTGGTGTGCCTGATATTTGTGGATACTCGTCTGTATCATTCCCAGCACTCGTCTGTGCTAGCTTATATCTAAATATGTGAGGATTTGCTGATTATCCTGGTACCCTTCTGTATTGCTACTTCAAATGCTCGTCTGTGTTTGAATTCCTGGTATTCGTCTATACTAGTGGTTGATACTCATCTGTATCGTTGCCTGAAGCACTCGTCTGTGTTTCTCAGATCATCGCCTGATACTCGTCTGTATCATTGACTTATGACACTCGTCTATGTTTTTTGATGATCATCCAATACTCGTCTGTATTGAAGAGGTTTCAAATCCTGACAGTGGAAATTAATGTCAAAATGGTTACCGGTCCTGGAGTAACAGATAAATCCAAAGGAGGCTCGTCTGTCTCAAGCATCAATTATTATTGTTTCACTTGGCGTCACAGGTTTGCTCGAAGAAGACTCGTCTGTCTTATACCATATATCCGTGGATAATATATGAAGAAGGTTCGTCTACCTTGATTACATGTCTATCCCACTGACTTTAGTGCATTACCGGTCCTGGCGTAACAGGTAAATCCGAAGGAGACTCGTCTGTCTCATGTTATATGAAGTTTTAAGGACTCGTATGTCCAGCTCCTGGCGTCACAGGATTGTTCGAAGACTCGTCTGTCAACTTGTTCTTATTCCAGATATCAGTTTCAACTTGGAAGAAGCTCGGCTACTTCTTTCTTCCCTGCAGTCCCCAGAGCGTCATCTGGTTGGGTTTATTTCCCAGTGTTGCATTTTTTGTCAGAGTGCAAATTTCTGGTCTTCTTGGTATTCAACCACAGTTTATCTTGAATGGTCGATAGCCCATACTATCATCCTTTTCAGATTAACTGATGATTGAATAGGGGCAGCTGTAACACCCTAAATTTGCCCTCTGGTTTTTTCTATCTTCGTTTGTCTTTCATTTGCATCTCATTTTCATTTTCATTAGATCATTAATATTTAGGATTCATATCATTTGCATAGGCTTTGAAGCATGGGATCGATATTTCCTGAAGAATGGGGTTTCACGTCTTTATCTGCGGAGTATCAGAGAATTCAAAGTTTCAGATATACAACCATCATTGGCATCATCTCCTTATGCTTCTGTCACTAAACTAGGGTTTATTTTCCCTGGTCTAGTGGTCATCAAGGTTTCCACTTACAAGAACTATTCATTGGCGCATCAGGCTCGTCATCAGCAAAGAAGTGTTGAATTAGGGTTCTTTTCCTTCAGTTACAAGGTTATGATTCACCATCAAGTTGCAAAACTATTTCTTCTCTTAGCAGAATCTCAGAGGTTGATTTCTCAATCAATGTATGTCTAAAGTCAGATTGTTGTGTGGGGATTTCTTCGGGTTATCAAGCAGTGGTTCGTGTGAGGTTTATTCCAGAAATCAAGTTTATCAGGTCATCAGTACAGATTGTGTTCCTATGTGGATTTATTCCCAAAGATTAATTCAGACAAATTCAGGGTGATCCAGGCTTCATTTGGTTAAATATCGGATTGATTATGTCAGATAGTTTTGTTACAGTGGCGAATTGTTTAAATGTTTCTGGAGTTTCACTTTATTCAGATATTTTTGGAATTGGTTTGATTTTTGGAGTTTCACTTAATGGATTCAATTCATTAATCATGACCGATTTTCAAATTCTATTTGAATTGAAATTTTGTTTGGATGCAATTTGCTCTCATTTTAGTTCCTCGATTCATTGTCATTATCCATGAGGACATTCAGGTAAACTCCAAGGTAAAAAAAATCAGATTTCAAGTATCTCAACTCAAGGGCCCATTTGCAAATTATAATCTCATGACCATTTGGATTACAAAAATTCAACATTATTATAACAAAGTCCAAACAAGAATGCAGCTGATGTTGGTTTTTTTTTAATTGGTCTAAAATCTCAAAAGTCCAAAATATGAGTAAAATACATGTTGGCATTAGGAAACTGCAGTCCAAAAAGGTGACCCCACCATTCACGTGAATTACCCATTCCACCTTCCATTCTTCATCCAGGACTCACATGAGAAGCATACCGCAACAACTCCGAAATTTCTTTCACAGCTTTCCATTCACCTCATCACGCGAAAACATACCATCAGTATGTGTATTCCACCTCACGAATTTCACGCAGCACCCACGCTTTTCCTTCTGCAAAATATCATCACGCATACACTCCACCCCAACACACATGATCTTGAGGCCAATACACTTTTCTCGCATCCCGCATTTTACACAATATTACACACCACAGACAGCAGCAGAAAGGGGGATACAAGCAATTTTCAATAGAAAAATATCTCTGCTCACAATAACACTCACGGCCAAAACCCGTATCATCTCCATCAACCCTTCATCTCTCCCCTTCAACCCGACGCCACAACACTGAACCTTCATCCAAATCACCTTCAACATAATTCCTTCACCCAATTTCACCTTCTGTTAACCTCACCATTTCAACCGAAATGAAAAGAACATCATAAACCCCAAACACACTCCTTCAATCCTCCAAACCAAACCTCTTATTCATCAAATCTACCGACACCATCTCACCACCACCTTCATAACACAAACAACGAACCTCTCCCTCACTCCGAAACCTCCACAACCGCCCTTCAATTCTCGCGACTACCTCGTAACAACCAACGGCAACAACAAAACCAAACAGAATAGAAGGAGGTCCAAGATGAAGAGGACCTGAAAATAGAACAAAGGATGAGGATAAGCCGCAACAAACCGAAGCTGAGATCACAGACTCAGAACTTGTGAGATGCTGAACCGCATTTGGACCGAAGCTAAGTCGAATCGAAGCGGATCACGGTGAGAGATCGGAAGCGTCGAATCACACAAACATCTCACCAAGTCGAATCGAAGCGGATCACGGTGAGAGATCGGAAGCGTCATCGAAGCTGGACGTCGGGTTGGTCGGTGTCCTCCTCTTATTTCAGTTTGCGGCTTCGATCGAAGGGATACCCTCACCGTTGGCGCGACGGGCGGAGATTCGAAAGGGAATCGCCGAGAGAGGCATGCTGGTGGTGATGCGACAAGTGCGTGGAGATTGATTTTGGTTCTCTGTACCTTCAAGCCAGAATCGCAATTTGGGAAGATTGTTGAGAAACGTGACGGTGCTTTGACTTTCCTTTCGATCGTGCCCCCTTTTACTGATTCATTTTGTTTTGATATTTTCTATGTTTATTTTTTTTTAGGATATTGGTTTTTGTTGTTGATGTTAAATATGGGCTAGGGCCCATCGATTCTGAACACATCACCCTGGCTTCACCCCCTTTCCCTTGTTCTATTTTCTTTTTTTTTTTGTTTTTTTTGTTTAGTTCTTTTTGTTTGTTTTTTTGGTTAGTTAATTATAGTATTTGATCAATATTTGTTAGAGTTCAGTATAGATTTTTGTTAAGCTTTTGTTAGAACTTTGTTTTAGATGTATTAGCTTTCTATAGTTAATTTTAATATAGCGTTGATTTTAATTTCCATTTATTTTAGTTATTTAAATATGGTTATATGTGATTTTAGTTCTAGTTGGGATTGATTTTTTTTTGAAGGTTCATTGCTCGATATCGATGATGGAGATTGTAGCTTGATGATGGCTTGGTGATTAATTATTCTCATAATGCAGACGCAATTTGCACGCAGCCTTTGATTTTGCGCAGTCTGATTCTTGGTTTTAATTCTGGATGCTGGAAGCTTATATCTAACCTTTGTCTGATATTCTAATAATTGACATTTGAGCTTGACTTGTAAATCCGCTTTGGGCTTGATATGCTTTCTTGATTTCTTCTGCGTGTATTGAAGAGGCAACGGACCTTCTCCGTTAGGTATCACTGAGGCCCGATTTTACTTATTGCATGTTGTTGCATCTGGAAGTCCTACTGGTGTAGGCTCTGTTTGTGCATTACTCATCTTATCTTCATTTCGCATTCTCATCTCCTTATCTTATTCATTATTCATCTCATCTCCATTTTGCATTCTCATCTCTTTATCTTATTTCTTCCTCAACTTCTTTATCTCTTGCCTTACTTGAGGTGTGCTTATGCCACCGTGGAGCTTTTCCTTTCATCTTTCCCTTCTTCTTTCTTTCTTCTTTAGGATAGTAAACCTCACTAACCTTAGGATATCCATGCATGATAACACTTAGGATTCTTTAGTCCCTCTTTAGAATTTTGCCTTTGTGATCCTTTGGTTCTTCTTCTCTTCTCATCTCATAACCACTAAAAAACATCTTAATAATGTTTGAAGTGATGCCTTGAGCAATAGCCTTATCCCATGAGGTATGCTTGTAGTCTTTCCATCTTGGGATAGTACAAGTTTACCTTGTGATGCACAAGTCTGACCAAGGTATTTTCTTCACAAAGAAAAGCATAAAAAAAACTTCTTCATTGTAAATACCAAAAACACTTAATAATTTAACAAGTTAGTGAGCTTAGGCCCTAATCTTTGGGTTCAAGTTTTGGGGATCTTCTCCTTACTTGAGTTTGCTTGTTCTATTATTCCATCTTGGAATGTAGTGACAAGTGCACATTCCATGGAAAAGAGCTTGAGTTCACTTCCTTGTGACACACTCATAAAAGCTTCATAAAAAACACAAACAAACAATAAGCGTCTTTCCTTCGGGAATTCTTTTCTCATCTCCTTCGCTCCATACGCGAACTTGCTCCTACTTGTCCTTTTGCAAGACGGTAACGCACTCGTCGTCCGAGCCTGCAACACCTGAGCATTGACATAGGCAGTTCAAGCCTTAAGACACAAGCAATCCTTTCCACCCCTAGTTAGGGGAACTACGGCGTCTCTGATCCTCATTATCCTGATGAGGTACGTAGGCAGCGGGGTAGGGCCCGTTCGAGCACAATTTTTTATTTTCCCTACATTTTTTCTCTTTGTTCCCTATTCATTCATTTTCTCAGTATCTTTTCCAGTTCATTTGCATTTCTTTGCTGCAGTTTTCATACCCTCACCCTTTGAAATAGTTTCTTTTGCAAGCGTGGATCCCATCGGGTACGACGGACTATCTGGGTGCTAATACCTTCCCAGGTCGTAACCGACTCCCGAACTCAGTCTCTTTGGTTCGTAGGACCTGTGTCCTTCCTCTTTCTTTCTTCTAGTTTGTGCAGCATTACCATTCCCTTTCTTCGGGATAAAAATGCCTGGCTGGCGACTCTATTCTTTTTCCGCGCCACTTTCGCATTTGTACCAGGATGGAAATCCGGGGAGCAACACATAGCATCATTTGCATCTTGATATGCTTCTGACTTTGGTTTTCATCTTTGCATTTCATCTCATTTTCATTTCATTTCATTTCCTTTTGCTAACTTTTCAGGTGGTAAGTCATTGAGAAGTGAATTTGCCTTCACTTCTCTCAATCTCTTCTCATCTCTTTTATGCATTCATTGCTGCATTTTACTTGTGGATTAGAGTGAGCTAGCTCATTCATGCTCCTTCTCCTCTTCCTTTCTTCAAGCAACTTATCTTCTTAAGTGAAGTAAGTTGTCTTGCTTCTTGCTGCTTCTTTTCCTTCCATCATGTTTCTTCCTTGGTGGCTTCTCTGAAGATCCTCTTGCAAGCTTCATAAACCCTAGGAACACCCGAGCATGATCACAATTAGGGTTTGATTAGTCCCCCCATTAGTTTTACCTTTGTGTCATCTTTGTGTCTTCTCTTCTCATCTCTTAATCAAGGACTAAACCTTAAAGGTTTTAAGGCTTTGTGATTAAGCTTATGCCTACATCCTTCTATTAGGATGGAGTGTATAACTTTAATCCTAAGTGTTAAACCCTTAATGTGTTTAAATCCTTTAATCAATCCATCTAATAATCACTAAGACATCAAGCTTGTAACTTGGGCCTTGCATTAGGGTTCTAATTCTTCCTTAATTGGTTAAGAAGGACTAACCCTAGTGTTAATGGACAAGTCCCCCTCAAGTTGTCTTACAAACCATAAAACCCACTTCTTAATCTTATCATTAACTAAAATCCACTTTAATAAAGGCTTTGTTTTGTCATGAGGTTAATCCCTAATCATGGATTAAGTTGAGGAGCCTTTCTCAGCTTAAATGTTCTCATCTATTATCCTTCTATTAGGATAGTGTAATGGGTTCATTACTTCTTTGATTATGGGTTAAACTCATTACTCAACACTAAACAAAAACTCAAAAAACATCTAAATAAATGCAAGTAGGTTAATGATCTTAATCCTACATCATGGTGTCGCTCCCCGGATTTCCATCCTGGTACAAACGCGAAAGTGGCGCGGAAAAAAGAATAGTCGCCAGCCAGGCATTTTTATCCCGAAGGAACGGGAATGGTAATGCTGCACAAACCAGAAGAAAAGAAGATGAAGGACACAGGTCCTGCGAACCAAAGAGACTGAGCTCGGGAGTCGGTTACGACCTGGGAAGGTATTAGCACCCAGATCGTCCGCCGTACCCGACGGGATCCACGCTTGCAAAAGAAACTGTCAAAGGGTGAGGTTATGAAAACTGCAGCAAAGAAATGAAAATTAAAAGAAACTGGAACTGGAAAAGAAACTGAGAAAAACAATGAATATGAAACAAAAAGGAAAAATGTAGGGAAAATAAAGATTGTGCTCGAACGGGCCCTACCCCGCTGCCTACGTACCTCATCAGGAAAATGAGGATCAGAGACGCCGTAGTTCCCCTAACTAGGGGTACTAAAAGGAAATCGCTTGTGAATTAAAGCTTGAACTTCCTATGCCATTGCTCAGGTGTTGCAGACTCGGACGACGAGTGCGTTACCGTCTTGCAAGATGACAAGTAGGAGAAAGTTCGCGTACGGAGCGAAAGAGATGAGAAAAGAATTCCCGAAGGAAAGACGCTTATTGTTTGTTTGTGTTTTTTAGAAGTTTTTATGAGTGTGTCACAAGGAAGTGAACTCAAGATCTTTTCCATGGAATGTGCACTTGTCGCTACATTCCAAGATGGAATAATAGAACAAACCCACAGATTAGGGCTTAGGCTCACTAACCTGCTTAATTATTAAGTGCTTTTTGGTTACTTACAAATGAAGAAGTGTTTTTTATGCTTTTCTTTTATGAAGAAGATACCTTTATCAGACTTGTGCATCACAAAGTAAACTTGTACTATCCCAAGATGGGAAGACTACAAGCATACCTCATGGAATAAGGATATGGATCAATGCATCTCTTCAAAGTTATTAAAGTGTTTTTTATGATTATGAGATGAGAAGAGAAAGAGAACCAAAGGAGCAAAAAGGAAAAACTAGGGGGAAGTTTCTATCCTAAGTTAGCATGCATGGAGTTCCTAGGGTTTGTGAGGTCTTTCTAACCTAAAAAAGATCTTAAGAGAAGAAGAAGAATATAGGAGGAGATATGAGAAAGGCCTAAGTCCAACAAGAAGATGTTAGTCCATATAAACAAAATGAGAAGAGATGAGAGATGGAGATGTGGAACTCAATTCCCACATCTCAAACTTACCATAGCCCCTGCAAGGTTAGTGTAACAGCATAAAATCAAGGCATGAACCAACAAGTCAGAAGCTACACAAGCATATAGGCATGGCAAAGAGTTCACAAGATGATAAGCAAAGCAACACAAGATCATATTGAGATGATTGGAAGTGAAACAAGTGCAATGAAGGCATGCTTAACACTTAAAGAAATAAAGCACATAAAAGGGACCCAACACCAAGACTCAAGGAGATTCAAACCCTATCCTAAGACCAGGAGCAACCATAGACCTCTAAAGGACCCCAAAAGGTGAAGAGAAGTTGGCACAAGTGCCCTTCTAAACTTAAAAGAGACTAGAAGACTCAAAGAATGCAAAACAAGGCAAGGTGAGGAAGAAAATACCCAAGAAAAAGATCCAAGCACTTAAAACTTCTACCCAACCAGAAAAGTACTCTCCAAACACAAAGAAATGATAATCCAAAAGGGTTTGCAAAAATACAGCACCAAACTAGGTCAATGAAGCTCAAGGATGCAAGGTATCACCATTTAGGGTTTTGAAAATTAAGGCACAAGTAACTCAAGCAAAGTCCAGCAAGGAAATTTGTGAAAAATCCAAGATAAATCATGAAGATAGTAGAGTGTCTTAGGATTTGAATTCAAAAATAATGGGGTTCATAGCTTAAAGGATGAGAAAAATAGAAATTGGACAAGGAAGATTGGTCTATGAGAGTTCACAAAAAAAGCAATGTTCAATGTTGATTTTATTTGGCCATGTGGGATGAAAATAAAAATCTCAAAAAATTATGATAAAAAACTAGATGAATCAAGGAGTGCATATGAATTTTTTTGGATTTTTTAGAGTTAAAGAAATATTTTAAATGAATTAAAAGCAAAATGAGATAAATTGGTAAAGAAAAAAAATGAAAATAAAGCAAATGGGCCAAGGGGGTGCAAGGAGCAAACATGCTAGTTGAAAAACTCAATGGGCCGCGCATGGGGGGGGTGCAGATAGCGCTGGGGGGCTGCACCTTCTTCTTCATGAAAGAAACCCTAAAATTCTCACCACCATTAATGAACAAAACCCTAACCCTAAACCCTAGCTTCATGAAAATCCAAACTAAGCCACGGTCGGCCATGAAACTCTCCAGAATACATAATCTAACATCACTAAACACAAATACATGCTTGGATTGAATTAAAACTCAAAGAAACTCAAGATATGAATGAAAATAAAATTTTCCATGAAACTTTAAATCACCATAACTTTGTGAATACTCAACCATTTCACAAACTACAAAGAGAATTGTAACCAGCACAACATGAGGATTCTAAAACACACAACCAAACACATTTCTATGAGATTCGAAATTTGAGCATACCTGAGGTGTTGTTCAAAATTTGAAGTTAAAAATGGTATAAAATGATGGCAAATGATCTCCTTATCTCCTTAGATGCAAAATAAATGCATCTAAGGCTTTGCAAGCTTGTAAATCCAGCAATGTGCTTCCTTGTGCTTCAAAGCTTCTCAAATGGCCACTTTAACAAACTTCACTATAAATCTAGATCCATGGGTCCTTAATGATCCTTGAGATGAGAGGAGTATGAATGTGGTCTTGGATTGAAGAAAGCTTGCCTAGATCAAAAGTTATGGCACAAAATGCAAATGTGCACAAGGAATGAGAAATGGATGATTCTTGAAGAATAATCCAAACAAATGGTATGGAAATGATCTATGAGTGATGAGGATTAAGAATCCAGCAAGAGTTTTGTGAATGGATTCTTGTAGCAAGAGTTTGTGGAGAATGATCAATTTTGCATAAAACATGAGAATGAGAGAATGAGTGTGTATTCTAGCTGCCTCTAACCCTAATTCTGATTGTTATGGAATATATAAGGCAATGCAAAAGGGTTAGAACAAATGCACGTGAGAGAGGGCTGATTTTTGTGAAAATGCAAATTTGGCCCAAGTGTGCCATAAGCATGCCAAGCTCATGATTTGCTGGCCTCTCTTGCATGTGCATTCACCATACCACCAATGATTCCCAGCAAACAACTTCATCCCTTGGATGTAAGCTATCACACAATTGTCATGCCTTGTGCAAATTCAAGTGTAAAATGCAAGTTTTATGGAACTTTTTCATGTGCACGAATTTTTCCACTTTTCTTTGAGACAAATGACCTAAATGGGATGCATTTTGATTGTGTAAACTTACTTTGGACATAGCATAGCAAACTATCCACTTTTGAGCCTTTGTGCAAATGGCTTGGCCTTGAAAATTTGAAATTTGCCCTAGAATGCTCAAATTTTCGAGGGACCTATAGGAAAATCTAGGAATCTCCAGAAAATTCTCTTGTACTTTTTAAAAATGGCAGCCCTTACTCTCCAACTTTCATGTTTACCTTTGGTCCATTTGAAGATTTTTTGATCAAGTTAAGGCCTTGTGAAGTTTTAGGTCAAAATGGCCAAAAATAGTAACTTTTCCATGACCAACTTTGTGCACTTTTGCCAAAACCCCTCAAACCACCAAAATTCTTGTACTTTAAGCTCACCAAACATCTTATAACATTTAATAGACCTCATTTGGCCAAAAAAATTGGATTGGACCCTTTGGAATGGCACAGTTGACTTTTTCTGGGCCCAGTTGACTTTCTGCTTCATCTGCAAGTAACTGAGGCAATGACTGACTTCCACTTGGAATTTTTCCATGAAAATTGACATGTAGGAACCTCTTATCATATAGAAGACATTGCCCAAAAGAGTTGGCCAAAATTATGAGGTTAAGGTCCTTGAAACCAAAACCCTAGTTTGGTCGCACTGCCTAGGAGCCTTGCATTGTCTTGAAACTTGTGATGATTAAGCAATCTTCTGAGCTTTTGCAAGTGAACTTGGCCTTGCCAAAGGAGTCTAGACTCATCACAGGCCTCTCACAAATCCATTGGAAACCTTGTCTTGGCTTAAATGGCCTTCAACACCTCCCTAGATGGCCATATGCCTCATGCTAGGGCTTGATGCTTGTCATGCTTTATTTTTCTATGCTATAATGCTATATATATGATATGCTTATGATGAAAATGGTGTATTATGATGCTTAAAATGAAGAGGGCAAATTTGGGGTTCTACACATGGTGATTAAGTGTGAGGTGTTTACTTCATACTTAAGGTATTCTCATTACCCCTAATCAGAGGGAATATGTGATGAGTTTACTAACCCTTGGTTTAGGCTTAAGCTCATTATCTTATGACAAACACAAAAGCAATAAAAAACTGAAAACCCAAAAACAAACAATAATCGTCTCCTTCGGGATTCTTTTCTCACCATCTTCACTCATAAACGAGAACTCGCTTCTTCCGTCTACTACAAGACAGTTTGCACCTGAGCCAGACAGGTCATACACTTGAGCATAGGCAAGTAAGCAGTTCACAAGTCAATTTATATTTCAGTCTCCTTGAGTCGAACTAAGGTGTTCTGACTTCCTCATTGCACGAGAGGATACGTATGCATAACTTAACAGTTATCGAACAAAAGTCTTTGTCCATTCCCCCCTCTTCCAGCATTATTCTTTTAAGCCTCATAGTCTTGAGCTTCACACTCTTTTCTTACACTGACACCCTTTTATTTTCACTTCACATTTCTCTTACACTGTGTTGCACCCCAAAATTTGCCCTCACAATACAAGACTTTGTGTTCTAAGAAGGTTCACAAGGTTCACAAGTTTTCCAACACTTGCATAACCTTTCATGAGGTTCAGGAGGTCTACAAGTCACTTCTTGAAGGTTCACAAGGTTCACAAGTTTCTCAATGCTTATATAACCTTTCATGAGGTTCATGAAGCCCATAAGTTGCTTTATGAAGGTTCACAAGGTTCACAAGTTCTTTAATGCTTTCTATAACCTTTCATGAAGTTCATGAAGTTCACAAGTTACTTCTTGAAGGTTCACAAGGTTCACAAGTTTCACAATGTTTACAAAGCTTTCCTGAGGGTCATGAGGTCTACAAAGCCACTTCATGAGGTTCACAAGGTTCACAAGCTTCACAATACCTCCCATGAGTATCACAAGACACTTTATGAAGATTCACAAGGTTCACAAAGTTCACAATTGGTCAAAGGAGTTGACAATTCCCTCAGACAATGCACCTCCTAAGCAGTGCATCCAAAACTAGGGTTTTGACTTTAATCAGGCTAAATGGACTTCTAATACTTCAAGTGAGCTTCATAACATCTTATATGTGTGTAAGAACCCCTATGACAAGTTTCAAGACTTTTCTCAAAAGTTTGCTCAGTCAGATGATCAGATAAGTCAAAATCAGTCAATGCAGTTAAAAAGTCAAATTGAGGTCAACTGTGGTCAAACCAAAGTCAAACTTCATGATTTTTTGCCAACATCAAGTATATGAAGTAAAATTCATCATTTGATCAAGGGTTGATCATGATTCATCAAGGAGATTCCAGATCATCAATAATCAGGAGTTTCTAAATTAGGGTTTCCTCAGTAAAAGTCAACTGAACTTTGACCAGCCATAACTTTCACATACTTCATCACCAAGTCTCCATCCAAAGCTCATTTTGAAGGAAATTGAATTCTCTACAACTTTGATGTTGAAGGTTAAGCTCAAAAATGCTTCATTTGAAAGATATGATCTAAGACATTATAGGTCATTTGAAAAGTCAACAAAAAGTCAACAACTTCAAAAGGGCATAACTTGAGATTGGTAAATGATATGGACCTGAAACCAATGGGGTTGTTTAGAGGACTCTTCAAGCTTTCCAAAAAGTCCAAGAACACCTTCATACCTTTAAAATTGAGGGAGATGTGCCTTTGCAAAGTTAAGAAATTTTGTGATGGTTTATGTTGAAAAGGGAGGTTCAAAATCATTTCTTTTCAAATGGGCCACTCAAATTATGACCCAATCCACTTCATAATGGTTTGCACGAAATTTTCATGATATTCTCATATTTTTTATTTTATTTTATTAATTTATTATGATTTATTACATTTTAAATCATTTTAAATTTTAAAAAAATATTAAACATGAAAGGATATTTTTGTGATTGGATCTAAAAAATCATAAATGGTGATTGGAGTCAAAAGAGAAGGAAATCATGAGATCCCTCCCAAAATAGTAAGGCCTTATGATCAAATATTTGGTTTTTAACACTTGATCTTTTTGAATCTTTTTTGGATCAAATATCCACACAACAAGTTCATGTTTTTGACCTAAATTACTCCCACATATATATTGATCATAAAGCTAATGCTAAAGGACGAATTAGAGCAGCTTCAAGGTAAGTTTCAAAACACAAAAGTTCATCCAAAAGTGAAAATCGGTTTTTGAGTTTGAGAGCTTTAGAAGGTAAATGAAGAACATAGACATGTTCTTTGATCATCCTTGAATTGAAAACATCTATCATATGCATCTCATGACCTCTGTATTGGCCAACCCGAAGCAAGTTTTGGCTTGAACATATTTTTTTTCGATTCTAACCATTCATTGTGTATTAATGATTTTTGATCATGTAAACTTGTTTGTCCACTCCTATAGATGAAATCTGGATGATTTGGTGAAGAACCATGGCCTAAAACAGAATCCACCATTATTAGGGTTTGACCTTCGAATTAGGGTTTATCAATCCAACAAATATAAATGAATTTGGAAAGCATAGAATTGTTGTATGAATCATGGGAATCATAAATCATTAATCAATTGCATGAATCTGTACCGTTTTGTTCATGTTTCATTTTCGTAGGTTTTTGAAGGTTGAAGAACACCTAGCTAAATTCGCAGGAAAAAAGGGAAGAAAATTTGCAGGAAATCTGGAGAAGAAGGAGTTGACTGGCGCCAATTTTATATTTGAAATTTGATTATAAAATATAATTGTTTCTTTCTGTTTGTATCACAAGGTTGGCTGCATAGCCCAGTGGAAGGAGGCGCATGTATTTGATGAGAGATCCATGGTTCGAGTCATGCTGGGACCATATTTTTTTGTTTATTTTTCAGGATCATGGAAGGCATAAAATATAATGAATCAAAGCCAACAGGTTGACAGGAAGGCTCTCCCAGCCAGGCGGTAGCGCGTACTAGCTTGCATACACAAGGTCCTGGGTACGAATCCCACCCCAGGCCTTTTGTTTTTTTCATTTATTTTGCCAATTATTGGATTGAAGGCACAAAACCATTGGGAGTCAGATCTTCTTGCACTAACCAGCGCCTGGCCAAGTGGTGAAGCCTATGATCTGTGGAGCAAAGCCTCCTGGGTTCAAAACCCAGCCAGGTTTGTTTTGCTATTTCTCTATTTATTTATTTTCTTCATTTTTGTTAATTAATTTGTGTTTAAAATATATATGTAATTAACATTATTTCATAAAGTATATATTCAAATAGTTTTCAAAAATATAAAAAAAAAATCATGGAAAAATTATTATTTCTTTTATATAATTAAAATAGTGTATGCATATTATTAGGATAATTTTGTATATTATAATTCTAAAACCCTCAAAATGTAAAAAATCTAATTTTCCAAATCTTAAAATATTTTTCTAAATAATATTTAACTCTGTTTTTTTATTAAATCCTAGTATAATTATAATTTTTCATAAAATTTTGTATTTGTAACTTAAATTAATTTCCTTTTAATATTTAGAAATAGTTTAATTATATTTTTGTATATAGTAAAAAAAATAATTTGTAAGTATAATAATTAATAGGATTAAATTTTATAAACATGATTAATTTTATATATGATATTAAAATTTTACTTTTTTATATGTATATATTATAAATATTAATAATTATTAAATTTTGTAGTCATAATATATTTAAAGAATAATTTAATAATTTAAAACTTAAAAAATATAATGGTTTGTTAATATTTGTTTTCCTAAATATAATTGTTCATATTAAAAATTGTTAATTTCTTATAATATCTTAATTAATTTTGTTTATTGTTACTAACTAAATTATTATGTATTATTATATTATATTTTTATTTTGTTTATTCTAATTACTTTTATTCTTATTTACTAACCATATTATTATTATTTTTATATTTCTAACCTCGTTTATTATTTCTAACTTATTATTATTATTGCTACTAACACCTGATTATAATTTGCTCATTTATTTATTATTTATATTTTGCCATTATATTTATTTATTTGCCATTTATTTTATAATTATTATGTAATTGTTCCTGGATGTAAATTTGTAAATATTTAATTATTATTATGGTTAGTAATTAGGGAGTGATAACATGTATGATATTTAAAATCAATTTAGAAAATTTCTAATAAAGATAATTAATTTAAACACTTCACACACGTAAGTCGATTTTAAATCGCCGTCTCACTTTCTAAGGATATCCCTCTTGTTGCCTACGAATAAATGGTTAAGTGGGGTGTATAAAGCAAGTCCCTCGAGTAAAAATCATCAAAGTCCCTTATGTTGCCTATACGAATCGAGTCCCTTCGGAAAAAATGATGATAGTCCCTTATAAATGCTTATTACACCCCACTATTGCCTTAGAGATCGAATTGTCCCTCACATGTCCCGTTAACATCCAAAGTAAGGACTACCTACTCCATTATAGTAGGGATAGTCTTACTAAAGAAAGAATAAAAAGCAAGAAAGACCTTTAAACATTAGGGTAAGTTACTTTTAAGTACTTAAGCTCATTTCAAAACTTTCTCCACACTTAAACAATTTTCAAACAAAATTTTCAAACATGTTTTTAACACATCCTTACATGGATTATTTATTAACTATTCTGAAAATTTTCTTATTCACACACTACACTTTCAAAACAATTCAAAAGTGAGCTTAAGTACTTAAGAGCCCATGGATAACCATGGATGAAAAGGGTGCTAACACCTTCCCTTTTCATAACCTACCCCCCGGACCCAAAATAATTCTCTAAGGTCTTTCCTGTTCTTTTATAACCTTTCCTTATGGATAAAATAAAAGTCGGTGGCGACTCTTGCTATCCGCAACATTGTTTAAAAGTCAGTTCACCGGGTTACAGAACTGGCGACTCTGCTGGGGATCTATTTAAGAGGGGTACCCTTAGGAAATAAGATCACTTTAAATTGTTTGCCTTGTTTGCTTTACTTTAATTGTTGGGCTCTTATGTGTGAAAGGTCCTAACCCGGATCTAGTGTACCTTAGGTAAATGGCAATAGACCAAGGAAACTGTGCGACGTATATCGACACGGTTGATCTGGTGGCCATAGTTAGTGCGACTTCTTGGTTGGTGCTTGTATTCCTTAAGTCAAGTTGAGGATAATATTGAGGCCACCATATGTTGTCAATGCATTAACTGACTTTTAGAACCCTAGTTAACTCATCTTGGCCTTTAGAAAGTAGTGAGGTAACCGGCTTTGGTGCAGACTGAAGTTGGTTGACACTCGATGCTACGCTCATTGAGATCTTAAACTTGGAGGGTTTTGGTTGGCAAGTAAGTTGCCTTCTGATCAACCACCCTTGTGAAGGATCAATGATATTGAGATCCCTTAGGAACCTGGTTACTTTTGTAGGACAGGATGAACCATCTAACTTCAGGGGAGGGTACTTACCTTTAAACCTCATGCAAGCCTTTAAACCTAGGGCTATGGTGTGACTTGTTTGTGTGTGCCACATGTTTGTGATTGAGCATAACATCATGACATCATCATGCATCATGAGCATACCATTTTCACTAACCATTTCAAGGACCAAGGGATTTATCTTTGTTCTTTGTTGCAGGTCATGGCTTCTGCTCGTAGAAACACCATCAGGATCAACTTTGTGGGGATACCTCCCAAGCTTAAAGAGTTGGTTTCCCAAGTGTTTGATCACTCCCGGTTCAACAAGAGACATGGTCACCTATTGGACTTAGTCACTTCAGGATTCAGTGAAGACATGATGAGTGTCCTATTTCAGTTCTTTGACCCTAAGCACCATTGCTTTACATTCCCTGATTATCAGCTGGTTCCAACCATGGAGGAGTTCTCTAAACTTCTGGGTATCCCTGTTCTTGATCAGAAACCATTCACAGGTTTGGAGAAGGAACTTAAACCAGAGGTTATTGCTGCAGCTCTACATCTGAAGAAGTCTGACATTGTTCTAGAGACGAGAAGTGGAGTCAAGGGTATTCTTGCCAAGGTATTAGTGGATAAAGCTCAAATGTTCTTGAAGGCCATGAGCTATGATGCTTTTGAGGAGATCTTAGCCCTGCTGATTTATGGTTTAGTGTTGTTCCCCAATCCAGATCAGTTCATAGATGTTCATGCCATCAACATTTTCCTGAGTCACAATCCAGTGCCTACATTGCTTGGAGACATCCTGCATTCTCTTCACACCCGTACTACAAGGGCAAGAGGAACTTTGATGTGTTGCATACCTTTACTCTCTAGGTGGTTTATTTCTCACTTTCCTCGCTCAGTAATGAAGAATGAGCAAGGGTTTAGATGGTCCAAGAGGATCATGTCACTATCTCACTCAGACATCCATTGGTGCTCCAGATCTATGGAGAATGTTACCATCATTGACCGTTGTGGGGAGTTTCCTAATGTGCCACTTCTAGGCATAAGGGGGGGCATCACCTACAACCCCTGTTTAGCTCTACGACAGTTTGGTTACGCCCGAAGTGATGGTCCACATGACATGTTGATTCAAGGCATTGTGTTTGATTACGACAACGATCTTCAGGGTTACCGTCAGAGATTCATACGAGCTTGGGGAAAAGTAAACAGGGTTGACAGCAAGACACTGGAGCCTAAGTATACTATTCCTATGGAGGCTTATCTCAGATGGGTACGATCTCGTGCTCAGACACTCATGATGCCATATCCTGCAATCTTACCAGTTACCATGGAACCTGTTGCTGAAGGAGACACAGCTTATACCATCCTTCACCCAGACATGCCTACTGATATGGAAGACTTGCAGAGATCATGGATCCAACTGAAGGAGCAAAGGGATACTTTCGAGGCTCATTACAAAGCAAGCCAAGCAAGGATCCTAGAGCTCACAAAGCAACTTCACGAGGAACGAAACCTCAACTCCTACCTCAACACAAAGAGGAAACGTCCATGGGAGACTTAAAACCCCATCTTTTGTACTTATTTCACTTTCATTTTTGTAAGCCTTAAAGGCAAAACAAGTTATTACTAATAAAAAGTTACTTTCTTGTTTGTTTAAGCAAATTTAAATTCTGCGGTCCTTGAAAACATTGCATACGCATTCGCATTACCATTTCATTGCATCACAGGTTTATAATTGTGCACAGGTTTCTCATCTTCTCGCTGTTTATTTCAGCAATGGCACTTGAACAATCAGTTAAGGATCTTCAGGCACAGAATGCACAGTTCCAAGAGCTAATCTTGAACCTATCCAAGGGGCAAGATGATTTGAAGGCACTGCTGGCCAAGAAGACAAAGAAGACTAGAAGGTCTGCTGGGTTGCTCAACATGGGAAGAAGGTTCAAAGGTCCTGTCAAGACCAAGGAACAGGTTGAAGTCTATAAATCTGAAGAATCTGAGCAAGAGGTAGGCAGTCTACATCACACAATGGGGGACTCTGATTCTGAGGCTAACTACTACCATGAGCCTAATGAAGACAAGTTCAAGATGCTGGTGGATAGGATGGATGCTATGGAGTTGCAGAAATCATCTGGGCTGGATTTTGAGGATTTGAGTCTGATATCTGGGGTTGTGATACCCATTGGTTTCAAGGTTCCTACCTTTGTTGTTTATGATGGGGTCTCCTGTCCCAAAC
This sequence comes from Lathyrus aphaca, assembly GCA_963966055.1. Taxonomy (NCBI): domain Eukaryota; kingdom Viridiplantae; phylum Streptophyta; class Magnoliopsida; order Fabales; family Fabaceae; genus Lathyrus; species Lathyrus aphaca. The sequence goes on along the minus strand of OZ014523.1, from coordinate 430,083,549 downwards.
TGCATTTGAGGTCTTATGTCAGAAGGATTCAACCTCACACTGCTGATAAAAAGTTGTGGATCCATTTCTTTCAGGAGAGCTTATCTGGAGCTCAGCTGGAGTGGTATTATCAGTTGGAGAGTGTTAACGTCAGAGATTGGAATGATCTTGCTGAAGCTTTCTACAAGCAGTATCAATACAATGCTGACTTAGCCCCCACTCGCATGCAGCTTCAAAGCATGTCTATGGGTGCCAAAGAAAGCTTTAAGGAGTATGCTCAGAAGTGGAGAGATTTAGCTGGAAGAGTTCAACCCCCTTTGACTGACAGGGAGCTGGTTGATATGTTCATGTGTACACTGAATGGTCCGTTTTACAGTCATCTCATTGGAAGCTCATCATCTGGCTTCACTGAGTTGATTATGACAGGAGAGCGAGTAGAGAATGGTATTAAGAGTGGTAAGATCCAAGTGGGCACTTCTTCATCAGGTGCTGCAAAGAAGCCCCCCACTGGGAAGAAAGAATCTAATGCTGTTTATGGTCAGCCTGATCATAACAGAAGGCATCAGTCTGTCAGTGCAGTTCATATTTCAAATCCAACTCCTGCACCAACAGAGCAGCCTCAGGGACACCAACCAAAGACTAGAAGACAGTTCACGAGAATCAACATGTCAATGGCTCAGGCATTGCAACACTTGTTGAAGGCTGAACTCATTACTTTGAGGGAGGCTCCTCAGAATCCCAATGTTACTTCTCCCAAGTACAATCCCAATGCACGATGTGCATATCATTCAAACTGTCCAGGACATGATACTAATAACTGCTGGGTCTTGAAGAACAAAATTCAAGATATGATCGATGCTGGAGAGATTGAGTTTGATCCTCCGGGTACTCCAAATGTAATTACAGCACCAATGCCAAATCATGAAAAGACTGTCAATGCCATTGATGAAGACATTGAGGAAGACCTGCATGTCTATTCAGTTATGGAATTGAGCACACCATTGTCTGTTATCAAAAGGAGGTTAGTGCAAGCTGGGATCTTTCCAGGTTGTCGTGAAGATTGTCTGTATTGTACCTATAAGCCGGATAGTTGCTTCATTTTGAGAGATGGTATTCAACGTCTCATGGATAAGCATACTATAGTATTTGAAAGAAGACCAGCATCTGTAGAAGATATGGTGGATCGTCTGACTCAGGGTAAGAAAATTGAAGAGGTTGATATGGTTGACAAAGTACCGGTAAGAATCACTGCAAGGAAGCCCATCAAGATCTCTCATCAGGGTCCTATCAAGATTATGGCTGAAGGTCCTGTGAAAGTTGTTGCTGAAGCCAGAGTAGCTCCTCTGATCATTACTACTCCTGGTCCTATTCCTTATACATCTGACAAAGCTGTGCCTTGGCACTATGGGTCTGATGTTTACATCCATGGTGTCAAGCAGGAGCCTTTACCTGATATACCTGCTGACATTGATAATATTGCTGGATCTAGCAAGATCACTCGTAGTGGAAGAGTCTTTTCTCCTCCAGATACTTCAAAGAATGCAGCTACTCCTGCTGTTACTTCCACTACTGATGCCCGGGGCAAAGGTCCTGTAATTGAGCCTGTATCTACTGATGTTCCAGCTGCTGATGACCTCTCTAAGCAAATGGAAGAAGTATTGAAAATCATTCGCAAGAGTGATTATGACATTGTTGACCAATTGGGGCATACTCCCTCAAAGATTTCTATGCTCTCCCTGTTATTATGTTCTGAGGCCCATGCCAAGTCATTGATCAAGTTTCTAAAGATGGCTCATGTACCCAGTGCAATTTCTGTGGACCAATTTGAAAACTGTGTTGCCCACCTGACCTATGACAATGGGTTAGGATTTTCTGATGCTGATTTGACCCCTGCCAAGAGGGATCATAACAGGGCCTTGCATATTTCAATTGAATGCAGGGGCACTACCCTGTCTCATGTATTGATAGACAATGGTTCCTCTCTGAATGTGTTGCCTAAAGAAGTCCTGAATAAGCTGAGTCCTGAAGATACTATGTTGAAGCCCAGTAATATTGTGGTAAAGGCTTTTGATGGTTCTAGAAGAGTAGTGCATGGGGAAATTGATCTTCCAATCAAAGTTGGCTCTCAGATGTTTACTGCTACGTTCTATGTGATGGATATTCGCCCTTCATATTCTTGTCTACTTGGTCGTCCCTGGATCCATGGGGCAGGTGCTGTGACTTCTACATTGCATCAAAAGTTGAGATATCCGGTGAATGGAAAAGTTGTTACTGTCTTCGGAGAGGAAGAATACTTTGTCAGCCACGTAAACACCTTCAAGTATCTGGAGGTGGAAGGTGAATACATTGAGACTCCGTGTCAGTCATTTGAAGTGGTTCCTTGGGCTGGTAATGATTGTGTAGCTCCTCCTGCTGTGAAGAAGGTTCCTGTGGTCATCAGAAATCCTCCAACAATGGCAATGGCCTCCCTCAATGATGCTAGAGCTGTGGTGAATGAAGGTGGTTGTACTGTTTGGGGTCAGCTTCCTGATATTCCGTACAAGTCTGACAAGTTTGGTTTGGGTTTCACTGCAGAGTCCCAGAAGGCTGTTCGTCGTGCTCGTGCTGCTCGTATCACCAATCAAGGAGTGATTAATGCTGTGGGAGATCAAGATGAAGACTACAATTTGGATGCATGGATTTTTCCTACTGTGGGTGCTGGACTCAATAATTGGAAAGCTGAAGATGTTATCCCTATCTCCTTTAGTCAGGAGTAAATACTATTACTGTGTTATGTTTTAAATTTGTAATTTCTGAACAATAAAACTTTCAAGCCATATGCCTTACCCGGGGCACAATGGTGTGCTTGTTACGGGCTGTCATTTCATTTGCATACTTCATTCAATAAAATCAGTGGACGTTTCGTTGTAGTAAATATGGTGTTCCTTGTCTTTCCTTTTCTTTTATTTTTGCTTTATCAGCTATGTGTTCTTACACACACCCACATCACTAAATGCAGATCCTCATCCACTCTGGATCCTGTTGATAACAGTTCTACTATTGCCAATTACAATTTCGAGAATCCGATCTATCAAACTGAAGACGGAAATGAGGACGATTGTGAAATACCTGTAGAGCTTGCTAGGTTGTTACAACAAGAAGAGAAAGCTATACAGCCACATGAAGAGCCAGTCGAAGTTGTGAATCTGGGAACTGAAGGAGACAGAAAAGAGGTCAAGGTAGGGGCTGATTTAGAAGACAGTGTCAAGAGCAGATTGATTCAGATGTTACGTGACTATGTGGAGATCTTTGCTTGGTCTTATGAAGATATGCCAGGGTTGGATACAGACATTGTGGTTCACCGTTTGCCAGTGAAAGAAGATTGTCGTCCAAAGAAGCAGAAGGTTCGTCGTATGCGTCCTGAAATGTCAGAAAAGATCAAGGCATAGGTAATGAAACAGTTCAATGCAGGGTTCTTGGCAGTGACTTCTTATCCTCAGTGGGTTGCAAATGTGGTACCGGTTCCTAAGAAAGATGGTAAGGTACGTATGTGTGTAGACTACAGAGATTTGAACAAGGCTAGCCCCAAAGATGACTTTCCACTTCCTCATATTGACATTTTGGTAGACAACACTGCTCAACATAAGGTATTCTCTTTTATGGATGGTTTCTCTGGTTACAATCAGATCAAGATGGCACCTGAAGATATGGAGAAGACAACATTTGTGACACAGTGGGGCACTTTTTGCTATAAAGTGATGCCATTTGGTTTGAAGAATGCAGGGGCAACATATCAGCGTGCTATGGTGGCTTTGTTTCATGATATGATCCATCATGAGATAGAGGTATATGTGGATGATATGATAGCCAGATCTCAGAATGAAGAGCAACATCTTGATCATCTGCACAAGTTGTTTGAGAGGTTGAAGAAATACAAGTTGAGATTGAACCCAAACAAGTGTACTTTTGGAGTTAGGTCTGGAAAGCTCCTGGGTTTCATTGTCAGTGGAAAAGGTATTGAAGTGGATCCTGCAAAAGTAAAAGCTATACGAGAGATGCCAGCTCCCCGTACTGAGAAAGAGGTTAGAGGTTTCTTGGGACGATTGAACTACATTGCAAGATTTATTTCCCAGTTAACAACCATCTGTGAGCCAATCTTCAAGTTGTTGAAGAAAGATCAGGTGATGGAATGGAATGATGAGTGCCAGACTGCCTTTGATGAGATTAAGAGATATCTGCTAGAGCCACCAATTTTGATGCCACCAGTTGATGGAAGACCCTTGATTATGTACTTAACAGTGTTAGACAACTCAATGGGGTGTGTGTTGGGGCAACATGACGAGTCTGGTCGAAAAGAGCAGGCAATATACTACCTTAGCAAAAAGTTTACCGACTGTGAAACAAGATACTCACTGCTCGAGAAAACTTGCTGCGCTTTGGCATGGGCTGCTCGCCGACTAAGACAGTATATGTTAACCCATACTACCTTGTTGATTTCGAAGATGGATCCAATCAAGTACATATTTGAGAAACCTGCTCTCTCCGGAAGAATTGCAAGATGGCAAATGATCTTGACAGAATATGACATACAGTATACTACTCAGAAGGCCATTAAAGGAAGTGTTGTTGCTGATCATTTGGCTCATCAAGCAGTAGATGATTACCAGTCAATGAATTTTGAGTTCCCTGATGAAGACATCATGATTATTACCAAAGAACCTGGACAATATGACGGACCTGAACAAGGATCCCGATGGACTATGGTTTTTGATGGTGCCTCTAATGCACATGGTAATGGTGTTGGTGTTGTAATTAGTTCCCCCGAAGGTTGTCATACCCCGATTACTGCCAGACTTTGTTTCTATTGTACCAATAACATAGCTGAGTATGAGGCATGTATCATGGGTATTCAAGCTGCTATTGATATGAAGATTCAGTTCCTTGATGTGTATGGAGATTCAGCCCTGGTAGTGAGTCAGATTAAAGGAGATTGGGATACCAAGCATGATAATCTCATTCCCTACAGAGAACATGTGTTGTCTTTGATCCCACATTTTAAAGAGATTACCTTTGGACATATTCCACGAAGAGAGAATCAGTTGGCAGACGCATTGGCCACCATGGCATCTATGTTTGAGATCAGCTGGGATGATGAAGCTCCCAAGATTACCATTGATAGATTTGAGAAGCCTGCATACTGCAATGAGATTGATACAGAAGGGACAGAGGGGAAGCCTTGGTTCTATGAAGTAAAAAGATATCTTGAAGTTCAGGAGTTTCCTGAAGGGGCATCTGTCAAAGATAGGAAGTTCCTGAGGAGGTTTGCTGCTAAGTTCTTTTTGAGTAATGGGATTCTGTACAAGCGTAATCATGATTCAACTATGCTTCGTTGTGTGGATAAGAAGGAAGCAACTGAGATTATGGAAGAGATGCATGATGGGACCTTTGGCACTCATTCTAGTGGTCATACTATGGCAAAGAAGATATTGAGAGCAGGTTACTATTGGTCTACCATGGAAGCTGATTGCTACCAACACTCCAGAACTTGTCACAAATGTCAAATCTATGCTGATAAAGTTCATGTACCTCCATCTCCATTGAATGTGTTGACTGCTCCTTGGCCCTTTGCCATGTGGGGCATTGATATGATTGGTGAGATCAAGCCTACTGCTTCCAATGGGCATCGTTTCATCTTGGTTGCTATTGATTATTTTACGAAGTGGGTAGAGGCAGCTTCATATGCATCTGTGACTAAGAATGTTGTGGCTCGATTCATTAAGAATAATCTCGTATGTAGGTATGGCATCCCTGAAAGGATTATCACTGACAATGGTTCTAATCTGAACAACACTATGATTACTGATCTCTGCACGCAGTTCAAGATTAAGCATCACAACTCTTCTCCGTATCGTCCAAAGATGAATGGGGCAGTTGAAGCTGCTAATAAGAACATTAAGAAGATTGTACAAAAGATGACTGTTACTTACAAGGATTGGCATGAGATGTTACCATTTGCTCTTCATGGTTATCGTACTACAATACGTACTTCAACAGGGGCAACCCCATTCTCCTTAGTCTATGGTATGGAAGCAGTTCTGCCCATTGAAGTTCAGATCCCCTCCTTAAGAATTATGAAGGATGCAGGCTTGAATGAAGATGAGTGGATTCAGACTCGACTGGACCAGATAAATTTGATTGATGAGAAGAGGTTAGCAGCAGTTTGTCATGGCCAGATGTACCAAAAACGAATGATCAAAGCTTTTAACAAAAAAGTTAAGCCAAAGGTATATCAGGCTGGTGACTTGGTAATCAAGCGTATCATATTACCACAGGGTGATCCTAGGGGCAAGTGGACTCCAACATATGAAGGACCATTTGTAGTCAAGACTGTATTCTCAGGAGGTGCCATGATGCTGACTACAATGGATGGGGAGGACTTCCCACAGCCTGTAAACGCAGACATAGTTAAAAAATACTACGCATAAAAAGAGACCCGCTAGGTTGACTGGCCTAGGCAAAAATAAGGGCATCCCGGCAAACCAAAAGGGTTTGGGCAAAAATTAGGGATATATATGAAAAGATGTACACCCGGCAAGTCGAAAACCTGAAAAGGCGGCTTGGGCAAAAAAGGGTATCCCGGTGGATTGAAAACCCGAGAGGGCAATCCAGGCAAAAGTTAGGGATTAAAGCGCATGGCTATGTCTCGTTTGGATCACTCATGAAACTGCAACCAGTTGTACTACTTATTCAAGCTCGAACAGATAAAGATCAATCCAATCGTTTCCATCTCAACAGCAAGAAGATGAGATACTTGAGTGGCAATAGTAGAATTGAAACTCAATAGGATTGTTTCCCACATAGCTGATTCTCTTTTGTAAAACTTTATGACAAAATCCTCTTACTAGGGTTTATGTCTCCTTGTACAAACTTACCCGTGTATGGGTCACTTTTGATATAAATAAATTCCATCTTTTGAATTCAGATTTACTTTTACCCTATTTACATAAGCGAAACGTCCATTGGTTGTGTTTGAATGTATGTATGCCTTTGAATATGATTAATGTTTACCAGAAATGCATGTATGCTCTTAATATGATTAATGTTCACCAGAAATGCACGAAAATGCAGTAATGGTATTTACTAAGGACGAACGAGGGAAGGATTTCAACGAAGCTTCGCCGGTTCACCCTACAAGACAGTTACAAACCCTCAGTAGGGCAAATCCATCTTCATAAGGTCTCATCTCCCCTGGAATTTATATCCATCTCTTTTATCCTCATACGGACATTCGGGAAATTACTTTCCAATAAGGGTACGACGAACGAAGACGGGATGTTATACTTATCCTACTATCAAACGAAGACGAAGGTTATATATACCTTACCATCCCCAGCATACGGGAGGTTATCTATATCTTGCCATCCCCAGCATACGGGAGGTTATCTATATCTTGTTATCCCCAGCATACGGGGGGTTATCTATACCTTGTTATCCCCAGCAGACGGGGAGTTATATATTCTTCAGCAACGAATCGGGATTTATTTTCCCTGGCCAGCAGTGGTTATACGAAGATATCCAGACGTTTCCGGCAGTTATCATATCATACATACATCATTTACATCATGCCATAGCATATATATCCATATACATAATACGTTACCTAAGTACATCATATCATACATGCATACATAAAGCATAAACTAATATTGTTATACAGAATGCTACTTTGTTTTCAAGTTAATTACCCAACAAGCAAACTTATGATCTTTGGGACTGCTTTATTGTAACCTCAGGGTTATTTTATCCTCCTGATGAGCTCATCATTATTTCAAGACTGCATTGGAGTTGTCATTATTGATGTCTCCATCCTCCTGAAATCAGTACTTCAAGACTGCATTAGAGTTATCATTATTGATTGCTCTATCCTCCTGAAGACATATCACATTATTATTTCAAGACTGCATTGGAGTTGTCATTATTGATGTCTCCATCCTCCTGAAATCAGTACTTCAAGACTGCATTAGAGTTATCATTATTGATTGCTCTATCCTCCTGAAGACATATCACATTATTATTTCAAGACTGCATTGGAGTTGTCATTATTGATGTCTCCATCCTCCTGGAATCAGTACTTCAAGACTGCATTGGAGTTATCATTATTGATTGCTCTATCCTCCTGAAGACATATCACACTATTATTTCAAGACTGCATTGGAGTTGTCATTATTGATGTCTCCATCCTCCTGAAATCATTACTGCAAGACTGCTTTAGAGCTTTCCATTGCTCTATCCTCATGAAGACATGCTGTTACATCAGTATTACTCCAGACTCCTGACAGCTTTCATTATACTACTAAAAAACTTTCCCCTAGTGGCATCTTTAAGCCCACTCAATCATGTTCAACTATCAATATCACTCTGTGCACTGGTAAGTGCAAATTTTTGGGCTTTTGTGTTCAATCCCCTTCAACCTTCCAGGTTACGACTGGCAAATATACCAATCTAACCCCTCAGGTTTCAGAAAATTGAACAGGGGCAGCTGTTGCACCCCAAAATTTGCCCTCACAATACAAGACTTTGTGTTCTAAGAAGGTTCACAAGGTTCACAAGTTTTCCAACACTTGCATAACCTTTCATGAGGTTCAGGAGGTCTACAAGTCACTTCTTGAAGGTTCACAAGGTTCACAAGTTTCTCAATGCTTATATAACCTTTCATGAGGTTCATGAAGCCCATAAGTTGCTTTATGAAGGTTCACAAGGTTCACAAGTTCTTTAATGCTTTCTATAACCTTTCATGAAGTTCATGAAGTTCACAAGTTACTTCTTGAAGGTTCACAAGGTTCACAAGTTTCACAATGTTTACAAAGCTTTCCTGAGGGTCATGAGGTCTACAAAGCCACTTCATGAGGTTCACAAGGTTCACAAGCTTCACAATACCTCCCATGAGTATCACAAGACACTTTATGAAGATTCACAAGGTTCACAAAGTTCACAATTGGTCAAAGGAGTTGACAATTCCCTCAGACAATGCACCTCCTAAGCAGTGCATCCAAAACTAGGGTTTTGACTTTAATCAGGCTAAATGGACTTCTAATACTTCAAGTGAGCTTCATAACATCTTATATGTGTGTAAGAACCCCTATGACAAGTTTCAAGACTTTTCTCAAAAGTTTGCTCAGTCAGATGATCAGATAAGTCAAAATCAGTCAATGCAGTTAAAAAGTCAAATTGAGGTCAACTGTGGTCAAACCAAAGTCAAACTTCATGATTTTTTGCCAACATCAAGTATATGAAGTAAAATTCATCATTTGATCAAGGGTTGATCATGATTCATCAAGGAGATTCCAGATCATCAATAATCAGGAGTTTCTAAATTAGGGTTTCCTCAGTAAAAGTCAACTGAACTTTGACCAGCCATAACTTTCACATACTTCATCACCAAGTCTCCATCCAAAGCTCATTTTGAAGGAAATTGAATTCTCTACAACTTTGATGTTGAAGGTTAAGCTCAAAAATGCTTCATTTGAAAGATATGATCTAAGACATTATAGGTCATTTGAAAAGTCAACAAAAAGTCAACAACTTCAAAAGGGCATAACTTGAGATTGGTAAATGATATGGACCTGAAACCAATGGGGTTGTTTAGAGGACTCTTCAAGCTTTCCAAAAAGTCCAAGAACACCTTCATACCTTTAAAATTGAGGGAGATGTGCCTTTGCAAAGTTAAGAAATTTTGTGATGGTTTATGTTGAAAAGGGAGGTTCAAAATCATTTCTTTTCAAATGGGCCACTCAAATTATGACCCAATCCACTTCATAATGGTTTGCACGAAATTTTCATGATATTCTCATATTTTTTATTTTATTTTATTAATTTATTATGATTTATTACATTTTAAATCATTTTAAATTTTAAAAAAATATTAAACATGAAAGGATATTTTTGTGATTGGATCTAAAAAATCATAAATGGTGATTGGAGTCAAAAGAGAAGGAAATCATGAGATCCCTCCCAAAATAGTAAGGCCTTATGATCAAATATTTGGTTTTTAACACTTGATCTTTTTGAATCTTTTTTGGATCAAATATCCACACAACAAGTTCATGTTTTTGACCTAAATTACTCCCACATATATATTGATCATAAAGCTAATGCTAAAGGACGAATTAGAGCAGCTTCAAGGTAAGTTTCAAAACACAAAAGTTCATCCAAAAGTGAAAATCGGTTTTTGAGTTTGAGAGCTTTAGAAGGTAAATGAAGAACATAGACATGTTCTTTGATCATCCTTGAATTGAAAACATCTATCATATGCATCTCATGACCTCTGTATTGGCCAACCCGAAGCAAGTTTTGGCTTGAACATATTTTTTTTCGATTCTAACCATTCATTGTGTATTAATGATTTTTGATCATGTAAACTTGTTTGTCCACTCCTATAGATGAAATCTGGATGATTTGGTGAAGAACCATGGCCTAAAACAGAATCCACCATTATTAGGGTTTGACCTTCGAATTAGGGTTTATCAATCCAACAAATATAAATGAATTTGGAAAGCATAGAATTGTTGTATGAATCATGGGAATCATAAATCATTAATCAATTGCATGAATCTGTACCGTTTTGTTCATGTTTCATTTTCGTAGGTTTTTGAAGGTTGAAGAACACCTAGCTAAATTCGCAGGAAAAAAGGGAAGAAAATTTGCAGGAAATCTGGAGAAGAAGGAGTTGACTGGCGCCAATTTTATATTTGAAATTTGATTATAAAATATAATTGTTTCTTTCTGTTTGTATCACAAGGTTGGCTGCATAGCCCAGTGGAAGGAGGCGCATGTATTTGATGAGAGATCCATGGTTCGAGTCATGCTGGGACCATATTTTTTTGTTTATTTTTCAGGATCATGGAAGGCATAAAATATAATGAATCAAAGCCAACAGGTTGACAGGAAGGCTCTCCCAGCCAGGCGGTAGCGCGTACTAGCTTGCATACACAAGGTCCTGGGTACGAATCCCACCCCAGGCCTTTTGTTTTTTTCATTTATTTTGCCAATTATTGGATTGAAGGCACAAAACCATTGGGAGTCAGATCTTCTTGCACTAACCAGCGCCTGGCCAAGTGGTGAAGCCTATGATCTGTGGAGCAAAGCCTCCTGGGTTCAAAACCCAGCCAGGTTTGTTTTGCTATTTCTCTATTTATTTATTTTCTTCATTTTTGTTAATTAATTTGTGTTTAAAATATATATGTAATTAACATTATTTCATAAAGTATATATTCAAATAGTTTTCAAAAATATAAAAAAAAAATCATGGAAAAATTATTATTTCTTTTATATAATTAAAATAGTGTATGCATATTATTAGGATAATTTTGTATATTATAATTCTAAAACCCTCAAAATGTAAAAAATCTAATTTTCCAAATCTTAAAATATTTTTCTAAATAATATTTAACTCTGTTTTTTTATTAAATCCTAGTATAATTATAATTTTTCATAAAATTTTGTATTTGTAACTTAAATTAATTTCCTTTTAATATTTAGAAATAGTTTAATTATATTTTTGTATATAGTAAAAAAAATAATTTGTAAGTATAATAATTAATAGGATTAAATTTTATAAACATGATTAATTTTATATATGATATTAAAATTTTACTTTTTTATATGTATATATTATAAATATTAATAATTATTAAATTTTGTAGTCATAATATATTTAAAGAATAATTTAATAATTTAAAACTTAAAAAATATAATGGTTTGTTAATATTTGTTTTCCTAAATATAATTGTTCATATTAAAAATTGTTAATTTCTTATAATATCTTAATTAATTTTGTTTATTGTTACTAACTAAATTATTATGTATTATTATATTATATTTTTATTTTGTTTATTCTAATTACTTTTATTCTTATTTACTAACCATATTATTATTATTTTTATATTTCTAACCTCGTTTATTATTTCTAACTTATTATTATTATTGCTACTAACACCTGATTATAATTTGCTCATTTATTTATTATTTATATTTTGCCATTATATTTATTTATTTGCCATTTATTTTATAATTATTATGTAATTGTTCCTGGATGTAAATTTGTAAATATTTAATTATTATTATGGTTAGTAATTAGGGAGTGATAACATGTATGATATTTAAAATCAATTTAGAAAATTTCTAATAAAGATAATTAATTTAAACACTTCACACACGTAAGTCGATTTTAAATCGCCGTCTCACTTTCTAAGGATATCCCTCTTGTTGCCTACGAATAAATGGTTAAGTGGGGTGTATAAAGCAAGTCCCTCGAGTAAAAATCATCAAAGTCCCTTATGTTGCCTATACGAATCGAGTCCCTTCGGAAAAAATGATGATAGTCCCTTATAAATGCTTATTACACCCCACTATTGCCTTAGAGATCGAATTGTCCCTCACATGTCCCGTTAACATCCAAAGTAAGGACTACCTACTCCATTATAGTAGGGATAGTCTTACTAAAGAAAGAATAAAAAGCAAGAAAGACCTTTAAACATTAGGGTAAGTTACTTTTAAGTACTTAAGCTCATTTCAAAACTTTCTCCACACTTAAACAATTTTCAAACAAAATTTTCAAACATGTTTTTAACACATCCTTACATGGATTATTTATTAACTATTCTGAAAATTTTCTTATTCACACACTACACTTTCAAAACAATTCAAAAGTGAGCTTAAGTACTTAAGAGCCCATGGATAACCATGGATGAAAAGGGTGCTAACACCTTCCCTTTTCATAACCTACCCCCCGGACCCAAAATAATTCTCTAAGGTCTTTCCTGTTCTTTTATAACCTTTCCTTATGGATAAAATAAAAGTCGGTGGCGACTCTTGCTATCCGCAACATTGTTTAAAAGTCAGTTCACCGGGTTACACACTGACACTTGCATTCTTTTCCAACTTTTGCACACAAAATAGCACTGACATTACCCCTTTAAACACAAATCTTTTAAGCGTGGATCCCGTCGAGTACGGTGGACAATCTGGGTGCTAATACCTTCCCAGGTTGTAACCAACCCCCTTTCTCAGTTTCTCTGGTTCGCAACCGTCTTATCCATTTTTTCTTAGGTTTATGCAGCATTACCTTTCCTTCAGGATAAAAATGCCTAGCTGGCGACTCGTTTCTTTTCAGTTCACCCTTGTGTGTTCTTCTATTTTCGCCGACCGTTCGCGTATGTACCCCTCTTGACCAGGTGTCATCAGGTGGGAGCGACAGCTTGGCGACTCTACTGGGGAACCTTATACTGCAACCAGGGCTTCTGGTTCTCTTTGTGGGTTCCTCCTAGCGTTTGTTTGATTTGTGTTTACTGGGGTGTTATGTGCTATGTGTGTTTATTTTATTTTGCTTTATTTATTGTTTTATGTACAACTTTATTTATTGCTTTCTTTACAGTTTTGCATATTTCATACTGTCATTGTCACTGTCCTGGATCTGGTTTTCTTTGGTGGGTGGGGTTCCATTGAGAGTTTAAGGTCCTATACCTATGACCTGAGTGACACCTAGGCTATAGTGGTTCATGTTCTTTCCCATTCCATTTCGGCCTGGTGCGGGAATATGAAACACGGTTCAAATGTGGGTTTCTTCTTGAGAACTCTGTGCTACAGAATTCTTGTAGTGCTAGGGCTATCTGGGAAGCCTGCTAAGTCTGGATGACCTTTATTATGACCTTCAGAAGCTAAGGTGAATTAGAGGAGGATCTTTTATGGTTATTGTAAACACTGTACCTCCGGGTTAGAAGTGTCTACACTTCTCATAACTGATCCAAGTCTGAGGATCCTTGTTCTAGAACATTACATGTGAGGGGGTTGGGTTGTTTATAGGTTTGCAGGAACCCTTGGCCAAATCATACCCTGTTACTGTTTTGTTTAAGAATACTTCACTTTGGACAGTTCTTGTGATTAACCCTGGACATGTGACTCTTTATTTGAGTCCCCCACCCTAGTTACTGGATTTCTAAGCCTCTATCTGGACTTTTGAACATACATGGGCCTTATATCAAGACAGATAATCAGATCCAGCTTGATCACAAACCCTTGCATATCATTTGCATAATCATCATTGCATCATTTAACATTTGTTTAAATTGCTTTTCAGGGTATCCACCTCATTATATCTTGGTTTTGGTTTTGACCCCTTCTTCTGCATAGACCTCTGCTTCAGCTATCTTCATCAGTTATTTGCTTCAGTTATCTCCATCCTCACCAGCACTAGTCTGTCAGAGACTTACCTCCAGCATCAGTCTGTGATCTTCATCAGCATTTGTCTTCAGCTTCTTCAGCAGCACTCATGGCTACTCCCAGGAAGAGCAACATATCCTACCACTTTTTTGAGCCTGTGTTGACTGGTATCAGGCAGGTCTAGTCACCCATCACACCTGACCACATCCCAATGTTTAGAGAGCACTATGGAGGTATCCTGGATATGGTTATGGACATTGACCCTTCTCAGAGGAGCATGATCCACACATGCTTGCAGTTTTATGACCCTCCTTTGAGATGTTTCACCTTTCTAGACTTCCAGTTGGGGCCTCTGCTGGAAGAGTTTTCTTTATTGATTGGAGTACCTCTCAGGGGTGGAATCCCCTACAACCCAGAGATGACTGCTCCCAGAAATGTAGAGATAGCAAGGGCACTGTACTTGGAGCCTGCCCTTATTGAGCAGAGTATGACAACAAAAGTTGGGATTCCTGGTTTGCATTTGGACTTCTTGATCTCTCAGGCCATCCTGAAAGCTTCATTGGGAGAGTGGAGAGCAATCTGTGCAATGTTAGCCCTCAGCATATACGGGGCTATACTGTTTGCAGATGAGCCTAAATTTATCAGCAAGAATGCCATCCATCTGTTTCTTCTGAAAAACCCAGTACCCACACTGCTAGGAGATTTTTACTACTCCATTCATCAAAGGAATGAGAAACAAAGGGGGAAGTTGGTAAGATGTTGTGCTCCTTTGTTTTACACCTGGCTGCTCAGACACCTGCCTAAGTCAGATACTTTTTTGAATCCCCACCAGCAGAAGAATTGGGCCAAGAGGTTCATTGCCTTGACTTTAGATGATATCAGATGGTGCACCCAAAGCACCAAGGGCAAGGACATTATCACCAGTTGTGGACAATACCCAAATGTGCCTCTGATAGGAGTGAAGGGTTGCATCAACTACAATCCTTTACTATTTAAGAGACAACTGGGCTATTCCTTGGTTCACCCTCCCAGGGGACAGGATTTAGCTGAGACCCTATATTGTGAAGTACAACCTAATTCAGCTGTTGTCAGACAAGCATCCTGGGCTTGGGACAACATCCAGACAAAAGGGGTAGCTATTCTTGG
Organism: Lathyrus aphaca; assembly: GCA_963966055.1. Lineage (NCBI taxonomy): Eukaryota > Viridiplantae > Streptophyta > Magnoliopsida > Fabales > Fabaceae > Lathyrus > Lathyrus aphaca. The sequence continues at coordinate 430,068,228 of OZ014523.1, read as the reverse complement.
AAGATGTAACAATGTTGCTTCAGCTCAGTACTCAGACTGGTCTCATACTAGAGCTCAGATTACCAGAATGCCTTTCATCTTGGAAGACATACCTGGGCCATCCACAGTACATCCTGCAGCAACAGTTAGCCTAGAGGAATTTGAAAAGTTGAAAGAAAGGAATGAGCAGCTATCCCAGGCCTTGAAGAAGACTCTTTGGGAAAGAAGTGATGGTTGTCTGGACATTGAGAGATTGGAGAAGCTTAGGGTTGAGCATCTTGCCAAAATTGAGAGGACAGACGACTACATAAGGAAAGCAAGGGCTGGGGAACAGATATTGAAGAATGCCTGCAAGGAGGCCAAGATTCAGAAAGCCAAGGCTGAGCACTATCTGCAAGAGAGCCAGGCTAGGTGGGTCAGGATCACCGAAGCCCGTACACAAGAAGACCAGAAGACTCAAGCCAAGATTGAGCAGTTAGAGGCTAATGAGAAGAAGCAGCAGGAAGATTTGTTGGCAGCTCAGAAAGAGATATCAGAGTTGAAGCTCAGAGCAGGATTGAAGAGATCAAAAGACCAGGACAGGCATAAGAAGCTGACTACTGCCATTTATACTAGGAACCTCCTCATTAGGACCATCACAGAGCATCCAGCTGGTCCAGTGACTGAGTCCCTCCTGAAGGAGGTCAGCGAAGATGAGTTTGGACTGGATGTCTGATTCTTTGCTTGTTGTTTGTTTCCATTTGATGTACTTTTCCTTTTGTTGTATTTTGACCCTCCATGGGCACGTATTGTAAAACAGACTATGTATTGTTCACCATTTGTAATATATTTTAGTTTGTTTTCATTTGGGTTTTTCTCTCAACAACATCAAGCATCTTCCTCGAGGTCTGGAAAGGTCAAAACCAAGAACCAAACCGGATACCTTGGAAAGCAAATAAGCATACTGCATTGCATACTAACCTTTGTTTTTGTTTTGTAGGATTTATTATTATTTATATTTCTAACTTTGTTGTGATCTCAGGAAACATTGCTCGTCGCCGAGTGTTCCCTGTCAACCGCGCGCACCGGTACTCGACTCGCAACAATCTTCCCGGCATTCAAATGGAACAAGTACAGCATGATTTGACTGAGGTCAGAAATCAGATGGCCAATGAGAGAGTAGAGATGAGAAATCAGATGTCTCAGTTCATGGCAGTGATGACTGGCTTAGCCCAGAGTCAAGAAAGGTTAAGAGAGCTGGTGGAAAGACAAACTCCTGAGGAACCTCATCTTGGAATAGGAGGAACTAGCAACAATGAACGGGGCCAGCCTCGTATTGACCAACAGGAGTATGGACCTCATCTGAATCCAGAAGTTAACATCCCAAGAAATGGTCAAGGTAATGCTACTGGGGGGCAAATCCTGCGGGAGGATCCCTAGGGAGAACAGTTTACTGTCATTGGGGCTGGAGATGAGGTGTATGATAGAAGATTGGATGAAATAGCTGAAAAGTTAAGATCTTTGGAATCTCTGAATTCTTTGGGTTTTGACGTGATGGATATGGGACTAGTAGATGGGGTGAGAATTCCCCACAAATTCAAGCCCCCATGCTTTGAAAAGTACAATGGTACCTCCTGTCCTCGCACTCATCTGCAGTCTTTCTTGGGAAGGCTCAAAGCTTATACCATGGATGAAAAGTTATGGATGTTCTACTTTGAGGACAGTCTGACTGGAGCTTCGAGGGAATGGTATTCACATTTGTCTAGGGCCACCATAAGATGCTGGAAGGATTTGGCCGAAGCTTTCATCCATCAGTATCAGTACAACCTGGACATGGCTCCCAATAGAACTCTTCTAATGGGCATGTCTCAGTCTTCCAGAGAGAGCTTCCGGGATTATGCTCAAAGGTGGAGACAGCTTGCTGCTGCTGTCCAATCACCCATGTCAGAAAGAGAAATGGCTGACATGTTCATGAACACATTGCAAGGGACTTATATTGATAGACTGGCCGCTTTCACCTCTACCAGTTTTGCTGATGTGGTCATAGATGGTGAGAGGATTGAAAGTCTCTTGAATATGGGCAAAATCTCCGACAGTGGTGCAAGTTCCTCCAGCAATCCCAGAAAACCTTTTGCGGGACCCAGAAGGGCAGGTGAAACAAATTCCATTCATACAAGCAGGGGCAGGCCTCAATATGCTCACCAATCAATAGCAGTTGTTACCATCCCAGCTCCAATGCCACAACAATCATCATATCCTCAACAACAACAACCACAGTATCAACAACAAGTTCATTATCCGTAACAAAGGTCGTACAACAACAACAATAACAACCAACAACAGCATCCCTTCCAACAAAGGCCATCACAAGCAAACAGGGTAATTGACCCAATCCCAATGCCGTATGCTGCACTCTTGCCACAGCTCCTAAAGCTCAACCTAGTTGAGTTAAGGACGTTGGCACCTCCAGATCCTCTCAATATGCCAAAGAACTATGATGCAAATGCCAGGTGTGCATTCCACTCAAACGCACCGGGGCATAATACTGAAAAATGCAGGGCCCTACAAATGAAAGTCCAAGATCTGGTGGACTCAAAAGCTCTCAATTTTGCACCTCCCCCGAACGTTACAAGATATCCAATGCCTAGTCATAAGGGGCCTAGGATCAATGCTATTGAGGAGGGCAAAACATCCACATTAATTAACAGTGTTGCACAAATCCGAACACCCTTGGTTGAAATCAAAGCTCGGCTGTTAGAATGCCAAGTGTTCCCCGGATGTGAGGTCGGCTGTGGATATTGCAACATTGTTGTTAATGGATGTGAGAGACTGAGAAACGGCATAGATGGCCTCATTAGAGATGGCATTATTCATATTACAACAACAGCAACTACAACTCCAACAATTCCTGCATCAATAATCACAGATACTCCTACAACGTCAGCAACCCTTGTTCCAACAGATTCTGCTACAACACCAACAATTACTCGATCAATCACTTCAACGGATACAAGTTCAATCGCAATTCCTTCTACAACGACAACACCCATTACTCCATCAGTTCCTGCTACAACTTCAACACCCGTCCAGTCAACATTACCATCTACAACACCAGCAACAGTTAATGAAAGCGTCTCAGCGGTTACGATATACTACGACCCTGCGGATGTTCCTTCCAACAACTCACAACAAAATACTACTCTTGTCAGAGCTCCAGTTACCATATATTATGATCCACACACCATTGTGGTCCCCTCTGCAGCTGCTATCAGTCCGGTCACTATCACGGTGCCTGGGCCAATTCCTTACGATAGCAATAATGCCATTCCTTGGCACTATGGCTCAGATCTATACTGCAAGGGGCAGAAAATCACTTTAGAGTCATCAACTTCTTCACCTCAGATAGACAATGTGGGGGGAGGCGGAGGCTTCACTAGAAGCGGACGTCTCTTTGCCTCGCAAATACCAAGGCCCATTGCTGAAGCAGAAGCTACTGCTAAAGCAAAAGGGAAGAACGTGGTGCAAGAAGAATCGATTGCTAAAGAAACTTTGAAGACTCCTTTTGATCAAGAAGTTGATGAATTCATGCAGATAATAAAAAAAGAGTGATTATAAGGTGGTGGACCAGCTTCACCAGACACCTTCCAAAATCTCCATACTATCATTGCTAATGTGCTCCGAGGCTCATCGGAATGCACTATTAAAGGTCCTGCACACAGCTTATGTGCCGGAGGAGATTACTGTCAATCAGTTAGAGGCTGTGGTTGGAAATGTCAACACTAGTCATGGACTAGGATTTACCAATGCTGATCTGACAACGGAAGGTCACAATCACAACAAGGCTTTACACATTACCTTGGAGTGTAAGAGTGCAGTTCTTTCTCACGTATTGGTGGACACAGGGTCATCACTCAATGTCCTACCCAAGAAAGCCCTTGTGAAGCTGGAGTATGATGGATTGGCACTACGCCCAAGCAATTTGGTAGTGAGAGCCTTTGACGGTTCTAAAAGATCAGTTCTGGGAGAGATAGAGTTGCCAATAATGATTGGCCCACAGGTTTTCAAAACGACCTTCTTTGTGATGGATATACAGCCTGCCTACAGCTGTCTATTGGGTAGACCATGGATACACGCCGCTGGCGCCGTGACGTCAACCCTTCACCAGAAGTTAAAATTTGAGTGGGAGGGCCAAGTCATTACCATTTGTGGGGAAGAAGATATCTTCGTTTGCCAGCTGGCTACTTTCAAATACATAGAGATGGATGGGGAAATCCATGAGACCATGAGTCATGGGTTTGAGGCCCTTAATATCAATGAAGCATCTGTTGTGTCTGGGACCTCCATCATATCATACCAACAAGCCCGGAAGGTTGTTGAGGAAGGTACCGCTCAAGGCTGGGGCAAGCTGCTTCCAGTAGAAAAGAAAGAAGACCGATTCGGGTTGGGTTACAGACCAACTCGACAAGATCAACCAGAGGCTGCAAGGGAGCCCAAGTTTGTCAGCCGGGGGATGCTCACCCCGGATGCTGTGAATAGTTTGGAAGATGAGTCGGAAGACGAGCGCAACCTGGAAAGCTGGATACGTCCAAGGATCCCGGGGAACCATGTCTCAAACTGGTCTTCCCAGGAAATTATAAGAGTTACTACCGCAGAGTAATTATTATTTCCTATTTTTTTTAAAGCATGCGTCAAGTCCTGCATCTTGCCCAAGATGTCAGGACTCATTTTGTAATCGGGCCATCTTGTATTTTGTGAAAACGATCAATTAATGAATATCAGGACATCTTTTGCAAATGAGTCTTTTCTTTTCCGCTCACTGTTTTTCATTTTTCATTTTTTGTACAAAAATAAAATGGCAATATTTTTCAAAATAATAACTTCATTTTCACTTTTTTCTAAACAAGATAAAACTGATCACTAAAATGAACAAATCTAAACCCTTGCAGAGAGTGCCTTCCAGACTGCACCAACAACAACACTGCTATGACTTCGAATGACTTTGACAATCCGATTAATCAAGCTGATGAAGGGGTTGAAGAAGATTATGAGCTACCTGAAGAGCTAGCCAGGTTGTTGAGACAAGAGGAGAAGGTTATCACTCCTCATCAGGAGGAAGTTGAGACGGTTAATCTTGGTACAAAAGAAGACTTGAAAGAAGTGAAAATCGGGGCCCGTCTGCAAGATTCAGTGAAAGAGCAACTTATTGACATGCTTCGGGAGTATGTGGATGTTTTTGCTTGGTCTTATCAGGATATGCCAGGATTGGACACTGGCATTGTTATGCACAAGCTGCCTCTGAAAGAAGACTGTCCGCTAGTAAAACAGAAGTTGCGTCGTACTCGTCCAGATATGGCCATGAAGATAAAAGAAGAGGTACAAAAACAGTGGGACGCCGGTTTCCTTGCTGTGACCAGTTACCCGCCGTGGGTTGCTAACATTGTACCTGTGCCTAAGAAGGATGGCAAAGTGAGGATGTGTGTGGATTACCGGGACCTGAACAGAGCCAGCTCGAAAGATGACTTCCCATTACCTCACATTGATGTATTGGTCGACAATACGGCTCAGTTCTCGGTGTTCTCCTTCATGGACGGATTTTCAGGATATAATCAGATCAAAATGTCACCTGAAGACATGGAGAAGACGACTTTCATCACACCTTGGGGCACATTCTGTTATAAGGTAATGTCATTCGGATTGAAGAATGCTGGTGCCACTTATCAACGGGCTATGGTAACATTATTCCATGACATGATCCACAAAGAAATTGAATGTTATGTGGATGACATGATTGCCAAGTCCCTCATAGAAGAAGACCATCTGGTGAATCTGTTGAAGTTATTCAAGCGTCTGAGGAAGTACCAATTGAAGTTAAACCCCAACAAATGCACATTCGGGGTGCAATCCGGTAAGCTGCTGGGATTTATCGTAAGTGAGAAAGGGATTGAAATTGACCCTGACAAAGTCAAAGCCATTCAAGAGATGCCTGCACCGAAGACTGAAAAAGAAGTTTAGGGGTTCCTAGGTAGATTGAACTACATTTCAAGGTTCATATCTCATCTTACAGCAACCTGTGAACCCTTATTCAAGTTGTTAAGAAAAGAACAAACGATCAGGTGGAATGAAGACTGCCAAAAGGCTTTTGACAAAATCAAGGAATACTTACAAGAGCCTCCGATCCTTATGCTTCCAGTTGAAGGAAGACCTCTAATAATGTACTTGACAATATTAGAAGAGTCAATGGGGTGTGTGCTGGGCCAGCATGACGAGTCTGGTCGAAAATAGTATGCAATTTACTACCTAAGCAAAACGTTTACCGACTGTGAGCAGCGTTATTCACTGCTCGAGAAAACTTGTTGTGCTTTAGTGTGGGCTGCTCGCCGACTGAGGCAATATATGTTCACCCACACTACCTTGTTGATATCATAGATGGACCCAGTTAAGTACATATTTGAGAAGCCAACACTTACTGGACGGGTTGCAAGATGGCAAATGATTCTCATAGAATATGACATTCAGTAAACCTCCCAAAAAGCTATCAAAGGCAGTGTATTGTCTGATTATCTTGCTGAGCAACCCATTGATGATTACCAGCCTATGAGATTTGACTTCCCTGATGAAGACATCATGTTCATAAAAGCAAAAGATCATGAAGAGCCTATTCACACTGAAGGGCCTGACCCAGAGGAAGAATGGACAATGATGTTTGATGGGGCTGTTAATACGAACGGTCGTGGTGTTGGTGCAGTACTCATTACACCTAAGGGAGTTCACATGCCTTTCTCGGCAAAACTCACCTTTAACTGCACTAACAATGAATCTGAATACGAAGCTTGTATTATGGGTCTTGAGGAAGCCATTGACCTCAGGATCAAGACTTTAACTGTATTCGGAGATTCAGCTCTAGTAATTAATCAAACCAACGGCAAATGGTACACTCACCAGGAAAATCTGATACCTTATCGGGATTATACAAGGAGATTATTGACTTTCTTCACTACAGTCAAGCTTGAGTATATGCCTCGAGATGAAAATCAGTTTGCAGATGCTCTGGCTACCATTTCATCCATGATCAAAGTTCAAGCTGCCAACTTTGTTCCTCGGATTTCAGTATCCCGACTTGATAGACCAGCATATGTATTCTCAGCAGACCTTGCCAAAGATGATAGGCCTTGGTTCCATGACATCAAATGCTTCTTGGAGGATCAAACATACCCACCTGGGGCATCTTCCAATGATAAGAAGACAATAAGAAGGCTAGCTGGTAGTTTCTTCCTGAATGCTGATGGTTCCTTGTACAAGAGAAACTTTGATATGGTACTTCTCAGATGTGTTGATAAGGCAGAAGTAGACTTGCTGATGCACGATGTGCACGAAGGATCTTTCGGTACCCATGCCGGAGGACATGCTATGGCTAAAAAGTTTCTAAGATCAGGCTATTACTGGATCACAATGGATGCAGACTGTTGTGCTTATGCCCGGAAGTGCCATAAATGCCAGATTTATGCAGATAAAGTGCATGTGCCTCCGAATCCTCTGAATGTGATGTCTTCACCTTGGCCCTTTGCCATGTGGGGCATAGATATGATTGGCAAGATTGAACCGACTGCTTCAAATGGCCACAGATTCATCTTGGTTTCCATTGACTACTTTACCAAGTGGGTTGAAGCAGCTTCGTATGCAAATGTCACAAGGCAAGTGGTAGCCCGATTTTTGAAGAGAGACATCATCTGTCGGTATGGAGTGCCCGAGCGAATCATTACTGATAATGGTTCCAACTTAAACAATAAAATGATGGCAGAACTGTGTCGGGACTTCAAGATCCAACATCACAACTCTTCTCCTTACAGGCCAAAGATGAATGGCGTTGTAGAGGCAGCTAACAAGAATATCAAGAAGATTGTGAAGAAGATGGTGGTCACCTATAAAGATTGGCATGAAATGCTACCATTTGCCTTGCATGGGTACCGTACGTCAATCAGAACATCCACTGGGGCAACACCGTATCAGCTTGTGTATGGTATGGAGGCAGTCCTACCTGTTGAAGTTGAATTACCCTCCTTGCGGGTACTCATGGATGTTAAACTGAATGAAGCAGAATGGGTCCGATCCCGATACGAACAACTGAATATTATTGAAGAGAAGAGACTAGCTGCAATCTGTCATAGGCAGTTATATCAGAAAAGAATGAAGAAAGCCTTCGATCAGAAAGTCAGGCTTCGAGAATACCAAGTAGGGGATCTTGTGCTGAAAAGACTCCTTCCTCCTCATACAAACCACAGGGGCAAGTGGATTCCGAATTACGATGGTCCATTCATAGTAAAGAAAGTCTTCTCTGGTGGAGCACTGATGCTCAGTACTATGGATGGTGAAGATTTCTTATCCCCTGTGAATTCAGATGCAGTTAAAAAATACTTCGCATAAAATGACCCGCTGGACACAAAAACAGAACGTAAGTCCAGGCAAAAATAGGGCATCCCGGCGAGTCAAAAACAGAATAAAAGACTCGGGCAAAAATAAGGGAAAATAAATAAAAGGTGTACACTCACTGAGTTGAAAAGCCGCATTGGACAGCTCAGGCAAAAATGGGTATCCCGGTGGATTGAAAACCCGAAAGGGCGATCCACGCAAAATAAGGGAATAAGCGAACAACTGCATTCTGAATTCGTCTGTATCACCCACAACATGGAAAGCTTCGAAAGGTTCGAGCATCGGTCAAAATCATCCTTCTTCAGAAAGCAAGATAAAAAGAACGTCAATGTCATACGAGTCATAGCAAAAGGGAAGCACATTGAAGCGTCATCAACGTTGCTAGCATCTTTTTGTTTCTCAATTTGTAACAATCACCTCATTTCAGGGGATCTGTTTCTTTGACTGTATCTTGCCAATTCAGGGCACATAAATTAATAAAATCAGACTTTCAGTCATATTTCGTCTCGTACATTTTATTTTCATTTGCAAAATGTACGATGTCCTTATAATATTGATTGCATAAGTACAGATGCACCTTTTCTAATCACATGCTTACAGGAAATATATTTGCTCTCGGGAGTGTCTAAGCTCCTATGATGGAATCCAATAAGGGATACCTCGGGAAACTTGTACGTTTCTTTGTCATAACAGGGTTGCAGGTATTCAAAGCGCAGCATGGGGGCATGAAAGCTTTTCCCCAAACAGAACAGCATCAGAAGGGGCTCTTTTCCCCAGCAAATTTCATCATCCTCAACAGGATCCTCTACAGAAATCACTAGGAAGATCGTTCAGTGATCATTCCTCCCCAGCCAAGTGTCATGCAGGGAATCATCTCCCCACAAAGTTTCGACCTCTATCCAGAAGAGCAATGTCTGAAGATCTCACAACAAAGTGACGAAAGCTTCCACAGACCCCAGCTGGGCTCCTCATCATTAAGATAGGTCTATTAGTGACCTGTTTCCCCAAACAGTCATACACCTTATTAGATCTACCAATGATCTTTTCCCCCAGCTGGGACTTTCTTTCAAAGCAGATCAGCCAGAGATCTTCACAACAGTGGGATCCGAATCCCGGATCGGCATCTTTTGCATAATCATAGCATTCGCATCATATTTCCCCTCAAAGCGTAGCATTTTGTCTAATACGGAGCATTACGGCAAAAAATCAAACATATTGCATAGTCACAAGTCAGGTTTTGAATCAGTCACCTGTAAATACCATCACCACATCAACAATGTATACAAAGACTCACAGTCCCGACACATCCCTTTAAATACAGATACATGCTCCTTTGGGCACTCGACCGTGTCATTTTCCCCAGTAAAGTCGCCAGAGCATTCTCCACAAACAGATATTTATACACTCTTTTGGCACTTGTCTTTGTCACTTTCCCCAGCATGATTGCCTAAACACTTATTATAGACCAGGCACTTGTTTATAATACACTTCCTCCGACACCCGTCTGTGTCATCTTATCCCCACAGAGCGTCGGAATATCTTTTACACTTCCTCTTATGATACTCATCTGTATCATACTCTCCCCAGCAAGTTGAACACTCGTCTGTGTCTCACTCATACTTTTTACTCATACAGATATTCGTCCGTATCTTGTATGCACCACTTATCTTTTCCCAGATTCAACACTCGTCCGTGTTCTTTGTTGATCAGTTGGTACTCGTCTGTACCATCATCTCTGAACATACGTCAGCGTTTGTTTCTACTGATACTCGTCTGTATCATATTCTTAAGGATGCTCGTCCGCATCTTTAATCTATACACAGCGTCAAACACTTATACCTTTTCTTTCTTGAATTTAGACACTCGTCTGTGTCTACCTTTCCCCAGAAGAGTTCCCAGCAAATCTCCAGTGAAAAGCAAAGAATTACTTTTCTTCTATCTGACATTCGTCCTATGTCATGATACTTTCGGCAGTCGTACCCTGCCAGGTGATCGTCCTTCACCTTTTGATGTTAGTATGCAATGCAGGATGCCTATTTGTCTTCCAAGGGTATCCGGTTTGGTTCTTTGGTTTTGACCTTTCCAGACCTCGAGGAAAATGCTGATGTTGAAGAGAGATTGAGCCCATGAAATAATACAAACCATATATTACAAAAATGTGAAGATACATAGTTTGATTACAACAAAAGTTCCCATGGTGGGTCAAAATACAACAACAAAATCAAAAGTACAGGCAAAAGGAAATACAAATACAAGGAAATCAAACATCCAGTCCAAAGTCATCCTCTCTGACTTCCTTCAGAAGGGCCTCAGTCACTGGACCTACTGGGTGCTCTGTGATAGTCCTGATGAGGAGGTTCCTGGTGGCAATGGCACTGGTCAACTTCTTATGCTTATCCTGATCCTTTGGCCTCTTCAACCCTGCCCGGAGTTTTAACTCAGAGATCTCCTTCTGTGCTACTAACAATGATGCCTGATTCTTCTTCTCACTAGCCTTTAGTTGCTTTATCTTAGCTTGGGTACTTTGATCCTCCTGTGCACGAGCCTCAGTGATCCTGATCCACCTAGCCTGGCTCTCCTCTAAATAATGCTCTTCCCTAGCCTTCTGAGTCTTTGCTTCCTTGCAAGCATTCTTCAGTACTAACTCCCCTGCTCTAGCCTTTCTGATGTAGTCATCCGTCTTCTCAATCTTGGTTAAGTGCTCGATCTGGAGCCTCTCTAACCTCTCATTATCTAGATGGTTGTCATTCCTCTCCCAGAGGGTCTGCTTCAAGGCTTCAGAGAGCTAAGTATTCCTTTCCTTCAGTTTTTCAAACTCCTCTAAGCTGACAGTAGCTACAGGCTGCACTGCTGATGGTCCAGGTGTGTCCTCTAAGGTGAATGGCATCCGGGTGATCTGTGCCCTGGTACGAGACCAATCAAGATATTGTGTTGAAGAAATGTTGTTACACTTGCCAAGGATGGATGTCCCCTTAGTCTGAATGTTGTCTTAGGCCCAGGCTACCTGTCTAACAATAGCAGAGTTGTGCTGGATGTCACAATAGAGGGTCTCTGTCAAATCTTTCCCTCTTGGGGGATGTACCAACTCATACCCTAATTGCCTCTTGAAAAGTAAAGGGTTGTATTTGATGCAACCTTTTACTATAATCAAGGGTACATTTGGATATTACCCACAGCTAGTAATGATGTCTTTGCCCTTGGTGCTCTGAGTGCACCATCTAATGTCTTCTGATGTAAGGGCAATCAATCTCTTAGCCCAGTTCCTTGGCTGATGAGGGTTCAGGAAAGTATCTGACTTCGGCAAGTGCCTTAACAACCAACAGTAGAAGAGGGGTGCACAACATCTGACCAATCTTCCTCTTTGCTTCTCATTCCTTTGATGCACTGAGTAGTAGAAGTCTCCAAGCAGGGTAGGAACTAGGTTCCTTAATAAGAACAGGTGAATATCATTCTTGCTTACAAACTTTGGCTCATCTGCAAACAAGATAACTCCATATATGCTAAGTGCCAAGAGTGCACAAACAGCATCCCACTTTCCTGCTGCAGCATGCAAGGTGGCCTGGGAGATTAAGAAGTCTAAGTGAAGGTCTGGGATTCCAGCCTTGGTGGTCATGCTCTGATCAATGAGGGTAGGCTCCAAGTGCAAAGCCTTAGCTATATCTTCATTCTTGGGAGCAACCATCTCAGGGTTGAAAGGAATCCCCCTCCTGATGGGGACACCTAATAACATGGAGAACTCTTCTAGCAAAGGTCCCAACTGAAAATCAGGGAATGTAAAACATCTGAGAGGAGGATCATAAAACTGCAAGCAAGTGTGGATCATACTCCTCTGGGATGCATCCAGGTCCATGATCATGTCCAATATGCCTCCATAATGTTCCCTGAATAATGGGACATGATCAGGAGTGATAAGAGATTGGATATGTATGATACCTATCAGAGTGGGATCAAAGAAGTGGTATGTGATGTTGCTCTTCCTGGAAGTGTCCATGCTGACAATGGATGCTGGTGAAGAAAACTGAGGAGAAGCCCTGATGAAGGTAACTGCTGAAAACTGATGAAGATAACTGGAGAAGGTGTTGAAGAAGGGTCTCTGATGAAGAAAACTGGAGAAGAATCTCTGGTGAAGACAAACTAATGCAGGTACTAGAGAAGATAACTGAGGAAGTCTGAGCAGTAGAACAGGTCAAAACCAAACCAAAGATAAGAAAGCGGATACCATGTAAAACAAATAGGAAAATGTTAAATGATGCAAAATGATGTATGCAGAATGATATGCAAAAGGTTTGTGATCAAGTGTTGGATCTATTATCTGCCTTGATAGGGTCCATGTGTGTTTATAAGTTTGGATGGAGGCTTAGAAAACCAGTAATCAGGTGGGGGACTCAAATAAAGAGTCACAAGTCCTGGGTTTCACAAGAACTGTCCAAAAAAATACAACCGTAAACAACATTAATAACAAGGGTATGATGAGGCCAAGGGTTCCTGCAAACCTGTAAACATCCCAACCCCCTCACATGTATTGTTCTAGAACAAGGATCCTCAGACTTGGATCAGTTATGGGAAGTGTAAACACTTCTAACCCGGAGGTACAGTGTTTACAATAACCATAAAAGATCCTCCTCTAATTCACCTCAGATGCTGAAGGTCATAAAAGGTCATCCAGACTTAGCAGGCTTCCCAGATAGCCCTAGTACTACAGGAAATCCGTAGAACAGAGTTCTCAAGAAGAAACCCATGTTTGAACTGTGTTTCATATTCCCGCACCAGACCGAAATGGAATGGGAAAGAATATGAATCCACTCTATCCTATGTGTCACTCAGGTCCCTAGTATGGAACCTTAATCACTCAAAAATACCTCCAACCAAGGTAAACACAGATCCAGCACAGATGATGACGATAACAGTATGAAAATGCATAAAACTGTAAAGGAAATCATTAAATAAAGCTGTACAGAAAGCAGTAAATAAAGCAATAAGCAACAAGCACAAGTAGCACATAACACCCCCGTAAACAAAAATCAAACAAGCGCTAGGAGGAACCCACAAAAAGAACCAGAAGCCCTAGCTGCAATATAAGGCTCCCCAGCAGAGTCGCCAAGCTGTTGCTCCCCAAAAAAGACACCTGGTCAGATAGGGTACAGACGCGAACGGTCGGCAAAAGGAGAGAATGAAATGAAGTGAATAGAGTCGGCGTCTAGGCATGTTTATCCCGAATGAAAGGTAATGTTTCATAAACCTAAGAAAAGATGGATAAGACGGTTGCGAACCAAAGAAACTGAGAAAGGGGGTTGGTTACAACCTGGGAAGGTATTAGCACCCAGATTGTCTGTCGTACTCGACGAGATCCACGCTTACAAGATTGTGTTTAAAAGGGGTAGGGGTATGTGCTATCTGTGTGCAAAAGCTGGAAAAGAATATACAAGTGTCAGTGCAAAAGGGTGAATGCTCAAGAATTGAGGCTTAAAAGAGAGTGCTGAAAGAGAGGGGAAGACACAAAGTCTTTTGTTCGATAACTGTTAAGTTATGCCAATGTATCCTCGCGTGCAATGAGGAAGTCAGAACACCGTAGTTCGACTCAAAGAGACTGAAAGATAAATTGACTAATGAAATACTTGCTTGTCTATGCTCAAGTGTATGACTCGTCTGGCTCGAGTGCTAACTGTCTTGCATTAGACGGGAGAAACAAGTTCATGTTTGTGAATGAGGGTGATGAGAAAAGAATCCCGAAGGAGACGATTATTGTTTGTTTTTGTGTTTTCAGTTTTGTTATTGTTTTTGGTGTTTTGCATAAGTTAATGAGCTTAAGCCTAAATCAAAGGCTTGTAAACTCATTATATCCTCCCTGATTGGGGATAATGAGCCTACCTAAGTATGAGATAAGCATCTCAAGTTAATTACCATGATGATCTAGGATTAAGATCATTAATCTACTTTGTGATTAATTATATGTTTTTTAGGTTTTATTTAGTGTTAAGTAATAAGTTTAATCTCTAATCACAGATTAGTGAACTCATTACACCATCCTAATAGAAGGATAATAGATGAGAACACTTAAGCTAAGGAAGATACCATGGTTAGGGATTAAATTCATTATATAAAAAGCATTTATTAAGTGGATTTTAATTAAGGGATGAGATTAAGAAGTGGGTTTTAAGTTTGTAAGACAACTTGAGGGGGACTTGTCCATTAAACACTAGGGTTAGTCCTTCTTAACCATAAAGGAAGAATTAGAACCCTAATGTAAGACCCGAGTTACAAGATGAATTCTTAGTGATTATTAAGATGATTTGATTAAGAGGTTTAAACAAATTAAAGGTTTAACACTTAGGATTAAAGTTATACACTCCATCCTAAGACAAGGATGCAGGCATAACCCTAATTCCAAAGTCCTAAAACTTTAAGAGTTTAGTCTCTGATTATTGAGATGAGAAGAGAGACTCAAGGAGACTCAAAGGTAAAAAGCTAAGGGGGACTAATCACAACCCTAATTATTATCATGCTTGGATATCCTATGGTTTATAAGGATTAAGAAAGATCTACAAGGAAGCCACCATGGAAGAAGCAAATGAAAGGAGGATAGAGCAGAAGAATAAGTTACTTACTTCAATGAGGAAGATAAGTAACTTAAAGAAAGAAAGTGAGAGAGAAGCGCAAGTGAGGCAAGCCCACTCAAATACAAACAAAAATGCAGTAGGAATGCAATATGAAGAGATGAGAAGAGGTGGTAGGTGAAGGCAAATCCACCTCCCAAACAACTTACCATTAACCTGAAAAGTTAGCACAAGATGCATAAGGAAAGAAATGAAATGAAACAATGCATATGCAAGGGCAAAGGCCAAGACCAAAAGCATACACATGATGCAAATGATGCTATGATATGATGCAAAGACATACAAGATGCATATGTGTGATCATACAAGAGAATGAATGCAAATGAAGCATGTGGGAAGCATGTAAACACATGGATGTTTATGAAATGAAATGGATGCAAAGCATAGCAAATGTATGAATAAATGATCAAGCAATGTTCAAGCAATGTCTTAAGATCTCTAAGATGGCATACAAATGCTTAGAATGGCATGGCAAGTTCATATGTTCATGCAATGCAATGTAAGATGCAAATAAAGATGCAAAATTAGGGTTGTATGGAAGGATGAGATGCAAATGGCAAAGACAGAAGCAAATGACATTATAAAAAATTTAAAATGCACTCAAAGGAACCCTAAACCTACACTAGGTTACCATCCAAAGGGGGAGGTCAGAAGCTAAACCTAGGTGGAGTTATTAATTTCCTAAGTTTCTAGGGTTTTTTGGGTGATCTTCAATGTAAAATGCCAAACAATTCGAAAATGCAAGATAAAAATGAAACAAAAATGTTTTGGGATGCTAGAAGACATGCATAGAACAATGCAAAAAGAACCATCCACAAAATCAACTTGGTTTAAGAGTTATGAATTTTTGAAGTTAGGGTTAGAAAATGAACATTTTTAAGAACCCTAATTCATTGAAAAATCTCAAAGTATGATTAAAACCAAAAAGAAATTTGTATGGTGAGTTTGTAAATGCTTCTAAATGTCTAAAAATGCTCTCTGAATTTTTTTGTGATTTTTAAATACTTAAATGTATTTTTAATTAATTAAAATCAATTAACTAATTAAATAAAACATTTAAATGATTTAAAAATATATTTTTAATGCAAAAAATAAAAATAAAAATATTTTTGGTTTCTGAAAATTAATAAAAGGTTTGATAAAAAATTTCAGAATTTTTTGATCATTTTTGCTATTTTTAATAATTATATGAAAGAAATACAATAAAATGAATTAAAAATGCAATTAAATGGAAGTATGCAGGATCAAGGAATGAGGTTCAAAAGAAAAAGGAGGGAATTGACTGCACGCCAGATCCAAGGGTGGAGATTCAAACTGAGTTTTGAATTTGATAAAACCTGATTAATTCTAATTAAATGAGATTAGGGCTTAATGGCGCATCCTGGCCGTCCATGAACGCGCGCGAAACAAGATCCTAGGGCCAATATTCAAACTGGACACTAAACCCTAATTAGGGCTAAACAACTTCAGATGACCGGAACAGTGGTTCCGGTCATCTTCTCCGGCGAGACAAAACTGCAATCTTCTTCCCTAGGCCAAATCAAACCCTCTAAAACTCCAGAAATGATCCCCTAACTACCCCAAATAAGAATCAACCATCAAACAACATTTATATTCCAAGAACAACACGAATCGAATCAAACATCAAAAATTGCAAAAATTTCAGAAGCACGATACAAGCTCAATACTCAACCATTTTCAAAAATAAAAGGTGCAGTGTGATCAGTGAAGCATGAAGAACATTTTTATAACCTAAAAAGAGATTACTGGAAAATTTGTTCTTGATGATACCTGAGATGAAGCTTTCTCAATCTGAGCTATCTGGACCTCTCCTTGTTGCAAACCAACTCCCCTGAATCCCTTGATGCTATTTAGAAGCTTGGAACAAGTTTATATGGCTGTTTTTTGAGGTTTCAGTTCAGAGGGGGTGAAATCGTGTTTCTGGTTCTTGAGGTTTTAGGCTTGTTTAATGGTTGGGAAATGATCTGGAGGATGTATGGAGATGATTGGTGAAGTTTGTTTGAAAGTTTGTTGGCTGAGCAGAGAGAATCGAAGAAGAGAAGTTTTTAAGGATTTTTGTGAAATCTGGTCTGTGTCTTGATTCAAGCTCCCAGAAGTTATGAAATGTGATCCTTATGGCATGTATGTGAAGCTGTGATAGGTCAGAAGAGTTGTTGTGGCTCAGTTTGATTGGTATGGTGTGAAATTCAAAAATCAAGATTTGTGTCCTTGGAGGTATGGGTCATGGCAGGTCTGGTTTCAAGGGGTATCTAGTCTCAGCCAGTTTCAAGGAGATCCATGGAATTGGTTTTGGCATGCTGGCACAAGTGGATGGAAAGATCTATACCATTTTGCAATTTTGGGAAGTCTTGGCCCCTTTGAAATTTCTTGAAGTTCAAGTCATGGAAATGCATAATTCTTGGTCCAATTATGAGAAAAATGAGTCATGTGATGTTGTTATGATGTTTAGAAGTCAATTAGAGGTCATTTAGAAGCTTGGCAAGTGAATTTGCAAAAATCCCTCTTTGGCATGAATGTGAAAATTATGTGATTTTTGCCAACTTTGAAGAATCATAACTTGAGTTCCATAATGAATTAGAACATGTTCTTGTACTTTATGGAAAGGGAAAGACCTAATCTACAACTTTCATGACCAATAATTTTTCATTTGAAGCATTTTTGGTTAAGAAAGAGGAGGTTGAAAAACTTTCCCAAAATGGAAAGTTTCCATTACAAGTCATTTCCATTTTTGGCAACTTTTGTTTTAGCTCAAATTTCTTCAATTTTGTGAACTTACAAGCACTCTAATGATCAAATAAAGATCATAGAACTTCAATTTGATGAAAATACCCCTTTGGTTCCATTGTTGGGGGCCTCAGATGCCCTGATTTTGACTTAACTTGCTCAAGAAGTTACCCAGTGAACAGATGACTTCCACAATGAATTTCTTCACAAAAATTTGTACATATGATCCTTATAACATATTAAGAACATTAGAAACAAGAGTGGCCCAAAAATTTGGAGTTGAGGCCTCTGAAACCAAAACCCTAATTTCAGGTCATCTATGTAGTGAAACCCTAGCTCTGCTTCCATGCTTTTCCAGTTCTTGTGATTTCTTGACTTTCATGAACTTTGAGGGATATAATATGATGATAGAACACACATGGACCATCTTGGAACACTTTTAGGCCTTTGGGATGGCTCAGATATGTCTTGGATTGCTCAGATCACAAACCCTAGATGTAGATGAACTTGAACTATGCAGATGGAACAAATATGCAATGTGAGATAGTATGCCTATGCTTATGCAAAAAGGAAATATCACAAGCCATGGTGTGAAATGAGTGAGGGAAAATTTGGGGTGTTTACAGCGTGATACTTGGTATGCTTCATGTTACGAATGACTTTCTTGCAACCGTTTGTGAAAAGCAAAAGTTGGATTTGAAATTTTTCGATTTGATGATGAATGAGAATGAGGATTTCAAGGTTGATAATTTTGGAGTTTTAAGATTCCGTGGTCGTATTTGTATTCCCGGTGATGAGGAGTTGAAAAAGATGATATTGGAAGAGGGACACCGGAGTAATTTAAGTATACATCCGAGAGCGAATAAGATGTACCAAGATTTGAAAAAGATCTTTTGGTGGTCCAAATTGAAGAGAGATGTAGCTCAATTTGTGTATGCGTGTTTGACTTGTCAGAAGTCTAAGGTGGAACATCAGAAGCCTAATGGTTTGATGCAACCGTTGGATATTCCGGAATGGAAATGGGATAGTATATCGATGGATTTTGTTACGGGATTGCCGAATACGCAAAGAGGTCATAATGCTATTTGGGTAATTGTCGATAGGCTTACTAAATCTTCTCACTTTATTCCGATGGATATTAGTTATTCTTTGGAGAAGCTAGCCGAGATTTATGTTTCTGTAATTGTGAAGTTACATGGAGTTCCTTAGAGTATTGTATCGGATAGAGATCCTAGATTTACATCGAGGTTTTGGGAGAGTTTGCAAAAGGCTTTGGGTTCTAAGCTAAGCCGAGAGGACAATTCAATTGTTAGAGGATTTGTTGTGTACTTGTGTGATAGAACAAGGTAGTGTTTGGGATAGTTATTTAGCGTTGATTGAGTTCACCTATAATAACAGTTTTCATTCGAGTATTGGTATGGCACCATTTGAGGCTTTATATGGTCGGAGATGTCGAACACCTTTGTGTTGGCATGAAACCGAGGAAAGAATGGTAGTTGGACCGGAGATGGTACAACAAACGACGGAAAAAGTAAAGTTTATTCGGGAGAAGATGAGAGCTTCTCAGAGTAGGCAAAAGAGTTATCATGACAAGAGAAGGAAGGATCTTGAGTTTCAGGAAGGCGACCATGTGTTCTTGAGAGTTACACCGATTACAGGTGTGGGTCGTGTTTTGAAGTCGAAGAAGTTGACTTCTTGTTTATTGGGTCGTATCAGATTACTGCACGAGTTGGTGTCGTGGCTTACCGTGTGGCGTTGCCTCCGAATCTTTCGAATTTGCATGATGTGTTCCATGTTTCACAACTTCGGAAGTATGTTCTGGATCCGTCACATGTTATTCCTATGGATGAGGTTGAGGTAAGAGATAACCTTACGGTGGAAGCTTTGCCGGTTAAGATTTTGGATCGTGAAATTAAGAAGATAAGAGGCAATGATATTGCGCTTGTGAAAGTGGCATGGGGAGGCGCTGCGAAAGGCAATATGACTTGGGAATTGGAGAGTAGGATGCGCGAGTCATGTCCAGAGTTGTTTGGATCAGGTAATATTTTCGAGGACGAAAATTTCTAAAGTGGGGGAGTGTTGTAACACCCCGATTCGATTTTCCTAATTTTGTGGAGTCTTTTATTTTATTTGTATGATAATTGTTTTATTTGTGAAATTATTGTGATGATATGTTATATTGTGGAATTTTACCGTTTTGTGAATTTTAGGGTAAAATTGGTTTGAAGGGTATTTTAGGTATTTGTTAATTAATGATAAGTTAGAAATTAGTAGAATTGGTATTTTGTGAGAAAATGATATTTGGTTGGAAAGAAATAGAAATAATAGAGTAAGAATAGAAATAGAGAGAAAAGAGTATAAGTTAGTAAAGAAAAGAAAAGAAAAGGGATAGAAAGAAAATAGAGAAGAAAGAAAAGGAAGAGAAGAGAAAAGAAGAGAAAAGAGGAAAACTTGGAAAAGCTAGGTTTTGATCAAGATTGCTTCGTGTAGACGAAATAATTGGGTAAGGGTGATAAACATTGTTATCTTAATCTTGTATATGATTATGTATGTGTTAGATTTTGTGGGTTTTTGATTTGGTAGAAGTTAGAGAAGATGAATAGTTAGGGTATGAGAGAAAATATGAGGAATTTATGGATTAATCGGTTGGAAATCGTTATAGCTGAAGTATGATAGCTAGAAAATGTTATTGATCATGTTTGTATGAGCTTAGAGGCGTTTTGGGGTCATTTGGTTAGACTGTTCGCAGTTGGTATTTTTCTGAAATCGCAGTGGTCGCTCAACGAGCTACCGCTCGCTCAGCGAAAGTTCCAGGGTGATTTTCGCTCACTGAGTTGTTCGTCGCTCAGCAAGCCTGGGAGGATTTTTGGGTTTTTACGTTTTGTTTCGTAACTTGTGTTTTGGGTATCCGTTTTTAGTGATCCTTATATCGATTCGAAGCTAAAAACATGTAGAATCTATTGATGCTAAAATTTGTAATTTTTAGCCGACTTTTCCGATAAAACATAATTATGTTAATTATGGAATTGTGGGTTTGATTGTTATGTTGTGGTCGTTTGGCAAGTAGATACATTGCTTGAATTAAATGTGAATGTATGTAAATTGAATGAGATGAATGCATAACTACATTGTGAATATGTATACATTTTCAAGAATGTTGTGTGTCATTTTGCATGTAAGCATAATGTATGCATTCTTGTGTTGTGGGATTCTTTGTGAATCCGTTGTATCATCGTGTGCTCATGTGGAGTGTGAGCGATGACTACAACAAGATCGTGTGCCCATGTGGGGTGTGAGCGATCGGATTGTGTGCCCATGTGGGGTGTGAGCAATCCAGAAACATCGTGTGCCTGTGTGGGGTGTGAGAGATGGGTGATTTATTCACATTGATTGTGTGCCCGTGTGGGGTGTGAGCAATCGTGTGCCCATGTGGGGTGTGAGCAATGGGGAACATCGTGTGCCCGACGGGGAGTTACTTTGGGTAACAAGCGATGATTCCATTTGGTTCCTGAGTGAACCTGCTGAATTGTTGAGTCGGTACCGCATTTACATCTGCATAGAGTCGCGTGTCGATCTCTATGAGTTGCATTTTATCATTTTAATTATGATATGCAGAAATAAACATGAATGTGCATATGTTTATTTGGAGTATTATGGAGATGATAGTATGTGTGATGAAACATACTTGTTGGTATATATGCATGTTTGATATATGTATATGTATGTGATTTATACCTTTGTAATGTATATGTGTGGATAAACATAGCTAGACGTATGTTTGTGCGGAATGATTAGAATTGAGGAATAAACATAAATAATATGAGTTTATGTGAATTAGTGAATTGGTGCATGATAAACATGCTTGAATTGTGTATGTACACGTTGCGATGTGTATAGGTGATGAGGTATGAATTGTGGTGAGAATATGCTTTATGTGCATTTTATATGTTGAGATATATAATTATATGCAATATTATTATGATAATGTTTCTCACCCTTCTGCTGTTTCATGATGCTCTATGAGGCATTGCAGAGTAGGTTGCTGGATGGCATATTTTTATGAAGCTCGTCTTCATCTTTTGGTCGGTCGGCTCTGATATGTAGCACCGGGTAGTTAGGTTGGCTTAGTGCCATTTTTGTGATGCATTGTGTATATGTATCTGTTGGATGGATATTTTGTATAAACATGAATATTGTTGTTGACATCAAACTTGTTGATATATATATATATATATATATATATATATATATATATATATATATATATATATATATATATATATACGAATGGAAATATATATGTTTGATGTTGTTGATTTAGTTTCCGCTGTGTAATTATATCTTTGGAGATATGGGTGTAACGATTAAATTCCCTATGTTGAAAACTACCCCATCGTTGCATATCTTTAAATGAGCAGGTGTTGTATGTTCTTAGTTTCAAGCATAATGTGACATGCCTCTTTTATACCATGTTCAATTATACTCTGATGAAAATTTTAACATGTGCCTAAATGATTTAATTGATTATTTGGGGGTATAGAAAGGGGGTGTTACAGTATGGACAAATTCTGCGCTACATGGACAAGCCTATTGAGGATCAGAAAGATAGCCTCCACACTCTGCTGCAATTTTATGACTCTCTGTTACGGTGCTTCGTGTTCCCGGATTATATTCTGGCACCTACTCTAGAGGAAGTTTCCAGCATGTTGCAGATCCCTATCAGAGATAGTTCGCCTTATTATGCTTCGGGAAGAGTTATCCAAGAGGAAGAAATAGCCAGGGTTTGTCATTTGTCCATAACAAAGGTCAAGGTTGGTCTGAACAATAGTAAAGGTAAGGGGTTACAGTGGGACTTTCTCATTAAGGAGGCTTTGGCATATGCTCAGGAAGGAAAATGGGTAGACTTCAGTGTTTTGCTAGCTTTATTGGTATACGGGACTAGCTTGTTTCCTGGTGATAAAAGGTGGTGAGTATGGAAGCAATCTCCATCTTTGCTAAAGGCAATCCTATACCTACTTTGTTGGGTGGTTTCTATTATGGTGTTCACTACCGGAACGAAAGGAAATGAGGATTTGTCAACTGTTGTGCTCTTGAATTTGCAGACTGGTTTGCTAAGAAACTGTCGAAGTCATGGTCGTTTAAAGACCTAAAGGGGGAATGGAAATGGTCTCGGAGGTTGATGGGACTGACCGCAGATGATATAGCCTGGGGCTGTAACAGAGATGTGTTAGGGAAAGAAATGATTACCAGCTGTGGTGATTTTCCCAATGTTCCTTTGTTGGGAAGGAAATGATTGATTAACTATAACCCCATGTTGGCAAGAAGACAATTCGGATACCCTTTGGGAGACCCTCCATATGTGGAAGATGTGGTTGAATCTCTATACCTTCCCTCTGAAGGTAATGAAGAAATAGTTATCAGTGTGTCTCAGGCTTGGACCAGGAAGATGAAAAAGGGAAAGAAAGAGCTCGGGAGAGTGGACCCGAAGATGTATGATCCTTACACTACCTGGTTGAAGAATTATGTAGAGTTGACACTCTTTCCATTTTCAGTAGAGTCTCCGCTTTATCCGAAGGAAGTACAACCACAGATTGCTACTCCACAGACTCTTATTTCCCTCGAAGATTACAAGAAGTTTGAAGCTCAGTTACATGAGGTTAGGGTTGAGAATTCAGAGGTAATCAACTTGTATCATCGCATGGCTCGTGCTAAGGAGGTCTTAAAAGAAAAGATGCACAAGATGCAGCAAGATCAGGAACTCAAAGAAAATGAATTTGCTAGAAGGGAGGCCTATTTCAAAAGAAGAGGTTTGATGGACATCAAAAGAGAAGATGAGTATAGGAAGACTAGGAAGTCTCTACGGGAAGCTAACTTATCCATCACCATATGGCAAGACAAGTGGGACAAAAGTTAGAAAGAGCGCAAGGAGAAAGAGGAGTATTATGAGCTACAAATAGCCTCCTAGAGGGAAGAATTGAAGTTGATTCATAAGGGTCATCAGGAGAAGTCTCTGCAGCTAGAGGAAGCACTTAGAGAGATGGCAGATCTCAAACTGATGGATGGAGTCAAGAAGGCTAGGTCTGAGCCAAGACTTGGTGAGGAGGGTGCTAAGGTCCTCAGGCAGCTTTATGATTTAGTTTTCCTTTTTTTTTGTATTCCGATTACCTGCAGGCTTGTTGTAGAAATCCTGATTTATTTTCTTTTGCATTTTTTATCTTTCATTATGTAAGATAACTTTAATATAATTTATTTTAAAATAATACATATCTATGTATTAAGATAATAATACATATAATATACATTAAAAAAATATTGACAAGTAGTGTAGGGGCAGAGTACTATCGTATTCGTCCTTATATTCGCAGTTTAAAAAAATATATGTACTTGAGCTCATACTCGTGTGACATCAACATTTGTACTTGTATTCATATCCTATGGACACCTAAGTACCTGTATCTATACCTGTTTATCCGTATTTTTAATAAAAATAATTGATTAACTATTATTTATCATATAATTTTGTGTTCTTTTTATAACACAAAATAAAAAATCCAATAATGTTATTGTTGAATTAAGAAATAAACAAATATTTATATAAAAATGCATACAAATTCAATAGTCATGTATTTAATAAAATTGTTAAATTAACTTGTATAAATAATTATAAAAGTAAAAAATACATAAATATATATTGTGTGGATATGGGGTGGGGTGAGTACTAAGGTACCCGTATCCGCATTCATACTCGTTTATTTTAATGAGTAATTGTCCGTGCCCAAGTTCGTATCCATTTTGCGGATTTTTACCCTATCCGTTCTGGGTAAATTTTGAGGGTACTCGCTGGGGATGAATCCAATTGTCATCCCTATATGAGGTATAGTTTGTGGGTTTAATTCTTTTTTTATATTTTCACCATTTATGAATTCAAAAATTAAAATAAATAAAAAAAATGAAAAAGGTGTGTGAAATTAAAAACAAATTAAAAATTAAAAATTAAAAATAGTTAATCTACATTATTATATTAGCATTAATAAAAATAAAAACATTAAAAAAAAAATCTCAATTAGCACGTCATATAGGCGTTTTTACATAGGCATTTGTTTATGAAGTTTAAAACGATATTATTAATTTTACATAAAAAGAAATTATACAGAAAATCAGAAGTCGCTAATATGGTAGAGAACAAAAATTCTATTAAGTACATTATCTATTTTATATTTGAAGAACATTGAAGATAAGTATCTATTAATACCACGTGTGATACAGCGAATAATTGTCTAGTGATTCCGTATATAAAAAGACTTAAATGAAAACATTGAGACTCACAGCTTTTGCATTAACAGTTATTCATTGTATTGCAAGTTTCGGTTTTGAATTTTTGTGCTTTCCCCCAAAGAGTTTGTAATTCCCAACATACAAGCATGGCGAAGGTATCAGAAAATAGATCTCACTCACTTGGATCAGTAATTCAGGTTTAAGATGATGGTTTTCTTTTCAGTTTCATAATTAGATTAAGATTTCTTGTTTGATGTTTTGCAGGGTGGTGAAGCATTTTTCAGGAATGTGTTGGAGAGCATTCAGGAAGTGTACTTGAAAAGGAATCCTACTGCAAAGGCTGTTTTGGACCTTGTTCGATCGGTTGACAACGACAAATTGGTCTATGATCATCTTGCATTCAGGACATTTGGGGTACTTCTTGGTCTTGGTTGCTCGATTATACTTTGTTAGATCATTTATTGTATCTTGTGATTGAGAAATGTTGTAGATTCTGGAAAATAACTGTTTGATCAAATCCTGCTACATGCAATAGTGGTGATATTTGACAGTATTTCGTACTGAATATCGTATTGCAGTACAGTAAATTTATTGAGATTGTGATATGATATTGCGTCCCTATTGAACAACACTGATGTTTTGAATTTAACTATAGGTGAATGGCTATGGAATTGAATCCTTGGCTGGTTTTTTTCTGGATAACGGCTATACACAACGAGATGAATTGAAGTTTCCAGGAAAGAAACTGAGAGCATTCTGGTTCGCACCTCCTGCTGATTCGTCTTTGGAAACTGGAAGTGGCATGAAGGGGCCCTTGCCAAGAGTTTTCATATCAGAGCTATTGGTGGATCAGATGAGTCCTGAAACTCAGGTATGTTGGTGAGAACAAATTTCAATTGATGTCTGTGAGAATCTATCGGTAATTTTTGTATATTGCAATGTTGCTTCTGCGTTCGAAAAGTTGGTTGTACTAAAAGAAGGTGAAAATTTTCATACAGGAAATCATTAAGAAATACACTGAATCAGCTGGAAATGGAAAGAAGTATGGAGCTCTTGCAAGTTCCTTGGGACATTTAACATGGGAAAAACCTTCGAATTCCGAGTTTCAACAATTGGCAAGGTGTTAATATATCTCCACCTAGAAATAATTATGGAGGATCTTCAAGTACTGTTTTTCTTATGGTTTGATGATACTTGTTATATACAGCGAAAGTGAGTATGCGGCGTGGACACTGGTCAATGGGCATGCACTTAACCATGTCACTATTTCAGCTCATAACCTGAAAACTGATTTGAAGGATATCAACAAACTGAATGAGTTTCTTGAGAAGAGTGGATTCAAATTGAATTCTGATGGAGGAGTATTGAAAGGTACATGTACTTTTTGAAATTATTACTGATACATATCAATTTCGTATCTGGTGTCTGTATCCGTATCAATGTTTCACATGCTGTTGATATTAATATTGAGGATTATGTGAATGAGTTTTAATATTTCCTATGCAGTGAGTCCTGACGGCCTTCTCCAGCAAAGCTCAACTGTAGCAGATTCAGTTTCTTTCCAATTCGCTGATGGAGTGACTGAATCAGTTCCATGCTCGTACATTGAATTTGCTGAGCGTCTGGTGCTTCCGGAGTATGAAAATTTACCTCTGGCAGAGGTAAGCAGCATTGTTTCTCTTGACTATCATGTTTTGACTTTGGATTGTAATTCTCATCTGACTAATGTATTGTCACTGATCACTCTCTAGGTTTCGCACGAAATTGCATACTACTTCGAATGATCTTGTTATTATATGTATTTTGAGTCATTTTCTGGAGGATTGCTAATTCTTTTTGTTTTAACTAATGGAACAGGTTAAAGAGTTTCATAGAAGGGATGGTTTTGAGGCATCAAGTGCTGACAAGATCTTTGAAAGCACTTCCAAGGAACAACTGAGCCGAGTTTCCTCCTAAAAGGCTCATCTCTGTCTGTGCCATGATTTTTCAGAATAACAACATTTTGTATTCTTGTTGTTTAGATTTCAAGCACTTGGGAATAATTTGTGTATGATTAAGTTGAGTTTAATAAATTAGCAAAAAAACTATGTGTTCACCTTTTATCATAGAAGATTGTACCATATACCCCTACAATTTAACTTATACCCTTACAAAAAATTTGTTTGGACTAAAATACCTTCATATAAATAGTTAAAAGAGAAAAATTTGTTTCCATTTTTACTTTTTCACAGCGCTACGTAGAGAGAATCTTCAGAAAATCTTCCCGGAAGTGTTTGTTTAAGTCATCCGATTTACATATTGTTTGTGTTGCATACCGGAAGACTTTCATTAAGTCTTCCAGTTTTATCTCTTTTGCGTAGATGTCTTCCGGAAATCTTCCAAGAAGTGTTCCGGTTTGGCTCTGTAAAAATGTGTACCGGAAGTCTTATATGCAAGTCTTTCGGTTTTCAAATTTTTTTTATTAATTTTTTTTATTAATTTTTTGCAGTGGTACGCACACGAGGCAGATATGGTAGGATACCTGTTCGATCTATGGGACGGAGCGATACGTCTAGAAGAACACAAGAAGATCATATAGGTACATCTGCAGCAGCAGCAGATCCAATTGGATATCCAGGAGGACCGTACGATACCAGTGTTTTGGTTAAGTACGAGCATCATGTTGCTAGACGTTTATGGTTCAGTGAGGTAAGTAAATTATAATTATTTAGTATTGAATAAAAACTAAAATTTCAATGTTGTATTGTATAATTTGCTTGATTTTATTTGTTTTCAAGAGAGAGGTGCGAAGAAGGAGTTGAAGGTTGCAGGACATGGATTTAAGCTGACTTATATGGTTCCACAGCAGCTTCCACCAGAGATGGAGGCTTTGATATCTAGGTCCGGATTAGCTTCCCTACAGAGAACCAGTTTGAAGAAGATAAATGCAAACTTGGTTTCCGCATTTGTTGAGAGGTGGCATCTAGAGACATCTTCATTTCACATGTCGTTTGGTGAAATGACGATTACTCTGGATGACGTTGCATGTTTGCTTCACCTGCCCATCAGGGGGTATTCTGGAGCTCTCAACACATCAGTAAATTTTATTATGTTCATTATGTTATACTTAATTATTATGTTATAATTTTTTTTAAACAGTGCTGGATTCATGAATATTTTCCAACACTTGGAAAAAAAAGGAGAGAATTGGATACATGCTAATAATTGTGGTCTTCTGCGAGCAATGAGATGGACATACAAACAATGTGCGTTAAAGGTGGATGAGTTGCGATCTGTTCTGGATGAGCTGACACCTACCGATGTCATATGGCGACCATTCGAGGATTATAGAGTTCACCGTCTATTTGATGAGATTTCTCTATACAGGGACTGTTTGAGGTGGGGTGACACTATTGCTCCATATATGCCTGACAGGTGTCTTCGACAGTTTGGATATCGTCAGTATATTCCACCTGCACCTATTGATTATACGATGGCTGGTGATATCAATGTTGAGTGGATTAGTTACATTCAGACTGTTGGGCAGGTGATTCGTCCGACAACAATGGCCACTATCCCATTTGAGACAGATGATGGATATCTCGAGTGGTATTATAGTGTTTCGCATCCTCGATTGGTACCATATAGCCATGATGAGCCGAGAGTTGCATCTGTTCCTAAGTATGATGCGGGACCATCTGATCCTGCCTGGGGTCGTGTGTCTACATTGATTCATCGTTACCTTCAACAGACTACGGCTGAAGAGGGTGACCCACAATTTGTTGATCTGTTTGAAGCTTTACGTATTGCTCGTTCATAGTGATTTATAATTATGTTTATGTTAATGTATTAACTTTTGTACTTATATGTAGAATGTTATTTATGTTATATGTTATTGATAATTTTTAAACTTAAAAATTAAAATTAAAATTAAATTACATAGATTAATATTCATAATGTGTTGCAAACATATAATATAATTCATGAATTAAAATGAATAACATAGTTTATAATTCATAATGTGTTAATAATATAGGCGTAAGTTGTTTTCAATGTAGGAGACGTCCTGCAAATCCTAACATCCATGATGTTGTTGCTGGATAACGTAAGTTCTTCCAATCTGTTGTCACTGGTGGCAATGGAAATCCTTATTTCATGTTATCCTAGATACAAAAATAAACAAAAAATTATTTAACATTACTCAAAACATTTACTAATAATATTCAATTATAACAATGTTTACCTGAATCTAATGATTTGAGTTTATAAATCCAATGCAATAAAATGAGACATTAGGTGAGAATGTAGTTGTCATAGGGAAGAAAGTCAAGCATTTGAATCCTAAACAGACAAGTACCACATTATACCGATTCATAATCATGTAACCCATGTTTGGTAGAGTCAACCATTTATTTGGTGGTTGAGAACCACTTCCCTCTATCCTCAAAGAATCTCTCACTTCGGCTAACCGATCAGGAAATAAATTGGCATATAAAGTTGATCTTTCATTATGTATAATTTTTAACTACAAGTCTCAACGAACCATTGGCCAACCATCTTCACCATAACCCCGTAATGAAGAAATGACTCTAAATCCACAATTACCATATGACAATACATTGACTACATCATCAATAAATGACCTAATATGATTAGGAAATTGAAGGATGAACCACTTAGATGATTGTGAAGATTGTGATAATTTCAACTTCTTTTTCACAGGTTATGATGGTTGAGATTTCTTCTTTGAATTTTGTGATGGTTGAAATTGATGTTGTGAAGATTGAGATGCTTGATCAACATACTCATGATACGAAGGGTCTCTATAAACATCATATCCTACAGGTTTTTTTTCTTTCTTCTTGACTCCACCTTTAGTTTTTATTTTTTCAGGTGGTGGTAACAAAGAAGTCGTTGTGGGGAATGCAAGTTCATAAACCCTACTTTGTAATGCCCTTCTTCGAACAACATCTTGTGACCTATACCTTTTCCATAACTCATCTATTGCACATTTCATACCCACCTCTGATTCCTCATCTAAGTCTTCTTCCAACTTAATTTCCATGCTTAGTTTCCTCCAATGAACATGCACAGCGTCAATTGGTATCAGAATACCACTAATTTTATACCCTGCCAACTCACACGCGCAAGGTAATCCATATGTTGCTCTAAGAGTACAGTGACATGCGTCCTTGTTCGTTCCAACATAATCAATTCTTGTTAACTCTTCAGTAATGCACCTCAATGCAGCTTGCGACACTGAAGTACGTAAATATGTGTGAAATGGACTTAAATGCGCATGTGCAACTTCATAGAAACTCTTTTGAAAAGAAGCTCTAATGTTGTCAATTTGTATCTTTAAGTTGTAATTCATGGCCTCCCAACATTTGACCATGTCACCAATACTGTTACCCAACATCTGCTTCAGTTTCCAGTGAACAGACTCAACCCTAAAATAATACATATTTAAAATAATTAAGAAAAATACAAAATGTGCAATAATTAAATTTTGGGATCTAAAACAAAACATATCGATTCGTCTTCGTGTTACCCATATGTAGGACTCAGTTAATCTATGCGCAAACAAATCTATGTCTATGTGGTGTCAACCATGTGTTGTTCACGTACTCAAAAAATCTAGGACAATCAGCATACACCGGCTCAAGTTCTTTTAAATGTTGAGCATATTCAACCTCATCACTAGCCCATACAACATCCGCCCATAATTTTTCAATTGACTCTTGCATATCACGAGCCCCCAATAGTTTCCTTTTTGCACCAACATTTTTGTTTATGTGAAACTAACATAGCAAATTATTCGTCCTTGGAAACACAATCTCAACGGCTTTCATCAAAGCAAGATCTCTATCTGTCATCATCACTTGTGGAAACAAATCTTTATTCACAAACAATTTTTTAAGCTTATCTAACACCCAACAAAAAGTCTCAGTCTGCTCAGACTCAATATACGCAAATGCGACAGCAAAAGTCAACTAGGTTGATGTCATGCCAACAATTTCAAACAAAGATTGTCTATATTTGTTTGTCTTGTAAGTGCTATCCGTAACTAACACAATAGGAAAAATAGTCAACAACTTAACTGAATCTGGATGAGCCCAAAATATATCTTTAATAACTTCAGAGTCGTCTCTTTTTTTACTCCAATAAACATAACCTGCAGCCTCGATAAGCTTAAACAAATGTTGTATCTCACTTCTAGGACCTCTTATCTCTTTTTCTATCATACTCTTCTGCTTGTATATTTGCGTGATCCGAGTGACACAATCTGGATCTTGCTCGTGCAAGGAATGTAATATATTTCTAGGTGCAACCTTTCTCTTTGTTAAATCAGCAACATGTTGCTTCTGATCCGCTGTCAACCTACCAACAAATGAGTGATCTTCTAATCTATCAGGTAAATCATGGTTATGAACCCCTCATTTTACATCAATCTTCCATCCAGATCCATCTTTTGCCGGAGTCGACCTGATCTTAAATGGACATCCATATTTTTTAGTCGCACTTTCGATTCCACTATGAATATCCTTGTATTCCCACCTTTATCACAACTAAATATTATTTTGTTACTTCTTCCTCTCTTGTCTGTTTGTGTATCTTGTAGTTTCAAAGTACGCCTAAGAGGGGGGTGAATTAGGAGTTATAAAACATTTCGACTATTTTTGTTGATGGATGGATTTATCTTTTGCTTATTTATGGGATAAAAGCTATAAAGCGAGAAAGTAAAATAGACACGACAAATTATCCTGGTTCCCTTCACAATCCAAAGGTACATCCAGTCCTCTTTCCAACACGAAAGAGATTTTCACTAGTTTTTAGAAATGTACAACCTATCGCACCTTCAATCGGCGAGGCCTACTTTCTAAACAACTAAACAACCTAGTGTGCAAGAACAATCATCTTGCAATCACTATCCCTTGAGTCCAACAAACTTGGATCACAAGTCACAATAGAAAATCTATTATAATACTTTGTATTTTTTGAGAGTAGTACAATGTTTGATATCAATCTAAGTTGATCTTCTCCTTTGATCAAAATTCACTTTACAAATATCAATACAAGTGTTCAAAGATGAGTATGAGAAAGTTATGAATCACAATATGAACACTTTTGAAATTTGAAAATATATCTCAAAAAAGGTGATTTTGATTGAATGATTTTTTATAAAAATTCTAGGAAGTGTTTTTGAATTTAAAAAATTCAGCATATATAAGTTTAAGACACCCTTACAAAAAGGTGTGAGAAATTATGAAACAAAATTTAATTTGAAGAGGTATAATAAAAGGTACATTTTTGAATTTCAAAGAAAATAATTTTTCAAAAATTCTTCAGTGTTAACTGGTTAACCAAATGGTTAACCGGTTAACGCATATAAACGTTAACTCTGTATTTGAAAAAATTGAAGCCGTTAACCGGTTAACCAAATGGTTAACCGGCTAACACTGTTAAAAACAGAAAAATTCTTTGTCTTAAAAGTGTTAAACCATTTTAAAAACCTTTCAAAAATTATATGCTATATGATAACATGTGAAATAATTTATTGAACACTTGTACATCAATTTGTAAAGGGTTTTGATATACCTCAATGTTTTGCGTCCAAGCTTGAAATAAACCGAGTGTGCGAAGGAAGCTTGATCACAACGCCGATGCTTGTTGCTAGACCATGTTTGAGAGCTCTTGACTTTTTGAAAATATGAAGCGCATGACAGTCGTGTTGTCTTCATCAAAATCTTTGAGGTTGAAGGTGTGCTTCTACATTCTCCCCCTTTTTGATGATGACAACCAAAGAAGTGCGAGATCTTGATCGACGTTTCTCTAAGATGATCCTCCCCCTAAAGATAGCAACTCCCCCTAAATAATAGCGGCAGTAGCAAAAGAAATTATGCATCGAGAGGCATTAGAGAAACAAAGTCTTCTCCCCCTTTGGCATTAGCAAAAAGGAATAGACCAACAAGCAATGATATGAAAAGAAAAGCAACATACACGCAATGACTAGAAAGTATGCATCAAGTAAGACATGCAAGCAAAACACACATAGAATCATAAGCATAATTGTAACATAGCCAACAAGAGCACTAGCATAAAGCGGAAAAGCGTAGAACATGGAAACCAAAATTGCCTAATAACCATAGGACTTATGTTTGAGACAAAATTACATAAACTAGACTTAAAGCATGGTAAAAATAACAGCAAGAAAACAAGGTCCTCATTCCACTTCTGATACATCATCATCATCGTCTTCCTCCTCTTCGTTACCGTCCTCATCCTCATCAACAAAATCGGTTGGGTTTCGGGAGCTTAAGACTAAGTTCCGAAGGCTTTTGAAAGCACACATGGTTTCATGGTGGTCTGTCATGATGGTTGAGTAGAGGAAGTCATTTGTGATGCCGGTTTCGGGAATTAGTGGGATGGAGGTGGAGGATCCGTCGTCATACTTGTAGGTTCCATCGTTGCTTTGGATTATGTCGGTGTTCTTGATGATAGTGACTCCATTAATCTCATTAGCTGTAGTGGTCATAGCGATAAAAGGCTCTCTACCGATTTCCATATCGGTGATTTCCAGGATTCTTGAAATGAGGCGGCCATAGGGTAATCTTGTCTTGAGAGAAAGTTGTTGCTTCAAATGATACATCATAGTAGGAAGCCAGTTCACCCTAATCTTGTTCTTGACAGCAAAAAGGACTTGAATTTCCAAATCATTAATCTGAGACAAGTTGGAATCCTTGGGCAGCAAAACATGACATATGGCATATTACTCGGGAGGTACGTTGGCCGGATACCACGGCTGCCTTCGGAAACCGACAAATCTGATAATAGTATTCCATTTTGTCATAGTTGGCCCATTTTCCTTCATCATGGTTTACCCCTTTTCGGAGGAAAACACCCGAATATGGGATAGTCAATGAAGCAGCAAGAGTACCTAGGTCAACTCCAATTTCACAGTTCCTTACAATAGCAAACAGTTGGTGTTTATCCTTATCATCACAGTTAAGAGCCATGTTGTTCATAAAGGATTTTACCAAATCCGGATAAACTTTTCCATTATCAGCAATAAAGTCTAGCATCCCCTGATATTCTAACAGTGCCGAAAACTTAAAAGTTTCAAAGGATTTCAGATTCACATACTTACCCTTAAGAAGATGTCGAACCCGGACACGAAAATCCATTCTCCGCTTCTTGGTTGATTCCATGGCCATTTCCTCTTCACTGCTGTATTTTGATGCTGACATATGAGCCTTTCCTTTCCTTGGAGCCATTGAAGAGAGGTTGAAGCTTAGGGTTTGGGTTGTGTGGAGATATTTTCGGATTAGGGTTTGAGTGTATGGAGAGTGTAGAGTTTATAGAAGAGTTTTAGTGGAGTGGGTTTTAATGGTGTATTAATGGAGTGGTTATGGTTTTGGAGAAGAGAGAGTGAAAATGAGGTAGTGGAGTTTTAATGGTGAGTCAAAGAGAGTGAAGAGCTTATGAATGAGGAGTTTGAAAGAGGTATTAAAAACATTTGACTCATAAAAAAATATGTGACAAAGTACATAAAAGAAGAAAAAGCAAAAAAGCAAAAATCTGTCCACCACGTGACCCAAGACTGCTGTCTGGGATGCGTTAACCGGTTAACCGATCCGTTAACCGGTTAACGGGCAAATATTTTCAAAAAATTTAAAGGGACAGCAGCATGGTTAGGGCTATGTTGGAAAATATTTTTGACGAAATTTTCTTACAAAGTGTTAGCAAATATCATAATGCAACTTTTGATCAAAAATTATTTTAAAAATGATGTTTTTCGGATAACCGAAAAAGTGAAAGATCAAAAACGGCGAAAAATGAGTGCTAGCCTTTTGTAACACAAAGTGAACAAAAAAACACATATTATGCAGCAAAAACAATCAACAAGCAATTTTAGAGATAGGGTTAGATGTCACCTTCATTGAGAATACCAAGTTCTCGTCGAATCTTGAAAAATTGCTCCTTAGCCAATGGTTTAGTGAATATATCAGCGAGTTGATTGTGTGTATCCACAAACGTAACATCGACATCTCCGTTTAGAACATGATCTCGAAGGAAGTGATGTCAGATATCTATATGCTTTGTTCTTGAATGCATGACCGGGTTCTTCGTGATATTGATGGCACTTGTGTTGTCACATCGGAGAGGGATACAACCAAGGTCTATACCGAAATCGAGGAGTTGTTGTTTAAGCCACAAGATTTGGGCACAACAACTTCCTTCTGTGATGTACTCTGCTTCGGTCGTGCTAAGTGCAACGCATGCTTGCTTCTTACATGCCCATGACACTAGTGCATTCCTGAGAATGTGACAAGTACCACTTGTACTCTTTCTATCGGTCTTACACCTGCATAATCAGCGTCAGAATAACCAATTAAAAAACATGTGCTACCTTTTGGATACCATAATCCGACGTCCGTCGTTCCTTTGAGATACTTCATGATCCTCTTCACGGCGGTGAGATGTGATTCTTTTGGATTAGCTTGAAAGCGGGCACACAAACAAACACTAAACATAATGTCAGGAAGGCTTGCCGTCAAATATAATAGTGAACCGATCATACCTCGATACTTTGTAATATCAATTGAAATGCCGAATAGATCTTGATCGACGTATGTTCCGGATCCCATTGGAGTAGACATTACTTTGCAATTGTCCATATCGAATCTTTTCAACAATTCCTTGCAGTACTTGGATTGATTGATGAAGATGCCATCCTTTGTTTTCTTGATTTGTAATCCAAGGAAGTAGTTCATCTTTCCCATCATGGACATCTTGAATTCGCCTTGCATCATAAGAGAGAATTCTTTGCAAAGGTCTTTGTTTGTTGATCCGAAGATGATGTCGTCGACATAGACTTGAACTAGTAAGGTGTTACCCTTGAAATTCTTGATGAACAAAGTCTTGTCAACCTTTCCTTTCGTAAAAACCTTCTCACATAGGAAGTTGCTAAGACGGTCATACCATGCCCTTGGTGCTTGCTTTAAGCCATAAAGAGCCTTCATCAACTTGTAGACATGAGAGGGATTATTGAAGTCTTCAAAGCTCGGAGGTTGTTTGACGTAGACTTCTTCATTAATGTAACTGTCGCTCCCCGGATTTCCATCCTGGTACAAACGCGAAAGTGGCGCGGAAAAGACAAGAGTCGCCAGCCAGGAATTTTTATCCCGAAGAAAGGGAATGGTAATGTTGCACAAACCAGAAGAAAGAAGAGGAAGGAAACAGGTCCTACGAACCAAAGAGACTGATTTCGGGAGTCGGTTACGACCTAGGAAGGTATTAACACCCAGATCATCCGCCGTACCCGACGGGATCCACGCTTGCAAAAGAAACTATTTCAAAGGGTGAGGGTATGAAATCTGCTGCAAAAATAGGAAATGAACTGGAAAAGAAACTGAGAAAAGAACTGAAAAGAAAACAAAGAGAAAAAATGTAGGGAAAATAAAGATTGTGCTCGAACGGGCCCTACCCCGCTGCCTACGTACCTCATCAGGACAATGAGGATCAGAGACACCGTAGTTCCCCTAACTAGGGGTGGCAAGGAAATTGCTTGTGAATTAAGGCTTGAACTGCCTATGCCATTGCTCAGGTGTTGCAGACTCGGACGACGAGTGTGTAACCGTCTTGCAAAGTGACAAGTAGGAGCAAGTTCGCGTACGGAGAGAAGGAGATGAGAAAATAATTCCCGAAGGAAAGACGCTTATTGTTTGTTTGTGTTTTTTATGAAGTTTTTATGAGTGTGTCACAAGGAAGTGAACTCGAGCTCTTTTCCATGGAATGTGCACTTGTCACTACATTCCAAGATGGAATAATAGAACAAGCACACTCAAGTAAGGAGAAGATCCCCAAAACTTGAACCCAAAGATTAGGGCTTAGGCTCACTAACTTGTTAAACTTATTAAGTGCTTTTGGTATTTACAGTGAAGAAGTGTTTTTTATACTTTTCCTTATGAAGAAGACACCTTGATCAGACTTATGCGTCACAAGGAAAACTTGTACTATCCCAAGATGGGAAGACTACAAGCACACCTCATGGGATAAGGCTATTGCTCAAGGCATCACTTCAAACTTATTAAGATGTTTTTTATGAT
This sequence comes from Lathyrus aphaca, assembly GCA_963966055.1. Classification (NCBI taxonomy): domain Eukaryota; kingdom Viridiplantae; phylum Streptophyta; class Magnoliopsida; order Fabales; family Fabaceae; genus Lathyrus; species Lathyrus aphaca. Next base: position 430,031,120 of record OZ014523.1, on the reverse strand, counting down.
TATGAGATGAGGAGAGAAGAAGAACCAAAAGGATCACAAAGGAAAAATTCTAAAGGGGGACTAAATAATCCTAAGTGTTAACATGAATGGATATCCTAAGGTTAGTGTGGTTTCTATCCTAATGGAGAAGGAAAGAAGAAGAGAAGAAGAAGATAGAAGAAGAGATGAGAAAGGCCTAAGCCCAACAACAAAGGGTTAGTACATATAAACATAAGAAGAGAATATGAGATTTGGAAATGTGGAACTCAACTTCCACACCTCACACTTACCATAGCCCCTGCAAGGTTAGTAACATGCATACAAGTAAAGTGTGTAGCGGTAAAATCATGAGTGTAAGCTATTGATTAACTTAACTCAATATACACAGAGTCGCCACCGCGATTTTATTTATTTCCAAAAGGAAAAAGGTAAAAGAACGAACAAAACGTAATGAATCTAAAAGCAAAAGCTAAAAGAAACAAACAGAGAACGGGTAAGGGGATTGGTTACAAGCCGGGAAGGTTTTACGCACCCGACTTGTCCGCGGTACTCCACGGGAACCCTTTGAAATATTTACTGCATTTTTGGTTTGAAATGGTTTGCTTGAAAAAAGATTGAAGAGATGAAAAGAAGAATGTTTTTTTTTTAAGATTTTGGTGTTTGAAGAGACGAACGTCTCATGCCTACGTACCCACAAAGTGCAATGCGAGATCAAAACCCCGTAGTTCGTGGTACAAATTGTGAAAAGAACAATGAGTTGAATTGATTTTAAAATGTAAAGATAAGTCGTCATTCTTTAGAGAATAATTCCGCTAGAAAGAATGAATCATATCTAAACATAAAAAATGGAAAGAAAAAGGAAGCGTGCACGAGGGCACAAAAATAATTGAATGAGTTTTGAAAGTTTTAAGGTTTTTTGAGAAGAAAGTTCCGATATGCTTATGTGGTTTAGCGTTTATTAAGAAAATGAAATGAAAAGGTAAAACCGCATGACCTAAGTCAAGGTTTGATTACGAAAGCGTTTAAAGTTTGAAAACCAAGAAGATTTGAAAATAGGGAGAAGATTTGAAAATTTAAGAAGTGGGAGGAGATGAAGGGACTACCCTAAAAAAAAGAAGATAAGGGAAGAAAGATCTAACCAAACTTGATGACATTCCAAATTATGAGCATAAGAGTTCCATCCTTGTAAGCTAGCAAATAGCCAAATGAAGGCTAAATCCAACTTTATGAAGATCAAAGCAAAGGAGGTGTCCTAAGAATCTAAGTCCAAATATCCACTCCAAATGCTAAGGATAGTAACCAATAGTCCTCAAATTAAAGTCACAAATCTTTTAGATGTTTAATCCTTTATTAATATTTTTGTGTCCAAATGGACAAAAGGGAAATCAACATCAAAATAATAAGAACAAATAATAAAACATGATATGGATGAATAAAGCAAAATAGAATAAAGGCAATAAAAGTGCAAGAAATTAAATGTTAGTAACAAAAGAAATAAAAATGCAAGAATCTAAAATATTAATAGTAGTAATATTATAATAATATTTACATAATAATGGTATGGTGAACTTAATCATCCACAACCAAAAAGAGAAAAGGTAACCAAAACCGAAGGCAACCGGATCCGCTTAGCATCTTACACTATAGCGATTAATCAAGGCAAACCGAACCGAATTCAATGAAATTTGAAAGGCGATTGGGAGACCCAAAGCACCTACGCATCAAAAGTTCACAAGTCTCGATTCTTGAAGCAATATGATTAACCACTTTGGGATTACGCGATCAACAAGAGATCCGGTCCACGAAAGTGTAAGTACCCAATTAGATTTTTATTACGAAGTCGGGACACATTTAGGTCTATGTTAAGCAATCGCCGAGTAATTTACGAAGTAATTACCCTACAAATGAGGTCGGCCACCACCAATTAAGCTGCATAATGTTAGTGCTAATGCATGCGAGATAAATGATATGTAGATCGTTATCCGAACGCGATACCGCACAAAACTAAAGATGAATACCAAATTGAGTCATACTTATGGTATTCTTCCATCCTTAAGTTCAATCACTCATCTTGGTGGATTCAAGCATGAAAATGTATCACTAACGCAAAATACCTTAAATGAATTGAATAATCCACTTAAAGGTAGTTTTGAATTAATGAACATTAACTACTCTAATCTACACCCAAAGTCCATTGAAATTAAAGAGGAATTATTCCCAAAAATACTTCCCAAGGTAAAAATAAAAGGGAGGAAGAAGAAGAAGAAAGGGGAACCAAAAAGGGGCTTGAAACAAGCCAAAAACAGCATTCTGACTTGTGTTAACCGGTTAACCAATTGGTTAACCTGTTAACGCAAGCAAATTTTGAATAATCTGCGCTGTTTTTAAACTGGTTAACCGGTTAACGCTGTACCAGAAGCTGAAAAATGCAGAAAATTCAGCATGATCCATTTTGAAACCTTTTCTCAAACATTGGATGATCATGATCTGAATTTCACGAATTTTAAAACTAAAATACAGTGGAATCCTTGCAATCAAACAACAAATAAAGATCCAAAGGATCTAGAAACAAGAGCACCAAAGATCTACATCTTGAATGTTGATGGTGAATATGGGTTTATGGAGGAAGATGAATTACCAAAAGCTTTTCTTCAAATTGAACCAACACAAGCTTAGATCTACTGAAATTGATGAGCAAAAGAATGAAAGGATGAAGGTCTAGCTCAAGTTAATCAAGAATTCAATGTGAATTCTTGATAACTTCAAAAGAAAGAAAGATGAGCTTTGGAGAATTTTGGTGTTGGGGGAGTAATTTGCAAGAGATTTTTTGGCTATCAAAAGCTTGTGGAATGAATGAAATTGAGGTCCTATTTAAAGGCCTTAGGTATGGAAATTTGGTGGAATGGAGCTTGCTTTGGTAATTTGAATTTAGGTTTGGTAATTGAAAATTTGGTGGGAAATGGAAAAGAGTGGTGATTAGTGAGAGTTTTTGGTAGGAAATGATCAAAATGATGTAGAAAAATCAGAAACCAATGGATCTAGAATATTCCAATTAAATCAAAGATCTAAGGGTGCTGAATTTGAATAAAAAATTCAAATTTTGCACTGGTTAACCGGTTAACCATTTGGTTAACCGGTTAACCAAGCTGAATTTTGAATTTCTTGTTCAAAAATACCTGCTTGGTTGTTTCGGCCCGATTCTTGTGTACGTCGAAGAAATGAACACGTGAACCTTGGATATCCTCTGAATGAATCAATTAACTTGGGAAATCCTTGATCTGATAATTTTGAATTATTTGCGGATCGTCTTCGACTTTTTGTGAAATTTACTCGGGCTGCAGGACTGCTATTTTTTTTTGGCATTTTTATATGGTTCCTCTTCCTGAAAAAAAGTTGGCAAAAGAAAACAAAATATTTTTGGATTTTAATTAATGGTTAGTAAACACAATCAAATAAAACAATTAAAGACAACGGTGATCCCCTGCGAGGCATAGACCTGACCCGAGAAGAACCGTGCAACCAGTGCGATCTTGTTTGTATGCAAAATGCAGATGAGATGCAAAGAAATCTTAGGGTCAAAAATTAGGGTATGACAGATGCCCCTATTTAAGTTTCTTCAATCCAGAGATAATGAAGATTAAAATCTTCGTTTCGACAAGATGGAAGATACTTAAATATAAAAAAAAAAACAATTTTTGATCCTAAGATGCCAAAAACTGGAATGAAATGAAATGAAACGAAACGAATGATATGAAATGATACGAAAATGATATGGAACAGATATAAGAAGAAAATAAAATGTATATGAAAATGCAGATGAAAATGTTATGAAAGCATAAAAAAAATGAAAGCACATGAAATGTTATGAGAATACTATGAGAGGATATGAAATGGATATGAAATGCAGAGAAAATATGTGAAATGCATAGAAATCCGTGAGGGACAAGACGACATATGAAAAAGAATAAACGCTGGGGATAAGGAGCATAAAACTTCAACGGGGAAAAGTAGCATGCTAGAGACCAACACATGGCTCAACTGATGTGAAAATGTCCAAGAATGGCAATTGGACAGAAAAGATCACAACATCCAGGAATGGCACTGAATGAAGTAAGAGAAATCCCGAAAAAGTACACCAGAAGCATCCAAGGATGACATTACTGACTATACTAGGGATATCCGAGAATAGCAATCGGAAAAGGGTAATCACAATATCTGAGAATAGCAATCAGATAAAAGTGAATCACAACATTCAGGAACAGAACTGAATGAAATGGGAAAAATTCGGGAAAGTACATCAACTCAATGATGACTCCAACATGGAAATCCGAGAATGGCAATCGGAAGGAAAGTGATCACAACATCCAAGAATAGCAATCAGATAAAATGTGAATCACAACATTCAGGAACATAACTGAATGAGATGGAAAAAGTCCGGGACAGTACATCAAATCAATGATGACTTCACTATGGACATCCGAGAATGGCAGTCGTAAAAGGGGTAAACACAATATCTGAGAATAACAATCAGATAAAAATGAATCACAACATTCAGGAACAGAACTGAATGAAATGGGAAAATTCGGGAAAGTACATCAACTCAATGATGACTCCAAAATGGAAATCCGAGAATGGCAATCGGAAGGAAAGTGATCACAACATCCAAGAATAGCAATCGGATAAAATGTGAATCACAACATTCAGGAACAGAACTGAATGAGATGGAAAAAGTCCGGGACAGTACATCAAATCAATGATGACTTTACTATGGACATCCGAGAATGGCAACTGGAAGGAAAGTGATCACAACATCCAAGAATAGAAATCGGATAAAATGTGAATCACCACATTCAGGAACAGAACTGAATGAAATGGGGAAAAGGTCCGGGATAGTGCATCAAATCAATGATGAATTCACTATGGACATCCGAGAATGGCAATCGGAAGGGAAGTGATCACAACATCTGAGAATAACAATCAGATAAAATGTGAACCACAACATTCAGGAACAGAACTGAATGACATGGGAGAAAGTCCGGGACAGTTAATCAAATCAATGATGACTTCACTATGGACATCCGAGAATGGCAATCGGATAAAAGGGTGTAATATCTGAGAAGACACAACAAGTAGGTGAAGAAAAGGTTCTGGAGAGACAGATAAATGCCGAGTAAGTTGGACTTTAACCAAAAAGTAAGAAATTAGAAACAACAAGACCTCGAGAAATGCATATGAGGACTAAAACACTCAGTATGCAGACATTTACGAAAATGGGGACTAAACCACCCAAGAACATGCATAATGAGGACTAAAACACTCAAATATGCAAATGTTAACAAGAATGGGGAATAACACACCCGAGAAAACGCATAATGAGGACTAAAACACTCAAATATGCAAAGGTAAACAAAACTGGGGAATAACACACCCGAGAAAACGCATAATGAGGACTAAAACACTCAAATATGCAAAGGTTAACAAAACTGGGGAATAACATACCCAAGAAAAAAAATGAGAGAAAATGCTGACAACCAGTTTAGACTCTTAGAGGAGTGGAAAAGAAAGGGAGACTGATTCCTCAACACAGAAGTCATTGCCATTCTGCTCGAAAATTAGAGGTGCTACTGCTGAACAAATCTCTGTCACACCAGTAAACTGTACCAAGTTGAGAATCTTCTGAGAGAAAATCATGCAAAGCTGCTTGGGGATTCTCGAAGAAAATTGCCCCAAGTTCAATGACTAATGAAGGTAAACTGATAATGGATTCAGTTCTTGATTACTGCTGGAGAAAATACTCAGATCTTGAAAAGACTGTTGAGAGGAATAAACTGATCATGGCTTCAATTCTTGAAATGAATAACCCCACATGTAACTTGCAGAGAATCTTCTGACTAACCAAATCTGATAATAACTTGCACTGAACAACCAACTCTGAACCATAGGAACTGAGAAGAATCTGTCCCTGAGAAGATCACTGACCAAGTTTCTTAACTGTTTGAAAATTCCTTGATGAGGAAGGTTATTTGCAAATAAAAAGTGTCTGTACAAACCTGGTAATTTTAATGCAAAGTTCAATGCAAAGTTTGAAATCAAGAATCATTTTTTGAATGAAATTTATTGATGTAAAGTAAATGAAAACATTGCCAAAACACGGCGGTTAAGACAAAATGAAAGATAAAGCAAAAGTAAGAAAACAAATGATTGGTAAAGAACTTGGGAGTCAGTTTACGCAACCTCATTGTAGTATGCTTTTCAAAAGAAACCTGGATTCAATTAGGACTTTTGAAGGTTGTAACGTGGCCTGGTTCACAGTTTATGAATCAAAGGATATAGGCTCAAAGTTTATTTGTACCCAACCCAACTTCGTGATGAACTTCCAGTCCTACATTTAATTAATTCAGCCTATGCATTCAAGTTCTAAGACATTTGGGATTGCACAGATGAAGATGATTCATAAGCCAAGGATTTTAAGATAGCAGTCACATCTTCCTTTTGTTATTTCCAGTGAGGACTTTGGTCCACTCAACTTATTTTTTGCCGAGGATTTTGTTGACCTCTTGATAAATGTTTCTTTTTATTATCCCTAACTTTTGCCTGAACTGTGTTATTTCAACTTACAGCCAGCGGGATGCCCCAGTTTTTGCCTAAATCTCTTTCATATGTTTCGACTTAGCGGGCTTTGATTTTTTCAATAATTTTTTTTTCAATATCATTTTTTTTGAAGGATAATGACTACATGGCTTAATGATTACGATGAACCATCATTGACTTTTGAATTGAGAAACATCTTCGACACTTCTTTGATGTGTATGAAGGAAAGCTTGAGATTGCAACCTTTATTGAAAGGTATCTTGAATGATTCTCTTGTACTTGAATGCACATTCGAATTAATTGAAAACTACCCATCCTCGGGTAAAAAATGAGGGTTTTTTCAAATAGAAAGAAACTCCAACTTCAAGGCTCAAAGGTGTAAACACCCCAAATTTGCCCTCACCCATTCACACCATGGCTTGTGATATGCATGAACTCAATCATATCATCTCACATCTCATTTTTGATTCACTGCATAGTTTCTAAGTCATCTGCACCTAGGGTTTGTGATCTGAGCAATCCAAGGGCTTCTTGAGCCACTCCAAAGGCCACCAGTCACTTCAAAGAGATCCATGTGTGTTCATCTATCATATTACATCCTCTCAAGGTCAAGATTTCCAAAGAATCACAAGAACTAGGGTTTGAGTGGATGCAGAGCCAGGATTGACTGCACAGTTGACCTAAAATTAGGGTTTTGGTTTCAGAGGCCATAACCCCAAATTTTTTGGTCATTCTTGTTTCCATTGGTCTCTATATGGTATAGGGAGTATGCATATCAATTTTCATGAAGAAATTTCATGGGAAAGTCATCTGATCAAGGGTTGACTTTTCAGACAAGTCTATGTAAAATCAGGGCATCTGAGGCCCCCAATGACCCAACCAATGGGTGATCTTCATCATTTTGAGTGTATATGATCTTTATTTGATCATGGAAGAAGTTTGAAGTTCATAAAAATCAAGAATTTAGGGTTTTTGCAAATGTTGACTTTTTGGGCATAGTTGACTTTTCAAGAATGCCTCATTTTAGGTCATTTTTCAAGCCTTGATTCTTGATCCAAAAATGCTTCAAATGAAAAAACTTTGGTCATGAAAGTTGTAGATCTCATCTTTCCCTTTTCAAAAAGTACAAGAACATGATCAAACTCTTCTTGGATCAAAAGTTATAGTGTGGCAAAGTTGGCAAAAATCATTGATTTTCAAGTTATGCACCAAGTGTGAAAATTGCAAGATCATGTACCAAGGCAAATTGCAACTTCTAATTGGCATCAAACCATCACATAAACATTCTATAAGTCATAAAATTCAGAATGAACCAAGAATGCCCATGGTTTAGGTTTGGTTGGATAAAGAGAATCACATGTGAACCAAAGTTGTAACAAGTTGCAAAACCACTCATTTCATCTCACCAACTTGATGCATTGGCTGCTGAACCAAGCTAGCCTCACACACACATCATGCTGCGCAGCCCATGCCCATTGTACTAGCTATAGATCAAGCCATACTTGCCTTACACAAAATTTGACTTTTTGCAAAAGGTGACTTACCAATCAATAAAGCACATGTCCAATCAACTGACCAATGAGAGAGGTTTATGTGGACAAAGAGCAAGCCATTCCATACATCTAGCAAGGCTGAAACACTCTCATTCAACACATACACAAAACACACTCCAGCTGCATATTCATTCGAATCTCTCTGCCCAGCCTTCAAACATACAAACCATCTTCATCATTCATCTCACCACACTTCATAGACCTCAAACCACCAAAAGCCAGGCCTGAAACAAGCAAGAACACCCCACTGCCATTCTTCACCTCAACTTACAGTTCCATTCGAATCTCTCTCCCTAGCTCACAAACATCAAAACAAACACCACAGACCTTCTCCATACATCATCTGGATCACAAACAACCACTCACCATGGCCTGAAACTGCCTGAAACTCCATTGCCATTTCTGACTGAGTTTGAGCAGAAGCTTGTCAAACTTCTCATCCAGCCAACATAAATTCCTTTTGAGCATTCAAACATCATCTGGGGATCAAGTGGAGTGGATTGCACTGAAGGAAGTGGCCAGAAAGTCACCAGACTGAAAGCTTCGAATCTCAGGTAGCTTGAAAAATATTTTTCCAGAAATCATTTTTCTTGTTCTAAACTTGCTCTTTATGCCCTCCTGATCATGAATGTGCTTTTAGTTTTTGAAATGGCTTCGAAATGAATATTTAATTAGCTTCTGAAACTTGCGTGACCTAAAATTTATTTGTTTCGATTCATGGTTCTGGGGAAATATAAATTTGTTTTGGCTTAGGGTTTTAGTTCAGGGGATCATGGGAATCATTTCTGGATGCTTAGGTTTCATTTTTGTTACGATTTGAGGGGTTTTGGGGATTTTTCAGGGGAGATGCTGCCGGAGAAGACGACCGGAAGTCTTCTCCGGCAGCCTGAATGTGATTAGGGCTAAACCTCATTAATTAACGAACTTTGAATTCTGGCCTTTGATTTGCTTCTCCCGCGCGTGTTTGGACGGCCTGGATGGGTCATTAAACCCTAATCTTGCTTAATTAAATTAATCATAATTAATTAAATCAGCTTTGAACCACAGCCATTAGATCACGCGCGCTTTGGGACTTTGAACCTGGGCCTTGGATTGAGCTGACCCCCAGTCTTGTTGACTTGCACGCTGGACCTTTGGATCTCTCTGCTTTCAATCTCAACCACCCATACTGCATACTTTGTATTTTTATTTTATTTTCTTTTCATTTATTTTGCATAATTATTTTAAAATAGTAAAAAATGCATAAAAATTATGAAACTTTTTCTTCTGAGTTTTATTAATTTTTATGACCCAAAAATATTTTCATTTTATTTTTTATCATTAAAAAAGTATTTTTAAATATTTAAAAGATTATTTTTAATTGATTAATGGAAATTAATTTATTAAAAATACTTTTAGGTATTTAAAAATCACCAAAAAATTCATGAAATGTTCTAAGACATTTAGAAACATTGTCCAACCTTCAAACCAAATTTCGTTTTTGATCTTGATGCATCTTAAGAATTTTTCATTGAATTAAATCATATTTTGTGCATTATTTTGATCATAAGTTCAAAAATTCATTTCTGCCTATCTAAGAAGAGTTGGACATTGATTCTTTTTGCATTGCATTGTGTTTAGCATGTAGTTTCTAGGATTAAATGGCCATGATTTGATCTTGCATTTTCCATTTGATTGGCATTTCTTTTGTTTAAGAACCCTAAAAACCCTAATAACTTAGAAAAATCATAACTTGAGATTGGTTGAGAGTTGAGACCTCCCCTTTGGACCTTGGTTTAGTATAGGTTTAGGGTTTCTTTGGATGGCATTTCCCATTTTTTATCTTAGAGTTTGCTTCTGTTTTTGGTTTTGGTTTGTTGCTTGATCCATAAACCCTAATTTGGGCTTTCATTTGCATACCTCTTGCATTCTCTTGCATAACATAACTTGTCATGACATTTCAAGCATTCATTTGATTCATTTGACATCATAAGACATGTAGAAAGTATGTTTGATCATTGCATCTCATATTTGCCATGTCATTTGCCTTGTATGCTTCATAACTTTCCATGCTTGTTCATGCTCCTTAACTTGCATCATTTGCATCCATGATCTTGTATGAACATTTCCATGCCTTGCCTCATGTTTGCAGCATCTCATAACATCATTTTCATCATCAACATGCTTCTGGTTTTGTTTAGCATCATACCATTTCACTTCATTTGGCACTGCATTGCATTTCCTTCTAACATTTCAGGTGGTAAGTAAACTTGAGAGGTGAATTTGCCTTCACTTCTCATAACCTTTCTTTTCATCTCTCTTGCATCCATTGCTGCATTTTCTATATGTGTTTGAGTTTGAGCTTGCTCATTCTTCTTCTCCCCACTTTCTTTCTTCAAGTGACTTGACTTCTTGAATGAAGCAAGTCACTTTGCTTCTCTTGATCCTTTCATCTGCTTCCTGGTGGTTCCATTGAAGATTTTTCTTGATAAACCTCATAAACCTTAGGAACAACCAAGCATGACAATGATTAGGGTTTTGATTAGTCTCCCCTCTTAGTTTTACCTTTGTGTCTCTCTTGAGTCTTCTCTCCTCACCTCATAATCAGGGACTAAACCCTAAAGGCTTTAAGGCTTTGTGATTAAGCTTATGCCTGCATCCTTCTCTTAGGATGGAGTGTATAACTTTAATCCTAAGTGTTAAACCTTTAATGTGTTTAAATCTCTTAATCAATCCACTTAATAATTATCAAGACATCACACTTGTAACTTGGGCCTTGCATTAGGGTTCTAATTCTTCCTTAATTGGTTAAGAAGGACTAACCCTAGTGTTAATGGACAAGTCCCCCTCAAGTTGTCTTACAAACCCTAAAAATCACTTCTTCATCATACCATTAAGTAAAATCCACTTAATCAAAGGCTTGTTTTGTCATGAGTTTAATCCCTAATCATGGATTAAGTTGAGGAGCTTTCCTCAGCTTAAACATTCTCATCTATTATCCTTCTATTAGGATGGTGTAATGAGTCTGTTTAATCCTTGATTATGGCTTAATCTCATTACTTAACACTAAACAAAAACCACAAAAACACCTAAATAATCACAAGTAGGTCAATGATCTTAATCCTACATCAAAGGTGATTAAGTGTGAGAATCTGACTTCACACTTAAGGTATTCTCATTACCCCTAATCAGAGGGAAGATGTGATGAGTTTACTAAATCCATTGGTTTAGGCTTAAGCTCATTAACTTATGACAAACTTTCGAAAGCAATAAAAGACTGAAAACACAAAAACAAACAATAATCGTCTCCTCCGGGATTCTCTTCTCATCATCTTCACTCACAAACGAGAACTCGCTTCTTCCGTCTAATGCAAGACAGTTTGCACCTGAGCCAGACAGGTCATACACTTGAGCATAGACAAGTAAGCAGTTCATCAAGTCAATTCATCTTTCAGTCTCTTTGGGTCGAACTACGGTGTTCTGACTTCCTCATTGCACGAGAGGATACGTAGGCATAACTTAACAGTTATCGAACAAAAGTCTCTGTACATTCCCCCTCCTTCCAGCATCATTCCCTTAGCCTCATGATCTTGAGCATCTCACTTTCACTCTCACACTGACACTTTCATATCACACTTCACTTACACTGACACCTGTACATCTTTTCCAGCTTCTTTATACACAGATTGCACTGACACTACCCCTTTAAAACACAAATCTTCTAAGCGTGGATCCCGTCGAGTACGACGGACAATCTGGGTGCTAATACCTTCCCAGGTTGTAACCAACCCCCTTTCTCAGTCTCTCTGGTTCGCAACCGTCTTATCCATATCTTTCTAGGTCTATGCAGCATTGCCTTTCCTCCGGGATAAAAATGCCTAGCTGGCGACTCTATTCATCTCCAGTGAGTTCACGGCTGTGTGTTCTCATTGTTCTTCTCGCCGACCGTTCGCGTCTGTACCTTCATCTGATCCAGTTTCATTTGTCGGGAGCGACAGCTTGGCGACTCTGCTGGGGATCCTTATATTGCAACCGGGGCTCCTGGTTCTTTTTGTGGGTTCCTCCTAGCGCTTGTCTGATTTGTGTTTACTGGGGTGTTATGTGCTTATTTGTGCTGGTATTTATTTTGCTTTATGTACAGTTTGCTTTACTGCTTTCTTTATTGCTTTTCATATATCATACTGTCATGCTGGCTGGATCTGGTTTTTCTTTGGTGGGTGGGTGATTCATTGAGAGTTAAGGTCCTATACCTGGGACCTGAGTGACACCTAGGCTAGAGTGAATCATATTCTTTCCCATTCCATTTCGGTCTGGTGCGGGAATATGAAACACGGTTCAGATATGGGTTTCTTCTTGAGAACTCTGTGTTGCAGATTTCCTGCAGTACTAGGGCTATCTGGGAAGCCTGCTAAGTCTGGATGACCTTTAGTATTGACCTTCAGAAACTGAGGTGAATTAGAGGAGGAATTGTTATGGTTATTGTAAACACTGTACCTCCGGATTGGAAGTGTTTACACTTCTCATAACTGATCCAAGTCTGAGGATCCTTGTTCTAGAACACCACCTGTGAGGGGGTTGGGCTGTTTACAGGTTTGCAGGTACCTTGACCTCAGAATACCCTGTTACTTTGTTTGTTAAGAGTACTCCATGTTGGACAGTTCTTGTGATTCTAAAACCCTGGACATGTGGCTCTTTATTTGAGTCCCCCACCTTGGTTACTGGATTTATAGACCTCCATCTGGATTTCTTACACACATGGACTTATATCAGGGCATTTTGATCAGATCCAGCTCAGTCACAAACCCTTGCATTTCATTTGCATACATAATCATTGCATCATATTGACATTTGCTTATTTGTGTTTCAGGGTATCCATCTTCATTTGGTTTTGGTTTTGACCCCATCTTCAGTTTTGACTTGTCTTCATCAGCTATCTGCTTCAGTTATCACCTGCACCAGCCAGTCAGTGGCCCACTTCTTCAGTATTATCATCAGCACCTGTCTCTATTCAGTCTCAACATCATGGCTCCAAAAAAGAGCAACATCACCTATCACTTCTTCCGGCCAGAGCTATCAGATATCAGGAGGATTCAAACCCTGATCACTCCAGATCACATACCATTGTTCAGGGAAAGTTATGGAGACATACTTGATATGGTCATGGATCTGGACCCATCACAGAGAAGCTTGATCCACACCTGCATTCAGTTTTATGATCCTCCACTGAGATGTTTTACTTTTCAAGACTTTCAGTTGGGCCCTCTATTGGAAGAGTACTCCTCATTAGTTGGTATACCTATCAGGGGTGGAATCCCTTTCAACCCTGAGATGGTCTTTCCTGCTAATGGAGAAGTAGCAAAAACTTTACATCTGGAGCCTGTCCTGATTGAGCAGCATATGACTTCTAAAGCTGGGATCCCTGGCTTTCATCTGGATTTCTTAATCTCTCAAGCTACCCTGAAAGCTTCTTTAGGAGAGTGGAAAGCTGTTTGTGCCTTGTTGGCCTTGAGTATATATGGAATTGTATTGTTTGCAGACGAGCCTCGATTCATTAGCAAGAATGCAATCCATCTGTTCATCTTGAAGAACCCAGTGCCAACTTTATTGGGGGATCTTTACTATTCAGTGCATCAGAGGAATGAGAAGCAGAGGGGAAGGTTAGTGAGGTGTTGTGCTCCGTTGTTCCATACTTGGCTCCCCAGGCATCTACCCAGGACAGATGCATTTTTAAACCCTCATCAGCAAAGCAACTGGGCTAAGAGACTCACTGTCCTAACTTCAGCCGATATCAGATGGTGCACTCAAAGCACCAAGGGCAGGGATATCATCACCAGCTGTGGACATTTTCCCAATGTGCCTTTAATAGGAGTTAAAGGAAGTATCAATTACAACCCTCTGCTGTTCAGGAGGCAATTGGGCTATGCACTGGTCCACACTCCTAGGGCACAGGACTTGGTGGAGACCCTCTATTGTGAGAACAAGATTAATTTGGCTGTTGTTAGGCAGGCTGCCTGGGCCTGGGATAATGTTCAAACCAAGGGAGTCACCATTCTGGGGAAGTGTAATAATGTGGCATCAGCACAATATTATGAGTGGTCCCGTACCAGGGCCCAATTCTCTGGAATGCCCTTTACCATAGAAGACATGCCTGAGTCATCTTCAGCACCACCCCCTGCCACCATCAGTTTGGAGGAGTTTGAGAGCTTGAAGGAAAGAAATGAGAAGCTAACCCAAGCTTTGCAGAAGACCCTCCGGGAGAGGAGTGAAGGTATGAGGGAGATTGAGAGATTGGAGAAGTTGAGAGTGGAGCATCTGACTAAGATTGAGAAGTCTGGGGATTACATTAAAAAGTCTAAGGCTGGAGAACAAATTCTGAAAAATGCTTGCAAGGAAGCCCAGTTCCAGAGAGCAAGGACAGACTTGTATTTAAAGGAGAGCCAAGCCCGGTGGGTCAGGATCACCGAGGCTCGTACCCTGGAGGACAAGAGAGTTCAAGACAAGATGGAGCAACTGGAAGCTAGTGCAAAAGAACAGCAAGAGGCCCTGGCAGCAACCCAGAGGGAGATATCAGAACTGAAGATCAGAGCAGGGGTGAAAAGGTCCAAAGAACAAACTCAGCACAAGAAGCTAGCAGCAGCTGTTACAACCCGGAATCTCCTCATCAGGAATCTCACGGAGCGTCCGGCTGATCCTGTGACCGAAGCACTTCTCAAGGAAGTTCGTGAGGATGAGTTTGGTCTTGGTGTTTGACCATTTGTTTGTTGTTGCTTTCTTTCCATGTACTTTTATTTTCTTGTAATGTATTTTGACCCCTTGGAGGGCTTGTGTTGTAAAATGAACAAGTTGTATTATTTCACCTTCTGTAATATATTTATGTTAGTTTGCGTCACCTGAGTTTTCTTCAAGCAACAACGACAATATCTTCAAAGGGTCTGGAAGGGTCAAAACTGAAGACCAAACCGGATACCTTGAGAGCAAATAAGCATAACTGCATTGCATGCTAACCCTTTGTTTGTTTTGTAGGTTTTTGTTTTGCTGTTGCTAACCTCTGTTGTGATAAATCAGGAACTATTGCTAGGCGCCGAGTTTTTCCCCTCAACCGTCCGCACCGTTATCCAACCCGAAACAACCTTCCGGGAATTCAGATGGATCAGATGCAGCAGGACCTTACTGAGGTCAGAAATCAAATGGCAAATGAAAGGCTAGAGATGCGGAATCAAATGACTCAGTTTATGGAAGTTATGAACAACATGGCTCAGAGCCAGGAAAGATTAAGGGCCATGGTGGAAAGGCAGAATCAAGAGGATCCACATATAGGGACTGCCGGTACCAGTAACAATGAAAGGGTACAACCTCACGTCAACCCCCCGGTATTTGGACCACACCTCCATCCTGAGGTCAATATTCCCGCAAATGTTCAAGGGACTGCCACCGCAGCTAGGGTACTTCAGGAAGACCCTCAAGAAGACCAGTTCACGGTAATGGGTGCTGGAGAAGAAGCTTATGATAGGAGATTGGATGAGATAGCTGAGAAATTGAGGTCCTTAGAATCTCAAAACTCTTTGGGCTTCGATGTCATGGATATGGGCTTGGTAGACGGGGTCAGGATCCCCCATAAGTTCAAGCCTCCTTGCTTTGAAAAATACAACGGGACTTCATGCCCCCGGACTCACTTACAGTCATTTCTGGGAAGGCTGAAGGCCTATACAATGGATGAGAAATTGTGGATGTTCTATTTTGAAGATAGCTTGACTGGAGCATCGAGAGAATGGTACTCTCACTTGACAAGGGCAACTATTATATGCTGGAAGGACCTGGCAGAGGCCTTCATTAGACAGTATCAGTATAATCTAGACATGGCACCCAATAGGACCCTCCTAATGGGAATGTCACAGTCGTCAAGGGAAAGTTTCCGAGAATATGCACAGAGATGGAGGCAACTGGCTGCTGCTGTTCAACCACCTATGTCTGAACGGGAAATGGCAGACATGTTCATGAATACCCTTCAGGGAACTTATATTGACAGGTTGGCTGCTTTCTCTTCCACTAGCTTTGCAGATGTTGTCATAGCCGGGGAGAGAATTGAAAGCTTGTTAAAAATGGGAAAAATCTCAGACAACGGTGCAAGCTCGTCCAGTGGTACAAGAAAGCCTTTTGCAGGCCCGAGAAGAACTGGCGAGACCAATGCCATCCATTCAAACAGGGGCAGGCCCCAATATGCTCAAAGGTCAATAGCAGCAGTCACCATTCCTGCTCCAGCACACCCTCAACCAGTCTATCAACCTCCTCAGCAAAACTATCAACCACAACTTCAGTACCATCAGCAAAATCAGTATCCTCCAAGGAATTACAACAACAACAACACCAACAACAACAGTCAACAAAGGCCATTCCAACAAAGGCCATCTCAAGCTAACAGAGTGATCGATCCGATCCCAATGCCATATGCTACACTGCTGCCACAGCTTCTGAAACTCAACCTGGTTGAGCTAAGAACATTGGCACCTCCGGATCCCAACAGTCTACCAAGGAACTATGACTCCAACGCTAGGTGTGCCTTCCATTCAAACGCACCTGGCCACAGCACAGAAAAATGTAGGGCTCTGCATATGAAGGTACAAGACTTGGTAGACTCCAAGGCTCTGAATTTCGCACCACCACCCAATGTCAACAAAAATCCCATGCCAAACCACGGTGGTCCTAGAATTAACGCTATTGAAGAAGACAAGCCGTCTTATTTAATAACCAGTGTGGGACAGATCAGGACACCATTGGTAGAAATCAAAGCTCAGCTCTTGGAATGTCAAATGTTCCCGGGGTGCGAGTTGGGTTGTGCTTACTGCAATATCTCTGTAAATGGGTGCGATAATTTGAGGAATGGCATAGATGGCCTTATTCAGAGTGGCCAGCTTCAGATCACCACATCATTTCCAACAAATCCAGCAATATCATCAGCAACGGTTTCAGAACCTCCTACAACTGCAGCAACTATTGTTCCCGACAATTCTTCGGCTTCATCAACAAGTACTCCATCTATCATCTCAACCGATCAGTTTTCAACAAATTTTCCTGCTACAACTTCAGCTTCACTCCATTTTGAGACTCCTACAACAGCAACATCATTTCTTCCAACAATATCTCCTACAACTCCAGCAACAAATCATGAAGATGTCTCTACTGTCACGATATTTTATGATCCTGAAAACAACTCTGCCTACCATTCAGAAGGTGCTGCTCCCATCAGAGCACCAGTTACAATCTTTTATGATCCACAAACAGTTACAGTCCCTTCAGCAGCAGCAATCAGTCCAGTCACTGTCACGGTGCCTGGACCAGTACCATATGAAAGCAATAGGGCCATCCCTTGGCACTATGGCTCTGACGTGTACTGCGAAGGAAAAAGAATCACTCTTGAAACATCAACACCTGCACCACAAATAGATAAGGTGGGGGGAGGCGGAGGCTTCACTCGAAGCGGACGTCTCTTTGCTCCACCAATTCAAAGACCTACCGCCGAAGCAGAAGCTGCTGCCAAGGCAAAAGGAAAGAGCCCGGTGCAGGAAGATCAAGCTGTTAAAGAAGCCTTGAAGACACCATTCGATCAAGAAGTTGATGAGTTTATGAGAATCATCAAAAAGAGTGATTACAAAATTGTGGATCAGCTTCACCAAACGACATCCAAAATCTCTATCCTCTCACTGCTTATGTGCTCCGAAGCCCATCGGAATGCACTACTCAAGGTCTTGCACGCAGCTTACGTGCCTGAAGAGATTACTGTCAACCAGTTGGAAACCGTGGTTGGGAATGTTACTGCTAGCAATGGGCTAGGGTTCACCAATACTGACTTGACAGCGGATGGCCGCAACCACAACAAAGCCTTGCACATCACCATGGAATGCAAAGGAGCTGTCCTTTCTCATGTGCTGGTAGACACAGGTTCGTCCCTGAATGTCTTACCAAAGAAGGCTCTGGTGAAGTTAGAATATGATGGACTGGCATTGAGACCCAGCAACCTGGTGGTAAGAGCCTTTGATGGTTCTAAGAGATCGGTTCTGGGAGAGATTGAGCTACCTGTGACAATTGGCCCACAGACCTTTAAAACTATCTTTTATGTGATGGACATTCAGCCCGCCTACAGCTGTTTGTTGGGTAGACCCTGGATTCACGCCGCCGGCGCAATAACGTCTACCCTTCACCAAAAGTTAAAATATGAGTGGGAAGGCCAAGTTGTTACAATCTGTGGGGAGGAGGATATATTTGTTAGCCATCTGGCTACTTATAAGTATATTGAAATGGATGGGGAGATCCATGAAACAATGAGCCAAGGATTTGAAGCCTTGAATGTGAATGAAGCATCTGCTGTATCTGGGATCTCCATGTCATCTTACCAACAAGCCCGGAAGGTTGTTGAGGAAGGAACTGCCCTGGGCTGGGGCAAAGTTGTAGCTGTGGAGGAGAAGAAAGACAAATTTGGGTTGGGTTACAAACCAACTCAACATCAAGCAAAGGCTGCTGGAGAGCCTAGTTTTGTCAGTGGGGGGATGCTTACCCCCGATGCTATCAACTGTCTGGAAGACGAGCTGGAAGAGGAGCGCAATCTGGAGAATTGGATTCGTCCGAAGATCCCGGGGAGCAGTGTCTCGAACTGGTCTTCCCAGGAAATTATAAGAGTTACTCGATCAGAGTAATTATTATTTCCTGTATTTTATAAGCATGCATCAAAGTCTTGCATCTTGCCCAAGATGACAAGACTCATTTTGTAATCGGGCCATCTGTACTTTTTTGTGCAAACAAGATCAATTAATGAAATATCAGACATCTTTTTTTGCAAACGCGTCTTTTTCTTTTCGTTCACTGTTTTTTCCATTTTTCTTTTTTTGTACAAAAAAAAATAAATGGCAGTGTTTTCAAAATGACAACTTCATTTCACTTTTCTAAAACAAGATTAAAATCAAATCACTAAAATGAACCAACTGAACCCTTGCAGAGAGTGCCTTCCAGACAACACCGACAACGGCACGGCTATGACTTCGTATGACTTTGACAATCCAATCAATCAAGCCGATGAAGGGGTTGAAGAAGAGTATGAGCTTCCTGAAGAGCTAGCCAGGTTGTTAAGACAAGAGGAAAAGGTTATTACCCCTCACCAGGAAGAGGTTGAAGTGATTAATCTTGGTACAGAGGAAGACGTGAAAGAGGTTAAGATCGGGGCCTGCCTGCAAGACTCAGTGAAGAAGCAACTGGTTGATCTACTTCAAGAGTATGTGGATGTGTTTGCTTGGTCGTATCAAGACATGCCAGGGTTGGATACCGACATTGTTGTGCACAAGCTGCCTTTGAGAGAAGAATGCCCTCCAGTCAAACAGAAGCTGCGCCGTACTCGTCCAGACATGGCTATGAAAATCAAGGAAGAGGTACAAAAGCAATGGGACGCCGGGTTCCTTGCTGTAACTAGCTATCCACCGTGGGTCGCTAATATAGTACCTGTACCTAAAAAGGACGGCAAAGTAAGAATGTGTGTTGACTACCGGGATCTGAACAGAGCCAGCCCGAAAGATGATTTCCCTCTACCTCACATTGATGTATTGGTGGATAATACGGCTCAGTTCTCGGTATTCTCCTTCATGGACGGATTTTCAGGATATAACCAGATCAAAATGTCACCTGAAGACATGGAGAAGACAACATTCATCACACCTTGGGGCACGTTCTGCTACAAAGTAATGCCATTTGGGCTCAAGAATGCCGGTGCAACATATCAACGGGCTATGGTGACATTATTCCACGATATGATCCATAAAGAAATAGAATGTTATGTGGATGATATGATCGCCAAGTCCCTTACGGAAGAAGACCATCTAGTAAATCTGCTCAAATTGTTCAAACGCCTGAGGAAGTATCAACTGAAGTTGAACCCCAACAAATGCACATTCGGGGTGAGATCTGGTAAGCTGCTGGGATTTATTGTAAGCGAGAAAGGGATTGAAGTTGACCCTGATAAAGTCAAAGCTATTCAAGAGATGCCTGCACCGAAAACTGAAAAAGAAGTTCGAGGGTTTCTAGGTCGATTGAACTACATTTCACGGTTCATATCTCACCTTACAGCAACCTGTGAACCCCTGTTCAAACTGCTAAGGAAAGAGCAAACGGTTAGGTGGAATGAAGATTGCCAGAAGGCTTTTGACAAGATCAAGGAATATCTGCAAGAACCTCCAATCCTCATGCCACCAGTTGAAGGAAGACCTCTGATAATGTACTTGACAGTATTAGAAGAGTCAATGGGGTGTGTGTTGGGCCAGCATGACGAGTCTGGTCGAAAAGAGTATGCAATATACTACCTAAGCAAAAAGTTTACCGACTGTGAACAACGTTATTCACTGCTCGAGAAAACTTGCTGTGCTTTAGCGTGGGCTGCTCGCCGACTGAGACAGTATATGTTGACCCACACTACTTTATTGATCTCAAAAATGGACCCAGTTAAGTACATTTTCGAGAAGCCAGCACTTACCGGACGGGTTGCAAGATGGCAGATGATTCTCACAGAATACGACATCCAGTACACCTCTCAGAAAGCCATCAAGGGCAGTGTACTATCTGAATATCTCGCTGAGCAACCCATTGATGACTACCAGCCTATGAGGTTTGACTTCCCTGATGAAGACATCATGTTCATTAAGTCAAAAGATCATGAAGAGCCTATTCACACTGAAGGGCCTGACCCGGAAGAGGAATGGACAATGATGTTTGATGGGGCTGTTAACATGAATGGTCGTGGTGTTGGTGCAGTACTCATTACACCCAAAGGAGTTCACATGCCATTCTCGGCAAAACTCACTTTCAACTGCACTAACAACGAAGCTGAATACGAAGCTTGCATTATGGGTCTTGAGGAAGCCATTGACCTCAGGATCAAGACATTGACCGTATTCGGAGATTCAGCTTTGGTAGTCAATCAGACCAACGGAAAATGGTACACCCACCAGGATCATCTGATACCTTACAGGGATTATACAAGAAGGTTATTGACATTCTTCACAACAGTCAAGCTTGAGTATATCCCTCGGGACGAGAATCAGTTTGCAGATGCCTTGGCTACCATTTCGTCCATGATCAAAGTTCAAGCTGCTAACTTTGTACCTCAGATTTCAGTATCGAGACTTGATAGACCAGCATATGTATTCGCAGCAGATGTTGTCAAAGATGATAAGCCTTGGTTCCATGATATTAAGTGCTTCTTGGAGGATCAAACATACCCACCTGGGGCATCTTCCAATGATAAGAAGACTTTGAGAAGGCTTGCTGGTAGTTTCTTCCTGAACACTGATGGGTCTTTATACAAAAGGAACTTTGATATGGTACTCCTCAGATGTGTTGACAAGACGGAAGCAGATTTGTTGATGCATGAAGTGCATGAAGGCTCTTTTGGTACCCATGCTGGGGGACATGCAATGGCTAAGAGGTTGTTAAGATCAGGTTATTATTGGATCACAATGGATGCAGACTGTTGTGCCTACGCCAGAAAATGCCACAAATGCCAGATCTACGCAGATAAAGTGCATGTGCCTCCCAATCCTTTGAACATAATGTCTTCACCCTGGCCCTTTGCCATGTGGGGCATTGATATGATTGGTAAGATTGAGCCAACTGCTTCGAACGGCCACAGATTCATCCTGGTCGCCATCGACTATTTCACTAAGTGGGTTGAAGCAGCCTCATATGCAAATGTTACAAGGCAAGTGGTAGCCCGATTCCTAAAAAGAGATATCATTTGTCGGTATGGAGTGCCCGAACGAATCATTACTGATAATGGTTCCAATCTAAACAACAAGATGATGGCTGAATTATGCCGGGACTTCAAGATCCAACATCACAATTCTTCTCCTTACAGGCCAAAGATGAATGGCGCTGTTGAGGCAGCAAACAAAAATATTAAGAAGATTGTGCAGAAAATGGTAGTCACCTACAAAGACTGGCATGAAATGCTACCGTTTGCCTTGCATGGGTACCGCACGTCAATCAGAACATCCACTGGGACAACACCGTATCAGCTTGTGTATGGTATGGAAGCAGTCCTGCCTGTTGAAGTTGAATTACCCTCTCTGCGGGTACTGATGGATGTTAAACTGAGTGAAGCAGAATGGGTTAGGACCCGATACGAGCAACTGAGTCTGATTGAAGAGAAGAGATTGACTGCAATCTGTCATGGACAGTTGTATCAGAAGAGAATGAAGAAAGCCTTCGATCAGAAAGTCAGGCACCGAGAGTACCAAGTGGGAGATCTTGTGCTGAAAAGAATCCTCCCTCCTCATACAGACCACAGGGGCAAATGGACTCCAAACTACGAAGGACCATTTGTGGTAAAGAAAGTTTTCTCTGGTGGAGCACTGATGCTCAGCACCATGGATGGTGAAGATTTCCCATCCCCTGTGAATTCAGATGCAGTTAAAAAATACCTCGCATAAAAATGACCCGCTGGACACAAAAACAGAATGTAAGTCCAGGCAAAAATAGGGCATCCCGGCGAGTCAAAAACAGAATAAAAGACTCGGGCAAAAATAAGGGAAATAAATAAAAAATGTACACCCGCTGAGTTGAAAAGCCGCATTGGACAACTCAGGCAAAAATGGGTATCCCGATGGATTGAAAACCCGAAAGGGCGATCCATGCAAAATAAGGGAATAAGCGAACAACTGCATTCTGAATTCGTCTGTATCACTTGCAACTTGGAAAGCTCCAACAAAATCAAGCTTCAATCAGAATCAGCCTTTTTCAGAAAGCAAGACGAGAAGAACGTCATTGTCATACGAGTCATAGCAGGAGAGGAAGCTCCTTAAAGCGTCGTCAACACCGCCAGCATTTTGTTTCTCAATTTGTAACAATCTCCTCATTTCAGGAGATATGTTTCTTTGGCTGTATCTTGCCAGTTCAGGGCATTTGAATTAATAAAATCAGATTTTTCAGTCATGTCTCGTTTTGTACATTTTTCATTTTTTGCAAAAGATGTCTGATATCTTGAAAGAACATTGATTGCATAAGAATACAGATGTTTGTCACTAATAATAAAACACATGCTTGCAGGAAATATACTTACTCTTAAGAGTGCTTAACTCCTATGACGGAATCCAGTAAAGGATACCTCGGGACCTTTTGTGCGTCTCCTTATCTTTGCAGGATTGCAGGTATCCAGAACGCAACCTGGGGCATGCAAGTCACGTCTCGGCAAGCTGGCGAATCATTATCAACTCGGTCTATATTCCACGTGGCACTGGAAGGGGCCCATTTCCCCAGCGAAGTTGCCAAATCAACACACACTCAATCTCAGCATCTGAAATGCTCTATCCCCAGCTGAGTTGCCTCTTGTTGCTCTCCCCAGCTGAGTTGCCTCTCATAATTCCCCAGCCAAGTTGCCATTTCGTCCTCAGCTGAGTACAGGAATCAGGGAATCATCTCCCCACACGAATCATTAGCCTCTACCCAGAGGAGCAGCGCCCGAAGAAGTCACAACAGAGTACAGAAGGCCTCTGCAAACCCCAGCTGGGCCCCACATTACAAGGATATGTCAATTAGTGGCATAGATCCCCAAGTGGATACATCTCACCAGATCTATCAATGATCTCATCCCCAGCTGGGAGGTCCATTTCAAACAGATCAGCCAGAGATCTTCGCAGCGGCGGGATCCGAATCCTGGTTTGATATCTTTTCATAATCATGGCATTTGCATCATATTATCCCCTCAGAGCGTAGCATTCCGTCTAAAACGGAGCATTACGGCAAAATCAAACGCACAGCATAATCATAAGCCATGTTCTGAATTAACACTTATGAATAACAACCGTTCATCATCATTGTACAGAAATCCTCACCGGAGTCCCAGCAAAAACAGTTGCCTCATATTCACAAATACCAGCATATTTCCTTTTGATACCCGTCCGTATCATCACTCCCCAGTAAAGTCGTCTGAACACTCTTTATAACAAAATCACCCGTATTACAGATACTTCATGACACCCGTCCGTGTCATATTACCAGCAGAAAGCCAAAGACATCCTCTTTGCACCCACACATACCTATATATACACTTTCCTGACACCCGTCCGTGTCATATTACCAGCAGAAAGCCAAAGACGTCCTCTTTGCACCCACACATACCTATATATACACTTTCCTGACACCCGTCTGTGTCATATCCCCAGCGCAGTCGCCTAGACTTTGTATAGCATATACTTGTTCATATTACACTTTTCTCTCTTGGCACCCGTCCGTGTCATTCTCCCCAGCAGTTAAAACACTCATCTATATATACTCACTACTCACGATACGCTCATACAGATACTCGTCCGTATCTAATATACACCATTTATATCCCCGCAGATTCGACAATAGTCCGTGTTCTTTGATAACCAGTTGATGCTCGTCCGTATCATCATCTCAGAACATTGCGTCTAATGTTTGTTTCTACATGATACTCGTCCGTATCATAGTCTTAAGAATGCTCGTCCGCATCTTTAATCCATACACTGTGTAAAACACTTCTGTCTTTTTGAATATAGATACTCGTCTGTGTCTACTATTCCCCAGAAGAGTCACCTCAGATTCAACACTCGTCCGTGTTCTTTGTTAACTAGTCGATACTCGTCCGTATCATCATCTCTGAACACGCGTCAGTTTGTTTCTACCTGATACTCGTCCGTATCATGGTCTTAAGGATGCTCGTCCGCATCTTTAATCTATACACAATACCAAACACTTGTACTTTCTCTTCTTGGTTGTAAATACTCGTCCGTGTTTACTATATCCCTAGTAGATCGCAAACGAATTTTCCTTTTTTATCTGACACTCGTCCTGTGTCATGATAAACCCTGAGAGCAGCCGTACCCTGCTGAGTGGTCGTCCTCCACTTCTTGATGGTCGTCCTCCATCATGCTCATCCGATGGCCGTCCCCATCGTTGATTTTAGCAGCCGTCCCCTGCTAGGTGGTCGTCCTCCACCTCCTGATGATCGTCCTTCATCATTTTATCCAATGGCTGTCCCCATTGTTGATTTTGGTTATCTGGCATTCGTCCTGTGTCATGATAAACCCTGAGAGCAGCCGTCCCCTGCTGAGTGGTCGTCCTCCACTTCTTGATGGCCGTCCTCCATCTTGCTCGTCCGATGGCCGTCCCCATCGTTGACCTTTTCTATCCGATGGCCGTCCCCATCGTTGATATTTTCGGCAGCCGTACCCTGCCAGGTGGTCGTCCTCCACCTTTGATGGCCGTCCCCATCATATTCCTTTTATCCCCAACAGAGCAGCCGTACCCTGCTAGGTGATCGTCCTTCACCTTTGATGGCCGTCCCCCATCATCTGTTTATTTCATTTATTCTTTAACCCGATGGCCGTCCCCGTCGTGGTCCCTTTTCCTTTCAGTTTAGCCCGATGGCCGTCCCCATCAGTGGTTACTTTGCCTTATGAACTTGATGGCCGCCCCCGTCATGTTTCATTAAATCCTCAGAGAATTTTACAGCTTTATCTTGATGGCCGTCCCCATCACGATTTTATTTCCCCAGCTAGTCGGCCGTCCCCGTCTTTGCTTTACCTTTTATCCCCAGCATGTCGGCCGTCCCCGTCATTGCTATTTACCCAGCAGTCGTCCTCTGCTCGACGGTCGTCCTCCGTCGCCCACACCTTACAGTATACTTTATTTTCTTTTACAATCTATACCCCTTTTCTTCTTCATTCTGTGAGTGCAAATTTTGGACTGTCTTTGGTATTCAACCACAAGTTATCTTGTTTGCCTGTTAAGCCGTCGCTTACAACCTGCACAGCTAACTCATGCTTGAATAGGGGCAGCTGTAAACACCCCAAATTTGCCCTCACCCATTCACACCATGGCTTGTGATATGCATGAACTCAATCATATCATATCACATCTCATTTTTGATTCACTGCATAGTTTCTAAGTCATCTGCACCTAGGGTTTGTGATCTGAGCAATCCAAGGGCTTCTTGAGCCACTCCAAAGGCCACCAGTCACTTCAAAGAGATCCATGTGTGTTCATCTATCATATTACATCCTCTCAAGGTCAAGATTTCCAAAGAATCACAAGAACTAGGGTTTGAGTGGATGCAGAGCCAGGATTGACTACACAGTTGACCTAAAATTAGGGTTTTGGTTTCAGAGGCCATAACCCCAAATTTTTTGGTCATTCTTGTTTCCATTGGTCTCTATATGGTATAGGGAGTATGCATATCAATTTTCATGAAGAAATTTCATGGGAAAGTCATCTGATCAAGGGTTGACTTTTCAGACAAGTCTGTGTAAAATCAGGGCATCTGAGGCCCCCAATGACCCAACCAATGGGTGATCTTCATCATTTTGAGTGTATATGATCTTTATTTGATCATGGAAGAAGTTTTAAGTTCATAAAAATCAAGAATTTAGGGTTTTTGCAAATGTTGACTTTTTGGGCATAGTTGACTTTTCAAGAATGCCTCATTTTAGGTCATTTTTCAAGCCTTGATTCTTGATCCAAAAATGCTTCAAATGAAAAAACTTTGGTCATGAAAGTTGTAGATCTCATCTTTCCCTTTTCAAAAAGTACAAGAACATGATCAAACTCTTCTTGGATCAAAAGTTATAGTGTGGCAAAGTTGGCAAAAATCATTGATTTTCAAGTTATGCACCAAGTGTGAAAATTGCAAGATCATGTACCAAGGCAAATTGCAACTTCTAATTGGCATCAAACCATCACATAAACATTCTATAAGTCATAAAATTCAGAATGAACCAAGAATGCCCATGGTTTAGGTTTGGTTGGATAAAGAGAATCACATGTGAACCAAAGTTGTAACAAGTTGCAAAACCACTCATTTCATCTCACCAACTTGATGCATTGGCTGCTGAACCAAGCTAGCCTCACACACACATCATGCTGCGCAGCCCATGCCCATTGTACTAGCTATAGATCAAGCCATACTTGCCTTACACAAAATTTGACTTTTTGCAAAAGGTGACTTACCAATCAATAAAGCACATGTCCAATCAACTGACCAATGAGAGAGGTTTATGTGGACAAAGAGCAAGCCATTCCATACATCTAGCAAGGCTGAAACACTCTCATTCAACACATACACAAAACACACTCCAGCTGCATATTCATTCGAATCTCTCTGCCCAGCCTTCAAACATACAAACCATCTTCATCATTCATCTCACCACACTTCATAGACCTCAAACCACCAAAAGCCAGGCCTGAAACAAGCAAGAACACCCCACTGCCATTCTTCACCTCAACTTGCAGTTCCATTCGAATCTCTCTCCCTAGCTCACAAACATCAAAACAAACACCACAGACCTTCTCCATACATCATCTGGATCACAAACAACCACTCACCATGGCCTGAAACTGCCTGAAACTCCATTGCCATTTCTGACTGAGTTTGAGCAGAAGCTTGTCAAACTTCTCATCCAGCCAACATAAATTCCTTTTGAGCATTCAAACATCATCTGGGGATCAAGTGGAGTGGATTGCACTGAAGGAAGTGGCCAGAAAGTCACCAGAGTGAAAGCTTCGAATCTCAGGTAGCTTGAAAAATATTTTTCCAGAAATCATTTTTCTTGTTCTAAACTTGCTCTTTATGCCCTCCTGATCATGAATGTGCTTTTAGTTTTTGAAATGGCTTCGAAATGAATATTTAATTAGCTTCTGAAACTTGCGTGACCTAAAATTTATTTGTTTCGATTCATGGTTCTGGGGAAATATAAATTTGTTTTGGCTTAGGGTTTTAGTTCAGGGGATCATGGGAATCATTTCTGGATGCTTAGGTTTCATTTTTGTTACGATTTGAGGGGTTTTGGGGATTTTTCAGGGGAGATGCTGCCGGAGAAGACGACCGGAAGTCTTCTCCGGCAGCCTGAATGTGATTAGGGCTAAACCTCATTAATTAACGAACTTTGAATTCTGGCCTTTGATTTGCTTCTCCCGCGCGTGTTTGGACGGCCTGGATGGGTCATTAAACCCTAATCTTGCTTAATTAAATTAATCATAATTAATTAAATCAGCTTTGAACCACAGCCATTAGATCACGCGCGCTTTGGGACTTTGAACCTGGGCCTTGGATTGAGCTGACCCCCAGTCTTGTTGACTTGCACGCTGGACCTTTGGATCTCTCTGCTTTCAATCTCAACCACCCATACTGCATACTTTGTATTTTTATTTTATTTTCTTTTCATTTATTTTGCATAATTATTTTAAAATAGTAAAAAATGCATAAAAATTATGAAACTTTTTCTTCTGAGTTTTATTAATTTTTATGACCCAAAAATATTTTCATTTTATTTTTTATCATTAAAAAAGTATTTTTAAATATTTAAAAGATTATTTTTAATTGATTAATGGAAATTAATTTATTAAAAATACTTTTAGGTATTTAAAAATCACCAAAAAATTCATGAAATGTTCTAAGACATTTAGAAACATTGTCCAACCTTCAAACCAAATTTCGTTTTTGATCTTGATGCATCTTAAGAATTTTTCATTGAATTAAATCATATTTTGTGCATTATTTTGATCATAAGTTCAAAAATTCATTTCTGCCTATCTAAGAAGAGTTGGACATTGATTCTTTTTGCATTGCATTGTGTTTAGCATGTAGTTTCTAGGATTAAATGGCCATGATTTGATCTTGCATTTTCCATTTGATTGGCATTTCTTTTGTTTAAGAACCCTAAAAACCCTAATAACTTAGAAAAATCATAACTTGAGATTGGTTGAGAGTTGAGACCTCCCCTTTGGACCTTGGTTTAGTATAGGTTTAGGGTTTCTTTGGATGGCATTTCCCATTTTTTATCTTAGAGTTTGCTTCTGTTTTTGGTTTTGGTTTGTTGCTTGATCCATAAACCCTAATTTGGGCTTTCATTTGCATACCTCTTGCATTCTCTTGCATAACATAACTTGTCATGACATTTCAAGCATTCATTTGATTCATTTGACATCATAAGACATGTAGAAAGTATGTTTGATCATTGCATCTCATATTTGCCATGTCATTTGCCTTGTATGCTTCATAACTTTCCATGCTTGTTCATGCTCCTTAACTTGCATCATTTGCATCCATGATCTTGTATGAACATTTCCATGCCTTGCCTCATGTTTGCAGCATCTCATAACATCATTTTCATCATCAACATGCTTCTGGTTTTGTTTAGCATCATACCATTTCACTTCATTTGGCACTGCATTGCATTTCCTTCTAACATTTCAGGTGGTAAGTAAACTTGAGAGGTGAATTTGCCTTCACTTCTCATAACCTTTCTTTTCATCTCTCTTGCATCCATTGCTGCATTTTCTATATGTGTTTGAGTTTGAGCTTGCTCATTCTTCTTCTTCCCACTTTCTTTCTTCAAGTGACTTGACTTCTTGAATGAAGCAAGTCACTTTGCTTCTCTTGATCCTTTCATCTGCTTCCTGGTGGTTCCATTGAAGATTTTTCTTGATAAACCTCATAAACCTTAGGAACAACCAAGCATGACAATGATTAGGGTTTTGATTAGTCTCCCCTCTTATTTTTACCTTTGTGTCTCTCTTGAGTCTTCTCTCCTCACCTCATAATCAGGGACTAAACCCTAAAGGCTTTAAGGCTTTGTGATTAAGCTTATGCCTGCATCCTTCTCTTAGGATGGAGTGTATAACTTTAATCCCAAGTGTTAAACCCTTAATGTGTTTAAATCTCTTAATCAATCCACTTAATAATTATCAAGACATCACACTTGTAACTTGGGCCTTGCATTAGGGTTCTAATTCTTCCTTAATTGGTTAAGAAGGACTAACCCTAGTGTTAATGGACAAGTCCCCCTCAAGTTGTCTTACAAACCCTAAAAATCACTTCTTCATCATACCATTAAGTAAAATCCACTTAATCAAAGGCTTGTTTTGTCATGAGTTTAATCCCTAATCATGGATTAAGTTGAGGAGCTTTCCTCAGCTTAAACATTCTCATCTATTATCCTTCTATTAGGATGGTGTAATGAGTCTGTTTAATCCTTGATTATGGCTTAATCTCATTACTTAACACTAAACAAAAACCACAAAAACACCTAAATAATCACAAGTAGGTCAATGATCTTAATCCTACATCAAAGGTGATTAAGTGTGAGAATCTGACTTCACACTTAAGGTATTCTCATTACCCCTAATCAGAGGGAAGATGTGATGAGTTTACTAAATCCATTGGTTTAGGCTTAAGCTCATTAACTTATGACAAACTTTCGAAAGAAATAAAAGACTGAAAACACAAAAACAAACAATAATCGTCTCCTCCGGGATTCTCTTCTCATCATCTTCACTCACAAACGAGAACTCGCTTCTTCCGTCTAATGCAAGACAGTTTGCACCTGAGCCAGACAGGTCATACACTTGAGCATAGACAAGTAAGCAGTTCATCAAGTCAATTCATCTTTCAGTCTCTTTGGGTCGAACTACGGTGTTCTGACTTCCTCATTGCACGAGAGGATACGTAGGCATAACTTAACAGTTATCGAACAAAAGTCTCTGTACATTCCCCCTCCTTCCAGCATCATTCCCTTAGCCTCATGATCTTGAGCATCTCACTTTCACTCTCACACTGACACTTTCATATCACACTTCACTTACACTGACACCTGTACATCTTTTCCAGCTTCTTTATACACAGATTGCACTGACACTACCCCTTTAAAACACAAATCTTCTAAGCGTGGATCCCGTCGAGTACGACGGACAATCTGGGTGCTAATACCTTCCCAGGTTGTAACCAACCCCCTTTCTCAGTCTCTCTGGTTCGCAACCGTCTTATCCATATCTTTCTAGGTCTATGCAGCATTGCCTTTCCTCCGGGATAAAAATGCCTAGCTGGCGACTCTTTTCATTCTCCAGTGAGTTCACGGCTGTGTGTTCTCACTGTTCCCTTCGCCGACCGTTCGCGTCTGTACCTTCATCTGATCCAGTTTCATTTGTCGGGAGCGACAAAAGGGGTTAACAAGGGATTAACTTCCTTATTTCTCCAGTGTTTGGGATTTGAAACAATGCCTGTATATCATCAACCAAGTCTCGATTGAAAGCATACCAACAACAATTATGGGTATCTCGTTTTCATCATCCTCCCTCCAATCATTGTAAAAGCTTTGAGAAAAGATAAATGAACTTGAAATGTAAAGCATAAAGATGCAAATAGTAAATGAAATTGAATCAAAACAAAGCAATGCTCATTTCATTAAAACCAACATGAAAGTACAAACAATCTTAAAAGCAAACCATTCAATACAATTGAAGAAAAATGCAAACATAAAGAAACAATGGCCTAGTGATCCATCAGCAACAAGGATGAGTTGTCCCGTCTGAGATTTTGGCCTTGAAGAAAATTTGACAGTTGAATTCTTCTAGAAGATTCACTTCCCAAGCTTCGGCAAAGGATTGTTGACAACATTGGGATTAGTGTCATTAAAGTAAAGGATGTTGTTCCTGATAAGTTCTTGCACTTTAGCCTTCAATGCAAAACAGTGTTCTAGGTCATGACCAGTTCCCCCTTGATGAAACTCACAGCGAAGATCTGCTCTATAACCAACCAGAAGAGGATTTGGAACAGGAGGCGCAGGCCTAGTAGTAATCCAACCATTCTGGACCAAGTAAGGATACAACTCAGCATAAGTCATCAGAATAGGATCAAAGTTTGGCCTGCCCCTAGCATTACGATTCTGGTTCTGGCCGACATTCCTTTGAATAGATGGACCATTGATCATCGGAGCAACTGCAGTAGGGTATGATTGTTCATGGTGTTGTTGTCTACGACGAGTTATCCCAACAACACTTGCTTCACCAGCAAAAACATTGACTTGAGGCATGACAATCCTCCGAGATTGAGTTTCCCTAGTGATCAAAGCTTGTAGCATCTCCATGATCTGACTCACATTGCTTTTTAGCTCATCAAGGTCTTCCCTAACTTTCTTGTTGTTTTGGGCTTGATTTTCCATTCTCGATCTGATAGCTCTCAATCTGTTAGCAGCTCTAGTACCCTATCTGTGGTGAGGAGTCAGCTTGACGGATCAACAGACAACTGAGGAAAGAAACAACCGGGATGAGTTCCCACACAACTCGGATGAACGCAAGAATATGTGAGGATGCAATGATATGCAATGCTCACTTCCATTTTCAGAAAAACAACTCGATTATTGCAAACATGGTCAACATCGAGAATATTGTCATGAAACATCTTGACAAAAAGGAATATTTATTCTTTCTAACATTTGCAATAATCGGAATTATCTTCCTTGAAAAATGGTTGTGATAATGATCATGATGAATATGTAGATGCAACAACCACAAACAAGATCATGCAAAGCACATTGGTTCAAAGGTTCAGATCACGAGCATGGAGTCAAGGGATAAGAACCAACAACCCACAAAGGCATGTACTAAGGTTTGTCTTCATTGTACCTGCAAAAAACCAAAAGGGTGCTAACAGAGGTTCCGGGAGTTAACAACCATCTTTAGAATATTATCGGTACGTTGGATTACTCCCCAACCGATAACATTCTTAAAATAGACCTCGTCCGAGTGTAGTATCGCGTGACAACCACCTTAAGTTTACACTCAGATAGTTTCCGCACTACGTTCCTAAATTGGCTTGGATGGGTTAACGGTTCTACGGTCCTCAGTATGATCAGCTCAAGGTCGGAAAATAATGCCACGTACGATTACTCGTCATGACATTGATAGTCTAAGAGAGCCTAACCGAGTGGAGATTATCAAATTGATATTGCTTTGGACTACTCCATCGCATATCGCTTTGAATATCGCCGTCCTATCATAAGTTTCGCTCAGATCCGGGTTAGAATCTATCTCACACAGAGGATCACCAAAACTGAAATAGAACAACCAAATAACAAACAAATCAAACCAAAGCAGTAAATAAATCAAAGTAGGCTGAATCCACTTAGAGATTGACTCCCCAGCAGAGTCGCCACTTTTCTGTAGCGGTAAAATCATGAGTGTAAGCTATTGATTAACTTAACTCAATATACACAGAGTCGCCACCGCGCTTTTATTTATTTCCAAAAGGAAAAAGGTAAAAGAACAAACAAAACCTAATGAATCTAAAAGCAAAAGCTAAAAGAAACAAACAGAGAACGGGTAAGGGGATTGGTTACAAGCCGGGAAGGTTTTACGCACCCGACATGTCCGCGGTACTCCACGGGAACCCTTTGAAATATTTACTGCATTTTTGGTTTGAAATGGTTTTCTTGAAAAAAGATTGAAGAGATGAGAAGAAGAATGTTTTTTGTAAGATTTTGGTGTTTGAAGAGACGAACGTCTCATGCCTACGTACCCACAAAGTGCAATGCGAGATCAAAACCCCGTAGTTCGTGGTACAAATTGTGAAAAGAACAATGAGTTGAATTGATTTTAAAATGTAAAGATAAGTCTTCATTCTTTAGCGAATAATTCCGCTAGAAAGAATGAATCATATCTAAACATAAAAAATGGAAAGAAAAAGGAAACGTGCACGAGGGCACAAAAATAATTGAATGAGTTTTGAAAGTTTTAAGGTTTTTTGAGAAGAAAGTTCCGATATGCTTATGTGGTTTAGCATTTATTAAGAAAATGAAATAAAAAGGTAAAACCGCATGACCTAAGTCAAGGTTTGATTACGAAAGCGTTTAAAGTTTGAAAACCAAGAAGATTTGAAAATAGGGAGAAGATTTGAAAATTTAAGAAGTGGGAGGAGATGAAGGGACTACCCTAAAAAAAAGAAGATAAGGGAAGAAAGATCTAACCAAACTTGATGACAATCCAAATTATGAGCATAAGAGTTCCATCCTTGTAAGCTAGCAAATAGCCAAATGAAGGCTAAATCCAACTTTATGAAGATCAAAGCAAAGGAGGTGTCCTAAGAATCTAAGTCCAAATCTCCACTCCAAATGCTAAGGATAGTAACCAATAGTCCTCAAATTAAAGTCACAAATCTTTTAGATGTTTAATCCTTTATTAATATTTTTGTGTCCAAATGGACAAAAGGGAAATCAACATCAAAATAATAAGAACAAATAATAAAACATGATATGGATGAATAAAGCAAAATAGAATAAAGGCAATAAAAGTGCAAGAAATTAAATGTTAGTAACAAAAGAAATAAAAATGCAAGAATCTAAAATATTAATAGTAGTAATATTATAATAATATTTACATAATAATGGTATGGTGAACTTAATCATCCACAACCAAAAAGAGAAAAGGTAACCAAAACCGAAGGCAACCGGATCCGCTTAGCATCTTACACTATAGCGATTAATCAAGGCAAACCGAACCGAATTCAATGAAATTTGAAAGGCGATTGGGAGACCCAAAGCACCTACGCATCAAAAGTTCACAAGTCTCGATTCTTGAAGCAATATGATTAACAACTTTGGGATTACGCGATCAACAAGAGATCCGGTCCACGAAAGTGTAAGTACCCAATTAGATTTTTATTCCGAAGTCGGGACACATTTAGGTCTATGTTAAGAAATCGCCGAGTAATTTACGAAGTAATTACCCTACAAATGAGGCCGGCCACCACCAATTAAGGTGCATAATGTTTGTCCTAATGCATGCGAGATAAACGATATGTAGATCGTTATCCGAACGCGATACCGCACAAAATTAAAGATGAATACCAAATTGAGTCATACTTATGGTATTCTTCCATCCTTAAGTTCAATCACTCATCTTGGTGGATTCAAGCATGAAAATGTATCACTAACGCAAAGTACCTTAAATGAATTGAATAATCCACTTAAAGGTAGTTTTGAATTAATGAACATTAACTACTCTAATCTACAACCAAAGTCCATTGAAATTAAAGAGGAATTATTCCCAAAAATACTTCCCAAGGTAAAAATAAAAGGGAGGAAGAAGAAGAAGAAAGGGGAACCAAAAAGGGGCTTGAAACAAGCCAAAAACAACATTCTGACTTGTGTTAACCGGTTAACCAATTGGTTAACCTGTTAACGCAAGCAAAATTTGAATAATCTATGCTGTTTTTAAACTGGTTAACTGGTTAACCAAATGGTTAACCAGTTAACGCTGTACCAAAAGCTGAAAAATGCAGAAAATTCAGCATGATCCATTTTGAAACCTTTTCTCAAACATTGGATGATCATGATCTGAATTTGCACGAATTTTAAAACCAAAATACAGTGGAATCCTTGCAATCAAACAACAAATAAAGATCCAAAGGATCTAGAAACAAGAGCACCAAAGATCTACATCTTGAATGTTGATGGTGAATATGGGTTTATGGAGGAAGATGAATTACCAAAAGCTTTTCTTCAAATTGAACCAACACAAGCTTAGATCTACTGAAATTGATGAGCAAAAGAATGAAAGGATGAAGGTCTAGCTCAAGTTAATCAAGAATTCAATGTGAATTCTTGATAACTTCAAAAGAAAGAAAGATGAGCTTTGGAGAATTTTGGTGTTGGGGGAGTAATTTGCAAGAGATTTTTTGGCTATCAAAAGCTTTTGGAATGAATGAAATTGAGGTCCTATTTAAAGGCCTTAGGTATGGAAATTTGGTGGAATGGAGCTTGCTTTGGTAATTTGAATTTAGGTTTGGTAATTGAAAATTTGGTGGGAAATGGAAAAGAGTGGTGATTAGTGAGGGTTTTTGGTAGGAAATGATCAAAATGATGTAGAAAAATCAGAAACCAATGGATCTAGAATATTCCAATTAAATCAAAGATCTAAGGGTGCTGAATTTGAATAAAAAATTCAAATTTCGCACTAGTTAACCGGTTAACCATTTGGTTAACCGGTTAACCAAGCTGAATTTTGAATTTCTTGTTCAAAAATAGCTGCTTGGTTGTTTCGGCCCGATTCTTGTGTACGTCGAAGAAATGAACACGTGAACCTTGGAAATCCTCTGAATGAATCAATTAACTTGGGAAATCCTTGATCTGATAATTTTGAATTATTTGCGGATCGTCTTCGACTTTTTGTGAAATTTACTCGGGCTGCAGGACTGCTATTTTTTTTTTGGCATTTTTATATGGTTCCTCTTCCTGAAAAAAAGTTGGCAAAAGAAAACAAAATATTTTTGGATTTTAATTAATGGTTAGTAAACACAATCAAATAAAACAATTAAAGACAACGGTGATCCCCTGCGAGGCATAGACCTGACCCGAGAAGAACCGTGCAACCAGTGCGATCTTGTTTGTATGCAAAATGCAGATGAGATGCAAAGAAATCTCAGGGTCAAAAATTAGGGTATGATAAAGTAAAATGAACAAAATAACATGTCATCATCATACAAACAGAAGTGAAATGATAGGTACACATGTTCAATGCAAATACAAGTTAACATGATGCAATATGAAACACATGTGAAAACAAATGCACACTTATGAAGATGCAAAGCAACAATGTTCAAACATGGACTCCATGCATACAACCAGAACCAAAACAAGTCAAAGAAAGGCTAAATAAGCCAACAAGATGAATAGAATGGACACACAATACCAAACAATCACAAAATGGGAGTGAAAGAAATAAGGAGATGAGATGAAAACACTTAAGAAATCAAAGAACTTAAAAGGGAAGCAAACACAAAAAATTCTAAGACACAAACCCTAAGCTAGGACCAGGAAGGAACCCATACCCCAAAAGGACCCCAAATGAGAAGAAGAAGTTGGCACAAGTGCCCTTCTAAGCTTATGAGAGAGCTAATGATCAAAAGAAGCAAAATGGGACAAGGTGAGAACAAAAATTCAAATCAATTCAACAAAACCACTAAAAAATCCACAACTTAAACCAAATGATATTCAAACATGGTAAATCAATGAGCCAAAAGGATTTTGAAAAATTAAGAAGAAAGCTAGGTCAAATAGAGGCAAGAATACAAACTAGGGTTAATAACTTCTAACACAAGTCAAAGGACCAAGACCCAAGGAATAAATTTCTAAAAATCAGGGGAAAAATCAAATAAGAACTACATCCTCTTAGGAATCTAGAGAAAAAAGAATGAGTACAAAACTCAATATAATGAAGTCTAAAGAAAATGGGCAAGGCAGTGTACTCAATAAGAACTTAAAAAGAAGTTAATTGAAAGAGGAAAATAATTATGACACGTGGAAATTAAAAAAATGAAAAATAAAAATATAGAAAAATAAAAGAGACTCATTAGATGACTCAGGAATATTTTGGTAATTTTTTGATGATCAGAAGTATTTTTAATAATTAGAAACTAAAAAGGATTAAATGAATTAAAATAAGAAAAAGAAATAAAAAGAAATAAGGCTGGGGGTGTTGGTAGCAGGGATTTACATTGAATTGGTTTGGGCCTATAGGATGTGGGGGTGCGAAAATCAAATGAAAAGCCCAATGGCTGTGCTGGTTTACATGACTAAAGGTGGAAATTCAGTGAATAATTAAAGAAATAACATGAGCCAAGGGAATGATCAGACGCGTGTGGAAGGACATTCATTAATTTACGTGGCTAAAAGGTGAATTGTGAGTGGATGGACTACAATTGTTATGGTGGTACGCGTTACACAATGAATTAAAAGGAAATAAGAAAATCACGTGGGAGAGAGGAGGGGTGTTAGGGCTACGTGGCCAGATCTGGACGAAGGAGAGGGATGATCTGAGGGCTCTGGACTCATCTCCTACCTCACAAACCCTAACAGAAACAGATGCAGTTTCCGGTGACCGGAGCTAGGGCTCCGACACCGGAGTTCATACCAGAAGCACAAAACTCAACAAAAATGAACCAAAATGTCCAGATTGAATAATTAACATGCCCTGATTCCAACAATGACCTTGAAAATAGCTAAAACTCAAAGATACAACCGGATCGAAGGGAAACTAGTTTGACCATGAAAACTGAAAATCAAATAACTCTCACTACAATGCATCATTTTCAAAACTATAAGTTGCAGCATACTCAGTGAACATCACAGATCACAAAACACCTAATCAATTTCATTTCCAGATCTCAAGATTTAGAATCATACCTGAGGTGCAGATCTGGATTCAAGGTGTTAGAAGACAAAATAATGGATGCAATGCACTCCTCCTTCACTCTAGATGCAAAATAAATGCATCTAAAGTCTTGAGTGAAGCTGGATTCGAAGCTTTGCTCACACCTGCCCTGAAATGGCAATGTTGTTAAACTTGAGAGATTGCTTGCAAGAGTGGGTGATTAATGATCCTTAGCTTGCCTAGAACAAGAATCCATAATTTGTTTTGAGATTGAGCAAGTGTGTGAGGAGAAATGAGAGAAAATGCAATTGGTGCATAAACTTGTAAATGAGAGAATGAGAGAAAGGTTGATCTTTCTGAAATCCTAGCTCCTTTTATGTGAGCTCACAAACCTATGCTGAAAGAATTATCAACTTTGCACGTGTGGATCATGAGGAATTTGTGATTTTGCAAATTTTGCAAAATGTGAGGGAAGCATGCACTCCTCATGCTTTGCTTGGCCTCTCAGCACATGGGCAATCCTTTTCCAACCCTTGATCATAATCCAATCAATTCTGGCCTTTGGATTGAGGTATCACACTTTCCTCATGATTTTGCAAAATATCCTCTTTTGGAGCAACTTTCTTATTGTGCACGAAATTGTGAGTTTCTCTTGAGCAAAATGATCCAAATTTAATGTATTTTATCATTGGAAACAAACTTGAACCATACCAAGTCTTGAAAACAAGTTTTGAACACTTTTGCTTTTGGTACATGCATGAAAATTTGAATTTGCCCTAATTTCATCCACTTTTTCGAAGAGCCCCTAGGAAAAACCATAAATCCCATGAAAATGTACTTGTAATTTTTGAAAATGGGAGCCCTTAATCTCCAACTTTCATGTTTGACTTTGGTCCATTTGAAGAATTTTTGATCATGTTAAGGCCATTTGAAAATTAGGGCAAAAGTTGCCAAATTTGGAAATTTCTCAAAACCAAGTTTGTACCAATTTTGCAAAAATCTTCAAATCTCCATGATTCTTGATCTTTGAACATTAAAAAACTCTTATAACATTGTAAGGACACCCCATTGGCCAAAAAAGTTGGGTTAGACCCCTTGAAATCACACAGTTGACTTTTTAAGGGCACAGTTGACCAATTACTTCATCTGCAAGCAACTGAAGAATTCTCTGACTTCCACATGGAATTTTCTCATGAAAATTGACACCTAGGATCCTCTTGACATATAGAAGACTTTGCCCAAATGAAATGGACAAAGTTGTGGAGTTTTGATGCTTGAATCTCAAACCCTAGTTTAGGTGCCTTGTGTAGGAGCCTTGCCTTGTCCTGGCTTCTCTGATGATCATGCAATCTTCTGAGCTTTTGCACATGGACTTGAACTTGTAAATGGAGTGTAGAACCCTTATAGGACTTGTATACAACCATTGGGACCCTTGTCATGGCTTGTGATGCCTCAAGAACCTCCACAGATGACCATATGCTTGATGCTAGGACATGAAGAATGTTATGCCTCATCTTTCCATGCTAGGATGCTAAGAAAATGATATGTTCATGATGAATATGATGTGATATGATGCTTAAAGTGAAGAGGTCAAATTTAGGGTGTTACAGCTGCCCCTATTCAAACAACTGTTAATCTGAAAAGGACGGTAGCACGGGCTATCGACCGTTCAAGATAAACTGTGGTTGAATACCAAGAAGACCAGAAATTTGCACTCTGACGAAGAATGCAACACTGGGAAATAAACCCAACCAAATGACGCTTTGGTGACTGAAGGGGAGAAAAAACAGACGAGCTCCTTCTAAGTTGAAATTGATAAGAATACTTTGACATACGAGTCTTCCTCGAACAATCATGTGACGCCAGGAGCTGGACAGACGAGTCCTCAAACAATTTGCAAAAACAATATGACTTGAGATAGACGAATCTCCTTCGGATATACCTGTTACGCCAGGACCGGTAATGCACTAAAGTCTGTGGGATAGACATGCATAATCAAGGTAGACGAACCTTCTTCATATATTATCCGTGGATATATGGTATAAGACAGACGAGTCTTCTTCGAGCAAACCTGTTACGCCAGGTGCAACATCAATAATTGGTGCCTGAGACAGACGAGCCTCCCTCGGATTTACCTGTTACGCTAGGACCGGTAACCATTTTGACATTAATTCCCACAGTCAGGATTTTAAACCTCTTCAATACAGACGAGTATTGGATGATCATCAAGATAACACAGACGAGTCTCATAAGTCAGTGATACAGACAAGTATCGGACGATGATCTGAGAAACACAGATGAGTGCTTCAGGAAATGATACAGACGAGTATCAGCAACTGGTATAGACGAATACCAAAAATTCAAACACAGACGAGCATTTGGGGTAGCAACATAATAGCACCAGGAAAAACAGCAAATCCTCACATACAGATATAAGCTAACACAGACGAGTGTCGGGGATGATACAGACGAGTATCCAAACAAAGCAGACGAGCTTCACACAGATATCAGAACATCAAAACACAGACGAGTGTTGGGGATGATACAGACGAGTATCCACATATTACATATATCAAATATCAAATACAGACGAGTGTTGGAAATTGCAGACGAGCAAACAACAGAGATCACAACATCAAAACATAGACGAGTGTTGGAACTTGCAGACGAGCAAAGATTACATATCAAACACAGACGAGTGTTGGGAAAAACATCAAATATTCACACTGTCAAACACAAACGAGTGTTGGAAAATTGCAGACGAGCAATATCAAGGTAATCATGGACCACTACTGGGGGAGAGCAAACGAGCAATACCAAAGTGATAACACATACGAGTGTTGAAAGATGCAGAAGAGCAGCAATAAAGCATGAACACAGACGAGTGCTGGAGATTGCAGACGAGCAACAAAAAAATGCCTGATTGGCTGCAAGAGTGACAACTCTGCAGGGGAAGACAAGTCAGGAGGTCTTGATGCCTAATTCTGACTAGTGTGATGAATTCCTGGCTGTATCATCAAATGGACCAACAGAATGGCAACTTCGCTGGGGACTATTTCACTGACGGAAGTGAAAATCAAATATGAACTCTGTGGGGAAAGATCATCCTCAGACTTGGCTGGAAAGATGCTTCAACAATGCTCTGGCTGGGGAGAGCATTTGCTGATTCAAGCTCTGGCTGTGACCCTTGCCGGGTGTAAACACCCCAAATTTTCCCTCACCCATTCACACTATGGCTTGTGATCTTTCCATATGCATAAGTTCAATCATAACATCCCATATTGCATTTTTGTTTCACTGCATTGATTCTAAGTCATCTGCATCTAGGGTTTGTGATCTGAGCAATCCCTGAGCCATTTGGGCCACTCCAAAGGTCATAAATCATTTCAAAGGGGTCCATGTATGTTCAAGCATCATATTACATCCTCTCAAAGTCAAGAATGTCAAAAAATCACAAGAACTAAGAATGGCATGGAAGCAGAGCCAGGTTTAACTGCACAGATGACCTAAAATTAGGGTTTTGGTTTCAGAGGCCATAACTCCAAATTTTTTGGTCATTCTTGTTTCTATTGGTCTCTATATGGTATAGGGATCATTCATATCAATTTTCATGAAGAAATTCCATGGGGAAGGCATCTAACCAAGAGTTGACTTTTTAAGCAAGTCAGTGCAAAATCAGGGCATCTGAGGCCCTCAATGACCCAACCAAAGGGTGTTCTTCATCATTTTGATGGTGTATGATCTTTATTTGATCATAGAAGATGTTGGAAGTTCACAAAATTGAAGAATTTCAAGCCATTTGCAAAGTTGACTTTTTGGGAAAATGACTTGTAATGGAAACTTGCCATTTTGGGAAACTTTTTCAACCCTTGCTTTTTGGTTCAAAAATGCTTCAAATGAGAAAACTTTGGTCATGAAAGTTGTAGAATGGATCATTCCCTTTTCAAAAAGTACAATAACTCATTCTAATTCATTTTGGATCAAAAGTTATGGCTTGTCAAAGTTGGGAAAAATCACATAATTTGAAGTTTTCTGCCAAAGAGGCATTTTGCAAAATGGTATGATCAAGTGTTCTAAAGGCTTCAAATGTGCACAAACTCTTCACAACATGATCACATGACCTCTAAAGATCAGAATTGGTCCAAGAATATTGCATTTTGATGCCTTGAATCTCATGAATTTCCAAAGTGGCCAAACTTTGGGAAATTTGCAAAACATCTCATAAACTTCATACAACTTGCTGAATCATCTCAAAACTAATTCCATGGACCTCCTTAATCTCAGCTGAGCAAGGACAAGCCAATGAGCTAGCTACACCATTGCCCATACCTCAAGTACGACACTTTTGACTTTTTGGCAAAAACACCCATACCAATCCCACAGTGACACAATAACTCTCTGCCCAATCCAGACTTTACAAACACATTCCAAGGCTTCATTTTCATAACACACTCAAGCCTGAAACAGATCATAAGCCATAGTTCCAAGTTTATGCCTCATATGCAACTTCCTTCGAAACACACTCCACAAGCATCAAACATTCAAACAAACTTCACAAAACATCTCAGCATACTCCCCTGATCATTTCCCTGCCCTCATTCATCCCTGAAACCTCCTCAATCAGAAACACGATCCTCACCCCTCACTGAACAGGACTTCTGCAAACTCACAAACCAACCATTTTAAACTCCAACCAAGCCTTGCAAACTTCTCAGGGGGATCATTGGAGGTGATTGGAAGCAAAGAGCTGGCCAGAAAGTTGCAAACTGAGAAGCTCCATCTCAGGTAACATGAAGAACTTTTTTTCCAAAAATGAGTTCTTAAGTTCCTAGATTTTTCCTCATGCTTTGCTGATCACTCTGATGTTTTTACTTTTTGAAATGGTTGAGAAATAAGCCTGTATCGAAGCTCTGAAACTTTTCCAGATTTTATGTTTTGATCCATATCTTGAGTTGTAGGTTATATAAATTTGTTTTGATGCTTGATTCGTGTTCAGGGTGATTAGGAGATGTGATCTGGAGCTTTAGAGCTTTTGATTTTGCCTAGAGAAGAAGATTAGGTTTTGTGCTCACCGGAGAAGATGACCGGAACCACTGTTCCGGTCATCTGAAAGTGATTAAATTAGGGTTAGGGTTTAGGTGAGTTTGAATGTGAGCCATTGATTTCCTTTTCCCGCGCGTATCCAATGGTCCAGGTTTCTTGTATTAGCCCTAATTTTGGATTAATTAAGTTAATTAAGATTAGGAAATTTAAATCTCCAGAATTGATCTGAACCCTCCATTCACGCGCGGGTCAACTCCCTCCAAAAAACTTTGAATGCTGGCCATTGATCCCTTTGACTTTCCATTTAATTCATTTAATTTCATATTTTTGTTATTTGGTTTGCATAATTATTTTAAAATACATAAAAAATCCAAAAAAATATTTTCTTTCTGCATTTTTATTCTAAATATTTTTCTTAACATAAAAACAATTTTTATTTTATTTTTTACATTTTTAGACTATTTTAAAAATATTTAAATGTTTATTTTAATTGATTAATGAAGATTAATTAATTAAAATAACATTTAGGTTTCCAAAAATCACAAAAAAATTCATGTAACCTTTAAAAACATTTAGAAACATTGTCCAACTCTCAAACCAAATTTCTTTTTTGTTCTTGATGCCTGTTGATAATTTTCTTTGGAATTAATTTCATTTCAAGGCAATATTTTGTTTCAAACTTCAAAAATTCATTTCTGTTTAACCATTGAGAGTTAGACAATGATTCTTTTTGCATTGCATCTTGTATAGCATGTAGTTTATAGGATAAAATTGGCATGAATTGATCTTGCATTTTCAATTTGTTTGGCATTTTTCTTGACAAGGTACCTTAAAACCCTAACAATCTTAGGAAATTCATAACTTTCAATAGGTTAAGAGTTGGATCCCCTCCTTTGGGCAGTGAGTTTTTATAGGTCTAGGGTATCTTTGATTGCATTTTCAAATTTTTATCATGCCTTTTGCTTCTGATTTTGAGTTTTGCTTTGTATGTTGCATATAACCCTAATTTATGCCTTCCTTTGCATCCATCTTCCATTTGCTTGCATACCATGACTTGCCATGACATTTTGTGCATTCATTTGATTCATAATACATATTAGGACATATTAGAATCATGTTTGATCATTGCATCTTTCATTTGCCATGTTATATGTCTTTTGCATTCCATAACTTTTCATGAACATTCATGGTTCAAAGCATGCTTCTCTTGCATCCATGTGTTTGTGTGATCATTCTCATGCCTTGCCTCATGTTTGCATCATCTCTTAGCATCATTAACATCATACTCATGCTTCTGGTTTTGGTTTGCATCATCACATTTCATCTCATTTGCATTACATTTCATTTCTTTTGCTAACTTTTTAGGTGGTAAGTTGTTTTGAGAAGTGGATTTGCCTTCACTTCTCACAATCTCTTTTCATCTCTCTTATGCATCATTGCTGCATTTTATCTTGTGTATTGGATTGAGCTTGCTCATTCTTGTTCATCTTACCTTCTTTCTTCAAGCAACTTGACTTCTTGAATGAAGCAAGTTGTTTTGCTTCTCCTTTC
Organism: Lathyrus aphaca; assembly: GCA_963966055.1. Classification (NCBI taxonomy): domain Eukaryota; kingdom Viridiplantae; phylum Streptophyta; class Magnoliopsida; order Fabales; family Fabaceae; genus Lathyrus; species Lathyrus aphaca. The sequence goes on along the minus strand of OZ014523.1, from coordinate 429,986,451 downwards.
TTCTTCTCCTTTCATCTTGTCCCTCCTTGGTGGCCTTTGAAGATCTCTTTCTCTCTTAAGCCTCACAAACCCTAGGAATGACCAAGCATGATAATAATTAGGGTTTGATTAGTCCCCCCACTTAGCTTTTACCTTTGTGTCTCTTTGAGTCTTCTCTTCTCATCCCATAAGTATGGACTAAACCCTAAAGGCTTTAAGGCTTTGTGATTAAGCTTATGCCTGCATCCTTCTATTAGGATGGAGTGTATAACTTTAATCCTAAGTGTTAAAACCTTAATGTGTTTAAATCCTTTAATCAATTCACTTAATAATCATCAAGACATCAAGCTTGTAACTTGGGCCTTGCATTAGGGTTCTAATTCTTCCTTAATTGGTTAAGAAGGACTAACCCTAGTGTTAATGGACAAGTCCCCCTCAAGTTGTCTTACAAACCACTAAAAGCCACTTCTTCATTTTATCATTAACTAAAATCCACTTAATAAAGGTTTGTTTTGTCATTAGGTTAATCCCTAATCATGGATTAAGTTGAGGAGTCTTCCTCAGCTTAAACATTCTCATCTATTATCCTTCTATTAGGATGGTGTAATGAGTCTGTTTAATCCCTGATTATGGCTTAATCTCATTACTTAACACTAAACAAAAACAACAAAAACATCTAAATAATCACAAATAGGTTAATGATCTTAATCCTACACCATGGTGATTAAGTGTGAGATGCTGACTTCACACTTAAGGTACTCTCATTACCCCTAATCAGAGGGAGGATGTGGTGAGTTTACTAACCCATTGGTTTAGGCTTAAGCTCATCAACTTATGACAAACTTCCAAAAGCAATAAAAGACTGAAAACTCAAAAACAAACAATAATCGTCTCCTCCGGGATTCCTTTCTCATCTCATTCATTCATAAACGAGAACTCGCTTCTTCCGTCTAATGCAAGACAGTTTGCACCTGAGCCAGACAGGTCATACACTTGAGCATAGACAAGCAAGCAGTTCACAAGTCAATTTATCTTTCAGTCTCTTTGGGTCGAACTACGGTGTTCTGACTTCCTCATTGCACGAGAGGATACGTAGGCATAACTTAACAGTTATCGAACAAAAGTCTCTGTATATACCCCCTCCTTCAGTCTTATTCTTTAAGCCTCATTATCATGAGCATCTCACCTCTTTCTTTTTACATTGACACTTCATTTATACACTTCACCATTCTTGTACACTGACACTTGTATTCTTTCCAGCTTTGATACACATATAGCACTGACACTACCCCTTTAAAACACAAATCTTTTAAGCGTGGATCCCGTCGAGTACGGCGGACAATCTGGGTGCTAATACCTTCCCAGGTGGTAACCAACCCCCTTTCTCAGTCTCTCTGGTTCGCAACCGTCTTATCCATATCTTTTCTCAGGTCTATGCAGCATTACCTTTCCTCCGGGATAAAAATACCTAGCTGGCGACTCTTGTCTTTTCTGAGTTCACCCCTTGTGTGTTCTCATCCTCTTTCGCCGACCGTTCGCGTCTGTACCCCTCTTGGCCCCGCGTGTCATCAGGTGGGAGCGACAGCTTGGCGACTCTGCTGGGGACCCTTATACTGTAACCAGGGCTTCTGGTTCTTTTTGTGGGTTCCTCCTAGCGCTTGTTTGATTTGTGTTTACTGGGGTGTTATGTGCTAATTGTGTTTGTACATTTGCTTTATTTATTGCTTTATGTACAGTTATTTATTGCTTTCTTTACAACTTTATATACATCATACTGTCATACTGTTCTGGCTGGATCTGGTTTTTGTCTTGGTGGGTGGGGTTCTATTGAGAGTTTAAGGTCCTATACCTAGGACCTGAGTGACACCTAGGCTAGAGTGGTTCATGTTCTTTCCCATTCCATTTCGGTCTGGTGCGGGAATATGAAACACGGTTCAGATGTGGGTTTCTTCTTGAGAACTCTGTGTTACAGATTTCCTGTAGTGCTAGGGCTATCTGGGAAGCCTGCTAAGTCTGGATGACCTTTATTATGACCTTCAGAAACTGAGGTGAATTAGAGGAGGATCTTTTATGGTTATTATAAATATTGTACCTCCGGGTTAAAAGTGTTTACACTTCTCATAACTGATCCAAGTCTGAGGATCCTTGTTTTACAACATCACCTGTGAGGGGGTTGGGTTGTTTACAGGTTTGCAGGAACCCTTGGCCACATCATACCCTGATACCTGTTTTGTTTAAGAATGCTTCACTTTGGACAGTTCTTGTGATTTAAACCTGGACATGTGACTCTTTATTTGAGTCCCCCACCTTGGTTACTGGACTTCTAGACCTCCATCTGGACTTCTTAAACATACATGGGCCTTTTTATATCAAGACAGTTATCAGATCCAGCTTGATCACAAACCCTTGCATATCATTTGCATACTCATCATTTGTATCATTTAACATTTGTTTATTTGTTTTTCAGGGTATCCATATTACATCTGGCTTGGTTTTGACCCCTTCATCTGCATAGACCCTTGTTCATCAGTTATCAGCTTCAGCTATCTTCATCAGTTTCCTGCTTCAGCTGCTGTTATTACCAGTCTCAGCCTATCAGTGGCTCATCACCAGAATCAGTCTTCATCATCAGCATTTGCTTTCAGCTCTTCATCAGTAGTCATGGCACCCAAGAAGAGCAGCATTTCATACCATTTCTTTGAGCCTGTGCTAGCTGGCATCAGGCAGGTCCAGGCACTTATCACTCCAGACCATATCCCATTATTGAGAGAACATTATGGAGGCATCCTTGACATGGTTATGGACTTGGACCCTTCTCAGAGGAGTTTGATTCACACTTGCCTACAGTTCTATGATCCTCCTTTGAGATGCTTCACTTTCCAGAATTTTCAGTTGGGACCTCTGTTGGAGGAGTTTTCATCATTGATTAGAGTACCTGTCAGGGGTGGTATCCCCTTCAACCCAGAGATGGCTTCTCCCAGTAATGAAGAAGTGGCAAAGGCACTGTATTTGTAACCTATTTTGATTGAGCAGAACATGTCAACAAAGGCTGGAATTCCTGGCCTACACTTGGACTTTCTAATTTCTCAGGCCATTCTGAAGGCCTCCTTGGGAGAATGGAAGGCAGTTTGTGCATTGTTAGCCCTCAGTATATATGGGGTTATACTTTATGCAGATGAGCCCAAGTTTATCAGCAATAATGCCATTCATCTCTTCCTTCTGAGGAACCCAGTGCCCACATTGCTGGGAGATTTCTATTATTCTGTTCATCAGAGGAATGAGAAGCAGAGAGGGAGATTGGTGAGATGTTGTGCTCCTCTGTTCCATACATGGCTGCTTAAACACTTACCCAAGACTGATGCCTTCCTGAACCCTCACCAACAGAAGAATTGGGCCAGGAGGCTTGTTGCTTTGACTTCAGATGACATCAGATGGTGCACCCAGAGCACCAAGGGCAGAGACATAATCACTAGCTGTGGGCAGTATCCCAATGTACCTTTAGTAGGAGTGAAGGGTTGCATCAACTACAATCCTCTACTATTTAAGAGACAATTGGGCTATGCTTTGGTTCACCCTCCTAGAGTGCAAGACTTGGCTGAAACCTTGTATTATGAGATAAAGCCTAATCTAGCTGCTGTCAGACAAGCATCTTGGGCTTGGGACAACATCCAGACCAAAGGGATGGCCATTCTTGGGAGATGCAACAATGTGGCTTCAGCTCAGTACTATGAGTGGTCTCATGCTAGGGCTCAGATTTCTGGGATGCCCTTCACCATTGAGGATACACCTGGACTTTCCACAGTGCCACCTCCAGCCACTGTCAGCCTGGAAGAATTTGAAAAGCTGAAGGAAAGGAATGAGAATCTGTCTCAAGCTCTGAAGAAGACCCTCTGGGAGAGGAGTGATGGTCGTATAGACATTGAGAAGTTGGAGAAGCTCAGAGTGGAACACCTAGCCAAGATTGAGAAAGCAGAAGACTACATCAAGAAATCAAGAGCTGGAGAGCAAATATTGAAGAATGCCTGTAAAGAGGCCCAGTTTCAGAAGGCTAGGACTGAAGAATGCCTGTAAAGAGCAAATATCTGAAAGAAAGTCAAGATAGGTGGGTCAGGATCACTGAAGCTCGCACTCAAGAGGATAAGAAAACTCAAGCTAGGATTGAGCAGTTGGAGGCTAATGAAAAGAAGCAACAGGAGGCTTTACTGGCAGCCCAGAAGGAAATCTCAGAATTGAAGCTTAGGGCTGGTGTGAAGAGGTCAAAGGACCAAGACAGGCACAAGAAGCTGACCACTGCTATTGCCACCAGAAACCTTCTTATCAGAAACATTACAGAGCATCCGGCTGGTCCTGTAACTGAAGCACTTTTGAAGGAAGTCAAGGAGGATGAGTTTGGCATAGATATTTGACTTATTTGCTTGTTGTTATTCCCATTTCATGTACTTTTCTTTTTGTGTTGTATTTTGACCCTTCAGGGGCATATGTTGTAAAAAACAGACTATGTATTATTTCAGCATTTGTAATATATTTGTTAGTTTGTTTCACTAAGTTTTCTCTCTCTCAAGCAACATCAAAGCATCTTCCTCAGGGTCTGGAAAGGTCAAAACCAAGTGCCAAGCCGGATACCTTGGAAAATAAATAAGCACACTGCATTGCATACTGACTGCTGTTTTGTTTTGTAGGTTTGTCTTCACTTTATTTTGTTTCTAACTCTGTTGTGATTCAGGAATTATTGCTCGCCGTCGGGTGTTCCCTCTCAACCGTCCACACAGATATCCTACTCGCAACAACCTTCCTGGTATCCAGATGGACCAAGTACAGCAAGAGCTGACAGAGGTCAGAACCCAGATGGTTAACGAAAGGCTGGAGATGAGAAACCAAATGACCCAGTTCATGGAAGTAATGGATGGCTTGGCTCAAAGTCAAGAAAGATTGAGGGCATTGGTGGAAAGACAAACCCCAGAAGAGCCTCCTCTGGGAACTGGAGGAATAAGTAACAATGAAAGAGGTCAGCCTCATGTTAATCCACCAGTATATGGGCCTCATCTGCATCCGGAAGTCAACATCCCGGGTAATGTGTAAGGAAATACCACTGGAGGAAGAATCTTACAGGAAGACCCCCAGGAAGAACAATTCACTGTGATGGGAGCTGGGGATGAAGTCTATGATAGGAGGTTTGATGAAATTGCTGAGAAGTTGAGATCTCTGGAGTCTCAAAATTCCCTAGGTTTTGATGTTATGGATATGGGGTTAGTAGACGGGGTAAGGATTCCCCACAAGTTTAAACCCCCATGCTTCGAGAAGTACAATGGAACTTCCTGTCCACGAACTCACTTGCAGTCTTTTCTGGGAAGACTTAAGGCATACACCATGGATGAGAAACTGTGGATGTTCTATTTTGAAGACAGTTTGACTGGGGCTTCAAGGGAGTGGTACTCTCACTTGACCAGAGCAACTATCAGATGCTGGAAGGACTTAGCGGAAGCTTTCATCAGACAGTACCAATACAATCTGGACATGGCTCCTAACAGAAACCTTTTGATGGGAATGTCTCAATCCTCCCGAGAAAGCTTTAGGGAATATGCCCAGAGGTGGATACAGCTTGCTGCTGCTGTCCAGCCACCCATGTCGGAAAGAGAAATGGCCGACATGTTTATGAATACCCTGCAAGGAACATATATTGATAGGCTAGCTGCCTTTTCTTCCACCAGCTTCGCTGACGTAGTTATAGCAGGAGAAAGAATTGAAAGCCTTCTGAAGATGGGCAAAATTTCTGATAATGGTGCAAGCTCGTCCAGTAATCCCAGGAAGCCTTTTGTGGGACCTAGAAGAACTGGTGAGACAAATGCCATTTATGCCAACAGGGGCAGACCTCAGCATGTCCACAGGTCAGTAGCAGCTGTCACTATTCCAGCTCCGATTCCTCAGCAACCAGCATATCAACCACAACAACACCCACATTATCAACAGCAAGTTCAGTATCCGCCACAAAGAACCTACAACAACAATAACAATCAACAGCAAAGACCTTTTCAGCAAAGACCGTCACAGGCAAATAGGGTGATTGATCCTATCCCTATGCCCTATGCTGCTTTATTGCCACAACTCTTGAAGCTCAACTTGGTTGAGTTAAGGACATTGGCACCTCCAGATCCTTCCAATCTTCCAAGAAATTACGATGTCAACGCCAGATGTGCTTTTCACTCCAATGCACCTGGCCACAATACAGAGAAATGCAGGGCTTTACAAATGACGGTACAAGATCTGGTGGATTCTAAAGCCCTCAACTTTGCACCCCCGCCAAATGTCAACAAGAATCCCATGCCCAATCATGGAGGACCAAGAATTAATGCCATTGAGGAAGACAAGCCATCTTTCTTAATCACCAGTGTTGGGCAGATTCGAACACCTCTGGTAGAAATTAAAGCTCAGCTCCTAGAATGCCAGATGTTCCCCGGGTGTGAGCTCGGTTGTGGTTATTGCAACATTTCGGTCAACGGGTGTGATAATTTGAGAGGTGGCATAGACGGTCTTATCAAAAGTGGTATCCTTCAGATCACAACATCAGCGCCTACAAATCCAGCAATCCCTTTGACAATAATTCCTGACTCTTCTACAACTGCAACAACAATTATTCCGACCAATTCATCAATATCATCAACAATGGCTCCGTCCATCACTTCAACAAATCAGATGTCAACAACCATTTCTTCTACAACGTCAGCATCCATTTATTCATCAGAATCTTCTACAACGCCAACAGAAATTAATGAAGATATCTCAACAGTCACCATCTACTATGATCCATCATTTGTTCCTCCAAACAACAACTTTTAACAACAAGCAGTGACATCTCCTTCCAGGTCACCAGTCACCATTTACTACGATCCGCACACCATTTCAGTACCCTCCTCTGCAGCAGTCAGTCCGGTTACCATCACGGTGCCTGGACCCGTTCCATATGAAAGCAGTAATGCCATACCTTGGCATTATGGCTCTGACCTCTACTGCAACGGAGAGAAAATCACTTTGGATTCTTCAACCTCTTCTCCACAAATTCATAATGTTGGGGGAGGCGGAGGCTTCACCAGAAGCGGACGCCTTTTTGCCTCACAATTGCAAAGACCTAATGCCGAAGCAGAAGCTGCTGCCAAAGCAAAGGGAAAGAGTGTGGTATTTGAAGAACCGGCTGTCAAAGAAACTCAGAAGACATCTTTCGAGCAAGATGTAGACGAGTTTATGAGAATCATAAAGAGAAGTGATTACAAGGTGGTGGATCAGCTTCACCAAACTCCCTCAAAGATCTCCATATTATCCCTGCTGATGTGTTATGAAGCTCACAGGAATGCATTGCTGAAAGTCTTGCATGCAGCATACGTGCCAGAGGAGATCACTGTTAATCAGCTAGAAACTGTGGTAGCTAATGTCAACACCAGTCATGGACTGGGCTTTACCAACACTGACTTAACAACTGAAGGACGTAACCACAACAAGGCTTTACACATCACTCTGGAATGCAAGGGTGCTGTTCTATCTCATGTACTGGTGGACACTGGGTCTTCACTCAATGTTCTACCAAAGAAAGCCTTAGTGAAGCTGGAGTATGATGGCTTGGCATTGCATCCGAGTAATTTAGTGGTAAGAGCATTTGATGGCTCTAAAAGGTCAGTGCTTAGTGAGATTGACCTGCCTGTGATGATCGGCCCGCAAACTTTTAAGATTACCTTCTATGTGATGGACATTCAGCCGGCCTACAGCTGTTTGTTGGGTAGACCTTGGATCCATGCCGCTGGCGCAGTTACGTCTACCCTTCACCAGAAGCTGAAATTTGAGTGGGAAGGCCAGATCATCACCATCTGTGGTGAAGAGGACATTTTTGTTAGCCATCTGGCTACGTACAAGTATATTGAGATGGATGGAGAAATCCATGAAACTATGAGCCAGGGATTTGAGGCCCTGAACATAAATGAAGCATCTACTGTACTGGGAACCTCCATGACATCTTATCAGCAAGCCAGGAAGGTTGTTGAAGAGGGGACTGCCCAAGGTTGGGGCAAGCTGCTGCCCGTGGAGAAGAAGGAGGACAGATTTGGGTTGGGTTACAAACCAACTCAACAAGATCAATCAGAGGCTGCTAAGAAGCCCAATTTTTTCAGCGGGGGAATGCTCACCCCAGATGCAGTGAACAACTTGGAAGATGAGTCAGAAGATGAACGTAACCTGGAGAGCTGGATACGTCCAAGGATCCCGGGGAGCCATGTCTCAAACTGGTCTTCCCAGGAAATTATAAGGGTTACTCCTGCAGAGTAATTATTATTTCCTGTATATTTTAAGCATGCATCAAGTCTTGCATCTTGCCCAAGATGACAAGACTCATTTTGTAATCGGGCCATCTTGTAATTTTGTGCAAACAGATCAATCAATGAATATCGGACATCTTTTACAAATGAGTCTTTTCTTTTCCGCTCACTGTTTTTCATTTTTTTTTTGTACAAAAATAAAATGGCAATGTTTTCCAAAATGACAACTTTATTTCACTTTTCTAAACAAAGATTAAAATCAATCACTAAAATGAACAATCTAAACCCTTGCAGAGAGTGCCTTTCAGACTGCACCGACAACAACACAGCTATGACTTCGTATGACTTTGACAATCCAATCAATCAAGCTGATGAAGGGGTTGAAGAAGATTATGAGCTTCCTGAAGAGCTAGCCAGGTTGTTAAGGCAAGAGGAAAAGGTTATCACTCCTCACCAGGAGGAGGTCGAAACGGTTAATCTTGGTACATAAGAAGATGTGAAAGAAGTTAAGATTGGGGCCTGCCTACAAGACTCAGTGAAGGGACAATTGATTGACTTGCTTCGTGAATATGCAGATGTCTTTGCTTGGTCTTATCAGGATATGCCAGGATTGGACACCGATATTGTCATGCACAAGCTGCCTTTAAAAGAAGATTGCCCACCAGTTAAACAGAAACTGCGCCGTACTCGCCCAGATATGGAAATGAAGATTAAAGAAGAAGTACAAAAGCAGTGGGACGCCGGGTTCCTTGCTGTGACTAGCTACCCGCCGTGGGTTGCTAATATTGTACCTGTGCCTAAGAAAGATGGCAAGGTGAGGATGTGTGTAGATTACCGGGACCTGAACAGAGCCAGTCCGAAAGATGACTTCCCTTTACCTCACATTGATGTATTGGTGGATAATGCGGCTCAGTTCTCGGTGTTCTCCTTCATGGACGGATTTTCAGGATACAATCAGATCAAAATGTCACCTGAAGACATAGAGAATACAACTTTTATCACACCCTGGGGCACTTTCTGTTATAAGGTGATGCCATTCGGACTGAAGAATGCTGGTGCAACTTATCAACGGGCTATGGTAACATTATTCCATGACATGATCCACAAAGAAATCGAATGTTATGTGGACGACATGATTGCCAAGTCCCTCACAGAAGAAGACCATCTGGTAAATCTGTTGAAGTTATTCAAGCGTCTGAGGAAGTACCAACTGAAGTTGAACCCCAACAAATGTACATTCGGGGTGCGATCCGGTAAGCTGCTAGGATTCATTGTAAGTGAGAAAGGGATAGAAGTTGACCCTGATAAAGTCAAAGCCATTCAAGAAATGCCTGCACCTAAGACAGAAAAAGAAGTTCGGGGGTTCTTGGGTAGATTGAACTACATTTCACGGTTCATATCTCAACTTACAGCAACATGTAAGCCTTTGTTCAAGCTGTTAAGAAAAGAACAAACGGTCAGGTGGAACGAAGACTGCCAAAGGGCTTTTGACAAGATCAAGGAATACTTACAGGAGCCTCCAATCCTTATGCCTCCAGTTGAAGGAAGACCTCTAATCATGTACTTGACAGTGTTAGAAGAGTCAATGGGGTGTGTGTTGGGCCAGCATGACGAGTCTGGTCGAAAAGAGTATGCAATATACTACCTAAGCAAAAAGTTTACCGACTGTGAACAACGTTATTCACTGCTCGAGAAAACTTGCTATGCTTTAGCGTGGGCTGCTCGCCGACTAAGGCAGTATATGTTGACCCACACTACCTTATTGATATCAAAGATGGACCCAGTAAAGTACATTTTTGAGAAGCCAGCACTTACCGGGCGGGTTGCAAGATGGCAAATGATCCTCACAGAATATGATATTCAATACACATCTCAAAAGGCCATCAAGGGCAGTGTATTGTCTGATTATCTTGCTGAGCAACCCATTGATGATTACCAGCCTATGAGGTTTGACTTCCCTGATGAAGACATCATGTTCATAAAAGCAAAAGATCATGAAGAGCCTGTTCACACTGAAGGGCCTGACCCAGAAGAAGAATGGACTATGATGTTTGATGGGGCTGTTAATATGAATGGTCGTGGTGTTGGTGTAGTACTCATTACACCTAAAGGATTTCACATGCCTTTCTCGGCAAAGCTCACCTTTAACTGCACTAACAACGAAGCTGAATACGAAGCTTGTATTATGGGTCTTGAGGAAGCCATTGACCTCAGGATCAAGACTTTAATTGTATTCGGAGATTCAGCTCTGGTAATCAATCAAACCAGCGGCAAATGGTACACGCACCAAGATCATCTGATACCTTATCGGGATTATACAAGGAGGTTATTGACTTTCTTTACAACGGCCAAGCTTGAGTATATCCCTCGGGACGAGAATCAATTTGCAGATGCTCTTGCCACCATTTCATCCATGATCAAAGTTCAAGCTGCCAACTTTGTACCTCGGATTTCAGTGTCCAGACTTGACAGACCAGCGTACGTGTTCTCAGCAGATGTTGTTAAAAATGATAAGCCTTGGTTCCATGATATCAAATGCTTCTTGGAGGATCAGACATACCCACCTGGGGCATCTTCCAATGATAAGAAGACATTAAGAAGGCTAGCTGGTAGTTTCTTCCTGAATACTGATCGTTCCCTGTACAAGAGAAACTTTGATATGATACTTCTCAGATGCGTTGATAAAACAGAAGCAGGCTTGTTGATGCACGAGGTGCATGAAGGATCCTTTGGTACCCATGCAGGAGGGCATGCCATGGCCAAGAAGTTGCTAAGATCAGGCTATTACTGGATCACAATGGATGCAGACTGTTGTGCCTATGCCAGAAAATGTCATAAATGCCAGATTTATGCTAATAAGGTGCATGTGCCTCCGAATCCTTTGAATGTGATGTCTTCACCCTGGACCTTTGCCATGTGGGGCATTGATATGATTGGCAAGATTGAACCGACCGCTTCAAATGGCCACAGATTCATCCTGGTAGCCATTGACTATTTTACCAAGTGGGTTGAAGCGGCTTCTTATGCAAATGTTACCAGGCAAGTGGTAGCCCGATTTCTGAAGAGAGATATCATCTGTCGGTATGGAGTACCCGAGCGAATCATTACTGATAATGGTTCTAACTTAAATAACAAAATGATGGCAGAACTGTGCCGGGACTTCAAGATCCAACATCACAATTCTTCTCCTTACAGGCCAAAGATGAATGGCGCTGTTGAGGCAGCTAACAAGAATATCAAGAAGATTGTGCAAAAGATGGTAGTCACTTACAAAGACTGGCATGAAATGCTACCTTTTGCCTTGCATGGGTATCGTACGTCAATCAGAACATCCACTAAGGCAACACCGTATCAGCTTGTTTATGGTATGGAGGCAGTCCTACCTGTTGAAGTTGAATTACCCTCCTTACGGGTGTTAATGGATGTTAAGCTGAACGAAGCAGAGTGGGTCCGATCCCGATACGAACAACTAAGTCTGATTGAAGAAAAGAGATTGGCTGCAATCTGTCATGGGCAGCTGTATCAGAAAAGAATGAAGAAAGCCTTCGATCAGAAAGTCAGGCTCCGAGAGTACCAAGTAGGAGATCTTGTGCTGAAAAGACTCCTCCCTCCTCATACAGACCACAGGGGCAAGTGGACTCCGAATTATGAAGGGCCATTCGTAGTAAAGAAAGTTTTCTCCGGTGGAGCACTGATGCTCAGCACTATGGATGGTGAAGACTTCCCGTCCCCTGTGAATTCAGATGCAGTTAAAAAATACTTCGCATAAAATGACCCGCTGGACATAAAAACAGAATGTAAGTCCAGGCAAAAATAGGGCGTCCCGGCGAGTCAAAAAACAGAATAAAAGACTCGGGAAAAAATAAGGGAAAATAAATAAAAATGTACACCCGCTGAGTTGAAAAGCCGCATTGGACAGCTCAGGCAAAAATGGGTATCCCGGTGTATTGAAAACCTGAAAGGGCGATCCACGTAAAATAAGGGAATAAGCGAACAATTGCATTCTGAATTCGTCTGTATCACTCACAACTTGGTAAGCTTCGAAAGGTTCAAGCGTCGGTCAGAATCAACCTTCTTCAAAAAGCAAGACGAGAAGAACGTCAAATGTCATACGAGTCATAGCCAAGGGAAGCTCCTTGAAGCGTCGCCAACATTGCCAATACCTTTTATTTCTCAATTTGTAACAATCTCCTCATTTTAGGGGATTTGTTTCTTTGACTGCATCTCGCCGATTCAGGGCATATGAATTAATAAAATCAGTTTTTCAGTCATGTTTCGTCTCGTACATTTTATTTTCATTTGCAAGAATGTCCGATGTCTTTAAGATACTGATTGCATAAATACAGATGCTTCTCTTCTAAAAAAATACGTGCTTTCAGGAAATATACTTACTCCCAGGAGTGCCTAAACTCCTATGATGGAATCCAGTGAAGGATACCTCGGGATTACTTGTGCATTTCTCTGACTTTTCAGGATTGCAGGTATTCAAAGCACAGCATGGGGCCTGAAAGCTTCACCCCAACAAACTGGAAAATCATTATCCACTCAGTCTGAACACCGGAGGTGCCTTCTCCCCAGCTGAGTTGCTATTTATTTCCTCCTCAGCCAAGTACAAAATCCAGGGAACCATCTCCCCACAAGGTATCAGCCTCTGTCCAGAAGAGCAATGCCCGAAAATCTCACAACAGAGTGAAGAAAGCTTCTACAAACCCCAGCTGGGTCCCTCATTACCAAAGACAGGTCTATCAGTGACCTAAATCCCCAAGCAGAATCCTATATGTCAGATCTACCAATGATCTCATCCCCAGCTGGGATGTTCACTTCAAACAGATCAGTCAGAGATCTCCTCAGCAACGGGATCCGAATCCCGGATCAGCACCTTTGCATAATCATAGCATTCGCATCATATTCTCCCCGCAGAGCGTAGCATTCCGTCTAATGCGGAGCATTACGGCAAAAAGATCAAACATATTGCATAATCATAAGCCATGTTCTGAATCAAACACTTGTAAATACTGACAATCCATCAAAGATATACAGAGATAAACTCCCCAGATTCCCCGGCAGAAAGCCAAGACATTTGCCTTACACTTGTAAATACAGATACACACTCCTTTTGGCACTCGTCCGTGTCATCATTTCCCAGTAAAGTCGCCCGAGCATTCTTTACAAACTGACGCTTATACATTACAGATACTTCTTGACACCCGTCCGTGTCGTATCCCCAGTAGAAAGCCAAAGCGTCCCCTTTGCACTCACAGGTACACATATCCATACAGATTCCCTGACACTCGTCCGTGTCACCTTCCCCAGCGTAAATACTTGAAACATTTTTGTAAACCATACACTTGTTTACACCACTCTTTCGACACCCGTCCGTGTCACTCTCCCCAGCAAGTTAAACGCTTGTTCGTGCACCACTTGTACTTATTACTCCTGTCCCACTCATACAAATACTCGTCCGTATCTTGTATATATCACTCAAGTCCCTTCAGATTCGACACTCGTCCGTGGTCTTTGTTAACCAGTTGGTACTCGTCCGTATCATCATCTCAGAACATGCGTCAAACGTTTGTTTCTATCCGATACTCGTCTGTATCATAGTCTTAAGGATGCTCGTCCGCATCTTTAATCCATACACGTGTCAAACACTTATGTCTTCTTGAATTTAGACACTCGTCTGTGTCTATTATTCCCCAGAAGAGTCCCCTCAGATTCAACACTCGTCCGTGTTCCTTGTTAACCAGTTGATACTCGTCTGTATCATCATCTCTGAACATGCGTCAGCGTTTGTTTCTACCTGATACACGTCCGTATCATAGTCTTAAGGATGCTCGTCCGCATCTTTAATCTATACACCGTGTCAAATACTTATGACTTCATGAGATTAGACACTCGTCCGTGTCTACTTTTCCCCAGCAAAGTCCCAGCAAAACTTCTCTTCTATCTGACATTCGTCCTATGTCATGATACCCATTTCGACAGCCGTACCCTGCCAGGTGATCGTCCTTCACCTTTGGATGACCGTCCCTCATCCCTTCCCCAGCGGAGTCTCCATTATTGGAACCCTTTTCTATCCAGCATTCGTCTTATGTCGTGATATGTAGCAGTCGTACCCTGCTAGGTGATCGTCCTTCACCTCTTGATGATCGTCCTTCATCATTTTATCCGATGGCCGTCCCCATCGTTGATCTTGTTACCTGACATTCGTCCTATGTCATGATACCTTCAGAGCAGCCATACCCTGCTAGGTGATCGTACTTCACCTCTTGATGATCGTCCTTCATCATGCTTATCCGATGGCCGTCCCCATCGTCAACCTTTTTATCCGACATTCGTCCTATGTCGCGATACTTTTGGCAACCGTACCTTGCCAGGTGATCGTCCTTCACCTTAGATGACCGTTCCTCATCTCATCCCCAACAGAGCAGCCGTCCCTTGCTAGGTGATCGTCCTTCACCTTTGATGACCGTACCTCATCATTTATGTTTACCTATTATCCCCAGAGAATCTTATATCTTTGCTTGATGGTCGTCCCCATCATAATCTCTTATATCCCCAGCATGTTGGTCGTCCTCGTCATTGCTCTTTCCCCAGCAGTCGTCCGCTGCTCGACGGTCGTCCTCCGTCGCCCGCACTTTTAATATGCTTTATTTTCCTTTACAATCTATATCCCTTTTCTTCTTCATTCTGTGAGTGCAAATTTTGGACTGTCTTTGGTATTCAACCACAAGTTATCTTGTTTGCCTGTTAAGCCGCCGCTTACATCCTGCACAGCTAACTCATGCTTGAATAGGGGCAGATGTAAACACCCCAAATTTGCCCTCACCCATTCACACCATGGCTTGTGATATTTCCATATGCATAAGTTCAATCATAACATCCCATATTGCATTTTTGTTTCACTGCATTGATTCTAAGTCATCTGCATCTAGGGTTTGTGATCTGAGCAATCCCTGAGCCATTTGGGCCACTCCAAAGGTCATCAATCATTTCAAAGGGGTCCATGTATGTTCAATCATCATATTACATCCTCTCAAAGTCAATAATGTCAAAAAATCACAAGAACTGAGAATGGCATGGAAGCAGAGCCAGGTTTAACTGCACAGATGACCTAAAATTAGGGTTTTGGTTTCAGAGGCCATAACTCCAAATTTTATGGTCATTCTTGTTTCTATTGGTCTCTATATGGTATAGGGATCATTCATATCAATTTTCATGAAGAAATTCCATGGGGAAGGCATCTAACCAAGAGTTGACTTTTTAAGCAAGTCAATGCAAAATCAGGGCATCTGAGGCCCTCAATGACCCAACCAAAGGGTGTTCTTCATCATTTTGATGGTGTATGATCTTTATTTGATCATATAAGATGTTGGAAGTTCACAAAATTGAAGAATTTCAAGCCATTTGCAAAGTTGACTTTTTGGGAAAATGACTTGTAATGGAAACTTGCCATTTTGGGAAACTTTTTCAACCCTTGCTTTTTGGTTCAAAAATGCTTCAAATGAGATAACTTTGGTCATGAAAGTTGTAGAATGTATCATTCCCTTTTCAAAAAGTACAAGAACTCATTCTAATTCATTTTGGATCAAAAGTTATGGCTTGTCAAAGTTGGGAAAAATCACATAATTTGAAGTTTTCTACCAAAGAGGCATTTTGCAAAATGGTATGATCAAGTGTTCTAAAGGCTTCAAATGTGCACAAACTCTTCACAACATGATCACATGACCTCTAAAGATCAGAATTGGTCCAAGAATATTGCATTTTGATGCCTTGAATCTCATGAATTTCCAAAGTGGCCAAACTTTGGGAAATTTGCAAAACATCTCATAAACTTCATACAACTTGCTGAATCATCTCAAAACTAATTCCATGGATCTCCTTAATCTCAGCTGAGCAAGGACAAGCCAATGAGCTAGCTACACCATTGCCCATACCTCAAGTACAACACTTTTGACTTTTTGGCAAAAACACCCATACCAATCCCACAGTGACACAACAACTCTCTGCCCAATCCAGACTTTACAAACACATTCCAAGGCTTCATTTTCATAACACACTCAAGCCTGAAACAGATCATAAGCCATAGTTCCAAGTTTATGCCTCATATGCAACTTCCTTCGAAACACACTCCACAAGCATCAAACATTCAAACAAACTTCACAAAACATCTCAGCATACTCCCCTGATCATTTCCATGCCCTCATTCATCCCTGAAACCTCCTCAATCAGAAACACGATCCTCACCCCTCACTGAACAGGACTTCTGCAAACTCACAAACCAACCATTTTAAACTCCAACCAAGCCTTGCAAACTTCTCAGGGGGGTCATTGGAGGTGATTGGAAGCAAAGAGCTGGCCTGAAAGTTGCAAACTGAGAAGCTCCATCTCAGGTAACATGAAGAACTTTTTTTCCAGAAATGAGTTCTTAAGTTCCTAGATTGTTCCTCATGCTTTGCTGATCACTCTGATGTTTTTACTTTTTGAAATGGTTGAGAAATAAGCCTGTATCGAAGCTTTGAAACTTTTCCAGATTTTATGTTTTTATCCATATCTTGAGTTGTAGGTTATATAAATTTATTTTGATGCTTGATTCGTGTTCAGGGTGATTAGGAGATGTGATCTGGAGCTTTAGAGCTTTTGATTTTGCCTAGAGAAGAAGATTAGGTTTTGTGCTCACCGGAGAAGATGACCGGAACCACTGTTTCGGTCATCTGAAAGTGATTAAATTAGGGTTAGGGTTTAGGTGAGTTTGAATGTGAGCCATTGATTTACTTTTCCCGCGCGTATCCAATGGTCCAGGTTTCTTGTATTAGCCCTAATTTTGGATTAATTAAGTTAATTAAGATTAGGAAATTTAAATCTCCAGAATTGATCTGAACCCTCCATTCACGCACGGGTCAACTCCCTCCAAAAAACTTTGAATGCTGGCCATTGATCCCTTTGACTTTCCATTTAATTCATTTAATTTCATATTTTTGTTATTTGTTTTGCATAATTATTTTAAAATACATAAAAAATCCAAAAAAATATTTTCTTTCTGCATTTTTATTCTAAATATTTTTCTTAACATAAAAACAATTTTTATTTTATTTTTTACATTTTTAGACTATTTTAAAAATATTTAAATGTTTATTTTAATTGATCAATGAAGATTAATTAATTAAAATAGCATTTAGGTTTCCAAAAATCACAAAAAAATTCATGTAACCTTTAAAAACATTTAGAAACATTGTTCAACTCTCAAACCAAATTTCTTTTTTGTTCTTGATGCCTTTTGATAATTTTCTTTGGAATTAATTTCATTTCAAGGCAATATTTTGTTTCAAACTTCAAAAATTCATTTCTGTTTAACCATTGAGAGTTGGACAATGATTCTTTTTGAATTGCATCTTGTATAGCATGTAGTTTATAGGATAAAATTGGCATGAATTGATCTTGCATTTTCAATTTGTTTGGCATTTTTCTTGACAAGGTACCTTAAAACCCTAGCAATCTTAGGAAATTCATAACTTTCAATAGGTTAAGAGTTGGATCCCCTCCTTTGGGAAGTGAGTTTGTATAGGTCTAGGGTATCTTTGATTGCATTTTCAAATTTTTATCATGCCTTTTGCTTCTGATTTTGAGTTTTGCTTTGTATGTTGCATATAACCCTAATTTATGCCTTCCTTTGCATCCATCTTCCATTTGCTTGCATACCATGACTTGCCATGACATTTTGTGCATTCATTTGATTCATAATACATCTTAGGACATATTAGAATCATGTTTGATCATTGCATCTTTCATTTGCCATGTTATATGTCTTTTGCATTCCATAACTTTTCATGAACATTCATGGTTCAAAGCATGCTTCTCTTGCATCCATGTGTTTGTGTGATCATTCTCATGCCTTGCCTCATGTTTGCATCATCTCTTAGCATCATTAACATCATACTCATGCTTCTGGTTTTGGTTTGCATCATCACATTTCATCTCATTTGCATTACATTTCATTTCTTTTGCTAACTTTTCAGGTGGTAAGTTGTTTTGAGAAGTGGATTTGCCTTCACTTCTCACAATCTCTTTTCATCTCTCTTATGCATCATTGCTGCATTTTATCTTGTGTATTGGATTGAGCTTGCTCATTCTTGTTCATCTTACCTTCTTTCTTCAAGCAACTTGACTTCTTGAATGAATCAAGTTGTTTTGTTTCTCCTTTCTTCTTCTCCTTTCATCTTGTCCCTCCTTGGTGGCCTTTGAAGATCTCTTTCTCTCTTAAGCCTCACAAACCCTAGGAATGACCAAGAATGATAATAATTAGGGTTTGATTAGTCCCCCCACTTAGCTTTTACCTTTGTGTCTCTTTGAGTCTTCTCTTCTCATCTCATAAGTATGGACTAAACCCTAAAGGCTTTAAGGCTTTGTGATTAAGCTTATGCCTGCATCCTTCTATTAGGATGGAGTGTATAACTTTAATCCTAAGTGTTAAACCCTTAATGTGTTTAAATCCTTTAATCAATTCACTTAATAATCATCAAGACATCAAGCTTGTAACTTGGGCCTTGCATTAGGGTTCTAATTCTTCCTTAATTGGTTAAGAAGGACTAACCCTAGTGTTAATGGACAAGTCCCCCTCAAGTTGTCTTACAAACCACTAAAAGCCACTTCTTCATTTTATCATTAACTAAAATCCACTTAATAAAGGTTTGTTTTGTCATGAGGTTAATCCCTAATCATGGATTAAGTTGAGGAGTCTTCCTCAGCTTAAACATTCTCATCTATTATCCTTCTATTTGGATGGTGTAATGAGTCTGTTTAATCCCTGATTATGGATTAATCTCATTACTTAACACTAAACAAAAACAACAAAAACATCAAAATAATCACAAATAGGTTAATGATCTTAATCCTACACCATGGTGATTAAGTGTGAGATGCTGACTTCACACTTAAGGTACTCTCATTACCCCTAATCAGAGGGAGGATGTGGTGAGTTTACTAACCCATTGGTTTAGGCTTAAGCTCATCAACTTATGACAAACTTCCAAAAGCAATAAAAGACTGAAAAATCAAAAACAAACAATAATCGTCTCCTCCGGGATTCCTTTCTCATCTCATTCATTCATAAACGAGAACTCGCTTCTTCCGTCTAATGCAAGACAGTTTGCACCTGAGCCAGACAGGTCATACACTTTAGCATAGACAAGCAAGCAGTTCACAAGTCAATTTATCTTTCAGTCTCTTTGGGTCGAACTACGGTGTTCTGACTTCCTCATTGCACGAGAGGATACGTAGGCATAACTTAACAGTTATCGAACAAAAGTCTCTGTATATCCCCCCTCCTTCAGTCTTATTCTTTAAGCCTCATTATCATGAGCATCTCACCTCTTTCTTTTTACACTGACACTTCATTTATACACTTCACCATTCTTGTACACTGACACTTATATTCTTTCCAGCTTTGATACACATATAGCACTGACACTACCCCTTTAAAACACAAATCTTTTAAGCGTGGATCCCGTCGAGTACGGCGGACAATCTGGGTGCTAATACCTTCCCAGGTTGTAACCAACCCCCTTTCTCAGTCTCTCTGGTTCGCAACCGTCTTATCCATATCTTTTCTTAGGTCTATGCAGCATTACCTTTCCTCCGGGATAAAAATACCTAGCTGGCGACTCTTGTCTTTTCTGAGTTCACCCCTTGTGTGTTCTCATCCTCTTTCGCCGACCGTTCGCGTCTGTACCCCTCTTGGCCCCGCGTGTCATCAGGTGGGAGCGACACCGGGGATGGAATTCTGACAATTCTAACTCTGTGAGGACATCAGACACTCAGCTTCCTGCTGGGCATACTCCACTAGGGAAGAATAAATTGCTTGGGCTGATTGCCAAGGCTCAGCTGGGGAAGAATTCTGCTGGAGATACTCTACTGGGGAAGAGTAAATTGCTTGGGAGAATGTGACGCCATCCTGCAACCTGCAACAACAGAAAACACAAGTGTGCCCCGGGGATTTGCATGGTATGATCTGTTCATCCATAGTCACCCGACACTCAAAGAGGGTTTACAGTTTCCCTGCATGTCATTTTCTTTTAAAATTATCACCATGTTTAAATGCAATGCTATTTTTGCCAAAAATTCAAGACATTTTGCAAACAAAAATAAACACAACACAGCTTTTTGACTGAATATTCTTTTTATTGAAAGGCCTCCGAATAGGAATATATTTTACATCAGGAAGCAACCACCTGGAAAGAGGTAGCCACCATAAAATTGAGAAAAGAAACTATCCTAATGGCAATGGGCACGGCATCCCAAGGAGTTCCATTTCTGCTATGACCAACATGTCTTCAAAACTCTCCATTCTGCTTTTGCTTTCTGAGAGGATGAGGGGACTATTTCCTATCCTTCTGATATTGTCAAGTTGTATGAAATGTTGACGTGGTTCAGATTTCTCGGATCGCAATTGTTCGCTTATTCCCTTATTTTGCGTGGATCGCCCTTTCGGGTTTTAAATCCACCGGGATACCCTTTTTTTGCCTGAGCTGTCCAATGTGGCTTTTCAACTCAGCGGGTGTACATTTTTTATTTATTCCCCTAACTTTTTCCCGAGCTTTTTATTCTGTTTTTAGCTCGCCGGGATGCCCTTTTTTTTGCCTAGACTATAATTCTGCTTTTGTGTCCAGCGGGTCTCTTTATGCGAAGTATTTTTTAACTGCGTCCGAGTTAACAGGGGACTGGAAGTCATCTCCATCCATAGTGGTGAGCATCAGTGCTCCTCTTGAGAAGACTTTCTTCACTATGAATGGTCCTTTGTAGTTTGGGGTCCACTTGCCCCTGTGATCTGAACCTGGAGGAACGATCCTCTTCAACACAAGCTCTCCCACTTGATACTCCCGAGTACGTACTCGTTGGTCGAATGCATGCTTCATCCTCCTCTGATAAAGCTGACCATGACAGATAGCTGCTAATCTCTTTTCCTCAATTAGACATAGTTGATTGTAACGAGCACGCACCCATTCAGCCTCATCAAGCTTTACATCCATCATCACACGCAATGAAGGAATCTCTACTTCAACAGGCAGGACTGCTTCCATACCATATACCAGGGAGAAGGGAGTTGCCCCTGTTGACGTCCTGACTGACGTTCGGTACCCATGCAGCGCAAATGGTAACATCTCATGCCAATCTTTGTAAGTGACAACCATTTTCTGCACAATCTTCTTGATATTCTTGTTTGCTGCCTCTACCGCACCATTCATCTTTGGTCGGTAAGGAGAAGAATTGTGATGCTGAATCTTGAAGTCCCGACACAAGTCTGCCATCATCTTGTTGTTGAGATTAGAACCATTGTCAGTAATGATCCTTTCGGGCACTCCGTATCTGCATATGACATCTCTTTTCAAAAATCTTGCCACCACTTGACGAGTGATGTTGGCATAAGATGCTGCTTCCACCCACTTGGTGAAGTAATCAATCGCGACCAAGATGAAGCGATGACCATTTGAAGCAGTAGGCTCTATCTTCCCGATCATGTCAATGCTCCACATAGAAAAGGGCCAAGGAGATGACATGACGTTGAGCAGGCTTGGAGGAACATGCACTTTGTCTGCATATATCTGGCACTTGTGGCACTTACGAGCGAATGAACAACAGTCTGCATCCATTTTCATCCAATAATACCCCGATCTCAGCAATTTATTTTCCATAGCATGCCCTCCTGCATGGGTACTGAAAGATCCCTCGTGAACTTCCTGCATTAACAGGCTTGCTTCGTGTCTATCCACGCATCTGAGCAAGACCATGTCAAAGTTTCTCTTGTACAATACCCCGTCTATATTCAAGAAGAAGCTAGCAGCAAGTCGTCTTAAAGTCTTCTTGTCATTGGAAGATGCCCCAGCTGGGTACTCTTGATTTTCCAGGAATAACTTGATATCAAAATACCAAGGTTTCTCGTCAGACACGGCGTCTACAGAGAAGGCATGAGCTGGAGCGTCAAGCCTGGAGATGTCAATTCTGGGCACATAATTCCAACACAAGACTTTGATAGACGAAGAAAGAGTGGCTAATGCGTCGGCAAACTGATTTTCATCACGTGGTATATACTGAAGCTTAACTGTCGTGAAGAACGTCAACAGTTTTCTAGCATAATCCCTGTATGGAATTAGATGCTCTTGATGCTTATACCACTTGCCGGTAACTTGGTTAATGACGAGGGCTGAATCTCCGAATATATCGAGGTTCTTAATCCGAAGATTAATTGCCTCCTCTATTCCCATTATGTATGCCTCGTATTCCGCTTCATTGTTGGTGCAGCCAAAAGTAATTCTGGCAGCGAAGGGAAAGTGAACACCTTCGGGAGTGATAAGAACGACACCAACTCCACGACCATTGATATTGACTGCCCCATCAAACATCAGCTTCCATTTGGATTCAGGGTCTGGCCCCTCCTCCGGAAGTGGTTCCTCGCAATCGTTTGCTTTGAGGTACATGATATCCTCATCAGGGAAATCAAACTTCATTGGCTGATAATCATCTTCAAGAGGTTGCTGTGCAAGGTAATCCGACAATACACTTCCCTTGATGGCTTTCTGAGAAGTATACTGTATGTCATATTCTGTTAAAATCATTTGCCACCTAGCAACCCTTCCGGTTAACGCTGGTTTCTCAAAGATGTACTTGACAGGATCCATTTTGGAAATGAGTAGTGTGGTATGAGTCAACATGTACTGTCTCAGTCGGCGAGCAACCCATACCAAAGCGCGACAAGTTTTCTCGAGCAGTGAGTAACGGGATTCACAGTCGGTAAACTTTTTGCTAAGGTAATAAATAGCATACTCTTTTCGACCAGACTCGTCATGTTGGCCTAAAACATACCCCATTGATCCTTCTAGCACGGTCAAGTACATGATTAAAGGTCTTCCTTCCACTGGAGGCATTAGAATTGGAGGCTCCTGTAAATATTCTTTTATTTTGTAGAAAACTCTTTGGCAGTCTTCGTTCCACCTGACCTTTTGCTCTTTTCTTAACAATTTGAATATTGGTTCGCACGTGGCCGTTATATGAGATATGAACCGAGAAATGTAGTTCAACCTCCCTAAAAACCCGCGTACTTCTTTTTCTGTCTTCGGTGCAGGCATATCTTGAATTGCTTTTACTTTGGCAAGATCTACCTCAATTCCTCTCTGACTAACAATGAAACCCAACAGTTTCCCAGAACGCACTCCGAAAGTGCACTTGTTTGGATTCAACCTCAACTTGTATTTGATCAGTCTATCAAACAGCTTTTTCAGGTTGACCAGATGCTCTTCTTCGTCTCGGGACTTAGCAATCATATCGTCCACATAACACTCAATCTCCTTGTGTATCATGTCATGGAACAATGTGACCATCGCCCGTTGATAATTTGCCCCGACGTTCTTCAAACCAAAGGGCATGACCTTATAGCAGAATGTACCCCACGGGGTAATGAACGTTGTCTTCTCCATGTCTTCCGGCTCCATCTTTATCTGATTATATCCGGAGAAGCCATCCATGAAGGAAAATACCGAGAATTGAGCAGTATTGTCTACCAACACATCAATGTGTGGCAATGGAAAGTCATCTTTTGAGCTTGCTCTATTCAAATCCCGGTAGTCAACGCACATCCGGACCTTGCGGTCCTTCTTTGGTACAGGTACAATGTTAGCTACCCAAGGTGGGTAACTAGTTACAGCAAGGAACCCGGCATCCCATTGCTTCTGAACCTCCTCTTTGATCTTCATCGCCATGTCAGGACGAGTTCTTCTCAATTTCTGTTTCACAGGAGGACAGTCCTATCTCAAAGGTAGCTTATGCACAATGATGTCGGTATCCAACCCTGGCATATCTTGATATGACCAAGCAAAGATATCCACATACTCTTTTAGCATACTAATCAGCTCTTTCTTGACATCGACCTGCAGACTGGCCCCAATTTTGATCTCTTTCTTCACATCTTCACTGCCAATGTTGATGATCTCAATTTCTTCCTGATGAGGCTGAATAACCCGTTCCTCTTGTTTCAACAATCTGACTATTTCTTCAGGGAGGTCACAGTCTTCCTCAACCCCTTCATCAGCTTGGTAGACAGGATTGTCAAAGTCACGCGCATTCATAGCAGGAACGTTATCAATGGAATCTGGATGATCAACACTGCACAGATGATGTGCTTATTTAGAATCTGCTTATTTTGAAAAAGAGACGCTAACACAAAAACAAAAAGGAAAACACATTGCCATTTTTATATTTTTGTGAAAAGTTTAAAAACAAAGAAAGAGAACACAATATGTCTGAAAACGTCCTTTTATTTCATAGCAAAAGAACGATGCATACAAAACATGGTGGCCCAATACAATGGATCCTAGCATCTTGGGCAGAATGCTGGATTTGACAATCCAGTATGCTAATAAAAGGAAACAAAATAATTACTCTGAGTGCTAGGTAACTTGTATGATGTCTTCAGCAAACCAGTTTTTCAGCTCCTCGCCGGGCACACACGGGTGAATCCAGTTGTCCCAGTCACCGTCACTGTCCCCATCTTGGCTTGCTGTACAGATCTGGTTGCGGTCGAGCAATCCAAACTTGTCGTCTTTCTTTTCTAGCTCCAACAACTTGCCCCAGCCTTGGGCGCTTCCTGATTGAACGACCTCCTTTGCCTGCTTGTAGGAATGGATGGATGTACCTTCTTTCTCACTGCTCTTCTCCACAGGAGTCAAGATGCTGATGTTGACTTCTTCAAAGGCTTGGCATAAAGTCTCATGGATCTCTCCGTCCATCTCTACATACTTGAATGTTGACAAATGGCTTACGAAGATGTCCTTCTCTCCGCAGACTGTGATTACCTGGCCGTCAACCACATATTTGAGCTTCTGATGCAGGGTTGAAGTAATAGCTCCAGCAGCATGAATCCATGGACGTCCCAACAAGCAGTTGTACGCAGGCTGGATGTCCATGACGTAGAAGATACTTTTGAAAACTTGAGAACCTATCTTGACGGGCAACTCAACTTCTCCAAAAACTGATCTTCTAGACCCATCAAACGCTTTGACAATCAAATCACTTAGTCTCACGACTATACCGTCAACGTTGAGCTTCATTAATGCCTTCTTCGGAAGCACATTAAGGGAAGAGCATGTATCAACAAGAACATGTGACAACACGACACACTTGCACTCCATAGTGATATGTAGTGCTTTGTTGTGATTTCTGCCCTTTGACGTGAGGTCTCTGTCTGTAAAACCTAGGCCATGGCTGTCATTAACACTGCCTACAACAGCTTCAAGTTGGTTGACAGTGATTTCCTGAGGAACATAGGCCATCTGCAGTACTTTCAATAAGGCCTCTCTGTGTGCGGGGGAACACATCCGCAGTGATAGAATGGATATCTTGGAAGGTGTCGGGTTTAACTGATCGACCACCTTATAGTCACTCTTTTTGATAATGCGCATGAATTCCTCGACCTCTTTTTCAAACGTACCCTGCCCAGCCACAGGAGTAGTTGATTCATCAGATACATCTTGCTTTCCTTTGGCTTTGGATGAAGCCTCATCCTCAGGATCCCCTCTCAGCACAGGGGGAGCAAATAAACGACCACTTCTGGTAAAGCCTCTAACTCCTCCGACATTCTCTATAGTCGGGTCAACAACAACAGACTTGATCTCAATATTGTGTCCAGCCACGTATACGTCTGAGCCATAATGCCATGGAATGGCTTTATCGTCTGTGTAAGGAACAGGCCCAGGCATGGTGATAGTCACAGGACAAATCTCGGGAGCATAAATGGTTACGGGCTCTCTTCTGACAGGCATCTCTGCTTCATCATAGAATATGGTAATGGTTGACATATCCTCAACTTCACTACCAACCTTGTTAAACTGCAAAGATCCATCATCAATCAAGCTCTGCAAACCCATCTTCAGCTTCTCACACCCATTCTCAGAATTCGGACATTCTTCACAAACAGAACTGCAACCAGGAAACACCAGACCCTTCAGCAATCTCTCCTTCACTACCATCAAAGGAGTCTTCACTTCTTCAATACTCAGCACAAGACTTAATTTTTCACCACCCTCAACAGCATTGATTCTTTCCCCTCCATGATTCAGAATAGGGTTCGAAGTAACATTCGGCGGTGGTGCAAAGTTAATTGCTTTAGAGTCTATCAGGTCTTGGACTTTGTGGTGCAGTGCCCTGCACTTCTCAGTCGAGTGCTCGGGTGCTCCAGAGTGGAAAGCGCATCGTGCATTGACATCATAACCCACTGGAAGTTCTCTAGGAGGTGGTGGTGCCGAAGTTCTCAATTGAATCAGATTCAAGTCCAGCAGTCTTGGTAGCAAAGCAGCATAAGTCATGGGGATGGCCTCAAACACCCTGTTAGTCGGGCGAGTTTGCCTTGGCTGATAAGGTCTCTGCTGATAGTTGTTACGAGGTTGTTGTTGTTGTTGTTGATGTTGTGGTTGTTGAGGTTGCATCTGTTGCACTGGAGTAGAAGGAATTGTGACTGCTGCCACATGCTCATACGGTCTTCTATAACCACGGCCCCGGCCTCGGCCAAATACAGCATTTGTCTCACCCTCTCTTCTTCTAGGAGGTCCACTGAAAGCTTTCCTCGCTCCATTTGAGAAGCTAGCACTTGGATCTTGGATCTTTCCCATCTTCAACAAGGTCTCAACCCTCTCCCCAGCAATTACAATGTCGTTGAATTTGGTGGCAGAACTGGACGCCAATCTTTCAAGAAACACACCCTGCAAAGTCCCCATAAACATGTCAGCCATTTCGTTCTCTAGCAGCGGTGGTTGCACTCTGGCAGCAAGCTGACGCCACCTCTGAGCATATTCTTGAATCCCTCCTTAGCAGTTTGAGCCATGTGCTACAATTGCGTGCGATTTGGAGCCATGTCCAAATTATATTGATATTGTCTCACAAAATCTTCTGCTAGGTCTTTCCAGCTCTTGATATTGACTCTACTAAGCTTCATATACCATTCCAAAGAAGCTCCAACCAAGCTGTCTTGGAAATAGTACATCCAGAGTTTTTCATCATCGGTGTGAGCAGCAATCCTCCCTACGAAGGACTAAAGATGGGTCTTTGGGCATGCAGTGCCATTGTATTTCTCAAAAGTTGGAACCTTGAACTTGTAGGGGATTCTGACCCCTGGAACCAAGCCCAAGTCTGTTATGTCAAATCCCAAAGAGCTCTGGGATTGAGTAGCTTTGATTTGTTCTGCCATTTCCTCAAACCTCTTGTTCATCTCAGCCCCCTGACCATCAGCTTCGTCCAGCAGAGTGAACTGTTCGTCCTGATTATCCATTTGCACATTATTCAACCCATCATTGATTATTGTAACCCCTGGCTGTGTAACAGGGATTTCCACTTGTCGTGCGCCCGCAACGTTACGATTACCATCAGTAGCAACAGTGTTGTTCCTGGCTTGATTCTCAATCAACTCCTGCAGACGCTCCTGGTTCTGACCCATGCCTGCCATCAGAGTCATGAAATTATCCATTCTCAGTCTCAAATTTGCTAAGTCAGCTTGCATCTGGTCCATGACTCGCTCTTTGTTGATCTTTGTTGGATATCTGTGTGCGACTGGCTGTTCCCGAACTTTTCTGGGAGCTATAGTGCCTGAAACACAAAACACATTAGCAACTGAAGCACTACCTGCAAAACAAACAAACAGGTTATATGCAATGCAATGTAACTTCTCATGTTCCCAAGTTTTAAGCATTTGCCTGCCCCGGTTCTGGCATCTACTCCAGACAATCACTTTGAGGATTAACTTTCAAACTTTCTCTTTGATGAGTGTTCAGACATTAGCAGTATCAGAAAAACGAGTCTTGCACATTCAGAAATGATAATTTGCACATTCACATTATATATCATGGACAAACCACTGCCGGCCACAAGTTAGAGCACAAACAGAAATATTCCCCGGAGGGTTACAAGCCAGTACATGAATAAAATACAAAACAAAATAAACAAGACTCCTACAACAAGTCCGTAGGTAGTCTGAAAAATAAACTAAACTAAGCTAAAGACCCAGGCTCTTCCACCTCTGCTCTGCTCTTCTTGACACCCGCTCTCAGATTGAGCTCTTCAATCCCTTTCCTTGCTTCCTCCAATGCTAATTGGCTTTGTGCTAGCTGCTGAGTCTTTTCCCTCCGGATGGTGTGGACCTGCTCCACCTCTTCCTTCTTGAAGGCCATTTGCACTTCAAAGAACTCTTCTTTCTCTCTGAACTTCTTTTGCTCTTCCTCCCTTTGGCCTTGCAACCAAACAATGGATTGACGAGCATCCTTGAGAGTCTTCAGAGTCTTTTTGCGTTCAGCTTCTCTTTTAGCGTCCATCAGACCCAACCTGTGGAAGTGAGCTTCCCTTCCAGCAAAGTCTTTCTCTTTTGCTTCCAAGGAGGCTTGGATCTTCAGCAACTTGCTTTCTGCTTCATTCTTGGCCCTGTTGGCATGATGGTACAGTCTTACCATTTCAACATTCTCCACTCGAACTTCATGCAGCTGAGCTTCCAATTTCTTGTACTCTTCAAGGGAGACAGTACCACTCTGACTTGGCACCTCTCGAGGATAAAGTGGAGCTTCAACTGAGAAAGGCATGAGAACTTCTTCTACATGTCTTTGCAACCATGCAGCAAATGGTGGATACGTCTTGGGATCAACTCTTCCGAAGTCTTTCTTACCCTTCCTTATCCTGTGAGCCCAGGCTTGGACTGCTTGTTGAACTAACTCCTTGTTTCCTTCCACAGGAAAGTACAAAGACTCAGCAAACTCTTCCATCTATGGAGGATCTTTCAAAGGGTAGCCAAACTGTTTCCTGGCTAATGTTGGATGATAACTGATGACACCTTTCCTTCCCAGCAAAGGCACTCCATCAAACCTTCCACAACTGACCAGCAACTCTTTACCCAGCAGATCTCTGTCATATCCCCAGGCAATATCTTTAGCAGTCAACCCCATCAATCTTCTTGACCATATCCACTCATCCTTCATCTCCTTGAAGGCACCTGACTTTGGCAGTTGTCTGGAAAACCACTTAGCAAACAAAGAAGCACAGCAGCAAACTGGACCACCCCTACCCTTTTCATTCCTGTAATGAACACTGTAGTAGAAGTCACCCAGAAGAGTAGGCATTGGATTGCCTTTTGCAAAGATTGAGATCACTTCCAAGCTTACAAGTTCTTTCTCTCCTGGGAACAAGCTGGACTTATACACCATCAAAGCAAGCAAAGCACCAAAGTCATTCCAATTACCCTCTGTAGCATATCTCTCTGCCTCTGGGATAAACACACTCCAAGGGAGTCCTTTACCTTCACTGTCATGCAGAGCCCTCTTGACAGTAGCAGCTGGCAGACGACAAACTTTGGCTATGTCTTCTTCTTTAAGCACAACCTCAGACCCATAGAATGGCAGGGTCTCTCTGACTAGAACATTCAGCATGCTGGAGATCTCTTCCAATGTGAGAGCTAAGATGTAACTTGGAAAAACAAAGCAACGCAGCAGAGGATCATAAAACTGCAACAAGGTATGCAAACTGTCCTTTTGGTCTGCAGTGGGCTTTTCCACAAACTTCAGTATCTGGCCATATCTTTTCTTGAAATTGCCCAAGACTTGGTCATTCATCAGACCTGCTAACTTCTGAACACTTCTAACTTCAGGCTGAAGAAAAGTATAATGAACATTCTTTTTCCTTGGAACTCTTCTGATTTCTGCCATGGAGATAAGATTTACCAGAATTGGGACCTGATTATGAACAATGACCTGAAAAATGGGAAACATAAACAGTTAATGCAAGAATGATGCAAATGCAATGCAATGCAGGCATATGATCAACTGGGACCATCTGAACTGGACACTGAACACAAGGGCCCCTCTAATCAACTGGAAAACCAAAAGTCCTCTGAGTCACAACTCTTTGATAGAAGATCTCAGAACCACAGTACCAAGAAAACCAGAACCAAGAAAACCAGAACTCCAGAACCATATGACCATAGAACCAGAAATCAAAACCATAGGATCACTGAATATGAGTGTATGTAGAGGCCAAGGGTTCCTGCAAACCTGTAAACCCCTCCCAATCTCACTGGTAGTAGGCTCCGGGTCAGACATCACAGACTCTCAAAGCCGAATAGCAATAATACTGTCACCATCTCCGAGAAATGGCTCATGACCAAATCAGGGAATCAGTTTTGCATTATATACTACGCAGGGAGGCCTCAGCAAAGTCCAGGACACAAGGTCATCCTATGTGATCCCCAGGTGGGCCCTCGGATGCGAATGAGTTTGCCACACAATGTGGTCTGCCACTGTCATCACTAAAGAGGGATGTTTCCACAAGGTTCTCAATGATCGGTCCCCGGCTGCACATAACTGTCAAGGTTATGAAATGAGAGAGGAAGATCCCCAAATCAAGACATTTCCAAGACAATCGCAAATCTGGGTGTGGAACTCACTACTACCCCCATGACAAGATCTCATGAGGCCAAAGTGGAACCACTCTAAGTCCTAAGGTGCTCTCGAGCCGTGGTAATGAGCTCATCTCTCAGAAACAGTATCATCCAAGCCCACCAAACAGAAAACCAGTCCAGACAGTCCAGTATATATACATGATGCAGAAAATAAAGACTGAAAACTGTAAATAAAGCTGTAAATAAACAACAATAAAATACAACAGCACACAGCAAACAATCATCACCCAAAGAAACAGCAACACACAAGCGCTAGGAGAGACTCACAGGGAAACCAGAGATCTCTGGTGTGCAGTCCCCAGCAGAGTCGCCAGCTGTCGCTCCCCGTATTTCCATCCTGGTACAAACGCGAAAGTGGCGCGAAAAAGACAAGAGTCGCCAGCCAAGCATTTTTATCCCGAAGAAAGGGAATGGTAATGCTGCACAAACCAGAAGAAAGAAGAGGAAGGACATAGGTCCTACGAACCAAAGAGACTGAGTTCGGGAGTCAGTTACGACCTGGGAAGGTATTAGCACCCAGATCGTCCTCCGTACCCGAAGGGATCCACGCTTGCAAAAGAAACTATTTCAAAGGGTGAGGGTATGAAAGCTGCTACAAAGAATAAGAAATGAACTGGAAAAGAAACTGAGAAAAGAACTGAAAAGAAAACAATGAGAAAAAATGTAGGGAAAATAAAGATTGTGCTCGAACGGGCCCTACCCCGCTTCCTACGTACCTCATCAGGACAATGAGGATCAGAGACGCCGTAGTTCCCCTAACTAGGGGTGGCAAGGAAATTTCTTGTGAATTAAGGCTTGAACTGCCTATGCCAATGCTCAGGTGTTGCAGACTCAGACGACGAGTGCGTAACCGTCTTGCAAAGTGACAAGTAGGAGCAAGTTCGCGTACGGAGCGAAAGAGATAAGAAAAGAATTCCCGAAGGAAAGACGCTTATTGTTTGTTTGTGTTTTTTATGAAGTTTTTATGAGTGTGTCACAAGGAAGTGAACTCGAGCTCTTTTCCATGGAATGTGCACTTGTCAATACATTCCAAGATGGAATAATAGAACAAGCACACTCAAGTAAGGAGAAGATCCCCAAAACTTGAACCCAAAGATTAGGACTTAGGCTCACTAACTTGTTATACTTATTAAGTGCTTTTGGTATTTACAGTGAAGAAGTGTTTTTTATACTTTTCTTTATGAAGAAGATACCTTGATCAGACTTGTGCATCACAAGGTAAACTTTTACTATCCCAAGATGGGAAAACTACAAGCACACCTCATGGGATAAGGCTATTGCTCAAGGCATCACTTCAAACTTATTAAGATGTTTTTTATGGTTATGAGATGAGGAGAGAAGAAGAACCAAAAGGATCACAAAGGCAAAATTCTAAAGGGGGACTAAATAATCCTAAGTGTTAACATGCATGGATATCCTAAGGTTAGTGTGGTTTCTATCCTAATGGAGAAGGAAAGAAGAAGAGAAGAAGAAGATAGAATAAGAGATGAGAAAGGCCTAAGCCCAACAACAAAGGGTTAGTACAGATAAACATAAGAAGAGAAGATGAGATTTGGAAATGTGGAACTCAACTTCCACACCTCACACTTACCATAGCCCCTGCAAGGTTAGTAACATGCATACAAGTAAAGTGAAATGAACAAAATAACATGTCATCATCATACAAATAGAAGTGAAATGATAGGTACACATGTTCAATGCAAATGCAAGACAAAAGAATGAGGAAAGAAGCATACAAGTTAACATGATGCAATATGAAACACATATGAAAACAAATGCACACTTATGAAGATGCAAAGCAACAATGTTCAAACATGGACTCCATGCACACAACCAGAACCAAAACAAGTCAAAGAAAGGCTAAAGAAGCCAACAAGATGAAGAGAATGGACACACAATACCAAACAATCACAAAATGGGAGTGAAAGAAGTAAGGAGATGAGATGAAAACACTTAAGAAATGAAAGAACTTAAAAGGGAAGCAAACACAAAAATTTCTAAGACACAAACCCTAAGCTAGGACCAGGAAGGAACCCATACCCCAAAAGGACCCCAAATGAGAAGAAGAAGTTGGCACAAGTGCCCTTCTAAGCTTATGAGAGAGTTAATGATCAAAAGAAGCAAAATGGGATAAGGTGAGAACAAAAATTCAAATCAATTCAACAAAACCACTTAAAAATCCACAAATTAAACCAAATGATCTTCAAACATGGTAAATCAACGAGCCAAAAGGATTTGGAAAAATTCAGAAGCAAGCTAGGTAAAATGGAGGCAAGAACACAAACTAGGGTTAATAACTTCTAACACAAGTCAAAGGACCAAGACCCAAGGAATAAATTTCTAAAAATCAGGGGAAAAATCACATAAGAACTACATCCTCTTAGGAATCCAGAGCAAAAAGAATGAGTACAAAACTCAAATTAATGAAGTCTAAAGAAAATGGGCAAGGCAGTGTACTCAAAAAGAACTTAAAAAGAAGTTAATTGAAGGAGGAAAATAATTATGACACGTGGAAATTAAAAAAATGAAAAATAAAAATATAGAAAAATAAAAGAGACTCAAAAGATGACTCATGAATATTTTGGAAATTTTTTGATGATCAGAAGTATTTTTAATAATTAGAAACTAAAAAGGATTAAACGAATTAAAATAAGAAAAAGAAATAAAAAGAAATAAGGCTGGGGGTGTTGGTAGCAGGGATTTACATTGAATTGGTTTGGGCCTATAGGATGTGGGGGTGCGAAAATCAAATGAAAATCCCAATGGTTGCGCTGGTTTACATGACTAAAGGTGGAAATTCAGTGAATAATTAAAGAAATAACATGAGCCAAGGGATTGATCAGACGCATGTGGAAGGACATTCATTAATTGACGTGGCTAAAAGGTGAATTGTGAGTGGATGGACTACAATTGTTATGGTGGTACGCGTTACACAATGAATTAAAAGGAAATAAGAAAATCACGTGGGAGAGAGGAGGGGTGTTAGGGCTACGTGGCCAGATCTGGACGAAGGAGAGGGATGATCTGAGGGCTCTGGACTCATCTCCTACCTCACAAACCCTAACAGAAACATATGCAGTTTCCGGTGACCGGAGCTAGGGCTCCGGCACCGGAGTTCATACCAGAAACACAAAACTCAACAAAAATGAACCAAAATGTCCAGATTGAATAATTAACATGCCCTGATTCCAAAAATGACCTTGAAAATAGCTAAAACTCAAAGATACAACCGGATCGAAGGGAAACTAGTTTGACCATGAAAAATAAAAATCAAATAACTCTCACTACAATGCATCATTTTCAAAACTATAAGTTGCAGCATACTCAGTGAACATCACAGATCACAAAACACCTAATCAATTTCATTTCCAGATCTCAAGATTTAGAATCATACCTGAGGTGCAGATCTGGATTCAAGGTGTTAGAAGACCAAATAATGGATGCAATGCACTCCTCCTTCACTCTAGATGCAAAATAAATGCATCTAAAGTCTTGAATGAAGCTGGATTTGAAGCTTTGCTCATACCTTCCCTGAAATGGCAATGTTGTTAAACTTGAGAGATTGCTTGCAAGAGTGGGTGATTAATGATCCTTAGCTTGCCTAGAACAAGAATCCACAATTTGTTTTGAGATTGAGCAAGTGTGTGAGGAGAAATGAGAGAAAATGCAATTGGTGCATAAACTTGGAAATGAGAGAATGAGAGAGAGGTTGAGCTTTCTGAAACCCTAGCTCCTTTTATGTGAGGTCACAAACCCATGTTGAACGAATTATCAACTTTGCACGTGTGGATCATGAGGAATTTGTGATTTTGAAAATTTTGCAAAATGTGAGGGAAGCATGCACTCCTTATGCTTTGCTTGGCCTCTCAGCACATGGGCAATCCTTTTCCAACCCTTGATCATAATCCAATCAATTCTGGCCTTTGGATTGAGGTATCACACTTTCCTCATGATTTTGCAAAATATCCTCTTTTGGAGCAACTTTCTTATTGTGCATGAAATTGTGACTTTATCTTGAGAAAAATGATCCAAATGTAATGTCTTTTATCATTTGAAACAAACTTGAACCATACCAAGTCTTGAAAACAAGTTTTGAAAACTTTTGCTTTTGGTACATGCATGAAAATTTGAATTTCCCCTAATTTCATCCACTTTTTTCGAAGAGCCCCTAGGAAAAACCATAAATCCCATGAAAATGTAATTGTACTTTTTGAAAATGGGAGCCCTTAATCTCCAACTTTCATGTTTGACTTTGGTCCATTTGAAGAATTTTTGATCATGTTAAGGCCATTTGAAAATTAGGGCAAAAGTTGCCAAATTTGGAAATTTCTCAAAACCAAGTTTGTACCAATTTTGAAAAAAGCTTCAAATCTCAATTATTCTTGATCTTTGAACATTACAAACCTCTTATAACATTGTAAGGACACCCCTTGTCCAAAAAAGTTGGGTTAGACCCCTTGAAATCACACAGTTGACTTTTTAAGGGCACAATTGACCAATTACTTCATCTGCAAGCAACTGAAGAATTCTCTGACTTCCACATGGAATTTTCTCATGAAAATTGACACCTAGGATCCTCTTGACATATAGAAGACTTTTCCCAAATGAAATGGCCAAAGTTGTGGAGTTTTGATGCTTGAATCTCAAACCCTAGTTTAGGTGCCTTGTGTTGGAGCCTTGCCTTGTCCTGGCTTCTCTGATGATCATTCAATCTTCTGAGCTTTTGCACATGGACTTGAACTTGTAAATGGAGTGTAGAACCCTTATAGGACTTGTATACAACCATTGGGACCCTCGTCATGGCTTGTGATGCCTCAAGAAACTCCACAGATGACCATATGCTTGATGCTAGGACATGAAGAATGTTATGCCTCATCTTTCCATGCTAGGATGCTAAGAAAATGATATGTTCATGATGAATATGATGTGATATGATGCTTAAAGTGAAGAGGTCAAATTTAGGGTGTTATAGTAACCATTTAGGAAAGCGCTTTTGACATCCATCTGGTACAACTGAAAATTTATTGAACAAGCGTAAGCAAGTAATAATCTAATTGCTTCTAACCTTGCTACCGGAGCGAACTTTTCATCAAAGTCGATTCCTTCTTCTTGGTTGTAGCCTTGTGCGACCAATCTTGCTTTGTTATGAACTATGATTCCGTTCTCGTTAAGTTTGTTCTTGAACACCCATCTTGTTCCTATGATGTGTTTGTTGTCCGGTCTTGGTACAAGAGTCCAAACTTGATTCCTTTCGAATTGGTTGAGTTCTTATTGCATAGCTATTATCCATTGATCGTCGCCTAAGGCTTCATCAATTTTGGTTGGTTCAATTTGAGATACGAACGCCATGTTGAGACAAGCATCCTTGAGATTTTGTCATTGTTGAGAACGAAGCATTTGCATCCGAATATGTGGAAAAAATATATGTTGGGTTTCCTACCCTTGAACAACTCATACGGGGTCTTCTTGAGAATTGGTCGAATATTGACATGGTTGCTCACAAAACAAGTCGTGCTAACCGCATCCGCACAAAAACATTTAGGAAGATTTGAGTCGCTAAACATTGTTCTTGCAAGTTCCACTAATGCCCTATTCTTCCTTTCTACGACACCGTTTTTTTGAGGAGTCCTTGGTGCGGAAAAGTTTTGAGAGATTCCATTTTCTTCACAAAAATCTTCAAATGATGAGTTTTGGAATTCTCCACCATGGTCGCTTCTAATGGAGACTATTGAGAGTGACTTCTCGTTTTGAATTTGCTTGGCATACTTCTTGAATGCCTTGAAGGCATCACTTTTCTGCACTAAAAACGATGTCCATGTGTATCGAGAGAAATCATCAACAATAACTAAGGCATAAACGTTACCTCCGAAGTTTTTTGTTCTTGATGGACCGAAAAGATCCATATGTAACAATTGTAGTGGTCTTGAAGTAGATATAACTTTCTTGGATTTGAAGGATGTTTTGGTTTGTTTCCCTTTTTGACATGCGTCACAAAGCTTATCCTTGATGAACTTTATCTTCGGAAGACCAACAACTAGATCATGCTTTATTAATTTGTTTAAATGCTCCATGTGAATGTGAGCAAACCTCTTATGCCAAAGCCATGCCTCGTTGTTGTTTGCCATTAAGCACTTTACCTTCAAGTAAGAGTCATCAAAAGAAATCATGAAAATGTTATTAAATCTTTTACCTTTTAGCAAGAGGTCATGAGTGACTTCATGTTCTATCAAGCATTCCTCCTTTGTGAAGTTGATTCGGAACCCTTTGTCACACAATTGACTTATGCTAAGAAGGTTGTGTTTAAGGCCTTCCACATAAAAGACTTCTTCGATTATTGTATGAGGAGATGCACCAACGGTTCCAACTCCAAGAATCTTTCCTTTATTATCATCACCGTAAGTAACGTATCCTTTGGCCTTAAGTGATAGACTTGAAAATTTGTTGATGTCGCCCGTCATATGCTTTGAACAACCGCTATCGAGATACCATTAAGTAGAAGTTGTTTTTAAGCATACCTACAAAACAAAGTCAAGTATTGTTAGGTACCCAAATTGCTTTGGGTCCTTGGTAGTTAGTACCCTTTTCAATCCACACATAATGCCCTTTAGCAACACCAATGTTGCGCACATAGCAAGCATTAGGTGTATGGCCTTTGATTCCACAATAAAAACAAATAGGTTGAAATTGACTTTTATATCTAGGAAAATATTTTTGTTTCTTAATGATTCTTTTCTTTTTATGACTTTGATGCATAGTTTTAGAATTGTTAGTCTTTTCTTTAACAATTTGTTCATTAGCTTTTACGAAAACGGTTTCACTTGTGCTTGGTTTGGAAAACTTAGAATATCCTAAACCACTTTTGTCATTAGGATATCTTTGGTGCCTAAGAATTTCCTCCAAGCCAATTTGACCTTTTTCATATCTTTCTAAGACTCTTTTAAGTTGAACAATTTGAAAAGATAATGACTCACAATTTTTGCATACAAGGCTTTTTTTTTCATCCATTAATTTTTGTTTTTCATTTTCAATGTACTTTCCAAAAGATGTATTTTGTTCTTCTAAAGATAGTATTCGTTTCTTTTGGGATGAAATATTTTTGTACAAAGTCTTGCATTCTTTTAGAAGTTCATCTATGACTTATTGTGCATCATTTTCATAAATTGAAAAGTTGCTACTAACCTCGTCATTTTCTTCATCTGAGTGATGTGAAGCCATTAGAGCCATATTTTCGCATTCATCGCTTTCCGATTCCGATGAGGAACTAACTTCATTATCGTTCCAAGCAACATAAGCCTTTTTATTCTTGAAATCCTTCTTGCCTTTGAATCCTCCTTTCTTTTCAAGTCTTGGACAATCTGGCTTTATGTGACCTTGCTTCCCACATTCATAACATGTGACTTCTTGAATCGATGTGGATGCATCCTTCTTCCTGAAATGTTTATTCTTTTTAGGAAAAGTGGAATTTTTATTTTTGTTAAAAAACTTACCAAGCTTCTTAACAAGAAGCATGAAGTTCTCATCTTCGTAAGTCTCGTCATCTTTGTCATCCTTCGTGTCAATCTTCAAGGAAATTCCTTTGGACTATTTCTCTTGACTTTCGTGCTTCTCGAGCCTTCCAAGTTCCAATTCGTGCTCTTGAACTTTTCCAAATAGAGATGCGGATGTCATTGTTGAGAGACTCTTCTTTTCCGAAATAGCGGTCACTTTCGGTTGCCATTCCCTTGTCAAGGATCTTAGGACTTTCAAGTTGAGATCGTCGTTGGTGAAGGTCTTTGTAGCGGTAAAATCGTGAGTGTAAGTTATTGATTAACTTAACTCGATAAAACACAGAGTCGCCACCGCGCTTTTCTTTATTTCCGAAAGGAAAAAGGTAAAAGAACGAATAAAAACCTAGGAATCTAAAAGCAAAAGCTAAAAGAAATAAACAGAGAATGGGTAAGGGGATTGGTTACGAACCGGGAAGGTTTTAGGCACCCGACTCGTCCGTGGTACTCCACGGGAGCCTTTTAAAATACTTATTGCTTTTTGGTCTGAAATTGGTTTGTTTAAAAAGATGGAAGAGATGAGAAGAAGAATATTGTTTTAATGATTTTGTGTTTGATAAGGTTTTAACGCCTTATGCCTACGTACCCACAAAGTGCAATGCGAGATCAAAACCACGTAGTTCGTGGTACAAAATTTGAAAAGAACAAATGGGTTGAATTGATTTTAGAATGTAGAGATAAGTCGTCATCCCTTAGCGAATAATTCCGCTAGAAAGGATGAATCATATCTAAACATGTGAAAAAGAAAAGGTGCACAAAGGCACAAAAACAATTGAGTGGGTTTGCATTTTTTAAAGTATGTAAGAAAATGGTTTTTGATATATTTACATGACTTAACATTTGTTTAAAAAATAAAGTGAAAAGTTTAAAAATCGCTTGACATAAGTCAAGGTTTGTTTATGAAAGTGTTTGAAGTTTAGAAAACAAGAAGGTTTTGAAATAGGAAGAAGTTTTGAAAATTAAAGAACGGGGAGGAGACGAAGAGACTAGTCCTAATACTTGAATTAAAAGCTAAGGAAAGAGTTTACCAAACCATAATATGCACAATTCTTCAAAGATCGGAACTTCCTCTTCAAAGGCTAATGAAATCACTTGAGGCCGAGGTTTCTAATCCATTCCAACTTGAGCAAGGGGAAAGTATCTTAAAGTCTAAGTCCATTCTCCAAAAAGCTCGGGATAGTAACCATTAGTCCACAATTAGAAGTCACAAGTCTTTTAAGTGTTCAATCCTTTATTAAGTGTTTTGATATCCAAATGGACAAAATAAAAACAAGCACAATATGAATATAAACAAGCACAATATGAATATAAACAAATGATATATGATATTATATGGTAAAGCATAATAAAGAGATAAGGGAGCAAGAGATTAAAATAAAAGGATAAGGTGCGAGAGATTAAATTTAAACAATTATATTCACAATATTATAATATTTACAATATAAGGTGGTATGATGAACTTAATCAAGCACAACCACAACAAGGAAAATAAAATCGAGGCAACCGGATCCAAGTGGATCTTAATTCGAATCGGGACAACTGTAGGTCTATGTTAAGCAATCGCCGAGTAATTTACGGAGTAATTACCCTACAAATGAGGCTGGCCACCACTAATTAAAGTGGAAAATATTCGTGTTAATACATGTTAGAGAAACGATATAATGGATCGTTCTCCGAAAACATGCCACACTAAAAGAAAAAGGAAGGTCTAATCTTAATCGAGATTTTCGTTGAATTTCATCGAAAAGCAACCTATCACGATCTCAAAGTATGGAGAATGATCCAAATGATCATTCATCCATAGATTTGAAATAATGAAGATTAAACCTAATCGGAAATCAACAATCTACGAATCGGAAGATTGTCATCGACCAAAAGAAAATAAAAAGATGAAGAAAATGGATCCAAAATTAGATCCATAAAAGAATTCAAAATATTTTTTAAATCATTTTCTAAAATCTTTTTCTAAATTGTTTTCTAAAATGCTCTTAAAATATTTTTTCCAAATCTTTTTCTAAAACATTTTTAAAATACTCTTTAAATCAAAATATTTAAAACTCCATTCTAAAGAAAATAAAAGTTAAATAATAGAAAAGAATTTAAGAAAACAAAAGAGAGGGAGGGGAAGATAGATCCACGGGTGTGGATAGTAATGGTTCCATGCTTATAAGCCCAAAATCCATGCATTCTTTCTTATTTAAAAAATAAATAAATAAAACAGAATTAAAATAAATAAGAAAAAGAAAGAAGAAACAAGGTCTTCTTCTTCTCCAAACGCAACACGAACAACAAACAGGGCAAGAAAAACAAAGTCAATCCCGCAGCCTCACCTTCACGATTCAAACAAAGAACAATCAATCTCTCTTCTCCTTCCGCAAATGGATCAATACCTCTCCTTCTTCTTCTCAATTTCTTTTTCGGATCTCACTCTTGCTCTTCTTCTTTCAAGCATAAATTAGAGATTAATTA
Source organism: Lathyrus aphaca (assembly GCA_963966055.1). NCBI lineage: Eukaryota > Viridiplantae > Streptophyta > Magnoliopsida > Fabales > Fabaceae > Lathyrus > Lathyrus aphaca. The sequence continues at coordinate 429,945,688 of OZ014523.1, read as the reverse complement.
GGGTGAAATTGATTTGGGATTAGAAGAATTTGATTGAAGAAATTGAAGAAAAATTTGGAGAGCGGTTTAAGAGGCTTTTTAAGCTTGATAATGGAAGAAGAAAGGGGGTCTTTAAATAGGAGAATGAGGTGAAGAGATGTGAGGGTTTCCTTTTTCTCGTGACGAAATGCGTTTTATGCTTTGTGTTTGCGTTTCGGTGACACTGTATTCTCGTTCTCTTTGCGTTTTCACTTCCATTTTGTTTTTTGGATTTTGATCTGCGTTTTATTTGTTTTTCTTATGCGTTTTGGTGTGTGAATCTGTTGCGGCTAAGGCTTGAAGCAAGTTGTTGAGAGCTTGAGCTGTTGAAAATTGTTTGCGGCATATTGTTTTTGTTGTTCACATGGCTTACGGCGTGAGCTTGCTGCTGTTGGCATATTGGCTTCGTGTGGCTGTTGCTTGGACTAGGCGTATGGCTGGAGTTTGCGGCTTGATATTGGATGCGGCGAAGTGAAATTGTTGCTTGTTGCTTCGGCTTGCAAATTGTTCACGCATGAGGCTTTGGCTGGGACTTGTTGTGCTGTGTTGTTTGGAAGCTGAAGCTTGTAGCTGCGTTGGCCTGGCTTGCAGATTGAAGGCTTGTGATAGATTTTGTGAGGCAAGTCAGCTGATTGTGAAAAGGCCTACGGGAAAGGCATGTTGGGCCTGGTGTTTTGCTTGGGGACGCGTGAAGCTAGTTGCTTTGGCAAGTGTGTTGTACTTGGCTTGGATGCTTTCGGCTGAGTTTTGTGCAGCATGATGTGAGCTTGTATTTTTTTTGCTTGGGGAATTGGTGCCTGTAGCAAGAGTGGGCCAGAGGTTGTAAATTGACTTGGCAAGTGTTAGGCAAGTTGTAGTCTTAGCTATTGGGCTTTGTTGTATGTGATAAGTTTTGCTTGCAAAATGCTTTTGTTGATTGGCTTATTATTTTTTTAATTGGTGTGGTTGTAGTGTGGTTTGGAAAAAATATAATATGGGCCTATGATTAATATAAATTGAATAGCAATAATAATGTTGGATATTTGGAATAAAAAAAATGGAAATTGATGGATTATAGAATAAAAACAATGGGATTTGATGTGAGATAGATGGAAATTATGAATTGAATATAAAAAAATGGTTAAAAGTGGATAGAATGAAAGGAAATAAACGAGATAAATCAGATGACAACAAAAAATCGAAATATGAATGGTTGTGGATAATAAGAAAAATGGATATGAATGAAAGAAATAATTGAAATGGATAATGGATAAGAATACAAGACATGGATAAAAAAATGAATAAGGAGGATATTGAATTATCAAAATAAATCGGGTGAAAACGGATAATGAAGAATGATTATAGAAAATGTAATAAAGGATGAATAAATGGATACAAAAAAAAAGGTTTAATTGGAAAGAAAAAATGGATAAAGAAATGATTTTCAAGCCCACAACCAACCTCTGATTTTTTTTCACAAGCCTCTGATGAAATGAATACAGCCAATCACAGAACCACTGATCAATTTGCCAATTCAACCCTAGCCACTGAAATCGTCTGAAAACTTCCCTGATAATTCGAAACCAAGCTGAGGAAAATAAATCCTCAGATGAATCGCAGATGAACTGATGAACCGATGAACTGATAAACACTGAAGATTCAAACCAAACTTCGCATAAAACACAGCCTGATAACTGATGATCAAACCAAACTTCGCACAAGAAACACTGTCTGACAAACACATTTGTACTTTGAAAACGCATTGCCTGATGAATGAACTACTGGCACACACAACTGGCAGTCGAAACAATTTATCTGATGGTTTGACCAATATTAGGTCAAACATTCACTTGAAATCGAATTGTGACTGAACAAACGCATCTGATTTAAAATCATTGCCCCATCTTTGAACACCTGCAACACAGAGAAGAAGAAGAAAACTGCAACATATTTTTTGTATTTTGGTTAGTGATCAGTAAATATAAACAAATAATGAGATGAAAACAGTGGTGATCCCTTGCGAAGCATAGACCCTATATCTGAGAAGAAACTCGAAGGCCAGTGCGATCTTGTTTGATATGCAAAATGCAGATGAAATGCGAAGAAACCTTAGGGCAAAAATTAGGGTGTTACAGCTGCCCCTATTTAAGTTTCTTCAATCCGGAGATATGAAGATTGACATCTTCGTCTCTACAAGATGGGAGAGACTTAAATACAGAAAACCCAATTTTTTTCCTAAAAGAACAAATGATATGATATGAATATGATATGCAAGTCCAAGATCTCTGTGGGGAAAATATGACCACCAGAGGGAAGCAAAAACTTTGGGACACAGAAGAAAATCCTGCCGGGGAAAAAGCAACAGATAACAAAAGAGTTACTAGGAAAATAAATCACTGGATAACAAACTCCACTTGGGAAAAGATATGAAATAATCAAGAACAACATTCGACCAGGGAAAGATACACACCCTGCCAGGAATATCAATCAAACAAAGTAATCGAGTCCAGAAATGGAGAAATACTGAGTTGGAAAAGAATCATCAACTACCTGATTTACTGTGTAGGAAATACAACAGACTCGACTATCGATTTACTGGATAGGAGCAAAATACGGAGGGATAACCTCAATTACCTTTTTACTGGGTAAGAAATAAAGGACTCGACTATCGATTTACTGGATAAGAATATGATCATCTACCTGATTTACTGGGTAGGAACTCAATCAAATGGAAACAATTTCTATTACCTTTTTACTGGGTAAGAGGAAGAAATCTCGACTACCGGATTTACTGGGTAGGAGTACAAGTAAAAGAACTTGATCAATTTGATAATATTACCCACTATCGATTACTGATAGCTTAATTCCAAAATAAATAATACTCAAGCTGGAGAAAATATTGCCCACTACCAAACAATGATAGCTTAATTCCAAAGCAATACAGAGGACCAAAATTCAATCCAAGCACAAATTGGAAAGAAACGGTCAAACAAGACTCATCCAGAGGAGGAAATATCTCAACTGGGGAAAATTCCATCCAGATAATAAACTGGGGAGGAAACTGAATCGACATCATCCACGAGAAAAAAACTCAGTGGGGAATTAGAAAGGATTAACTCTTTCTGCTTAATGGTCGACACTCTAAACTTGAGAGGAATACGACACACACACTCTGTGGGGAAAGTCCACACCAAAGAGCAGAGAATAATGATAAACGCAGGAATTCAAGTAAATAATGCTATGCTTATGCGTATGAATATGCTTATGAATATGCTGACAAAACAGACATAAGGATAAGAAACAGGTGACATGAACACCACAACAACCGGATACTCGGCTAATCCCAAGGCAAAAATGCAGGGAAACATGCTGGAGATTCAATCTGAAATCTGCAGGGGAATATCATAAGCCATCAAAGGAATAAAATCCTGCTACAAGGCTCAAATCATGATAAAACAACATCTGCTAGGAATATCATCCTGCTGAGGAAAGGTAATAATCTGCTGAGGATGGAAATAATCTTGATAAAAAATCAAACTTCACGAGGAATAACTGTCATACAACTCCTGCTCCACCTGGGGATAAAATGCAAGACTTGCTAAAAAAATCACATAGGAACCTGCTGGAAATCAACACATGCATACCTACTGAGGATCCATATGGGGATATCAGAAGTTAACATCATAGCCAAAACACAGTTACGAGGGATTTTAAATCAATACCCAACATCGGGTAAAAGAAAACCTCTAAACTGACCGCTATATCAATACTTCTATATTCAAAGATGCAAACAAATCAAGCTGAGGAACTAGAACTCAGCTGGGGATTCCCAATACTTCTCAAGATAACTTGTTGAGGAAGAAATCAACACTCAGCTAGGGATTCTCTTAAAAACATCCCTTCCAACAACTCTTCTGGGGAATACATACAATCTCTGTCATGCTTATTGTTGGGGAACAAAACATCATTAACATCAATCTATCAAGACTATCCAGGAACTTTGCATGGACACAACCGAATCAAACCCTGCTTAGGGAGAGACAAGTTGCACACATCCAGACTTTACCATTCTTGGAATCACTATCGATATCCTTTCTTTGTTCATATATCAAAAGAAAAATGTTTTTAAAATCTTCAAATATTAAATTTATTAAATTTGTTTCAAGAATCATCATCAACAATAAATTGAAATTTTGTAAACAGAAACAACATAAAGAATTGCAAACAATTGGATAAAAGCTCAAATTCATTGATAGAATGGTAGTCAGCAAATGGCATGACTCCATGGATTATTACAAGTTTGAAAAATGGTAAATACATGGAAAAGGGCTACATTGGAATACAATGATCACTATTCTCCCTATCAACTTTGAACTCCATTGTGTCCGAAACTTCAGTCAAGGATGAGTGAATAAGAATCTTTGATGAATAATTCTTCTGAGGGGTAGAATCTGAAATCCTCGGTTGCTACAAGTGATCCAGTCTGTCGACGCAGTTACTTGCCATGATCCCTAACTTTTTCCTAGATTTCCCTTTCGGGTTTTCAATCTACCGGGATAATTATTTCTGTTTATGTCTCTAATTTTTGCCTGGACCGCCCTTTCGGGTTTTCAATCCACCGAGACGCTCATTTTTGCCTAAGCTGCCCTTTCGGGTTTTCAACTTAGCGAGCTGTTCTTTTTATTTTTTTAGGCGAAGTATTTCTTGACTGCATCCGCATTCACAGGACGAGTGATCTCCTCACCATCCATAGTTGCAAGAATTAATGAACCGCCAGAGAAGGCTTTCTTAACAACATATGGGCCATCATAGTTCGGAGTCCACTTGCCCCGAGAATCTTTAAGGAAAGACTGAATCTTTTTGAGCACGAGGTCGCCTTCTCTGAATACACGAGGTTTGACCTTTTTATCAAAAGCTTTCTTCATTCTTTGCTGGTACAACCGACCATGACATAAAGCTGTTATTCTCTTTTCTTCAATCAAATTCAAATGATCAAATCTACTCTGACACCATTCAGCCTCAGTCAACTTGGCTTCCATCAGAACTCTCATTGATGGGATCTCAACTTCGACGGGGAGCACTGCTTCTGTACCATAAACAAGTGAGAAAGGGGTTTCCCCTGTTGAAATGCGGATAGATGTACGATACCCATGCAAAGCAAAAGGGAGCATCTCATGCCAGTCCTTGTATGTCACAACCATCTTCTGAATGATCTTCTTAATATTCTTGTTCGCAGCTTCAACAGCCCCATTCATCTTCGATCTATAAGGAGAGTAATTATGGTGTTGAATCTTGAAATCTTCACAAAGCTCTTTCATCATCTTATTATTCAAGTTCGAACCATTATCAGTAATAATTCTATTCGGAACACCATATTTGCAGATAATATTATTCTTGATAAACCGAACCACAACTTGCTTGGTCACATTAACATACGATGCCGCTTCCACCCATTTGGTGAAGTAGTCAATTTCCACAAGAATAAAATGATGTCCATTCGAAGCCTTGGGTTCAACCATGCCAATCATATCAATTCCCCACATAGAGAAAGGCCATGGGGAAGAAATCACATTGAGATAAGCTGGTGGCACATGAATCTTATCAGCATACACCTGACACTTATGGCACTTTTTCACATACTTGCAACAATCAGATTCCATTGTCAGCCAATAGTAACCTGCTCTCAACATCTCTTTAGCCATTGCATGCCCATTGGCATGAGTGCCAAAAGATCCTTCATGAATTTCTTTCATCAACATGTCTGCTTCGTGTCTATCCACGCATCTGAGCAAGACCATGTCAAAATTTCTCTTGTAAAGCACACTTCCATTCAAGAAGAAATTGCCTACCAATCTCCTCAAAGTCCTCTTATCTTTATCAGATGCCCCAAGCGGGTATTCTTGACTCTAGAGAAAACATTTAATATCATAATACCAAGGCTTGTCATCATGGACCTCTTCAACTGCAAACACATGGGCTGGTCTTTCAAGTCGCATCACACTGATCATGGGAACATCATTCCACTGGTGCACTTTTATCATAGAAGCTATGGTTGCTAAAGCATCTTCCATCTGGTTCTCATCACGAGGAATATAATGGAACTCAACTTTGGTGAAGAAAGTTGATATCTTCCTGGCATAATCTCTATAAAGGATCAAGTGGGGTTGATGAGTTACCCACGTGCCCTAAATCTGATTAATCACCAAGGCAGAATCTCCGTATACATCAAGATGTTTAATTCTCAGATCAATAGCTTCTTCAAGACCCATAATGCAGGCTTCATACTCAGCTTCATTATTGTTACAAGGAAAAGTCAATCTTGCGGCAAAAGGAATATGTGAACCATGGGGAGTAATGATCATTGCCCCAATTCCTCTTCCGCGTGCATTCACGGCACCATCAAAAACTAAACCCCATCGAGATCCAGGCTTCGGCCCTTCCTCAATAAAAGGTTCATCACAATCTTTTGCTTTCAGAAACATCACATCTTCATCTGGAAAATCAAACTTGATTGGTTGGTAATCATCAATCGGTTGATGTGCCAAATAGTCAGCTAAGATACTACTTTTTATAGCTTTTTGAGTTCGATACTCGATATCATATTCTGATAATAACATTTGCCAACGAGCAATCCTCCCAGTTAAAGCAGGCTTTTCAAAGATATACTTGATTGGATCCATTTTAGAGATCAACCAAGTTGTATGATTCAGCATATACTGGCGAAGATGCTTTGCAGCCCAAGCTAAGGCACAACAAGTTTTTTCAAGCATGGAATACCGAGACTCACAATCAGTGAATTTCTTACTCAAGTAGTAAATTGCATGTTCTTTTCTTCCAGATTCATCTTGCTGACCAAGCACACAACCCATGGAATCTTCCAACACAGTCAAGTACATGATCATCGGTCTACCTTCCACCGGAGGAGACAAAATAGGAGGTTCGAGCAGATATTATTTAATACTTTCAAACGCCTTCTGGCAATCATCTGTCCAGACGCAACCTTTATCTTTCCGAAGCAGCTTGAAAATCGTAGCACATGTGGCAGTCATGTGAGAGATAAACCTTGAGATATAATTCAAGCGGCCCAAGAATCCTCTTACTTGCTTTTCGGTTCTTGGAGCAGGCATTTCCTGAATAGCTTTCACTTTATCAGGATCAACTTCGATGCCTCTTTGGCTGACAATGAAACCTAGCAACTTTCCAGAACGTACACCAAAAGTGCACTTGTTCGGATTCAAACGAAGCTTATACTTCCTTAATCTCTGAAACAACTTCAGCAAATGTTCAATATGATCCTCTTCAGTCCTCGACTTGGCGATCATATCATCAACATATACTTCAATTTCTCTGTGCATCATGTCATGGAAAAGTGTGGTCATAGCTCTTTGGTACGTCGCACCAGCATTCTTCAATCCAAAGGGCATCACTCTGTAGCAGAATGTTCCCCATGGTGTAATAAATGTGGTATTTTCCATGTCCTCGGGTGCCATCTTTATTTGATTATAACCGGAAAATCCGTCCATAAAAGAGAACACATCAAACTTAGCCGTATTATCTACCAACATATCAATGTGTGGCAATGGAAAATCATCTTTCGGACTGGCTTTGTTCAGATCTCTGTAATCAACGCACATTCGGAATTTTCCGTCTTTCTTCGGAACAGGAACAATATTGGCCACCCATTCAGGATAAGTTGACGTCACAAGAAAACCGACATCAATCTGCTTTTGAACCTCCTCTTTGATTTTTACTGCCATGTCTGGATGAGTTCTTCTTAGCTTCTACTTCACAGGTGGACATTCAGGCTTCAGCGGCAATCTATGCTCCACAATATTAGTATCGAGACCTGGCATGTCTTGATAAGACCAAGCAAATACATCAACATATTCTCTGAGAAGCTCTACAATCCTCTTCTTAACATCAGGACCAAGCAATGCTCCAACTTTGACTTCTTTCTTTTCATCTTCAGAACCTAAGTTGACCATCTCTATAGACTCTCCATGAGGCTGAATAATCTTCTCCTCGTGCTCAAGCAACCGAGAAATTTCATCAGGAATCTCTTCATCATCCTCTTCCTCAGCTTCAAACACAGGGAATTCAAAGTTGGGAGAGGGCATAGGATCATTGTTTTCAATGGGTTTATCAATCAATCTGCACAATGATTTTATTTTTATTTTAGAACATGAACAAAAAGTGCAAACATTATGCAGATAAGCAATTATTATATTTTGGGTTTTTTATGTTACCATTTTTCAGAATAAAGCAAAAATGAAAAAACACATATGGAAATAACAAAATAACATTTTATTGATGATGATCAAATTTGAAACAAAGCCCGACAAACATCACTTTCACCTTGGGCAGAGTGAAAGGATTTTTTGAAAGAAAATAAAAACAAATTGCTTTGAGGAATGAACAATAAAGGGAACATCAACAGTGATCCAATTCTGGCAAATCTTTCCATGCGTAACAAAGTCAAACATTTCTTTGTCTTTATCATCATCAATGATGGCAGCAGTAGAATGATCATTGATAAATCCAGCACTTCGGAAGCCTTCTTGAATAGTCTTTGGATCTTTGATAACTGCACCTGGTGCAAAGCCGATACCAAAACCTTCCTTGTTGTCTACAGCATCAATAATTCGCCCCCAACCATCAGACCGGCCAGCTTCAATCACTCGCAGAGCATCCTTGAAAGAGGACATGGGCATGGTATTCTTGTTAGCAACATTATCCACGACAGAAAGAGCTTGAAACGAAGTTCCCACCTCTTCCTCAGCATCAATATAAGAAAAAGAAGACAAATTGCTCACAAGCATGGCCCTCTCATCTTCAATGGTCACCAATTTACCCTCTCTTACAAACTTCAACTTCTGATGAAGAGTGGATGTCACAGCTCCTGCCTCGTGGATCCATGGTCTTCCGAGGAGACAGCTATATGCGGGACGTATATCCATTACTTGAAAAGTAATCTTGAATATAAATGGTCCGATAAGAATAGGAAGATCCACCTCTCCAATCACTGTCTTCTTCGACCCATCGAAAGCTTTAACAATAATCCCACTGTGCCTCATGGGAGCACCTTGAAACGCAAGCTTTGATAAAGTCAATTTTGGCATAACATTCAAAGACGATCTGGTATCCACTAGCACCTTAGATAAAGCATCTTCTTGACAATTCACCGAGATGTGCAACGCCAGGTTATGATTTCTTCCTTCTTCAGGCAGATCATCATCACAGAAGCTTAAATTGTTGCAAGATGTGATATTCGCTACAATACTATCAAATTGATCAACAGTCACATCATGGTCAACATAAGCTTGATCCAGAATCTTCTGCAATGACTGCCTATGAGCCTCAGAACTCATCAAAAGAGACAAAACTGATATCTTCGAGGGAGTTTGCAATAACTGCTCAGAAATGTTATACTCACTCTTCTTTATCAACTTTAGCACCTCATCATCACTATTACCAGCTTGGCCCGAGTGGGCAACAACATCCATAATCTGCTTACTTGCACTTGTATCTTCAACTCTCCTCGGAGGGTCTGAAGCATACACTCTACCACTTCGGGTGACCTTCGTTACATCCGCAATGCTAACCACAGACTTTGGAGTAGGAAGATGAACTTCCCTACCATTTTCTATCATCATAGCATTATACCGGTACGGAACAGCTTTGTCAGACTCATATGGCATTGGACCAGGCACATTAATCACCAATGGAGTAACAGCAGTCTTGCGACTATCACAAGAAATAACCACCCTTTCAGGAGCAACCCTCTCAGGAAGATTGAACTGAGGCATAATGACATTCACTTCATTTTCATATTCATCTCTTTTTGCTGTTACTTCGATCAGCTTATCATCCATCATCTTTTGAATATCTCTCTTAACAATCACGCAACCACGAGGATTCACCGAGCAGATACAACATCCAGCATAATCGTGATCAATATCGTGATATTCACTCAAGAAAGCATGCATCTCCACCAAAGATCTTCAGATATGACGGACTTCATAAATCTTGAACAACCCAGGACAACCAGCAACCATATTCACAGAGGCATTACCATGCTTCGGCAACGGATTCTTCTGCACATTTGGATTAACATCATTGAAATACAGGACATTGTTCCTCATCAACTTCTGTACTTCAAACTTCAACGGATAACAATTCTCAACATCATGCCCCGGGGCACCTTGATGAAAAGCACAACGAGCCTCTGGCTTATACCACCATGGAATAGTCTCTGGAACTGGAGGTGGAGGACGAGTTTGCACAAGATTCTTCGCAATCAAAGACGGAAGCAAGTCCACATACGGCATCGGAATAGGATCAAAACTTGGTTTAACTCGAGCTTGTTGATTACCACCTTGTTGCACAGAAGGTTGCTGATAACGGGTTTGGAACTTTGGAATAGCTGGCATAGCTGGAGCCACGTTAATCATCGGTGTTACTGAAGCCACATGCTGCGAATGGTGATTCCCACGACTGTGAGGCCTTCTATAACTTTCACGGGATATTGCATTAGTCTCATTTTCTTTCTTTTTCCCGAAATTGAACCTTCTAGAGCTTGAACCATTACCATTTTCTTGACTTAATCGTCCCTCACGGACACCTTCTTCTAAACGCATACCCATGCTCACCATTTCAGTGAAATCGGAAGGAGCGCTTGCTATCATCCTCTCGTAATAAAAAGAACCCAACGTCTTCAAGAAAATCTTCGTCATTTCTTTTTCTTACAACGGAGGAACAATTTGAGCTGCCAGCTCTCTCCATCACTGCGCATATTCTTTAAAAGTCTCTTTGTCCTTCTGGGACATAGCACGAAGTTGATCTCTATCAGGAGCCATATCAACATTGTACTTATACTTCCTCACAAAAGCTTCTCCCAAATCATTGAAGGTCTTGATTTGGCTATTATCCAGACTCATATACCACCTCATAGGCGCACCGGTCAAACTGTCCTGGAAATAGTGGATCAGCAGCTTATCATTATCAGTCTGAGTAGACATCTTCCTAGCATACATCGTCAGATGGCTCAACGGACAAGTGTTGCACTTGTACTTCTCAAACTCAGGCAACTTGAATTTGTAAGGAACTTTAACATTCGGGACCAGACAAAGGTCATAAGCATCTTTTCTGAACAAATCCTTATGCTTCAAAGCTCTCATCTCCCTCTGGATCTCAACAAAGCGTCCTTGGAAGTCATCAAGTCTTTCAGCAACTCCAGCACCTTCACTGGGCTCAGCATGGTAAATCATTTCATCATGGTGTGGAATATTGTGCACCACAGGCGGTACAGTAGTCACAATTGGAGGAAGAGTAGTCCAAACTGGTGGTGGGAGAGTATTAAATGCAGCAGTCTCCTGATGATGAGGAGGACGATATCCAGCAGGAATAAAGTCAACGGGCATGCCCCAAGGTGTGCTAGCAGGCACACGATAGCGAGGAGAGATAACAGTCTCAACAGGAACTGATGCGGTAACAACCTCGAATATGACAGTATTCTGAACAGGAGAAGGAGGTGGCTGATTCTGAGCAGCCACCAAATTTTCCATAATAGCAGTCACTCTTTCCAAGCTTTCCCTCAGATAAGTAACCTCTTCGCGCAGCTCGCGATTCTCTTGTTGCAAAGTATCCATCACTCTTCTTCGATTAGCTCGAGTATCGAAACGGTGAGTCAGCTTGACAGGAACACTGAATGAAGACCAAGAAACAACAATAAGATCCCTGGAGAACACTCAAAAAGCAAGACAAATGCAAGTATGATGCATGCTATGCATATGCAAATGCAAAGATTTCAAAGGATTATAAGTTAACTTGCAATATTCATAAAGAGAAATTTTTGAAATACTTAAAAACTCATTCTCATTAATATCAAAGTGAGGATTACAAATGAAGTACAAACATCAATAATCCTAATACATAAGAGCAAGAGTAAACTAAGCCTAGGGAATCATATCCGAAAAAGTCCCGAATCCTGGCTGATACTTCATACGAATCCTCTTGATCTCACTCTTGTACCGCTCTTCCATATCTTCCTTATCTTTCACTAACTTGTCGACAATGGCCTTCCAAGCACCGGAAGTAGGAGGAATAGTAGCTGGAGTACTAGAGGAAAATAAATCCTCTCTCGGCCTCTTCGTGACGTGCCGCTCAAGTAGCTCAATAAGATCATCCTTCTCCTTAAGCTGCTCCTGCATAGTAGTCCTCTCGAGTAACCATTCTTCCTTCTCTTTCTTCATCTTCTCTAACTCTTCTTGAAGAACCAACTTCTCATCAATGGGAGGAAGAAAAGCAGACAAAGGCAATATGGGAAACATAGGCTCCTCAGGTGGATAAGGCATCTTGAGCTTGGAAGCTCTAGATCGAACCCACTGAATATAACAATCAGAAGGAGGAAGGTGTTGTCTACCCAATTGACCTCTCTCTTTCCTATGAACAACATGCCAAGAGTGAGCAATCCTTTTCTTCATTTCCACATGTTCGGCACCATTAAGAAAGAAGAAACGGGATAAGGAAAGACTGTTTGGTAGGTCCTTCAAACAATAATCGAATTGTCGTCTAGCCAGAATGGGGTTGTAGCTAATTCCCCCACGTGTACCAAGAAGAGGTACATTAGGAAGTTCTCCACAACTATCAATAAGAACTCCAGTGTCATGATGAGAACTATACCATGTCATGTCCTTATGAGAAAGCGACATCAACCTTTGAGACCATCTTCGATTCTCTCTATTGTCCTTGAAGACATCCGACTTCGGTAGGTGCGAAATAAACCACCTATAAAGAAGAGGTGCACAACAAACAATCTCTCCATCACCTTTGGAGGTCCTATAATGAAAATAATGATACATATCTCCAAGTAAGGTAGGAATCGGGTTCTTCTTCAAGAAGATCTGAATAGCATTCTCATCCACAATACCATCCAAGTTCGGAAACAAGACAATCCCGTAAATAAGCAAAGCAAGAATAGTCTCAAATGCATCCTTATGACCCAAAGTAAGTGAAGTAGAAGCCTTTCCCATCAAGAACTTAGCATTAATACCACGAACACTCCCCTTTGGAAGAAACTTCCCATTAAGATCGGACTCTTTAAGAAAAAGTGCTTTGGCGATGACCTTGATAGTAAGCTCCTTCTCTAAACCAGTGAAAAGAAACTCCTTGTCCAGAATAGGCAAACCTAACCAATGAGAATACTCCTCCAAAGTCGGCACAAGCTGATAATCCGGAAAGGTGAAACAATGGTGCAACGGGTCATAGAACTGAGCCAAAGTAAGGAGAATCCCCTCAGGCACATCGGTATCCAACATATACAAAAGCTTCCCATGACCTCTTCGGAACTCTTGGGTATCAACAACCAAAGCTCCTAGCTTTCTCAACTCTACAGCATTAGGATTCTTGAAAGTGTACTTCTTTGTGTTCCTTCTTTCAAAAGTCATAGCCATGGACATCTGAAATTTTGCAAAAGTTCCTTATAAGTCCTTTGAAATCTTACGAACAATGCTCATGAATGTATGATGGCATGTATGCAACAAACACAAACAAGATCACACAAGGCACACGGGCTTAGGTTCCGAGTCACGAGCATGAAGTCAAGGTAACAGAACACCAACCCAAACAGGTAGTACTAAGGTTTTGTCTTCATTGTACCTGCAAGAAACCAAAAGGGTGCTAACAGAGGTGCCCGGAGTTATCAGCCATCTTTAGAATATCATCGGTACGTTGGATTACTCCCCAACCGATAACATTCTTAAAATAGACCTCGTCCGAGTGTAGTATCGCGTGACAACTGCCTTAGGTTTATACCCAGACAGCTTCCGCACTACGTTCCTAAATTGGCTTAGATGGGTTAAGGGTTCTAAGGTCCTCAGTATGATCAGCTCAAGGTCGGAAAATAATGCCACGTACGATTACTCGTCATGACATTGATAGTCCAAGAGAGCCTAACCGAGTGGAGATTATCAAATTGATATTGCTTTGGACTACTCCATCGCATATCGCTTCGAATATCGCCGTCCTATCATAAGTTTCAACTCAGATCCGGGTTAGAATCTATCTCACACAGAGGATCACCAAAACCGAAACAGAACAACCAAATAACAAACAAATCAAACCAAAGCAATAAATAAATCAAAGTAGGCTAAATCCGCTTAGAGATTACTCCCCAGCAGAGTCGCCACTTTTCTGTAGCGGTAAAATCGTGAGTGTAAGTTATTGATTAACTTAACTCGATAAAACACAGAGTCTCCACCGCGCTTTTCTTTATTTCCGAAAGGAAAAAGGTAAAAGAACGAATAAAAACCTAGGAATCTAAAAGCAAAAGCTAAAAGAAATAAACAGAGAATGGGTAAGGGGATTAGTTACGAACCGGGAAGGTTTTAGGCACCCGACTCGTCCGTGGTACTCCACGGGAGCCTTTTGAAATACTTATTGCTTTTTGGTCTGAAATTGGTTTGTTTAAAAAGATGGAAGAGATGAGAAGAAGAATATTTTTTTAATGATTTTGTGTTTGATAAGGTTTTAACGCCTTATGCCTACGTACCCACAAAGTGCAATGCGAGATCAAAACCTCGTAGTTCGTGGTACAAAATTTGAAAAGAACAAATGGGTTTTGAATTGATTTTAGAATGTAGAGATAAGTCGTCATCCCTTAGTGAATAATTCCGCTAGAAAGGATGAATCATATCTAAACATGTGAAAAAGAAAAGGTGCACAAAGGCACAAAAACAATTGAGTGGGTTTGCATTTTTTAAAGTATGTAAGAAAATGGTTTTTGATATATTTACATGACTTAACATTTGTTTAAGAAATAAAGTGAAAAGTTTAAAAATCGCTTGACATAAGTCAAGGTTTGTTTATGAAAGTGTTTGAAGTTTAGAAAACAAGAAGGTTTTGAAATAGGAAGAAGTTTTGAAAATTAAAGAATGGGGAGGAGATGAAGAGACTAGTCCTAATACTTGAATTAAAAGCTAAGGAAAGAGTTTACCAAACCATAATATGCACAATTCTTCAAAGATCGGAACTTCCTCTTCAAAGGCTAATGAAATCACTTGAGGCCGAGGTTTCTAATCCATTCCAACTTGAGCAAGGGGAAAGTATCTTAAAGTCTAAGTCCATTCTCCAAAAAGCTCGGGATAGTAACCATTAGTCCACAATTAGAAGTCACAAGTCTTTTAAGTGTTCAATCCTTTATTAAGTGTTTTGATATCCAAATGGACAAAATAAAAACAAGCACAATATGAATATAAACAAGCACAATATGAATATAAACAAATGATATATGATATTATATGGTAAACCATAATAAAGAGATAAGGGAGCAAGAGATTAAAATAAAAGGATAAGGTGCGAGAGATTAAATTTAAACAATTATATTCACAATATTATAATATTTACAATATAAGGTGGTATGATGAACTTAATCAAGCACAACCACAACAAGGAAAATAAAATCGAGGCAACCGGATCCAAGTGGATCTTAATTCGAATCGGGACAACTGTAGGTCTATGTTAAGCAATCGCCGAGTAATTTACGGAGTAATTACCCTACAAATGAGGCCGGCCACCACTAATTAAAGTGGAAAATATTCGTGTTAATACATGTTAGAGAAACGATATAATGGATCGTTCTCCGAAAACATGCCACACTAAAAGAAAAAGGAAGGTCTAATCTTAATCGAGATTTTCGTTGAATTTCATCGAAAAGCAACCTATCACGATCTCAAAGTATGGAGAATGATCCAAATGATCATTCATCCATAGATTTGAAATAATGAAGATTAAACCTAATCGGAAATCAACAATCTACGAATCGGAAGATTGTCATCGACCAAAAGAAAATAAAAAGATGAAGAAAATGGATCCAAAATTAGATCCATAAAAGAATTCAAAATATTTTTTAAATCATTTTCTAAAATCTTTTTCTAAATTGTTTTCTAAAATGCTCTTAAAATATTTTTTCCAAATCTTTTTCTAAAACATTTTTAAAATACTCTTTAAATCAAAATATTTAAAACTCCATTCTAAAGAAAATAAAAGTTAAATAATAGAAAAGAATTTAAGAAAACAAAAGAGAGGGAGGGGAAGATAGATCCACGGGTGTGGATAGTAATGGTTCCATGCTTATAAGCCCAAAATCCATGCATTCTTTCTTATTTAAAAAATAAATAAATAAAACAGTATTAAAATAAATAAGAAAAAGAAAGAAGAAACAAGGTCTTCTTCTTCTCCAAACGCAACACGAACAACAAACAAGGCAAGAAAAACAAAGTCAATCCCGCGGCCTCACCTTCACGATTCAAACAAAGAACAATCAATCTCTCTTCTCCTTCCGCAAATGGATCAATACCTCTCCTTCTTCTTCTCAATTTCTTTTTCGGATCTCTCTCTTGCTCTTCTTCTTTCAAGCACAAATTAGAGATTAATTAGGGTGAAATTGATTTGGGATTAGATGAATTTGATTGAAGAAATTTAAGAAAAATTTGGAGAGCGGTTTAAGAGGCTTTTTAAGCTTGATAATGGAAGAAGAAAGGGGGTCTTTAAATAGGAGAATGAGGTGAAGAGATGTGAGGGTTGCCGTTTTCCCGTGACGAAATGCGTTTTATGCTTTGTGTTTGCGTTTCGGTGACACTGTATTTTCGTTCTCTTTGCGTTTTCACTTCCATTTTGTTTTTTGGATTTTGATCTGCGTTTTATTTGTTTTTCTTATGCGTTTTGGTGTGTGAATCTGTTGCGGCTGAGGCTTGAAGCAAGTTATTGAGAGCTTGAGCTGTTGAAAATTATTTGCGGCGTATTGTTTTTGTTGTTCACATGGCTTACGGCGTGAGCTTGCTGCTGTTGGCATATTTGCTTCGTGTGGCTGTTGCTTGGACTAGGCGTATGGTTGGAGTTTGCGGCTTGATATTGGATGCGGCGAAGTGAAATTGTTGCTTGTTGCTTCGGCTTGCAAATTGTTCACGCATGAGGCTTTGGCTGGGACTTGTTGTGCTGTGTTGTTTGGAAGCTTAAGCTTGTAGCTGCGTTGGCCTGGCTTGCGGATTGAAGGCTTGTGATAGATTTTGTGAGGCAAGTCAGCTGATTGTGAAAAGGCCTACGGGAAAGGCATATTGGGCCTGGTGTTTTGCTTGGGGACGCGTGAAGCTAGTTGCTTTGGCAAGTGTGTTGTACTTGGCTTGGATGCTTTCGGCTGAGTTTTGTGCAGCATGATGTGAGCTTGTATTTTTTTTTTGCTTGGGGAATTGGTGGCTGCAGCAAGAGTGGGCCAGAGGTTGTAAATTGACTTGGCAAGTGTTAGGCAAGTTGTAGTCTTAGCTATTGGGCTTTGTTGTATGTGATACGTTTTGCTTGCAAAATGCTTTTGTTGATTGGCTTATTATTTTTTTAATTGGTGTGGTTTGGAAAAAATATAATATGGGCCTATGATTAATATAAATTGAATAGCAATAATAATGTTGGATATTTGGAATTAAAAAAAATGGAAATTGATGGATTATAGAATAAAAACAATGGGATTTGATGTGAGATAGATGGAAATTATGAATTGAATATAAAAAAATGGTTAAAAGTGGATAGAATGAAAGGAAATAAACGAGATAAATCGGATGACAACAAAAAATCGAAATATGAATGGTTGTGGATTATAAGAAAAATGGATATGAATGAAAGAAATAATTGAAATGGATAATGGATAAGAATACAAGACATGGATAAAAAAATGAATAAGGAGGATATTGAATTATCAAAATAAATCGGGTGAAAACGGATAATGAAGAATGATTATAGAAAATGTAATAAAGGATGAATAAATGGATACAAAAAAAAATGGTTTAATTGGAAAGAAAAAATGGATAAAGAAATGATTTTCAAGCCCACAACCAACCTCTGATTTATTTTTCACAAGCCTCTGATGAAATGAATACAGCCAATCACAGAACCACTGATCAATTTGCCAATTCAACCCTAGCCACTGAAATCGTCTGAAAACTTCCCTGATAATTCGAAACCAAACTGAGGAAAATAAATCCTTAGATGAATCGCAGATGAACTGATGAACCGATGAACTGATAAACACTGAAGATTCAAACCAAACTTTGCACAAAACACAGCCTGATAACTGATGATCAAACCAAACTTCGCACAAGAAACATTGTCTGACAAACCCATTTGTACTTTGAAAACGCATTGCCTGATGAATGAACTACTGGCACACACAACTGGTAGTCGAAACAATTTATCTGATAGTTTGACCAATATTAGGTCAAACATTCACTTGAAATCGAATTGTGACTGAACAAACGCATCTGAATTAAAATCATTGCCCCATCTTTGAACACCTGCAACACAGAGAAGAAGAAGAAAACTGCAACATATTTTTTGTATTTTGGTTAGTGATCAGTAAATATAAACAAATAATGAGATGAAAACAGTGGTGATCCCCTGCGAAGCATAGACCCTATATCTGAGAAGAAACTCGAAGGCCAGTGCGATCTTGTTTGATATGCAAAATGCAGATGAAATGCGAAGAAACCTTAGGGCAAAAATTAGGGTGTTACAGTCTTCCCGAGAGCAATCAAGTGATTTGTTAGATGAATGAATCTTTTTTGTAAGGCAACAATAGATTTCCCGGGCTGCATACGGAACATTTCATATTCTTGACTCAAAGTATTAAGCCTTGATCTTTTTACTTCTGTTGTTCCTTCATGTGTTTCTACCAAGGTATCCCAAATCTCCTTTGCCGATTTGCATTGTGATACGCGGAAGAACTCGTCCATACTGAGAGAACTTTGGAGTATGTTGATTGCCTTCTTCTCATTTAGGATCTTCTTCCTATCATCTTCATCATAAGTATTCTTTAACTTTGCGGTTCCAACGCCATTAATCACGTTGACAGGATTATGAGGACCTTCTTCGATCGTTTCCCATATGCCTTCTCCTTGGGCTTCAAGATGTGCTTTCATTATGATTTTCCAAAAATCAAAGTATTCGCCGGAGAAGAGTGAAGGCTTGTTGCTACTTCCACCATCTTTGAAAACAGGATTCAAGTTTGCGGAAGCCATACAGGATCTTGTAGGAACAGGTTACCTAAACCTACTCTGATGCAAATTGTAGTTTCAAAGTATGCCTAAGAGGGGGGTGAATTAGGAGTTATAAAACTTTTCAACTATTTTCGTTGATGGATGGATTTATCTTTTGCTTGATTATGGGATAAAAGCTATAAAGCGAGAAAGTAAAAGAGACAGGGAAAATTATCCTATTTTCCTTCACAATCCGAAGGTACATCCAGTCCTCTTTCCAACACGAAAGATATTTTCACTAGTTTTTAGAAACGTACAACCTATCGCACCTTCAATCGGTGAGGCCTACTTTCTAAACAACTAAACAACCTAGTGTGCAAGAACAATCCTCTTGCAATCACTATCCCTTGAGTCCAACAAACTTGAATCACAAGTCACAATAGAAAACCTATTATAATACTTTGTATTTTTTGAGAGTAGTACAATGTTTGATATCAATCTAAGTTGATCTTCTCCTTTGATCAAAATTCACTTTATAAATATCAATACAAGTGTTCAAAGATGAGTATGAGAAAGTTATGAATCACAATATGAACACTTTTGAAATTTGAAAATATATCTCAAAAAAGGTGATTTTGATTGAATGATTTTTTATAAAAATTCTAGGAGGTGTTTTTGAATTTAAAAAATTCAGCATATATAAGTTTAAGACACCCTTACAAAAAGGTGTGAGAAATTATGAAACAAAATTTAATTTGAAGAGGTATAATAAAAAGCTACATTTTTGAATTAAAAAGAAAATAATTTTTCAAAAATTCTTCAGTGTTAACCGGTTAACGCATATAAACGTTAACTCTGTATTTGAAAAAATTGAAGCCGTTAACCGGTTAACCAAATGGTTAACCGGTTAACACTGTTAAAAACAGAAAAATTCTTTGTTTTAAAAGTGTTAAACCATTTAAAAAACCTTTCAAAAATTATATGCAATATGATAACATGTGAAATAATTTATTGAACACTTGTACATCAATTTGTAAAGGGTTTTGATGTACCTCAATGTTTTGCGTCCAAGCTTGAAATAAACCAAGTGTGCGAAGGAAGCTTGATCACAACGCTGATGCTTGTTGCTAGACCATGTTTGAGAGCTCTTGACTTTTTGCAAATATGAAGCGCATGACAATCGTGTTGTCTTCATCAAAATCTTTGAGGTTGAAGGCGTGCTTCTACATATCTGAATGAGTGATGATAATCATCACTTTATTACGTAATCTGGTGTCTTTAACCCATCTTATCAATTCCTCTCGTGTACCAAATGTTTCTGACGTTGTAAAAACATCTGACGTATTCACACATATTGGTTCTTTTTCGTATATAGCTATTTCCGCACCTGCACAATAAAAATATTTTTAATAACAAATTATAAAGAAAATTAAAAAATTAAAAAATTTAAAAAAAACAACAAACCGGAACACTTCAAGTAGGTCTTCCGATATTGTACATGCAAACTTCGCAACCGAAACACTTCCCCTATGTCTTCCGGTGATCAAAAATTTATAAACCGGAACACTTTCCCCAAGTCTTCCGGTTTGGAAAAAAACATACCGGAAGTCATATCTAAAGTCTTCAGGAACGTGGATTTTTGGGTAAATTTTTCGGAACACTGACAATCTGACATGAATGGTAAAATTAATATAATAAAATAATAAAATAATATCAGGGTTATATTTGGCATTTTGAAAATTTTGTAGGGTTATAGGTCAAAGTGTAGGGGTATATGGTACACTATTCTTTATCATATTTTGTTATTATTAATTAAATTGGTTCTATGGAATTTAAATCTTATCATTTTAAAGTTACAAAGTCGATCTCTGAGAATATCTTGCAACTTAATCAATCAGTGTTGTTTTTTGTATTAATTTTCAAAATAAGTAATTATGTTTTTAGAACATGTAAATGAAGTGCTTGACCAATAGATTAAATTATGTTGCAATGCTAATCAGGATTAACTTACTTCAAGAGTAAGTCTTTTTAACTTACTCTATAATCGTAGTCTTTAAATTAGATTCAATCAATGGTTAAATTTGTTAGATTGTAATTCCTTGTGTCGAAGCAAGTTGCTCGACAAAAGGAAAGATTTGATTTGATCTAGATTAGATTTAATTCAAATAGATATTTTGGACTTTGTCTTGAGATGCAAGCAAAACTAATTCTATAAATAGGGAGTTTCCCTCATTGTAAATTATCACAACTTTATTTCACTCACAGTTTTGCAATTGTAGAGTGAGTAATAATAAGAGAAAGAAAGTCCCACAGTTTGTGGGAAACAACATTCATCGTTTTCAATTTTCTCAAGAACCCTAATTTTCTTCTCTATTTTTTCTTCTTCTTTCTTTTAACGTTTCTACTGCGTGATAGCTACGGAATTCTCATAGGTTTTGGGAGAATTCCAGCATCTAGTATCTAGAGCTCCGGTTGAAGAGATTCAAAGGAAAGAGATTCAAGGGAAAGAACGCGATGTCAATGAATCATCTGAATGGGCATTTTTCAACGAGTCTTCCGATTCTCAAGAAAGATAACTATGAGAATTGGTGCAAGCAGATGAAGGTTGTTTTCTGTTATCAAGATTTATGGGATCTTGTGAAGACAAGAGTAACGCTTGTAGAGAACGCAATGAAAGATGAAAAGGCTGCGTACAAAGAATTGAAGAAGAAAGATTATAAAGATATCTTTATAATCCATCAATGTTTTGATCCGGATAACTTTGAAAAAGTTAGTGATGTAGAGTCTGCAAAAGAAGCATGGGAGATTCTTGAGAAATCGTTCGGAGGTGCAGAGAATGTGAAAGATGTGAGGTTACAAAATCACAAAAGGGCTTATGAATAACGTCAGATGGAAGACAATGAAAGCATAACAAATTTCTTTACAAGAGTTACAAAACTTGTGAATCAAAACAAAGCATGTGAAGAAGTGTTGACGACGAAAACAGTTGTCTCAAAGATTTTATGATCGTTGGCTCCAAAGTTCGACCATGTTGTTGTAGCCATAGAAGAATCAAAAGATTTGTCGAAGGTGACTAAAGAAGAGCTTCAATGGACGCTTGAATCTCATGAACAAAGAATGGATGAAAGAGAAGTAGGGAAATTGAAGAGTGATGTGGCTCTGCAGGCTTAATCAACAAGAGATATGAAAGGCAAAGGAAAGGTGTTCGACAACAAAAGCATTGGTGGCCAAAACAATTCTACTAGTCAACATCAGCAAGAAGAAAATTGGTCGAATCCGAGAAAACCCTATAACGAAGGCAACCAAAGAGGTGGTGCTACAAGTAGAGGAAGAGGTGGTGGTCGAAAGCCAGACAAGAGTCACATTCAGTGTTTCAATTGTCAGAAGTATGGTCACTATTTTGGTGGTTGTCCAGAAAAGAAAAAGAATCAAGATTTTGATGCTAAGCTGGCAAAACATGAAGAATAAGAGATGTTACTGATGGTCACAACAAGAGATGAAGAAAGATTCCAAGATCAATGGTACTTGGACTCAAGATGCTCATCACACATGACTGGTAGGAAATATTGGTTTGTCAATATGAAGCTCTCAGTACTGATATAAAAAGAGGGTCTGTCATTTGATTTATTATGTTTCATGTTACATATACCAGTTGCATGAAATAAGTTATAGATGCACTGTGTATGATTCAGTACAAAATAGAGGAGTAGGAATGCTTTTATTAAAAATATTGGAATTTTTAAGCCAGACGACCATCTGAACTTTGAGACGACCGTCTCAAGCTTGTGAAGATCGTCACAAGGGCCAGACGACTGTCTCAATGTCTAACCTTCACAACGTTCTGATTTCAAAGGTCATCAGGACCATTGCAACCCCACTCCTAACGGCTGTGATTTTCCCTTATATATATGGCATTTTCCTACTCATTCTCACACAAACCATTTTCCTGCAACAAATTTCTCAGTCATTCCCAATTTGTTTCTTCATTTTGTTAGCAGTAGAAATTTTTCTTTCAACACTAGCCACCTCGTTCACAAAATTCTATCAAACTAGCTTACCATTTTCATCTTCATTTTTCTACACCTTTCTAAAAATGGTCGAGCCAAGAGCAACAACCCTCGTCTCAAGAGAAAGAGATGCCAGAATTCTCCAACGGGCACACTTTCAAGAAATGACTAATCTCTCGGCACTTTTCCAAAGCAACCGACCTACCTACGCCCGCTTGTGCTGGAGTTCTTAAGATCTTTTGAATACCACATGCCTAAAGGAGAAACAAAATTCCTGACGGGGAACATTACCTTCCGTATGTTCTCAAGGGAATTCTCTGTCACTCAAGATCAATTTAGCGAGTGGTTTGGGTTCCCGCAAGGTGAAGGCGTTCACCTAACCATTCTGAAAGGAGGAGACTGGCAGATCAATGCTTTTGATCTATGGGAGGAATTGTCTAGAGAGATAGGATGGATGGGAGGAGTTGTATGCAACGCACATTCAAAACCTCGCCATCTAATACTTTCAGAGGGATGTGTCCAGTGTCATCTTCGGGAGAGCCAAAACCAATAAAGTAAATCAAAGGGAGCTATTCTTGATTTACTGTGCATTCGTTGATATGCGGGTAAACCTCGTCGCCTTCATCTTCGACAACATCAAGTATATCTGTAACAGAGGGAAATCACCCTTCTGTTTTGGCGGAATGATTTCTAATATTGCGCTTAAGTTGGGTTTAGAGGAAAACCTGAAACAACAGTATAGAGCACTTGCCATATACCTTTACATGGAGTTTTGCAAGTCCAGTCACCTGATCAGGGCAAGGAAGGATGGCAGGAACGACCTGGTCGTAAATGGGAAGATCATCTGAAGCATCATCCTGCCCTGTCATACTAGGACGGATGTGAGAGTCCGAGCCAACTGGCACTTCGACCTCTGAGCTCCTTCACCAGGTGCGGCTGCACAGGAAGCTCAACAAGACACTGGAGTAGATATGAAGTCCAGCAGGTTTTGGATGATGAGGAGAGAGCTGAGTAGAGAGCCGCTGATTTCGCTAGCACCAGCACATCCATTAGATGTCGGAGAAGGAATCATCAACTCGCGTCTATGAATGACATTATGGCAGCCATAATGCACAACCAGGAGGTGCAACAGAAGCAATACGAGGATTTGTCACAAAGGATGACGAGGATGGAATTGACTCAGACAAAGCATTGAAAGCTGATAGCTGCCAACGCCGAGGCTTTGGGAGGGCTAACAAGTCAAGTTCAGGCACTGCATAAATATATCCACCTTAAAGGTATACCGGATCATGTAGAGATCCACGGACATAGAGCCATGAGAGGCAGAGGCCAAAGACCACCACCACCGCAAGAGTAGTTTCTTTTTAGTTATTAGTTTTATTAGTTATTAGTTTTTGTTATGTTTTCTTGTAATTTTTAGAAATGTACCTATATCTAACAACATTGAGGACAATGTCCGAGATAGTGTGGGAGAAAGTATTAGATTTCCCATTTCATTGTACAAAACCTAATTAAATTAATCAAAGTATTTAATTTCAAAATTCTCTCCAGTTTTTTTAGCATTACAAAAAAAAATTATTCCATTGCAAAGTTTTCATTTAACAGACTCTTCAAGTATATAGGTTAATAGGAACTGTTAGAGAAACTAAGAAAGACTTAACAAAATTTATATAGTCTTGACACCTTGAACCCTTAGAAGCGATATCGATTTGGATACCTATTATACCAAAGTATAAGCTTTAAGTCTAAATTAGCCCCAGAGTAGTTTATATTAGTAGTCATCACCGTCTAGAGTACAAGCTATGTGGAAAGCCGATGCAAATAAGTGATTGATCGAAAAATGCCAAAAAGGAAGAAAAAGAAAAATATTAAGTTATTGCAAGCCATTGGTAAAACAATTAAGTTGCACAAAAGGCAAAGCAAAAAGAATGATGTCAGTCGGTTCAAAGGAATCTGGTTCTGAACTTGGTAGGGAGAATCACTGTTTGATCCCCCACGACTTACACTCGGCTTGATAAAGGGTTACCATACTTGTGAACCAGACCCCATTTGAAAAGAATGATCAAATTCACTAACAGGCTATTTCACTATGCGCGTGCAAGGGTAAATTGCTTAATGTGATTGCATCAGAATGAAACCGGGTGAAATAGATGTAAGAGCATCAGGCTGAGTTATAATAACATGATTCAGATTTGTTTGTAAAGGGGTTTAAGAATGTTATTCGTTTTTAGTGTCATTAGTATATTTTTAGTGTTCAATTTAATATCGGTTATTTTAACATAAAGCCGCACGACCACATACGGATAGGTGCTATGTTTCGTGTTTGCATGTAGAGGTATTCTATTTAAAAACCATGTTTGATTGTTTTCTTGAGGACAATCAAAGATTCAAGTCTGAGGGAATTTGATAACTCGAATTCATATCGATTATTTAATGAGATTTCCAGATATTTAATATGTTTATTTATCTGTTTTGGATGATATTACGCGTGAATTGTGTTTGTTTTGCAGACATTTGATCGGACATGTCATTTGGAGGATAGAATGCAAAAGGAAGCTTTTAAGACAAGAAACCAGGGAAAAACAGAAGGAAAACAAAAAAATGCATTTATGCATTTTTACTATCAAACGACCGTCTCCATCACCAGACGATCATCTCATTTCTTAGACGCCCAACTTGGAGTTGAGTTGGTCGTCTCATTGTTAACTTACCCGTCTCAAATATTAGACGTTCGTTTCAAATTAATTATGCAGCATCCTAAAATACATAACAGATGAAACAGAAGTCAAAAGTGAAAGAGATTCTTTCGTTTAAGCGGAGAAATTTCCTCACCCTAGTTCACTCAGTCTATGCAACCCAGTCTCAAGCCCAATCGGAGTCCAAGCCTATTATTTCTCAACAAACCCTATCTCAATGCTATAAATAGAGCTCTCTACCATTGCAAAGGGAGAGTTTCAATTGACGTCCAATTTCTACCATTTTTATTCTTCGAAGTTTGCCTTTATTTTTCAGTATTGCGTTTGTTTTTATTTCCTTTACCGAACCTTAGTGATAGTTTCCGCGATTAGAAAACTATCACCACTTTTATTGTTTCTAGCCACTACATTATTGTTTTCGTTTCAAGTTTCGAAGTTTGGTTGATCAAGAATATTGCAACCAGGTTTCTGATTTTAATGCTTATTTATTTATTTATTATCGCATTTATTTATATTATGTATTCCTTCTATTTCTACCTTTCTTTATTTAATATGCCAACTTAAACCGTTAATTGATATGTAATTGTATAAACCGGAACGAATTCGATAGAATTAGGCTAAAACCATAAATTAAGTTATAATCTGGTTTCGATTTCTTGTTTTAATTAACTTTCGTTACAAGAGTAAGAGAGTGTAAAAGATTAGGATTAAGACCACAGGAGTGTCAGATCATAATCAGATAGCTGAAATCGGGCATTAGTTTTAAACATAACGGACGCGCTTTAAAACCAATTAGAACCTTTAAGTTTCCAAAAAGTATTTCTAACTTAAATTGACACAGCGAGAGGGATCAATTGAACTTAGGAGTATAGTATTAGCCAAGACCACGAAAGTGTGAGTTGAGGACTTTTAGACCGAGAGTTTCTAAGGAGAGATAACTTAATAAACCTTAACAAGTCGACCCTCTATTGAATTCACAAAGGCGAAATCAATTATGTACCAATAATTTATAACATTAATTTAATTTAGTTAATTCTTAACCCTTTAAAATCCAAAACATCGCTCTCCTTAGCTAAACATAGCAACACCCGACAACACCAGGTTGATTATCGAGTCTCTTTGGGATCAATATCTTTTATTACTACACGATAGACTGTGCACTTGCAGTTAGTAACCGTTAGACTCAGGAAGTCACGACCAATTATAAGTATACAAGAATAACAAATAACCTCTCTCACTATTGAATTAGGGTTTTATCTTCCTATTTTCCCTTATTCTAAAAGATGAGAGACTGGTATGCTATTTATAAGAAAACTAACATACTAATTTAATGGGTTTTTTAACAATTACCCACGCCAAGCTAACTTAGGATACAAGTTAACTTAAACAATTGGATCCATAATACAAGGCCCAATTAAACAACATCATGTGAGTGGACTTCGACGACATGCTAAACCTAGAGTTCGTTCCTATATCTCACAAATCTCCACCTTGGAACAAACTCTATAACACCAAGGAAACAATTAAACATACATACTAGAACTAAATTCGACTATAATATGTATAACTTCTGCACTAGCATATGAACCAGCTTCGACTTCATGCTAAACCTCTTTCGTATCAGAGTTTGATCCAATATTCCACAAATCTCCATCTTGGACCAAACTCTATACCAACAAGAAAATAAAACTAGCTTTCTTCAAGCATCATTATCAACTGCATACAGTGGAAACACTTGCAACTGGGCAACATCTTTCCAACTTCCATTAACGCAGCATTCATGGTCGTCTCTCCCTTCAACGCTTCCAAAAGATCATGCTGAACCATCAGGGCTTTCATCTTCAAGTGCCACAGAATGAAATCGTTCACTGCAATGAAGTTTTCAATCTCATATTTTGTTGAAGGCATCTTCTCCACATTCACCGCACCAATTTGTTGTAAATCATATACCTTAGAAACAAAGTATAATTTGTTCCTTGATCAGTTAGGAAATCCACAAGGGTTAGGGTTTAGGGTAACCAAAGATAACAACAAGGATTGGTTATAAACTGGTTATTCTTATGTTTCTCTTTCAACAAGATTACAAGTATACAAGAATAACAAATAACCTCTCTCACTATTGAATTAAGGTTTTATCTTCCTATTTTCCCTTATTCTAAAACTAACATACTAATCTAATGAGTTTTTTAACAATTACCCATTACAAGCTAACTTAGGGTACAAGTTAACTTAAACAATTGGATCCATAATATAATGCCCAATTAAACAACAACATGTGAGAGGACTTCGACGGCATGTTAAATCTAGAGTTCATTCCAATATCTCACAACCATGATTGTTAAATATTTCCCCGACTCCCTAAGCATTTGACAAGCCTTGGGACAACTGTTATGAGTCGGCCAAAGACCCAAATAACTAGGGCTCAAATCCATTTCACATGACCCAAGACATAAAAGTCATCTCATACAGAAAACAAGGTAAATTTTCAGATCTCTACTTTTCACTATAACCATCTTGAATCTTGAACTAACTTAGGCATTTAAGTATTAACCTTCTAGATCCACCTCTTGCTAATGTATCGGAGATAATACCACCATTTCATAATTCTTCACCACCTTTTTCAACTATTTTTTTTAATTTCAGTGCGAAAGACATATTTTTCTTGTTATAAATTATAAGAAAAAAAAAACATCCATTTTATTTTCAAAATATATATTTTTCTAAGTAAAATTTGTGTATGGCTCTGTTTGAAAAATTAGTTATTCTATTAGTTGATATATACAAAATGATATAAACAAAACCATTTTTAATTAAGAAATTAGTGGTCGTTATTTTATTATATTATTTATTATTTTTTTATTTGATAAAAATAAATATATTAATAAAAACATACAATATATATATATATATATATATATATATATATATATATATATATATATATATATATATATATATATATATATATATATATATATATATATATATAAGATCAAATGACACCAAGATATAAAAGTTTAATTTGACACCAAATTACAACGGAAAAAGAATTGACCAAACATTCATATTAAATGAAATATATATATATATATATATATATATATATATATATATGACCTTTCTTTTTCCTAGAAATTAGGCTATTTATATGACTGTTTGATCGATTCTTTTAACGGTTGTGATTTGGTTATACTTTGACCGTTTGTATATATAAGGTAGTAGATTGAAGGGTAAGAATAAATATTTGTTAAAATGAGATGGATATAAATGATAAAAAGGTGATAAACTCAAAATTACAAACTTAAAAACTATTTCAAATAGCTTTACACCAGAAGCTAATAATAGTTTTCAAACAATTTTTTTAAATATAAATTGAAAAACTAAGTGCTAAAAACAAAACAAAAAATGTTACCAAATAGATTCCATATGCATTTTCAAAAGTAAAATTTGTGGTTGAAAATTCTGAATATAAAAATAATGTTTACAGGGGAATTTATTAAGAGATGTTGGGGTTTCATTGGGGCTGAGTTCACTGCTTCTATAATGCAATTCTTTGAGGATGGTTTTCTTCCTAAGGTGTTATCTTCCTCCTTCCTCACCCTTATTCCTAAGTTAAAAAAAACTAGAAATTTGAATGATTTTAGGCTTATATCTCTTATTGGGTGTGTGTAAAAAGTTGTGGCAAAGCTAATGGCCAGCAGACTAAAAGGGTGATTGATAAGTTGATATCAAAGTCACAAACAACATTTATTCAAGGAAGAAAATAGTTGGATGGTGTCCTTGTTTTAAATGAAGTTGTCGATTACACTAAGAGAACCAAATAATATTTCATTATTTTTAAAGTGGACTTCTCCAAGGCTTATGACTATGTCGATTAGAGATACCTTAGGAGGACTTTTGATGATATTGGTTTTGGTGCATCTTGGTTGAAATGGTTGGATGGAAGTGTGTTTAGTAGCTATATGTCAGTGTTGGTTAACGGTAGCCCGTCCAAAGATTTTAAGGTGTCAACCTAACTTCTTCCCTAGGCTAAACCAGACCCTCTAAAGCTCCAGAAATGATCCTCTAACATCCCTAAGCATGAATCCAACATCAAATAACATTTATGTTTCAAGAATAGCATGAATCGAAGCAAACCGGAAAAATACACAAAACTTTCATAAGTTCAATACATGCTTGATTCTTAACCATTTTGAAAACTAAACATATCACCATGATCAGAGAGACATATAGAATCATTTAAGAACTTAAAAAGGGACTGGAAAAAATGTTCTTCATGGTTACCTGAGATGAAGCTTTCTCAATCTGGGCTTTTGGACCCCTTTCTTTGTTTAAACCAACTCCAATGAGCTCCCTGATGATGTTGCAATGCTTGGAACAAGTTTATATGGCTTGGTTTATGAGTTTCAGTTCCTCTGCGCTAGGAATCGTGTTTTTTATTGAGGTGTTTTTAGGCCATGGCAAAGGGTGGGAAATGATCCTTGAGTGATGGTGAGATGAATGGTGAAAGAATCTTTAAGTTTTGATGACTGTGTTGTGCAATTCGAAGAGATGAAGTTCTATGGTGATTTTTGGGATTCTGAGTTGTGGGAGCTTGCAGGCTTGTGTGTTGTGTCAAATGAGCTCCATAATCTTTGTATGTAATGTCTTGATTGGTCAGAGAGTGGTTAGTGGCATGGTTTGATTGGTATGGGCAAGTTGCAAAAAAGTCAACAACTTTGTACCTCAAGCATGGGCCATGGTAGAGCTGGCTTTAAGGGGTGTATGGCCTCAGCTTGCATCAAGGAGGGCCATAGAATTGGTTTTATGCAGCCGGTACAAGTGGAGGGAAGGTTTCAAGAGGTTTTGCAACCTTTCCCTCTTTGAGAATTTCATGAAAATGTCTTGTGGAAACTTGCAATCCAAGGAAAAATTTAGTTAAAATGCATTGCACCATGTTTGTATGATGCCTAGCAATCAATTAGAGGTCATGAAATGGCTTGAAACTTGAATTTGCAAAAAATCCTCTTTGGCATGAACTTGAAAATTATAGCATTTTGGTCAACTTTGAAAGGCCATATCTTGAGTTCTAGGATGAATGAAGACATGTTCTAGTACTTTTTGAAAAGGGAAAGACATAATCTACAACTTTCATGCCCAGGAATTTTTCATTTGAAGCATTTTTTGTCATGAAAGAGGAGGTTGAAAATCTTTCCCAAAATGGAAAGTTTCCATTACAAGTCATTTCCAAAAATGGCAAGTTTGCATTTGGCCCAAAATTCTTCAACTTTGTGAACTTCCAAACACTTTTAAGATCAAATAAATATCATAGAGACTCAAAATGATGATGATGACCCTTTGGTACCCTTGTTGGGGGCCTCAGATGCCCTGATTTTGACTTTACTTGCTCAAGAAGTTACCCAATGATCAGATGAATTCCACAATGAATTTCTTCATCAAACTTGGTACACATGATCCTTATAACATATTAAGAACATTAGAAACAAGAATGAACAAAAAATTTGGAGTTAAGGCCTCTGAAACCAAAACCCTAATTTTGGTCATCTGTGTAGGAAAACCCTAGCTCTGCTTCCATGCCTTTGCCATTCTTTGTCATTTTGACTTTCATGAACTTTGGGGAGCATATTATGATCATGGAACACACATGGACCCTCTTGGAAAGCTTCAAAACCATTGGGATGGCTCAGATTGATTCTTGGATTGCTCAGATCACAAACCCTAGATGCAGATGAAAATGGAACTATGTAGTGAAACAAATATGCAATATGAGATGATATGCTTATACTAAAACAAAATTGAAAGACCACAAGACAAGGTGTGAGAAAAAGTGAGGGAAAATTTCGGGTGTTTACAGGTGTCCCTATTCAAGCATGAGTTAGCTGTGCAGGGTGTAAGCGCTTGGCTTAACAGACAAACAAGATAACTTGTGGTTGAATACCAAAGACAGTCCGAAATTTGCACTCGCTGGGTAGAAGAAGAAAAGGGATATAAATGGTAAAAGGTAGTATAGTATGATTATCAAATGAAGGCGATGGAGGACGACCATCGAGCAGAGGACGACTGTTGAGGATAACGGTAAGCTAAGCAATGACGGGGACGACTGACAAGTTGGGGAAATAAAGCGACCACGACGGGGACGACCATCGGGTACGGAAATAAAACTCTCTGGGGGTTTGAGGAAAGCAATGACGGGGACGGACATCTGGTTTGGAAAGTAAAGTAAACAATGATGGGGACGACCATCGGGTGAAAGAATAAATGAAATAATGATGAGGGACGGTCATCAAAGGTGAAGGACGATCACCTAGCAGGGGACGACTGCTGAAAATACCACGACATAGGAAGAATGTCCGATAGAAAAGGCCAACGATGGGGACGGCCATCGGATAAGCGTGATGGAGGACGATCATCAAAAGGTGAAGGACGATCACCTAGCAGGGTACGAATGCTATTGGGGATTATCGTGACATAGGACGAATGCTGGGAAAGAAAGATCAACGATGGGGACGGTCATCGGATAAATGATGAGGGACGGTCATCAAAAGGTGAAGGACGATCACCTAGCAGGGGACGGCTTCTTTTTATCACGACATAGGATGAATGTCAGATAGAAGGTTCCAACAATGGGGATTCCACTGGGGAAAGGATGAGGGACGGTCACCCAAAGGTGAAGGACGATCACCTGGCAGGGGATGGCTGCCAAAAATATCACGACATAGGACGAACGTCGGATAGGAGAAAGTTGTTTTGTTGACGACTTACTAGGGAATGGTAAACACGGACGAGTGCTTACGCCTTCAAAAATAAAAGATATAAGTGTTTGACGGTGTGTATGGATTAAAAATGCGGACGAGCATCCTTAGGGCCACGATACAGACGGGTATCGATAGAAACAAACGCTGACACATGTTTTTTAAGGATGATGATACGGACGAGTATCAATTGGTTAGTCAAGGAACAAAGACGAGTGTTTATTCTGCCGGGGGGTGATATATATAACATACGGACGAGTATCAAAGGATTGTATATGTACAAGTGTTGATCTGTTGGTGAAGTATGAGCAAGACATGGACGAGTGTTTGACTAGCTGGGGAGGTATGACACGGACGAGTGCCGAAAAGAACATGTACAAGCTATGAACCAATATCTGTATTTGAGAGTGCAAAAGGTATTCTGACGACCTGCGGGGGATATGAGTTTTGTATATCGTTGATAAAGTGATGATGGTATTTGCAGGTGACTGGCTCGAACCTGGCTCGTGATCATGCAAATGTTTGATTTTTGCCATAATGCTCCATATTAGACGGAATGTTATGCTTATTTTGGGAAATATGATGCGAATGCTATGTTTATGCAAGTGAGAAACTTGATCCGAGATTCGGATCCTACGGAGATAAAGATCTCTGGCCGATCTGTTTGGAGAGAGGAATCAGCTGGGGAAAGAGATCATTGATTGATCTGCCCGAAGGGAGGACTCCTTACGGGGATGAGGAAGTTTTGGCAACTCCATTGGGGACGTGTTTCATGTATTGCTCTTCTGGGGAGGCAATTTTGTGGGGAATCAATTCCACCAAATCTGCTGAGGATGAGAGAAATCTAGTATCTCTGGTGGGGAAAAGAAAGTTCTTGGACCACTTTGTTGTGGAAGAGGTTGTCAGGCACTGCTCGGGAGGTCCCGCTCGGGGAGGAAATAACTTTTGGGAAGTAGTATGTTGGGGATTTAATGTTTG
The DNA here is from genome assembly GCA_963966055.1 of Lathyrus aphaca. Classification (NCBI taxonomy): domain Eukaryota; kingdom Viridiplantae; phylum Streptophyta; class Magnoliopsida; order Fabales; family Fabaceae; genus Lathyrus; species Lathyrus aphaca. The sequence goes on along the minus strand of OZ014523.1, from coordinate 429,912,239 downwards.
ATATGCCCCATGTTGCGAAAGATTGTCTGCCTTGAGTACCTGTAACCTGTTAAGACAAAGTAAAACGCACAAGTGTCCCGAGGTATCCTTAACCGGATTCCGTCATAGGAATTAGATTTGCTTAAGAATTTATATTTCCTGCAAGCATTTTGTTTAAAAATGGCCTATAAGTTTCATGCAAAGGTTGTATTATGAACTCTGGACATTTTGCAAACAAAACAAAAGGTAAAAACAAAGTGTGACTGAATATTCTGATTTTATTGATTTGCGCGCCCTGAATAGGCAAGTACAGTCAAAGAAGCGAATCCCCCGAGATGAGGAGATTGCTGTAAATTGAGAAAATCAAAGTGTTGGCAATGTTGAAGATGACGCTCTAGTGAGCTTCCTTTGCTATAACCTGTATGACCTTGACGTTCTTCTTATCTTGCTTTCTGGAGAAGGTTGATTCTGACTGAAGCTTTGTCCTTTCGGAGCTTGCCATGTTATGAACGATACAGACGAATTCAGAATGCAGTTGTTCGCTTATTCCCTGATTTTGCGTGGATCGCCCTTTCGGGTTTTCAATCCACCGGGATACCCATTTTTGCCTGATTTGTCCAATGTGGATTTTCAACTCAGCGGGTGTACACATCATTTTTTTTATTTCCCTTATTTTTGCCCGAGTCTTTTATTCTGTTTTTACTCGCCGGGATGCCCTATTTTTGCCTGGACTTACATTCTGTTTTTATGTCCAGCGGGTCATTTTTAAAGTATTTTTTAACCGCATCTGAATTCACAGGAGACGGGAAGTCTTCACCATCCATGGTTGCGAGTGTAACACGGTGGGAGAACTGACTTTCTATAAATGTTGCGGATAGAAAGAGTCGCCACCGACTTTTATTTTATCCAAACGGAAAGGACATAAAAGAACAGGAAAGACCTATTTTAAAAGACTTGAGTTCGGGGGGTAGGTTATACAAAGGGAAGGTGTTAGCACCCTTTATATCCATGGTTATCCATGGGCTCTTAGTTACTTAGCTCACTTAAATTGTTTTTGAAAAGTGTGTAGTGTGTGATTAGAAATTTTCTAAGTACTTTGTAATGATCCTCGTATGGATGTATACAAAGTCTTGTTTGAAAATGTTTTGAAAGTGAGGTGTAAAAAGTAATTTGAAATGTGAGCAAGCAACTAAGAGGTACCTACCCTAGATTAAGTCTTTCATGTTCTCGTATGTTCTTTCAATGGTAAGACTATCCCTATTATTAAGGAATAGGTAGTCATTACCTTGGATGTTTAAGGAACAAGCGTAGGGTCATCGTATGGTCATAGAAGGCAACTTAAGGGGTGTCTTTAGCAATTCGTAGGGACTATCATCATTTATTCGAAGGGATAAGATCATTATTCCGTAGGCAACCTCGAAGGGACTTGATCTTTTAAACTGTAGGAACTTGATGATTTTATAAGTGAAGGGACTTTGCTTAAGACACCCCTATATTCGAGGGACCTGACCATTTTATTTTAAGGCAACCAAGAGGAATACCCTAGGAAGTGCAAGAAAGCGATCAAAGATCGACTTACGTGTGTGAGTGTTTATTTTCAAATATTTATCTTTTAAAGTTAATTATCTAAATTAATTTTAATTACAAATAGTTTTCACACCCTATTTACTAACCACACAGTTAATATGAAAAATAAATGGCAGAAATTAAAAGGCAGAAAATAAAATTCTTACACTATTACATGGCTTAGGGGCAGTTACATAATAATAATAATGGCGGAAAATAATAAAAAAAAACAATTATTACAAAGGCAAAGCAGTTACATAATCAGGCAAACAATGAATGAATAACATAAAAATGAGTGAATAAATTAGAAAAAAAAAGTTTGCAAACTAGGTTAAGAAAACAATTAGGGTTAGGGTTTGAGAAAAATTTTAAGGTTTAAAAAAAATTTAAGGTTTAGGAAAAATTTTAGGGTAAAAATTAGGGCGAAATCTGGGTTTTAAGATAAAGATTAGGGCTAAATTTTTAGGGTTTAAAGTTTATGGAAAAAAAATAAGACTTAGGTTTAAAATTAAGGTTTAGGGAAAAAATTAAGGTTTATGAAAAAAATTAAGATTTATGAAAAAAATTAATGTTTATGAAAAAAAATTAAGGTGTATGAAAAAATAAGGTTTACGGAAAAAATTAAGATTTAGATTTATAAAAGAAAAAGGTTTTACAAAAAAGTAGGTTTAAGGTTTATATAAAAAAATATAAGTTTTAAAAATAAAATAAAAAAAAAAAGATTTTGTTTTATCTTTTAGAAATTAGTTTAATAATAATAATAAGGAAATTCAAAGAAAATACATAATTTGATGAAAAAGAGAAAAATAAAGTTAGAGATACCCAAAATGTTGGGGGTTGGTGTTGAACCCACGTTTTTTTGCCAAAATGTTGGAAATACTATTGTCACTAGGCCAATCAACGCATGCCACACACCATCTTCTTCCTCCCACCTGCATATTTTTGGTATATACTATTGGAAGAATAAAAAAAGAAATAAACAGGATCAAATAAAATCGCTGCAGATTTTAAAATAATGAAAAATAAGAAAAGCGATTAAAATAAAATCTAAAAAATATTAAAACGATGCTAAAAATCTAATAAAATCAAATAAAGAACGCACAATGTTTTTTAGATTTTTTTGAGAATATGAAAATAGAAAATAAATCAAATAAAATAGAAAAAAGAGGAATTTGCGATTTTGAGGGTCGAAATCTTTTAGAATTCTATTCTAAAAGAGTATTGTTTGTCGATTTGTTTTCTGAACTTCTGGAAAAAAATTCGGAGTAAATCGAAACAGTAGTACTTACTTGACTTACCTGTCAGCCTGGAATGCTTATCACTACTGCAGCCTTCGAAGTATCGACGAAAACAGATTACAACAGATTAACCAATAGTTTAGTTCTCCATGGTGCCCTATGATTCTTGCATCGAAACTTAAATCCAATTATCTAAAAACCATCTACACAATCAAACAAACATATTATGTAATCAAAATCAATTAATCATGCATAAATCATTGAAATTGAAAAAAAATCAAAAGAAAAGCAAGAATATGAATTTGGTTTGTATGATTTGGCATGAATTTGATGATGAGGATGATTGGAATAGGTTCAGGAAACCTCAAGGATTCATTTGCAGCCTTTAATCAACTTGTAAAAGTGGTGGATTGTGGAAACCTAATTTTGAATTATGTGAAATTTTAAAGTACAAATATCATCCTCTTGCTCTCCATCCTTTGTTTTGTCTTGTGATGTTTGTGTGGTTATATAGTAAAAGAAAATTAGGTCAAAAAACCAATCTATTCTTTGGACTTTTGGATAGCTTGATCATGAAGAAAGATATGATTCAAATATTGAAAAAAAAATCTAATATCTCCTTGCTATTTTGGTTGATCTGATTTTATATGATTCCAATTAACTTTAAATGAATTTTAAGGATTTCTAGAAGAAGAATCATGCCCAAATATTGATTTTTATATTTTATTTAGATTTAATCTGACTTTTAATGGATAAAATCAAAATAAATAATAAATAAAAAAATAATAAAAAAATCAGAATTTGGTTTCTTTGGGTCGTGCTAGAGGTCCTTGTATGAATTGGATCACAACATTGCAAGCCCATTTGGAGAAATTTGGTTCTAAGGTCTCATTTGCTTCATAAACCTCCCAAAACTTCCCCAACTTTGCAAAGACACAAATCCCTCAATTTTAAGGCTATGAAGGTGTTCTTGTACATTTTAGAAAGCTTAGAGAGTCCTGTAACCAACCTCTTTAGTCTCATGTCCACATCCTTTACCATTTTCAAGTTATGCCCTTTGGAAGATGTTGACGTTTTGTTGACTTTTAAAATGACCTATAATGTCTTAGCTCATACCTTCCAAATGAAGCATTTTTGGGCTTGGCTTGTGAGACACAAAGTTGTAGAGAATTCAATTTCCTTCAAAATGAGCTTTGGATGGAAAAAATTTGATGAAGCATGTGAAAGTTATGCCTGGTCAAAGTTCAGTTGACTTTTCCTATGAAAACCCTAATTTAGAAACTCCTGATTCTTGATGATCTGAAATCTCCTTGATGAATCATGATCAACCCTTGATCAAATGATGAATTTTACTTCATATACTTGATGTTGGCAAAAAATCATGAAGTTTGACTTTGGTTTGACCACAGTTGACCTCAGTTTGACTTTTTAACTACTTTGACTGATTTTAGCCTATCTGATCATCTGACTGAGCAAACCTTTGGGGAAAGTCTTGAAACTTGACATAGGGATTCTTGAAGACATATAGGGTTCTATGAAGCTCACTTGAAGCCTTGGAAGTCCATTTATCCTGATGAAAGTCAAAACCCTAGTTTAAGATGCATTGCTTAGGAGGATGCATTGTCTGAGGGAATTGTCAAACTTTCTGACTAATTGTGAACCTTGTGAACCTTGTGAGCCTCTTGAGATACCTTATGAACCTTGTGAACCTTGTGAGCCTCTTGGGAAACCTTAGTACACAATGTCTTGTCTTGGTGAGGGCAAATTTTGGGGTGCAACAGCTGCCCCTGTTCAATTTTCTAAAACCTGAGGGGTTAGATTGGTATATTTTTCACTCGTGACCTGGAAGGTTGAAGGGGATTGAACACAAAAACCCAAAAATTTGCACTTGCCGGTGCGTAAAGTAACACTAATTATTAGTTGTATATGCTTAAGTGGGCTTGAAGATACCACTTGGAAGAACTGGAGATGGGCTTATAGATGCCATTCATACTATCAGGAGGTGATAATATCTTGATGTTGATATTGGATATCAGTACTAGGTCATCGTATAGGTCGTCTCTGAATCGTTTATGCAACATGGTTTGAATTGAATGCTAGCACTAGATCTTCGTATAGATCGTCTCTGCATTATCTCTGGGGAAAAAGAATATCCTTCATTAAGTGTCAGGGCTTAGATATTCATATAGATCGTCTATGAACCATATCTAAGAACATACTTTAAGTGTCAGAACCAAATCTTCGTGGCGATTTCTTTCTGAATTAAGTATCAGCACTAGATCTTCGTATAGATCGTCTCTGAACTGTTTTGAATTGTTGAATAGACCAGTAGAAATAAATCTTTGTGACAATTATCTCTTCTGGAAATATCCTGGATTAGGGAATAGATCTTCGTATAGACCGTTTGCCTACTATCCAAGGACAACTTGAGTAATGATTACCAGCAATGAATCTTAGTGGTGATCATCCCTGAATTAATTATCAGCACTAGACCTTCGTATAGATCGTCTCTGACCTGTTTTTGAATTTTTGAATAGACCAGTAGAAATAAATCTTCGTGACGATTATCTCTTCTGGAAATATCCTGGATTAGGGAATAGATCTTCGTATAGACCGTTTGCCTACTATCCAAGGACAACTTGAGTAATGATTATCAGCAATGAATCTTCGTGGCAATCATCCCTGAATTAAGTATCAGCACTAGACCTTCGTATAGATCGTCTCTGACCTGTTTTGAATTGTTGATAGTATTTTATCTGTATATAACCATCCTGCAAGGAAAAGGTTAGTTTATGCAATATGTATGCATGTATGGCATGATATACTTAAGTAAATGTATTATGCATTATGGATGCGTATGCTATGATATGATGTAAATGATGTATGTATGAATCATGCAGCTTGAAGCGTCTAGATATCTTTGTATAACAACTGCTGGCTAGGGAAAATAAATCTCGATTCGTTGCTGAAGAATATGAGGAACTCGTTTCCGTCTTGTTTGATAGTATAGTATTTATAACCTCCCGTCTTCGTTTGTCGTACTTATATTGAAGGAATAAGTTCCTGAGTATCCTGACTGAGGATAAAAGAGATGGACATAAATTCAAGGGGAGACGTAACTTGAAGTATCTATAAAGATAGATTTGCTCTACTGGGGATTTGTAGTTGTCTTGTGGGGATGAACCGGCGAAGCTTCGTTGAATTCCTACCTTCGTTCGTTCTTAGTTAATGTTATTATTGTATTTTATGCATTTCTGGTAAACATCAATCATATTCAAAGGCATATATACATTCAAACATAACCAACAGACGTTTCTCACTTTAGTAAAAAGGGGAAAAGTAAACCTGTATAAAGAGGGAAAAGTAAAGCTGAACTCGAAAACAGAATCGTTTCAACTTTAAGAGTGTATAACCAATTGGATTTAGAGCTCCTGAGACTCTTAACTTTCCTGCATACCTTCCCAGAAATCCTCATAGCTGGATCTGAAGACATGATACTGACACCATCTGATACTACTGGCGTAGATAATTAATTTCCACAATGGCTTCTGCTGAGAATCCAATATCAAAGTAATACAATGAGAGGAACGTGTCTTCAAATTGTGATGGACCATATACGCTCCGGGTATTATATTTGAAAAGAGAGCATTGCCCCTTGGTTGAAGATGAATTGTCCCATAATGGAAGTATCTGAATGTAGTTACCTCAAGATAAATAAGCAGAATGACCCACAATAATATGCCCCTGACATCATGAACTTTATAATGTTACCCTTGGTAATTCAGATAGATGAGGATATCTGCCCCTGGCTACTTAAACATAGTTGAATCTTGACCTGATTTCCCCAAATGAGTTAGGCAGTATCATGGCATGCCCCCTTGATTGGGAAATAATGACTATGCCTATTTGTATACATGGACTTTGATCCAGGAAGCAACTTTGTTTATCGGAAAGACTTTGGTTCATTGAACATTCATCCTGTAAGTTTCTCTGTTTGTCAAACACTCAGGTATATGCAAACAAATATATTCAAAAATGCAATGCTTATGTCTGTCTTGAAATTTTGAAAAAGAGTTTTTTTTTTTGGAAAAAAATAATTTTTATGAAAACTGTGATATTAACTCAAGTTTTATAATAAGCCCTAAAGGAGTCAGGATACCTTTTTATGGCAATATTTCAAACTAACCACGCTTCAGTTAGGACTTTTAAAGGGTTATAACGTGGCCTGGTTCATGGTTTAAGAAACAAAGGATAAAGGCTCAAATTTTATTTGTACCCAACCCAATCTCCATGATGTTCTTCAGTCCTATGTTCGGTTAACTTATGCATTGAAGTTCCAAAGAAATTTGGTATTGTAACACTGACATTTGTGATGGTTCAGAAACCAAAAATTTATTTGAACATTCAGTCATCTTTCTTTTTTTTTAGGATCTATAGTGACCTCCTTTTTTCTTCTGACTTTGTCATCCCTTCTTTTTGCCTGAACTGTTTATTTCAAGGTTACAGTCAGCGGGATGTCTTAATTTTTTTTATTAAGTCTCCTTCATAGGTTTTGACTTAGTGATCTTTTCTTTTGCTAGATATTGACTTGCAGACTTTAGTGATTACATGGAAACATCATTAGTTGTGTACAACACAAACAATTAGCATAGTTGAGTTAACCGAGTAACTACCCTGCCCTAGGTTATGATGAAGGGTTTTAATTTGCATGAGAATAAAAACTCCTACTTCATAGGCTCAAAAAGGTTGACTAGGGAATAACTTCCTTATATCTCCACTGTTTAGGAATTGAAACAATGTTTGTACATCGTCAGCATAGTCTGTTCAAAAGCATATTGCATAAGATTATGGTATTGTTTTCGTCATCCTCCCTCTACAGGCTTATAGCTTTATCAGGAGTTAAATATCACAAAATAGAAATATGAAGCATAGTTCAAAATATAGTGAAACGAATGGATTAATTCAAGACAAACATATGCAATGCATTAATGAAAACAAAAGTTTAACATAATAGTAAGTGTTTAGGCAAACAAAAGAAATTACAAACGAAAATTCAAATATTCTCAAAGCCTCTTCCTATAAACTCGTCACTCCAGTTATCTGGAAACTTTGATGCTTGATGGACGATAGAAGAACTCAACCTAGCCTTTTGGCGCAACCTCGAGTATTCCTTCGTCAATTAGGTCTTGAATCTTATTCTTCAATGCCCAACAGTTATTTGTGTCGTGTCCAGGACTGTCGGAGTGGTACATACACCTTGCTTTGGGATTATAGCGAGGAGAAGAGGTATTAGGATTTTTAGGAAAATTTTCCAAGGAAATTAGCTTCATTTCCAACAAGCATTGCAGCATTTGTAGCATTGCGTGTTGAATTTGATGAACTGTCTTTTATATTCCTTGTGTCGAAGTGGATTAATCTTACAGGGTCTTCCTTCTTCCATTGAAGAACAATCAGTGGTAGCCTGCTCTTTCCTTATCTTATCCTTACTTTCCATTCAGCCAAGTCGGCTTGTTTCAACGGAGGTTGACTGATGATTAGATTCCCAACCCCATTATGTCGAAGCTTATTGACAAAGCTTCTCAGCTCTTCTTGCCCCTAGGCCAAACTCTGGATAAGAGCCATTTGGTCATTCATCTGGATCCTCATCTCTGCCATCACAGCTTGTAGTTGTTTCAGCTGATCATCCTTGTTGTCCTCAGGAATCTTCTTCTCCATGTCCTTAGAGAGGAATGCTTTCAACTCTTCTTGCCCCTTGGACAAATTCAGAATCACTTCTTGAAACTGAGCTTGAAGATCTTTGATAGATTGTTCGAGAGCCATTTCTGCTGAAATAAACAACGAGAAGATGAGAAACATATTTTGACAACCTGTCATACAATGATATGGTATGTAGATGCATATGCAATGTTTTCAAGGACCGCATAATTTACATTTGTTAAACAAACGGAAATAAAAACTTTTATTAGTAAATGTTAAAATTATTTTGCCCCTTGGGCTTACAATGAAGGGAAATAAGTACAAAACTGGGGTTTTAAGTCTCCCATGGATGTTTCCTCTTTGTATGGAGGTATGTGTTGAGGTTCCGCTCCTCGTGAAGTTGCTTGGTCAGCTCCAACACTTTTTCTTGGCTAATCCTGAATTGAGCTTCGAAGGTATTTCTTTGTTCCTTCAGTTGGATCCAGGATTTCTGCAATTCTTCCAGGTTAGTGGGCATGTCTGGATGAAAGATGGTATAAGGAGTATCTCCTTCTACAACAGGTTCCATAGTAACTGGTAGAATAGCAGGATATGGCATCATAAGAGTCTGAGCACAAGATTGCACCCATCTGAGGTAAGGTTCCATAGGAATGGAGTACTTTGGTTCCAAAGTCTTGTTGTCAACCTTGTTCACTTTACCCCAAGCTCGTATGAACCTTTGACGGTAACCTTGCAGATTGTTGTCGTAGTGGAACACAATTCCTTGAATAAGCATGTCATGAGGACCATTGCTCCGAGCATAACCAAACTGACGTAGAGCTAAAGAAGGATTGTAGGTAATACCCCCTCTTATGCCAAGGAGTGGCACATTGGGGAATTCCCCACAACGGTCAATGATGGTAACATTCTCCATATATCTAGAGCACCAATGAATATTTGAATGAGAAAGTGACATGATTCTCTTAGACCACCTTAACCTTTGTTCATTCTTCATCACTGATCGAGGAAGGTGAGAAATAAACCACCTAGACAATAGAGGTATACAACACATCAAAGTTCCTCGTGCCTTCGTAGTACGGGTATGAAGAGAGTGTAAGATGTCTTTAAGTAATGTAGGCACTGGATTATGAGCCAGAAATATGTTGATGGCGTGTACGTCTATGAACTGGTATGGATTAGGGAACAACATTAAGCCATAGATTAATAAGGCTACGATCTCCTCAAAAGCATCATAACTCATAGCCTTCAAAAACACTTGAGCTTTCTCCATTAATACCTTAGCAAGAATACCCTTAACTCCGCTTCTCGTTTCTAGGACTGTCTGATTTCTTCAAATGTAAGGCTGCAGCAATAACCTCAGGTTTAGGCTCTTTTTCCAAGCCTGTGAAGGGTTTCTGATTGAGGATCTTCCTTTTATCATCTTCGTCATACATATTCTTCAACTTCGCGGTTCCAACTCCGTTGATCACATTGACAGGATTATGCGGACCTTCTTCAATTGCTTCCCATATGCCTTCTCCTTGGGCTTCAAGATGTGCCATCATTCTGATTTTCCAGAAATCGAAGTATTCGCTGGAGAAGAGCGGAGGCTTGTTTCTACTTCCACCATCTTTGAAAACAGGGTTCGAGTTTGCGGAAGCCATAAGGATCTTGTAGGAACAGGTTACCTAAACCTGCTCTGATGCCAATTGTAGGATCAGAATGCGCCTAAGAGGGGGGGGTGAATTAGGTGTTATAATTTTTCTCGATTCTTTTTCTTTGATGGATAGATTTTTTCTTTTAATCGTGTATGGAAGGAAAGCAGTAAGGAAGAAAATAAAAGTGACACGGAGAATTATCCTGGTTCCCTTCACAGTCCGAAGGTACATCCAGTCCCCTTTCAATTCGAAAGAGATTTCCACTAGTTTTTAGAAAAAGTACAACCTATCACACCTTCAATGGTGAGGCCTACTTTCTAAACAACTAAGCAACTTTGTGTGCAAGAACAATCCTCTTGCCACACACACCCTTGTGTCCAACAATCCTGGATCACAAGTCACAAATAGAAATACCTTTCTATACTTTTTGTAATTTTGAGTGAGTAATACAAAGATTGGATATCAATAATGATCTTCTCCTATGTACACAAATCACTTTTCAAATATCAATACAAGTGTTCAAACATGCAATATAAAAGATGATGATCTTATGAACACTTTTTAGAAGTATAAAAATATTTGAATTTTTAGTGAATTTGATTTAAGTGATTTTCATAAAAATTGTAGGAGGAGTTTTTTGAATTTGAAAAAATTCAGATTTTATAATATTCAAGACACCCTTTTGAAAAGGTATGACAATTATGAAACAAAATAATTTTTTGAAGAGATATAATCAAAAGGTGTAATTTGAAATTCAAAGAAATATTTTTCAAAAATCTTACAGTGTTAACCGGTTAACCAAATGGTTAACCGGTTAACGCCTATAAACGTTAACAGGTTTTCTGAAATTTTGAAGCCGTTAACCGGTTAACCAAATGGTTAACCGGTTAACACTGTTAAAAACAGAAACATATTGTTTTCAAAAAGTGTTAAACGGTTTTAAAAATAATCAAAGTATTTTATGCATTATGCTAACATGTGATTGAATGAGTGAACACTTGTACATCAATTTAAAAGAGGGATTGATGTACCTAAACAAAAACGTCCAAGCTTGAAGTAGAACTATGATGCATAAGAAGCTTGATCGCAAAGCCGGTTGCTTGTAGCTTGATCAGTTGGAGCTCTTGACTTTTTGCAGATCTGAAATGTATGTGGCGTGTTGTCTTCATCAAAATCTTCGAGGTTGAAGGCATGCTTCTACATTCTCCCCCTTTTTGATGATGAAAACCGAAAATTCTCCGAGAGCTTTGATCAATGTTTCTCTAAGCGAATCCTCCCCCTATTGACAACAACTCCCCCTAAATAATAGCAGCAGTAGCAAAAGAATTCTGCATCGAGAGGCATTAGAGAAACAAGGTCTTCTCCCCCTTTGGCATTAGCAAAAAGGAAGGGACCAACAAGCAAGCATAGAAATGAAAAGTATAGCATTACACAAGCAATCATACACGCAAACACATATGGAACTAAAACATAATGCAAGTAAACCAAAAATGCCTAAAAACTTAGGACTTGAGTTTGAGAGTACAAAACATAACATGACTAAAAGAGAAAGGAACATAATAAAAAGCAGCATGGAAACATGGTCCTCATTCCTCATCCGATACATCCTCATCATCTTCTTCCTCCTCTTCGGTACCGTCCACATCCTCATCAACATGCTCGGTGGTGGTTCGGGAGCTTAAGACAAGGTTCCGAAGGCTTTTGATGGCACGCATGTCTTCATGGTGGTGTGACATCATGGTTGAGTAGAGGAAGTCATTGGTAACGCCGGTTTCCGGAATAGGTGAGATGGAGGTGGAGGATCCGTCATCATACTTATAAGTTCCATCATTGGCTTGAACAATGCCGATGTTCTTGATGATGGTGACTCCGTTGATTTCATTTCCCGTAGTAGTCATAGCAATAAATGGTTCTCTACCGATTTCCATATCGGTAAGTTCCAATATCCTTGAGAGGAGGCGGCCATAAGGTAATCGAGTCTTCAAAGAGAGTTATTGCTTCAAATGATATAGCATGGTAGGGAGCCAATTAATCCTAATCTTGTTCTTGATGGCAAAGAGCACTTGCATTTCCAAATCATTGATTTGGGATTGATTGGAGTCCTTGGGCAGAAAGACATGGCAAATGACATAATGAAGCATCCTATCATCCACGGAGAGATTCTTCGTATAGCAAAGTACCCGAGAGGTACGTTGGTCGGATATCACAGCTGCCTTTAGAAACCTACAAATGTGATAGTAGTATTCCATCTTATCATAATTGGCCCATTTGCCTTCATCATGGTTGACACTCTTTCGGAGAAACACTCCCGAGTATGGTAAAGACAAAGAGGTAACAAGAGTACCTAGGTCAACCTCAATCTCACAATCTCTAACAGTAGCAAAAAGTTGATGCTTATCTCTATCATCACAATTGAGAGTCATGTTGTTCATGAAAGACTTCACCAAATCCGGATACACCTTTCCATTATCGGCAATAAAATCTAGCATTCCTTGATATTCTAGTAAAGCTGGAAACTTAAAGGATTCAAAAGATTTCAGGTTCACATACTTACCCTTGAGGAGATGTCGAACCCGAACTCGGAAATCCAATCGTCTCTTCTTGGTAGATTCCATAGGCATGTCTTCTTCACTGCTAGACCTGGATGCTGACACTGGAGCCTTTCCCTTTCTTGAAGCCATGAAGATGAAGCTTAGGTTTTAGGGTGAGTGAGTGTATTTTCGGATTAGGGTTTGATGTAGTGGAGAGTGAAGTGAAAGAGGTAGAGTTTATATGAGAGTTTCAATGTAGTGGGTTTTAATGGAGTAGATGAAGAGTTTGAAAATGAGTAAGTGGTGTTTAATGGTAAGTCAAAGTAAGAGGAATTGATTTATGAGGTGTTGGAAAGAGGTACCATGCACCAATTAAACATACAAAAAACAAGACAACATAAAAGAAAGAAAAAATAAAAAACAATTTTTTAAAAAAACAGAGACTGTCACGCAGCCCAGGGACTGCTGTTTTGGAGGTGTTAACCGGTTAACCGATCCGTTAACCGGTTAACGGACAAAAATTTTGAAACCGATTGATTTCGGGTATATGAAAGTGAGAAAAACCGAAAACGGTGAAATGTGAGTGCTAGCATTTTATGACATAAAAGTGAGAAAAAACACATATAAACATATATAATGCAATAAAACCATATAACAACCATTTTTTAGGTTAAGATTAGATGTCACCTTCATTGAGAATACCAAGTTCTCGTCGAATCTTGAAAAATTGCTCCTTAGCCAACGATTTTGTGAATATGTCTGCGAGTGTAAGCTCATAATTTCGACATTGTGAAATTTGGAATGTGCAGTCTTTTCTGTTGCTGAGAAGATAATCAGTAGATAAGGATAAGAAGAAATGAAGATGTTCAAGAGATGTTGACAGGGTTTAAAGCTCAAGTGCTTCGACGGGAAGATAAATAATATTCTGGAAAACCAAGTTTGGGGACCTATTTATAATTGGGTGTTCGACAAGCTGAGTGCATCATTCGACAGTTCGACAGAGAGAAGGTGTTTGACAGAAGCATTGGTTCGTAAAAGTGGAAGAGTTTCTTCTTCTTCGACGTTTTGACATATGAAGAGATGTAATGTTTCGTCACCAAAGGAAAGAATTCAAAATTTAAAAGGTGTAACCTTTGACAGTTGGACACATGGAAGTTTCAAGGAAGGAAATTGCATGCAGGCTGACACTTGTCATTCAATTATAATTTTCCCGTTTTAGGCAGTTACTTTGTTTATATATAAATAGGATAGTTTGTGTTTAGAATAGCGTGTGTGAAAACTTATACAAAATTCCTGTAAATACTCTAAGTACCCAGTGTAAGAGAAAATGAGTTTGATATTTGGAACCATGTACGTTTGAACACCATTTTTTCTTTCAAGTTATTTAAATTATCAGTTTGTTTCATCAAGTTATTTTTATCTTCAGTTTTATTTACCTTTCTGCAAAGTTTTATCATCTCGCCATTTTCCTTACTTTTTGTCTAAACTTAAACTTTATTTTACTTGCAAAAATCAAAGCATTTAACACCTTGACATTATTGACAAAACAAATCATAAATCAGTACCTATACTAAGAGTGTTTTCGACAAATAATTGCACATGTGTCCTAGGACTTATTTGGTTGGTCCTGCAAGTAACCCAGTTTTCTGAGAGATTGGTTAACCAGAGGTTGTTCGTCAGAAATCACTGCGAACAAATTGGCACACCCGGTGGGACCAGTGCAGTTAATAAGAATTAATAGAGAACCCTCTTAGACAAATTGTTCCTTGCTGCGTTGTATGATTCTTAGAAGTGGTAAACTAGCCGTAACCGATGTAGAAAGACCAAAGAGAACAAGAGGAAGAAGGATGGCTAACTTGCCAAATACGTCAAACAATCCTAACGAAACCATTCCAGTTTCCAACCCCATCCCTTCGTCAGAAGGAGTAGCAGTTTCTGGCCCTGTTTTAGAACAGATTAGGCCTCCATTAGGGGATTCAATACCAACGGGTTCAGGGTCCCAGAATGCGCCTAGTTCTTCCACCATGGGACACTCAAGGCCCATGGGAACCCCTCCTCCTGGAGGAAACACCTTCAGGCCATATCTCAATTATTCTCTTCCCATGTCTGGGAGGGAACAACCATATGGAATGCCAACTTCAATGATGGCAAGCCTACATAATTCGTCACCATTATTCTCTGATGATATGGTTCAAGTGTCATCACCATTGCAGGAATCAGGATATGGTGGAAATGGAAATAGAATAAATCAAGTTCCACCAGGTTTCCATATGCCCACTATGACAAACCATTCTGCACAAGTAATTCGTCAACAGATGGATGAAAGCAATCATGATATGGTGCAGGCATTGACACAACAAATGGGGGAAGTGTTTAATCCTTTAATACAAAATACTACCCAAACAAACCAGATATTGGCAGAACAGATGGCACGCATTGCTGACTTTTTTGGAGTTCCTCAAGCACAGCAAAGAATGCAACTGAATCAAAATCCTGCCAATAGGCCTGTAGAAGAGGAACTTACTATAAACCAAAGGCCATTAGGAAACACTCAAGAAAATCCCAGGGGCCAAGAGGTAATAGTCGAACAGCCTAATGTAGAGGAACCTATTCGACAGGAACCAAGAAGAATAATAGTCCAAAGAGACCAAAATGCTGATGAAATATTACAGCAGAGAATGCGTTACAACAACCTGCCTGTCGAAAATAATATTGCAACCATGGTTGAGAGAATAATGGCGCAAAATGGAGTGAACGTAGGATTACAAAGGCCTAGTTATACTTCCCCTTTGTCTGAATATATTTACATGGACCCAATTAGAAAGATTGTTCCACGAACAATTCTATATGGGACAAACTAAGATAAGTTTGAAAGAATTAGCAAGTGTCAAAAGAAAATTCTCTGAACCTATAGATGATTATTTGAATAGGTTTAGATTGTTAAAGGCCAGATGCTTTACACAAGTGCCGGAACAAGAATTAGTCGAAATGGCTGCATGGGGTCTGGATTATTCTATAAGGAAAAAACTAGATACCCAATATTTAAGAGACATGGCACAACTAGCAGATAGAGTAAGGCAAATAGAAAGGCTAAAGAATGAAAAATTTAGATCAAATAAGAACAAGAAGGAAAGAGTGGCCTATGTAGGAATAGTTCAGGAAAATGATTATGACGAAAACGAACCAGTCATTTTCGACCAGCAAGAAATTGATCTGGTAGAACTAAAACAAGGCCCTCCATATTCCTGTAAAGTTTTAGCCCCGTCGAATGGAAAAAATCCAGTCGAAGGGGAAAAGAATGACAGGTTCCCTAAAAGAACCTACACATTCGACATCACCAAATGTGATGAAATTTTTGATTTATTGGTTAAAGATGGTCAGTTAATAAAACCAGCAGGCACTAAGGAGCCTCCTGTAGACCAACAGAAAAAGAGAGGTTTTTGCAAATACCATAATTTTTTGGGTCATAAAACTTCTCAATGTTACCTTTTCAGGGACCTTGTCCAAAATGCAATCCAGAATGGAAGGCTGAAGTTTGGAGACAAGGCTAAGCAACAGATGAGAATTGACTCCAATCCCATGCAAGTTGTGGAAGCCAACTATGCTGAGCCAGAAAGGGTGAATGTGGTCGAAATGGAATTCATGGGTGAGGAAAACTTTGAAATAGTAGAAGCCAATGAAGGTTTCGACAACAACTTCACCATGATAGAGGCTGCTGAGGGCTTCGACACCCATGTAAATGTGGTGGAGGGGGATGGTGACCTTATTGACCAGGCTGAGGAAGAAGAATTCAAAGCTTCTGAAGACTTCGACAGGGAAAACGCCATTACTGAAGGTTTCGACGGAAGAAATACAGTCAAGGTGTGCAGAAGCTTCGACAAGAAAAACTATAAAAGAGATGCTGAGGATGGGGTGATCTGGGACACTCTAGGAGAACCCAGTGGGAAGTTTGACTTCATGGTAAAATATTCAGCACCACCAAGCTCCAAAACTGACATCAGCAAAATCAAACCCACAGGATGGGGAGATTCTTTCAAAAATAATGAGGAGGGGGAAGATAACAAAGCCCTCATTATCCAAAAAGAGGCCACTGAAGGCCTTAGCCAGGACAAGATCAAAATATCAGAGACTGCTGACAATGTCCACATTGTCAAACCAATAAACAGAAGTACCATCAAAACTGAAGAAGATTCTGTCGAAGGTGTTGCACAGTGCTGCAAATACATCTATAAGGGCTTACACCCAAAAGGCAGTTGTAAACACCCCAAATTTGCCCTCACCCATTCACACCATGGCTTGTGATCATTTCATGTGCATAAGTTCAATCATAGCATCCCATATTGCATATTTGCTTCACTGCATTGTTTCAAAGTCATCTGCATCTAGGGTTTGTGATCTGAGCAATCCAAGAGCTTCTTGAGCCTCTCCAAAGGTCATCAATCACTTCAAAGGGGTCCATATATTTTCAAGCATCATATTATATTCCCTCAAAGTCAAGAATGTCAAAGAATCACAAGAACTGAAAATGGAATGGAAGCAGAGCCAGGTTTGACTGCACAGATGACCTAGAATTAGGGTTTTGGTTTCAGAGGCCATAACTCCAAATTTTTTGGTCGTTCTTGTTTCTATTGGTCTCTATATGTTATGAGGATCATGCATATCAAGTTTCATGAAGAAATTCCATGGGGAAGGCATCTAATCAAGAGTTGACTTCTTGAGCAAGTCAGTGCAAAATCAGGGCATCTGAGGCCCCCAATGTCCCAACCAAAGGGTGTTCTTCATCATTTTGGTTATGTATGATCTTTATTTGGTCATAGAAGATGTTAGAAGTTCACAAAATTGGAAATTTTCAAGCCATTTGCAAAGTTGCCTTTTTGGGAAAGTGACTTGTAATGAAAACTTGCTATTTTGGGAAAGGTCTTCAACCTTCTCTTTTTGATTCAAAAGTGCCTCAAATGAGAAAACTTTGGTCATGAAAGTTGTAGATTGGATCATTCCCTTTTCAAAAAGTACAAGAACTGTTTCTAATTCATTTTGGATCAAAAGTTATGGCTTTGCAAAGTTGGGAAAAATCATTGAAATTTCACTTTTGCACAAAGAGGGAAACTTGCAATTTCACATGCCAAGCATTCTATTGACCTATAAATGACTTCTTTGCATCATTATAACATATTGCAACTTAGCAAAATCAGAATTGCCCAAGAGTTTTCAAGGTCCATGCTTCAAATCACAAACTTCCATAAGCCATTTTCCATGAAATTCTCCAAAGAGGAATTCTTGCAAAATTGATCCCCAAGGTTTTGTATGGTCTCTAACTGATCTCAAGACACCACCATAACATCATGTAACCTATCACAACCAAAATTCAGCAAAGAGATGTCACATGTTCATGGCCAAAAGTCACAAAATGTCACAAGTTGCAAAGTTGCAAAACATGTGAGATCTCACCCTTCATCCATTCCAGCTCACATCAACTGATCCAAGAGTCATCCTTGAACTCAGCTGATGCAGTACAAGCCAGAAAATCAGCTCTGCTACAGCCCATGCCTCAAGTACACCTAACCATGACTTTTTGCAATTTCTCCCATGCTCTTGGAATAGTGATCAGCAGCCTCTACTAACCTGCTCCACAGCCTACTCAAACTTTATGGGAGTGATATAGCAGCTTATTTGGCATTGAAACAACACACAATCTAACTTGCACAGAATCTGTCCCAAACTTCTTCTCTGAATTTTTCTTCACACAGCCAGGAAACTTCACTTTTTTTTCACCAACAAGTCACAAATCACCCTTAGAACAAGAATTATCCCCTGAAACAACTTGAAACATCTCACAAAAGGCCCTCCATTTCTGCTACACCAGAGCAAAACAGCCATAACCAGCCATTCTCAAAGCTCTCCAAGCTTCATTTCATCATCAGGGTGTTCAAAGGAGAGGGATTGCACCAAGTTTGAGGCCAGAAAGCTCCAAAGTTCAAAGCTCCGGTTCAGGTATCATCAAGAACATTTTTTTCAGAAATGTAATCTCTTGTTATAGGATGATAGAGTTTGTTTCACTGATCATGTTAAGCTTTGAAACACTGAAAACGGTTGAGAAATGAGTGTGTATGCATGTTCTGAAGTTTTTGCAGTTTTTCTTGATTTTGCTCTAATCTTGTTGTTGATACATTGTAAATGTGATCTTGTGATTGATTCATGTTTGGGGTGGGTAGAGGATGAAATCTGGAGAGTTAGAGCACTTAACACAGCCTAAGGAATGAGTTTGATTATGAATTTTTGAAAAAAACAGCATAATGAATCGATTCATTCTAGCATGAATCGATTCATTTTGTTGAAAGGTTCCTGGATTTTGCAAAATGAATCGATTCATCCCATTATGAATCGATTCATGCTGTTTAACTAATTCTGTTTTGATCAGTATGAATCGATTCATCCAAACATGAATCAATTCATTCTTCTGTTAACCAATTTTAATTCATTTTGTTTGTATTTTATTTGCATGAATTTTAAAAAATAGCAAAACACTTTAAAAAATTCTGAAATTTTTTGTCAAACATTTCATTAATTTTCAGAACCCAAAAATATTTTTATTTTTATTTTTTGCATTAAAAATTATTTTTAAATTATTTAAATGTTTATTTTTAATTAGTTAATGAAAATTAATTAATTAAAAATACATTTAAGTATTTAAAAATCACAAAAAAATTCACATTTCATTTTAAAATATTTAGAAACATTATCAAACTCTCAAAACAAATTTCTTTTTGGTTCTTGATCTATTTTGACAATTTTCATTGGAATTAAATTTGTTTAAAGGCAATATTTTGGTCCTAAGTTTGAAAAATTAATTCTGCCTAACCCTTGAGAGTTTGATGATGGTTCTTCTTGCATTGCATCCTCCATAGCATGTAGTTTATAGGATAAAATTTGTTTTATTTGATCTTGCATTTTCAATTTGTTTGGTATTTTTCTTTGTGAGGCACCCCAAAACCCTAGTAATCTTAGGAAATTCATAACTTTCACTAGGTTAAGAGTTAGATCCCCTCCTTTGGGCAGTGAACTTATATAGGTTTAGGGTACCTTTGATCCCATTTTCAATTTTTTATCTCATGTTTTGCTTCTGATTTTGAATTTTGCATCTCGTGTTGTACATAAACCCTAATTTGCATCTTCATTTGCATTCATCTTGCATAAGCTTGCATACATGAACTTGCCATGACATTTTGTGCATCCACATGACATGTAAGACATCTTAGGACACATTAGAATCATGTTTGATCATTGCATCATCCATTTACCATGTTATGCATCCATTGCATTTCATAAGTTTTCATGAACTTTCATGCCTCCTTTCATGCTTCATTTGAATTCTTGCTCTTGTATGATCATCCATGTGCACCTTGTGTCGCTCCCGATAAATGGGAATAGGCCCAGATAAAGGTACAGACTCGAACGGTCGGCGAGAGGGACAATGAGAACACACAGCCGTGAACTCACTGGAGATGAAAAGAGTCGCCAGCTAGGCATTTTTATCCCGGAGGAAAGGCAATGCTGCATAGACCTAGAAAAGATGGATAAGACGGTTGCGAACCAGAGAGACTGAGAAAGGGGGTTGGTTACAACCTGGGAAGGTATTAGCACCCAGATTGTCCGTCGTACTCGACAGGATCCACACTTAAAAGATTTGTGTTTTAAAGGGGTAGTGTCAGTGCAATTTGTGTGTAAAAGAGCTGGAAAAGGATGTACAGGTGTCAGCGTAAAGGAAGTGAAGTGTGATATATACAGTGTCAGTGTAAGGATAAGAGTGGAATGCTCAAGATCATGAGGCTAAAAGAATGAGGCTAGAAAGAGGGGGGAATATACAGAGACTTTTGTTCGATAACTGTTAAGTTATGCCTACGTATCCTCTCGTGCAATGAGGAAGTCAGAACACCGTAGTTCGACCCAAAGAGACTGAAAGATAAATTGACTTGTGAACTGCTTACTTGTCTATGCTCAAGTGTATGACCTGTCTGGCTCAGGTGCAAACTGTCTTGCATTAGACGGAAGAAGCAAGTTCTCGTTTGTGAGTGAATGAGATGAGAAAAGAATCCCGAAGGAGACGATTATTGTTTGTTTTTGAGTTTTCAGTCTTTTATTACTTTTGGAAGTTTGTCATAAGTTAATGAGCTTAAGCCTAAACCAATGGATTTAGTAAACTCATCACATCTTCCCTCTGATTAGGGGTAATGAGAATACCTTAAGTGTGAAGTCAGCTTCTCACACTTAATCACCTTTGATGTAGGATTAAGATCACTAACCTACTTGTGATTAATTAGATGTTTTTGGTGTTTTTTTTGTTTAGTGTTGAGTAATGAGATTAAGCCATAATCAAGGATTAAACAGACTCATTACACCATCCTAATAGAAGGATAATAGATGAGAATATTTAAGCTGAGGAAAGCTCCTCAACTTAATCCATGATTAGGGATTAAGCTCAAGACAAAACAAGCCTTTGATTAAGTGGATTTTATTTAGTGGTATGATGATGAAGTGAATTTTATGATTTGTAAGACAACTTGAGGGGGACTTGTCCATTAACACTAGGGTTAGTCCTTCTTAACCAATTAAGGAAGAATTAGAACCCTAATGCAAGGCCCAAGTTACAAGTGTGATGTCTTGTTATATTAAGTGAATTGATTAAGAGATTTAAACACATTAAGGGTTTAACACTTAGGATTAAAGTTATACACTCCATCCTAAGAGAAGGATGCAGGCATAAGCTTAATCACAAAGCCTTAAAGCCTTTAGGGTTTAGTCCCTGATTATGAGATGAGGAGAGAAGACACAAAGAGACACAAAGGTAAAACTAAGAGGGGAGACTAATCAAAACCCTAATCATTATCATGCTTGGTTGTCCCTAAGTTTTGTGAGGTTTTCAAGAGCAATCTTCAAAGAGAACCACCAGGATGCAGATGAACAGGATCAAGAGAAGCAAAGTGACTTGCTTCATTCAAGAAGTCAAGTCACTTGAAGAAAGAAGTAAGAAGAACAAGAATGAGCAAGCTCAAACTCAAACACATATAAAAATGCAGCAATGGATGCAAGAGAGATGAAAAGAAAAGTCATGAGAAGTGAAGGCAAATTCACTTCTCAGAATCACTTACCACCTGAAAGGTTAGAAAGGAAATGCAATGCAAAATGGGATGAGATGACATGATGAGAAACAAAACCAGAAGCATTTACATGATGCTAATGATGTTATGAGATGCTACAAACATGAGGCAGCACATGGAAATGTTCATACAAGTTTAGGGATGCATATGAAGCAAGTTAGGAAGCATGGACATACATGAAAAGTTATGAAGTGCACATGGCATACAATATGGCAAACACATGATGCAATGATCAAACATGCTTTCTATATGTCTTATGATGTCAAATGAATCACATGGATGCTTGAAATGTCATGGCAAGTCATGTTATGCAAGAGAATGCAAAATGGATGCAAATGAAAGCCCAAATTAGGGTTTATGAATCAAACATCAAACAAAAACCAAAAACAGAAGCAAACCCTAAGATAAAAAATGGAAAATTCCACACAAAGGACCCCTAATCCTATACTAAACCAAAGCCCAAAGGAGAGGTCTCAACTTTCAACCAATCTTAAGTTATGATTTTTGCAAGTTATTAGGGTTTTTAGGGTTCCTAAACAAGAAAATTATCAAACAAATTGAAAATGAGGAATCAAATCATGGCCATTTAATCTCAAAAACTACATGCTAAATACAATGCAATGCAAGAAGAATCAATGTCCAACTCTTCATGGATAGGCAGAAATGATTTTTTGAACTTAGGATCAAAATAAAGCACAAAAATGATTTTAATTCAATGAAAAATTCTCAAAGTTCATTAAGATCCAAAAATAAATTTGGTTTGAAGGTTGGACAATGTTTCTAAATGTCTTAGAACAATTCATGAATTTTTTGGTGATTTTTAAATACTTAAAAGTATTTTTAATAAATTAATTCTCATTAATCAATTAAAAATAATCTTTTAAATATTTAAAAATACTTTTTTAATGCTAAAAATAAAATAAAAAATATTTTTGTGTCATAAAAATTATTAAAACTCTTAAGAAAAAGTTTCATAATTTTTAAACAAGTTTTACTATTTTAAATTAAATATGCAACTTAAATGAAAAAGAAAATGAAAATAAATTAAATAAAAGGAAAGTAATCAGAATGGAGGGTTGAGATTGCTTCTGGGCTCAAAGGGGGTTGACTGGGCGCGCATCTGGACGGCCCAGGTTCAAACCAGCTTAACCCTGATTAATTAAATAATAATTCATAATTAAATCTTAATGAAATGATCCAGGCCTTCCATTCACGCGCGGGAAACACAATCCAATGGCTCACATTCAAAACTGGTGCCCTAACCCTAATTAGCAGTTAATGACTTTCAGGCTGCCGGAGAAGACTTCCGGTCGTCTTCTCCGGCCAGCACGCTCCCTGAGAATCTCCAAAACTCTTAAAACCTAACTAAAACAAAATCTAAAAACATGGAAATGATTCCCACTCACTCACGAACCAAAACCCCCAATCAAAACAAATTTATTCTTCCCTGAACTCATGAATCGAGCAAAGCAAATTTTAGGTCACAGAGTTTCAGAGATCAATTAAATTCTCATTTCATCACCATTTCCAAAACTAAAAGCATCAGGATATTCAGTGAAGCATGGAGAACAAGTTTAGAACATAAAAAATGATTTCTGGAAAAATATTTCTTGAGCTACCTGAGATTCGAAGCATTCACTCCAGCAACTTTCAGGCCTCCCCTCCTTGTGAAATCCACTCCACTTGACCCCCTGGTGATGCTTGAATGCTCAGGAGAAATTTATGTTGGCTGGATGAAGAGTTTGAACAGCTTCTGCTCAAGCTCAGTTGAAAATGGCAATGGTGATTCAGGCTGTTTCTGGCAAGGGTGAGGGGTCCTTTGTGGTCCAGATGATGAGTGGAGAAGGTTTGTGGAGTTGGTTTGAGTGTTTGTGAACTGTGGAGTGAGTTTCGAAAGAAACTGCAAGTTGGAGTGAAAATGGTGAAATGGTGTTATGGCTTGTTTCAGGCTTGGTTCTTTGCTGGTTTCTACTCAATGGAACATGGTAAGATGATTGGTGAAAATGGTTTGGATGTTTTAAGTTGGTGGAGGCAGATTCGAAGAGTTTTGCAAAGTGAGGTGTTTTTGTGTATGTGATCTTGTGTGTTGTTTCAGCTTGGCCTCCTGAGTGTTATGGCCTGCATTTGGATAGTATATTTTAATCCTATAGGTCAGATGATTTGACATGGCCTCTATTGATTGGTAAGTTTGCTTTTGCCAAAAGTCCACTTTTTGTGTAAGAGAGGCATGGCTTGGTTCTAGGCTAGTGCAAAGCATGGGGCTGCGCAGCATGGGTGAGGGGAAAGGCTAGCAAAACTCAGCATCCAAGGTTGCAAGTGGTAGGAAGTGTGATGAGTGGTTTTGCAAGTTGTTACCTTTTGAAACTTTATGAAAAAATGCCTTGTTACACAAACCATAAACATGTGAAACCTTGGTTCAATTCTGACTTTTAGAGTTTATGTGATGTTTGTGTCATGGTTTGATGTCAACTAGAGGTTACAAAAAGCCTTGGTTCATGATTTTGCAAAATTCACATTTGAAGCATGTCTTGAAAATCAATGATTTTTGCCAACTTTGTCACACCATAGCTTTTGATCCAAGAAGAATTTGATCATGTTCTTGTACTTTTTGAAAAGGGAAAAATGTATTCTACAACTTTCATGACCAAAGTTTTTCCATTTGAAGCATTTTTGGATCAAGAATCAAGGCTTGAAAAATGACCTAAAATGGAGCATTCTTGAAAAGTCAACTATGCCCAAAAAGTCAACATTTGCAAAATCTCCAAATTCTTGATTTTTGTGGACTTCAACCTTCTTCCATGATCAAATAAAGATCATATACACTCAAAATGATGAAGATCACCCCTTGGTTGGGTCATTGGGGGCCTCAGATGCCCTGATTTTGCACTGACTTGTATGAAAAGTCAACTCTTGATCAGATGACTTCCCCATGGAATTTCTTCATGAAAATTGATATGCATACTCCCTATACCATATAGAGACCAATAGAAACAAGAATGACCAAAAAAATTGGAGTTATGGCCTCTGAAACCAAAACCCTAATTTTAGGTCAACTGTGCAGTCAAACCTTGCTCTGCATCCATCCCAATCCCAGTTCTTGTGATTCTTTGGCATTCTTGACTTTGAGAGGATATAATATGATACTTGAACACACATGGACCCCTTTGAAGTGATTGGTGACCCTTGGAGTGGCTCAAGAGGCTCTTGGATTGTTCAGATCACAAACCCTAGATGCAGATGACTTAGAAACTATGCAGTGAATCAAAGATGGGATATGAGGTGATATGATTGTGTTTATGCATATGAAATGATCACAAGCCATGGTGTGAATGGGTGAGGGAAAATTTGGGGTGTTTACACCTTGTATGCTCTAATATCATCTCATAGCATCATTTGCATCATGTGTTTGCTTCTGGTTTTGTTCCTTTGTCATTACATATGCATCTTTCATGTCATTTCTTTCTTTATGCATCTTGTGCTAACATTTTCAGGTGGTAAGTAACTTGAGAAGTGAATTTGCCTTCACTTCTCATTTCTCTTAATCTTCTTCATATGCATCCTTGCTGCATTTTTATTTGTCTTTGGGTGAGCTTGCTCACTTGTGCCTCTCTTCCCTCTTTTCTCTTCTCTTCTCATCCTTTTTCTATCTTGCTTCTCCTTGGTGGCTTCCTTGAAGATTTCTCCTCTTAAGCCTCACAAACCCTAGGACTTCCAAGCATGATAACATTTTAGGATTGTTTAGTCCCCCTTAGACTCTTTCCTTTGAGTTTTCTTTGAGTCTCCTCCTCTCATCTCATAATCAAGGACTAAACCTTAAAGGTTTTAAGACATTGTGATTAAGCTTATGCCTGCATCCTTCTATTAGGATGGAGTGTATAACTTTAATCCTAAGTGTTGAACCCTTAATGTGTTTAACTCCTTTAATCAATCCACTTAATAATCATCAAGACCTCAAGCTTGTAACTTGGGCCTTGCATTAGGGTTCTAATTCTTCCTTAATTGGTTAAGAAGGACTAACCCTAGTGTTAATGGACAAGTCCTCCTCAAGTTGTCTTACAAACCCTAAAAATCACTTCTTCATCTTATCATTAACTAAAATTCATCTAATAAAGGCTTTGTTTTGTCATGAGGTTAATCCCTAATCATGGATTAAGTTGAGGAGTCTTCCTCAGCTTAAATGTTCTCATCTATTATCCTTCTATTAGGATGGTGTAATGAGTCCATTAAATCCATGATTATGGCTTAAACTCATTACTTAACACTAAACAAAAACTCCAAAAACATATAAATAATTACAAGTAGGTTAATGATCTTAATCCTACACCATGGTGATTAAGTGTGAGATGCTGACTTCGCACTTAATGTATTCTCATTACCCCTAATCAGAGGGAGGATGTGATGAGTTTATTAACCCTTGGTTTAGGCTTAAGCTCATTTTCTTATGACAAACTTTCAAAAGAAATAAAAGACTGAAAACACAAAAAACAAACAATAATCGTCTCCTCCGGGATTCTTTTCTCACCTCATTCACTCACAAACGAGAACTCGCTTCTTCCGTCTAATGCAAGACAGTTAGCACCTGAGCCAGACAGGTCATACACTTGAGCATAGACAAGTAAGCAGTTCACAAGTCAATTCATCTTTTAGTCTCTTTGAGTCGAACTACGGTGTTCTGACTTCCTCTTTGCACGAGAGGATACGTAGGCATAACTTAACAGTTATCGAACAAAAGTCTCTGTATATTCCCCCTCCTTCCAGCATTATTATTTGAGCCTCATAGTCTTGAGCATTTCACTCCTGTTATCACACTGACACTTCTATTATACACTTTACACTTCTTTTACACTGACACCTGTACATCCTTTTCCAGCTCTTTTATACACAGATTGCACTGACACTACCCCTTTAAAACACAAATCTTTTAAGCGTGGATCCCGTCGAGTACGACGGACAATCTGGGTGCTAATACCTTCCCAGGTTGTAACCAACCCCCTTTCTCAGCCTCTCTGGTTCGCAACCGTCTTATCCATATCTTTCTAGGTCTATGCAGCATTACCTTTCCCCCGGGATAAAAATGCCTAGCTGGAGACTCTTTTCTTTTCCTGTGAGTTCACTCCTGTGCGTTCTCACACCCTCTTTTCACCGACCGTTCGCGTCTGTACCTCATTTGAGCTCAGTCTCATCTCTTGGGAGCGACAGCTTGGCGACTCTGCTGGGGAACCTTTATACTGTAACCAGGGCTTCTGGTTCTTTTTGTGGGTTCCTCCTAGCGCTTGTTTGATTTGTGTTTACTGGGGTGTTATGTGCTATTTGTGCTTGTTTATTTATTTTGTTTTTTGCTTTATGTACAGTTGTTTACTGCTTTCTTTACAGCTTTACATACATCATATTGTCATACTGTTCTGGCTGGATCTGGTTTTGTGGCTTTGGTGGGTGGGGTTCATGTTCTTTCCCATTCCATTTCGGTCTGGTGCGGGAATATGAAACACGGTTCAGATATGGGTTTCTTCTTGAGAACTCTGTGCTACAGATTTCCTGTAGTGCTAGGGCTATCTGGGAAGCCTGCTAAGTCTGGATGACCTTTATTATTGACCTTCAGAAACTGAGGTGAATTAGAGGAGGATCTTTTATGGTTATTGTGAACATTGTACCTCCGGGTTAGAACTGTTTACACTTCTCATAAGTGATCCAAGTCTGAGGATCCTTGTTTTAGAACACCACCTGTGAGGGGGTTGGGCTGTTTACAGGTTTGCAGGTACCTTTGACCTCAACATACCCTGTTACTTTGTTTTGATTAAGAGTACTCCATTTTGGAACAGTTCTTGTGATTTTTAACCCTGGACATGTGACTCTTTATTTGAGTCCCCCACCTTGGTTACTGGACTTATGAACCTCCATCTGGATTTCTTGAACATACATGGACTTATATCAAAGCAGTTAATCAGATCCAGCTTGATCACAAACCGTTTGCATACATCATCATTGCATCATTTAACATTTGCTTATTTGTTTTTCAGGGTATCCATACTATATTTTGGCTTGGTTTTGACCCCTTCATCTGCATAGACCTATCTTCAGTATCTGCTTCAGCTATCTTCATCAACTACCTGCTTCAGTCACCTGCATCACCAGTATCAGCCTATCAGTGGCTCAGCTCCAGTGTTGGTCTCCATCATCAGCATCTGTCTCAGCTCTTCATCAGCAGACATGGCACCCAAGAAGAGCAATATCTCATACCATTTCTTTGAGCCTGAGCTGACTGGCATCAGGAAGATCCAGGCCCTTATTACTCCAGACCATATACCACTATTCAGAGAACATTTTGGAGGCATCCTTGATGTGGTTATGGATTTGGACCCTTCTCAGAGGAGCTTGATTCACACTTGTCTACAGTTCTATGATCCTCCTTTGAGATGCTTCACCTTCCAGGATTTTCAGTTGGGACCCTTGTTGGAAGAGTATTCATCACTGATTGGTGTACCTGTCAGGGGTGGTGTCCCCTTCAACCCTGAGATGACTTTTCCCAGTAATGAAGAAGTGGAAAAGGCATTGTATCTGGAACCTTGTCTGATTGGGCAAAACATGACAACTAAGGCAGGAATCTCTGGTCTACATTTGGATTTCTTGACTTCTCAGGCCATCCTGAAGGCCTCCTTGGGAGAATGGAAGGCAGTCTGTGCTTTGTTAGCCCTCAGCATATATGGGGTTATACTTTTTGCAGACGAGCCTAAGTTTATTAGCAAGAATGCCATTCACCTTTTCATTCTGAGGAACCCAGTGCCCACCTTACTGGGAGATTTCTACTACTCTGTTCACCAAAGGAATGAAAAGCAAAGAGGAAGATTGGTGAGGTGTTGTGCTCCCCTGTTCCACACCTGGCTGCTCAAACACTTGCCCAAGACTGATGCATTCTTGAATCCTCACCAACAGAAGAATTGGGCTAGAAGACTCATTACTCTGACCTCAGATGACATCAGGTGGTGCACCCAGAGCACCAAGGGCAGGGACATCTGTAACACGGTGGGAGAACTGACTTTAGTTATGTTGCGGATAGCAAGAGTCGCCACCGACTTTTATTTTATCCAAAAGGAAAGGGTATAAAAGAACAGGAAAGACCTTAAGAGATATTTTCGGGTCCGGGGGGTAGGTTATGTAAAGGGAAGGTGTTAGCACCCTTTACATCCATGGTTATCCATGGGCTCTTAGTTACTTAGCTCACTTTTGAATTGTTTTTGAAAATGTAGTGTGTGAATAGAAAAATTTTCATAATAGTTGATAATGATCCATGTACGGATGCGTAAAAACTTGTTTTTGAAAATTTGTTTGAGCAAGTACATAAGAGGAACCTACCCTAAAGTTTAAGTCTTTCTGTTCTTTATCCTTTAATTGGTAAGACTATCCCTACTATTAAGGAGTAGGTAGTCATTACCTTGGATGTAAGGGACATGAGAGGGACATCTGTTTATGAAGGCAACTGTGGGGTGTATTAAGCATTTAGGAGGGACTATCATCATTATTCGAAGGGACTTGATCTTTAAAGGCAACCATTAGGGACTTGATGATTTTTTCTTTTTAGGGACTTGCTTTATACACCCCACTTGACCTTATTAGTAGGCAACATTGAGGGATAGCCTTAGAAATGTGAGATGGCGATTAAAAATCGACTTACGTGTGTGAGTGTTCAATATTATTTATCTTATAATTAAAGTGATCTAAATTTATTTTTAAATAGAATACATGTTTTTGCACTCCCTAAATTACTAACCATAGCAAAAAATTAAATAAATTCAATATTTACAAAATTTACACCCAGGAGCAATTACATAATTATAATAATAAGCAAATTAAATATAAATAGCAAAATATAAATAATAAGCAACAATAAATAAGCAATAATAAATAAATAGGGGTTAGTAATAAATATAATGAAAAAATAAGGTTAGTGAAATAATAATAATAAAAATATATAAGATTAGTGAGGCAAAATAAATAATAACATAATTAGTAACAATAATTAAAGTAAATAGAATTAAATAAAAAAAAAACTTATAATGACATGATTAGAATAATAAACACAAAATTGGATTTTAATATATAAGCATTTATTTAGAAGCATGAATAACTAAATAATTACTATAATATAAAAATTTTTAAACATAATATAATTATAAATTTTAATCATTACAAAATTTAATTATTTCTAAATATATATCAACAATTATTTAAAAAAAAATATTTACACATTATATGAAGAAAATAAATTTTAAATATTATATTCACAAAATTAATCACATTTATAAAATTTAATTTCTACTAATTATTATATTTACAAAAATTATACTAAATAGATATATATTATAATTATGTAAGGAATTAGAAAGTAAAAATAATTTAGAAAATAAAAATTAGGTTTTTTACAAAATTAGGGTTTTTTTGTTTAGAAAAATATTTTTTAAGGTTTTTAATTTAATTATATAAAATTATTTAATAATATGCATATATTATATTTACATATGATAAAGAAAATGATTTTAGAAAATTTATATATTTTAAAATTTGGAAAAGATTAAACATGCTTTATTATTATTATTAATTATTTAGAAAACATATATACATAAGATTTAATTTAATAATATAATGCTTAAATAATTAAAAGAAGAAAAAAAAAAGTGAAAACTTACCTGACTTGGGTTTGAACCCAGGTCAGCTTGTTTGCCAGCAAGAAGGAATACCACCAGGCTACCACACGCGCAGGCAACAATGAAGGAGGTTTAAGTTGTTTTGATCTTTGTCACAAAAACCTGGAAAATAAAAGAAATAAAAAGGCCTGGGGTGGTGTTGAACCCAGGACCTCACAGATACACACATGCGCGCATTACCACCTGGCTGGGAGAGCCCTTCTGGTAGTATAATGGTAACATATCATAATATATTGAGTATGCTTATTATCCTGAAAAATAACAAAATAATGGTACAAGGCAGGATTCGAACCCTGGCCCTATAGTCAAACATACGCCTTGCTTTCCACTGGGACAACACACCTGTTGTGATAAACAAACAGGAAAGTAAGATAATATTTTAAATCAAAAATTTAAATATAGGATTCGCGCCAGCACGCCTTCATCTTCAACCTCATGCCCTTCGAAATTTGCTGCGAAATTAACCATGAGTTTTCCTGCAAAAAGCAATCCCCAGCAAAACCTACAAAAATCAATGGCCAACAAAACCATACAGTTTCACAAAATCAAACACAGCAACATGATCCAGACATTCACACGATTCGTTCTATGTCTTCAGAATCTATTTATGTTCCCTAAATCAAAAATCCCTAAACCTAGGTCCAAACCCTAACAATGGCATTTCATGAATTAGCCACGGTTTCTTTGATTTTCCTGTCCAGAAACAATCTACACAACATTATAAACAACATTAGACAAGCAAAATCCATTAGTTCGCAGTGAATTGGTGTAATCGAAAAAGAGAAAAGCAAGAACAAATATGGTTCGGGTTGAGCAATATGGTGCATATGGGATGCATATGAGTGATGATTTCGCTTCATGGATGTCCAAAGAACACATCTATGATCTTGTTTTACCTTCAAATGTTTTGGAACTCAAAATCCGAATATGAGTTTTTTAGAGAATTTTTGATTTGATGAACTTACTCTTAGGGCAGCCAAATCGTGTATCAATGCTAGGGTTGTGATCAGTACTTATATGTGAATCAATCTAGGTCAAAAACTTCATTGGTTGTGTGCAAGATTTGATTTAAAAAGATTCATCATGATAAGCTTTAAAATTTCAATATTTTTGTACCAATGCTTTCTATTTTGAGCCATTCCATATAATTCTTGTATCAACTTGTTCCATGTTGATTTTATGACCTTCTAGAATCAATAATAAAATTAAATCTCCATATTTAATATTTTATTTAAATTTAAAATGATTTTAAGTATAAAAAATCATAATAAATTAATTAAATAAAATAAAAAATATGAAAATAATATGGAAATTTCGTGCATGGTGTTGTTGTATGGGTTGGGTCATAATTTGGCCAGCCCATTTGGAAAGAATTGTTTTTAGACCTCCATTTCCATTATAAACCATCACAAAATTTCCCAACTTTGCAAAGGCATATCTCCCTCAATTTTAAAGGTATGAGGGTGTTCTTGGACATTTTGGAAAGCTTGAAGAGTCCTCTAAACAACCCCATTGGTTTCAGGTCCATATCATTTACCAATCTCAAGTTATGCCCTTTTGAAGTTGTTGACTTTTTGTTGACTTTTGAAATGACCTATAATGTCTTAGCTCATATCTTCCAAATGAAGCATTTTTGGGCTTAACTTGCAAGATCAAAGTTGTAGAGAATTCAATTTCCTTCAAAATGAGCTTTGGATGGAGACTTGGTGATGAAGTATGTGAAAGTTATGGCTGGTCAAAGTTCAGTTGACTTTTACTGAGGAAACCCTAATTTAGAAACTCCTGATTATTGATGATCTGGAATCTCCTTGATGAATCATGATCAACCCTTGATCAAATGATGAATTTTACTTCATATACTTGATGTTTGCAAAAAATCATGAAGTTTGACTTTGGTTTGACCACAGTTGACCTCAGTTTGACTTTCTGACTGCATTGACTGATTTTGACTTATCTGATCATCTGACTGAGCAAACTTTTGAGAAAAGTCTTGAAACTTGTCATGGGGGTTCTTATATACATATAAGATGTTATGAAGCTCACTTGAGGTATTGGAAGTCCATTTAGCCTGATTAAAGTCAAAACCCTAGTTTTGGATGCACTGCTTAGGAGGTGCATTGTTTGAGGGAATTGTCAATTCTTTTGACCAATTGTGAACTTTGTGAACCTTGTGAACCATCATAACATGTCTTGTGAACCTCATGGGAAGTATTGTGAAGCTTGTGAACCTTGTGAACCTTATGAAGTGACTTATGGACTTCATGAACCTCATGAAAGGTTATGTAAACATTGTGAATCTTGTGAACCTTATGAACCTTCAAGAAATAACTTGTAGACTTCTTGAACCTCATGAAAGGTTATATAAACATTGAGAAACTTGTGAACCTTGTGAACCTTCATAAAGTGACTTGTAGACTTCATGAACCTCATGAAAGGTCTTGTAAATGTTGAGAAACTTGTGAACCTTGTGAACCTTCAAGAAGTAACTTGTAGACTTCATGAACCTCATGAAAGGTTTTATAAGCATTGTGAATCTTGTGAACCTTGTGAACCTTTTTAGCACACAAAGTTCTTGTATTGTGAGGGCAAATTTTGGGGTGCAACAACATCATTACTAGTTGTGGGCAGTTCCCCAATGTACCTCTGATAGGAGTGAAGGGTTGCATCAACTACAACCCTCTGCTATTCAAAAGACAATTGGGCTATGCATTGGTCCACCCTCCTAGAGCACAAGACTTGGCAGAAACCCTTTATTGTGAGATTAAGCCTAATCTAGCTGTTGTCAGGCAAGCATCCTGGGCTTGGGACAATGTCCAGACCAAAGGGATGGCCATTCTTGGGAGATGCAACAATGTGGCCTCAGCTCAGTACTATGAGTGGTCTCATGCCAGGGCTCAAATTTCTGGGATGCCCTTCACCATTGAGGATGCACCTGGACCATCCACAGCACCACCTCCAGCCACTGTCAGCCTGGAAGAGTTTGAGAAGCTAAAAGAGAGAAATGAGAATCTGACTCAGGCTCTACAGAAGACCCTCTGGGAGAGGAGTGATGGTCGTCTGGACATTGAGAGGTTAGAAAAGCTAAAGGTGGAGCATATAGCCAGGATTGAGAAGTCAGAGGACTACATCAAGAAGTCAAGGGCTGGAGAGCAAATTCTGAAGAATGCCTGTAAGGAGGCCCAGTTCCAGAAGGCTAGGACTGATCTCTATCTGAAAGAGAGTCAAGCTAGGTGGGTCAGAATCACTGAAGCTCACACTCAGGAAGACAAGAGAACTCAGGACAAGATTGAGCAGTTGGAGGCTAGTGCAAAGGAGCAACAGGAAGCCCTGCTAGCAGCCCAGAAGGAGATCTCAGAACTGAAGCTTAGGGCTGGTGTGAAGAGGTCAAAGGACCAAGGCAGACTCAAGAAGCTAACCGCTGCTATCACCACCAGGAATCTTCTTATCAGGAACCTCACAGAGCATCCAACTGATCCGGTAACTGAAGCACTCCTGAAGGAGGTTAAGGAGGATGAGTTTGGTCTTGGTGTCTGACTTTTGTTTGTTATTGCTTTCATTTCATGTACTTTTCTTTTCCTTGTGTTGTATTTTGACCCCTCAGGGGCATGAATTGTAAAAAACAAACTATGTATCATTCACTTTTTGTAATATATTGGTTTGTTTCATTTGAATCCCTTTCTCTCAAAGCAACATCAAAGTATCTTCTTCAAGGGTCTGGAAAGGTCAAAACCAAATGCCAAGCCGGATACCTTGGAAAGAAATAAGCATATTGCATTGCATACTAACTTTTGTCTTGTTTTGTAGGTTTTGTTTTGTTTTTGTTACTAACCCTGTTGTGATTCAGGAACTATTGCTCGACGACGGGTGTTCCCTCTCAACCGTCCGCACAGATATCCCACTCGCAACAACCTTCCGGGTATACAAATGGACCAGGTACAACAGGATCTTACAGAAGTCAGGACTCAAATGGCCAACGAGAGGTTGGAAATGAGAAACCAGATGACTCAGTTCATGGAGGTGATGAATGGATTGGCACAGAGCCAAGAAAGATTAAGGGCATTAGTAGAAAGGCAGACTCAGGAAGACCCCCATCTAGGGACTGGAGGAACAAGCAACAATGAGAGGGTTCAGCCTCATGTCAGCCCACCTGTGTATGGGCCTCATCTTCACCCAGAGATCAACATCCCTGCTAATGTACAAGGGAATGCTACTACAGGTAGAGTACTACAAGAAGACCCCCAGGAAGATCAGTTCACAGTAATGGGAGCTGGGGATGAGGCCTATGACAGAAGGCTAGATGAAATTGCTGAGAAATTAAGATCCTTGGAGTCTCAAAACTCCTTGGGTTTTGATGTCATATACATGGGCCTAGTGGACGGAGTAAGGATTCCCCACAAGTTTAAACCTCCGTGCTTTGAGAAGTACAACGGAACCTCCTGTCCACGAACCCACTTGCAATCCTTTCTGGGGAGGCTGAAGGCATACACCATGGATGAAAAACTGTGGATGTTTTATTTCGAAGACAGTTTAACAGGAGCTTCAAGGGAATGGTACTCTCATTTGACCAGAGCAACCATCAGATGCTGGAAGGACCTAGCTGAGGCCTTCATCAGACAATACCAGTACAACTTGGATATGGCTCCTAACAGGACCCTCCTGATGGGAATGTCTCAATCATCCAGAGAAAGCTTCCGGGAATACGCCCAGAGGTGGAGACAGCTTGCTGCTGCTGTCCAGCCACCCATGTCGGAAAGGGAAATGGCCGACATGTTTATGAACACCCTCCAAGGGACATACATTGATAGGCTAGCTGCCTTTTCTTCCACCAGCTTTGCGGATGTAGTCATAGCTGGAGAAAGAATTGAGAGCCTTCTAAAGATGGGTAAGATTTCCGACAATGGGGCGAGCTCGTCCAGCAACCCAAGAAAGCCTTTTGTGGGCCCAAGAAGAACTGGTGAGAATAATACTATCCATACCAGCAGGGGCAGACCCCAGTATGTTCATAGGTCAGTGGCAGCTGTCACCATTCCCGCTCCAATTCATCCACAACCAGCATACCAACCACAGCAACAACCCCACTACCAGCAACAAGCTCAGTATCCACCTCAGAGAAATTATAACAACAACAACACCAGCAACAACAATCAGCAAAGACCGTTTCAACATAGACCATCTCAGGCCAATAGGGTGATTGATCCGATCCCTATGCCTTATGTCGCATTATTGCCACAACTCCTGAAACTCAACCTGGTTGAGCTAAGGACATTGGCACCTCCAGATCCTGCCAGTCTGCCCATAAATTATGATGCCAGCGCCAGATGTGCTTTTCATTCCAATGCACCTGGCCACAGTACAGATAAATGCAGAGCTTTGCACATGAAAGTACAGGATCTAGTGGATTCCAAAGCTCTAAACTTTGCACCCCCGCCAAATGTCAGCAAGAACCCTATGCCCAACCACGGAGGACCCAGAATTAATGCTATTGAGGAAGATAAGCCGTCTTTCTTGATAACCAGTGTAGGGCAGATTCGGACACCCCTGGTAGAGATTAAAGCTCAACTCCTTGAATACCAGATGTTCCCCGGGTGTGAGCTCGGGTGCGGTTATTGCAACATTTCGGTAAATGGGTGTGATAACTTGAGAAGTGGCATAGATGGTCTCATCCAGAGTGGCTTACTTCAAATCACAACATCAATACCTACCAATCCAGCAATCTCCTTAACAACAATTCCCGAGTCTTCTACAACTGCAACTACAATTGTTCCAAGCAACTCTTCAATCTCATCAACAAATGCTTCATCTGTCATTTCAACGGACCAAATATCAACAAACATCTCTTCTACAACTTCAGCACCCCTTCATTCAGAATCTCCTACAACAGCAACACTCATCCAATCAACAGTATCTCCTACAACATCAACAACAAATAATGAAAGTGTCTCAACGGTTACAATTTATTATGATCCTGCAAATGATTCTGCCTACAACTCACAAAATGCCGCTCCTGTCAGAGCACCTGTTACAATATACTATGATCCACACACTATCATGGTCCCTTCTGCAGCTGCTATCAGTCCAGTCACTATCACAGTGCATGGGCCAGTCCCTTATGAAAGCAATAATGCCATCCCTTGGCATTACGGCTCCGATCTATACTGCGAAGGACAGAAAATCACTTTGGAATCATCAACTTCTTCACCACAAATAGACAATGTGGGGGGAGGCGGAGGCTTCACTCGAAGCGGACGTCTCTTTGCCCCGCAAATTCCAAGACCCATTGCTGAAGCAGAAGCTGCTGCCAAGGCAAAAGGGAAGAGTATGGTGCAAGAAGAACAAGTTACTAAAGAAGCTTTGAAAACCCCTTTTGATCAAGAGGTTGATGAATTCATGAGAATCATCAAGAAAAGTGATTACAAGATAGTGGACCAGCTTCACCAGACACCTTCCAAAATCTCCATTTTATCATTGCTAATGTGCTCCGAGGCTCACCGGAACGCATTATTAAAAGTCTTGCACGCAGCTTATGTGCCAGAGGAGATTACCGTCAATCAGTTAGAGGCTGTGGTTGGAAATGTTAACGCTAGTAATGGACTAGGATTTACCAACACTGATTTGACTACGGAAGGCCGCAATCACAACAAGGCTTTGCACATTACCTTGGAGTGTAAGGGTGCAGTTCTTTCCCATGTACTGGTAGACACAGGGTCATCCCTCAATGTCTTACCTAAAAAAGCCCTTGTGAAGCTGGAGTATGAAGGACTGGCATTACGCCCCAGTAACTTGGTAGTGAGAGCCTTTGACGGTTCTAAGAGATCAGTTCTGGGAGAAATTGAGTTGCCTATAATGATTGGCCCACAGACTTTCAAAACGACCTTCTTTGTGATGGATATACAGCCTGCCTACAGCTGTCTATTGGGTAGACCATGGATACACGCCGCTGGCACCGTGACATCAACCCTTCACCAGAAGTTAAAATTCGAGTGGGAGGGCCAAGTCGTTACTATTTGTGGAGAGGAAGATATATTTGTTAGCCATCTGGCTACATACAAATACATTGAGATGGATGGGGAGATCCATGAAACTATGAGTCAAGGGTTTGAGGCCTTGAACATAAATGAAGCATCTGCTGTGCCTGGAACCTCAATGACATCTTATCAGCAAGCCCGGAAGGTTGTTGAAGAAGGGACTGCCCAAGGCTGGGGCAAGTTGTTGCCTGTAGAGAAGAAGGAGGATAGATTTGGGTTGGGTTACAAACCAACTCAACAAGATCAAGCAGAGGCTGCTAAGAAGCCCAATTTTATCAGTGGGGGGATGCTCACCCCAGATGCCATGAACAACTTGGAAGACGAGGATGAAAGCGACCGCAACCTGGAGAGCTGGATACGTCCAAGGATCCCGGGGAGCAGTATCTCAAACTGGTCTTCCCAGGAAATTATAAGAGTTACTCCTGCAGAGTAATTATTATTTCCTATATTTTAAGCATGCATCAAGTCTTGCATCTTGCCCAAGATGACAAGACTCATTTTGTAATCGGGCCATCTGTAATTTTGTGCAATAAGATTAATCAATGAAATATCAGACATCTTTTGCAAATGAGTCTTTTCTTTTCCGCTCACTATTTTTCCATTTTTCTTTTTGTACAAAAAATAAATGGCAATGTTTTCAAAATGATAACTTCATTTCACTCTTTCTAAACAAGATTAAAATCAAATCACTAAAATGAACAAATCTGAACCCTTGCAGAGAGTGCCTTCCAGACCGCACCGACAACAGCACGGCTATGACTTCGTATGAGTTTGACAATCCAATCAATCAAGCTGATGAAGGGGTTGAAGAAGAGTATGAGCTTCCTGAAGAGCTAGCCAGGTTGTTGAGACAAGAGGAAAAGGTTATCACTCCTCATTAGGAGGAGGTCGAAACGATTAATCTTGGTACAGATGAAGATGCGAAAGAAGTTAAAATCGGGGCCTGCTTACAAGACTCAGTGAAGAGACAACTGATTGACCTGCTTCATGAATATGAGGATGTGTTTGCTTGGTCTTATCAGGATATGCCAGGGTTGGACACCGATATCGTCATGCACAGGCTGCCTTTAAGAGAAGATTGCCCACCAGTTAAACAGAAACTACGTCGTACTCGCCCCGACATGGCAATGAAAATTAAAGAGGAGGTACAAAAGCAGTGGGACGTCGGGTTCCTTGTTGTAACTAGCTATCCACCGTGGGTTTCTAATATAGTACCTGTACCTAAGAAGGACGGCAAAGTAAGAATGTGTGTTGACTACCGGGATCTGAACAGAGCTAGCCCGAAAGATGACTTCCCATTACCTCACATCGATGTATTGGTGGATAACACGGCTCAGTTCTCGGTGTTCTCCTTCATGGACGGATTTTCAGGATACAATCAGATTAAGATGTCACCTGAAGACATGGAGAAGACAACCTTCATCACACCCTGGGGCACGTTCTGTTACAAGGTGATGCCATTCGGACTGAAGAATGCTGGTGCAACATATCAACGGGCTATGGTAACATTATTCCACGATATGATCCATAAAGAAATAGAATGTTATGTGGATGATATGATTGCCAAGTCCCTCACAGAAGAAGACCACCTGGTAAATCTGCTGAAGTTATTCAAGCGTCTGAGGAGGTACCAACTGAAGTTAAACCCCAACAAATGCACATTCGGGGTGCGATCCGGTAAGCTGCTGGGATTCATTGTAAGTGAGAAAGGGATTGAAGTTGACCCTGATAAAGTCAAAGCTATTCAAGAAATGCCTGCACCAAAGTCAGAAAAAGAAGTTCGAGGGTTTTTAGGCCGATTGAACTACATTTCACGATTCATATCTCACCTTACAGCAACCTGTGAACCCTTGTTCAAACTGTTAAGAAAAGAACAAACGGTCAGGTGGAACGAAGACTGCCAGAAGGCTTTTGACAAGATCAAGGAGTACTTATAAGAACCTCCAATCCTTATGCCTCCAGTTGAAGGAAGACCTCTGATAATGTACTTGACAGTATTAGAAGAGTTGATGGGGTGTGTGTTGGGCCAGCATGACGAGTCTGGTCGAAAAGAGTATGCAATTTACTACCTAAGCAAAAAGTTTACCGACTGTGAACAACGTTATTCACTGCTCGAGAAAACTTGTTGTGCTTTAGCGTGGGCTGCTCGCCGACTAAGGCAGTATATGTTGACCCACACTACTTTATTGATCTCCAAGATGGACCCAGTTAAGTACATTTTTGAGAAGCCAGCACTTACCGGACGGGTTGCAAGATGGCAAATGATCCTCACAGAATATGACATCCAGTACACATCTCAGAAAGCCATCAAGGGCAGTGTATTGTCTGAATATCTTGCTGAGCAACCTATTGATGATTACCAGCCTATGAGATTTGACTTCCCTGATGAAGACATCATGTTCATTAGAGCAAAAGATCATGAAGAGCCTGTTCACACTGAAGGGCCTGACCCAGAAGAAGAATGGACTATGATGTTTGATGGGGCTGTTAATATGAATGGTTGTGGTGTTGGTGCAGTACTCATTACACCTAAAGGAGTTCACATGCCTTTCTCGGCAAAACTCACTTTTAACTGCACTAACAACGAAGCTGAATACGAAGCCTGCATTATGGGTCTTGAGGAAGCCATTGACCTCAGGATCAAGACTTTGACTGTATTCGGAGATTCAGCTCTGGTAATTAATCAAACCAACGGCAAATGGTACACACACCAGGATCATCTGATACCTTACAGGGATTATACAAGGAGGTTATTGACTTTCTTCACAGCAGTCAAGCTTGAGTATATTCCCCGAGACGAGAATCAGTTTGCAGATGCTCTGGCTACCATTTCATCCATGATCAAAGTTCAAGCTGCCAACTTTGTACCTCAGATTTCAGTGTCCAGACTTGATAGACCAGCATATGTGTTCGCGGTAGATGTTGTCAAGGATGATAAGCCTTGGTTCCATGACATTAAGTGCTTCTTGGAGGATCAAACATACCCACCTGGGGCATCTTCCAATGATAAGAAGACTTTAAGGAGGCTTGCTGGTAGTTTCTTTCTGAACACTGATGGTTCCCTGTACAAGAGAAACTTTGACATGGTACTCCTCAGATGCGTTGATAGAACAGAAGCAGACTTGTTAATGCATGAAGTGCACGAAGGATCCTTTGGTACCCATGCAGGAGGGCATGCCATGGCCAAGAAATTGCTAAGATCAGGTTATTACTGGATCACCATGGATGCCGACTGTTGTGCCTACGCTAGAAAATGCCATAAATGCCAGATTTATGCGGATAAGGTGCATGTGCCTCCCAACCCTTTGAATGTGATGTCTTCACCCTGGCCCTTTGCTATGTGGGGCATTGACATGATTGGCAAGATTGAACCGACTGCTTCAAATGGCCACAGATTCATCCTGGTTGCCATTGACTATTTCACCAAGTGGGTCGAAGCAGCTTCCTATGCCAACGTTACAAGACAAGTGGTAGCCAGATTTCTGAAGAGAGATATCATCTGTCGATACGGATTTCCCGAGCGAATCATTACTGACAATGGTTCCAACTTGAACAATAAAATGATGGCAGAACTATGCCAGGACTTCAAGATCCAACACCACAATTCTTCTCCTTACAGGCCAAAGATGAATGGCGCTGTTGAGGCAGCTAATAAGAATATCAAGAAGATTGTGCAGAAGATGGTGGTTACATACAAAGACTGGCATGAAATGCTACCATTTGCATTGCATTGGTACCGTACGTCAATCAGAACATCCACTGGGGCAACACCGTATCAACTTGTGTATGGTATGGAGGCAGTCCTACCTGTTGAAGTTGAATTACCCTCCTTACGGGTGTTAATGGATGTTAAACTGAACGAAGCAGAGTGGATCCGATCCCGATACGAGCAACTGAGCCTGATCGAAGAGAAAAGATTGGCTGCAATCTGTCATGGGTAGTTGTATCAGAAAAGAATGAAGAGAGCCTTCGATCAGAAAGTCAGGCACCAAGAGTACCAGGTAGGAGATCTTGTGCTGAAAAGAATCCTCCCTCCTCATACAGACCACAGGAGCAAGTGGAATCCGAATTATGAAGGACCATTCATAGTAAAGAAAGTTTTCTCGGGTGGAGCACTCATGCTCAACACCATGGATGGTGAAGACTTCCCGTCCCCTGTGAACTCAGATGCAGTTAAAAAATACTTCGCATAAAATGACCCGCTGGACACAAAAACAGAATATAAGTCCAGGCAAAAATAGGGCATCCCGGCGAGTCAAAAACAGAATAAAAGATTCGGGCAAAAATAAGGGAAAATAAACAAAAATGTACACCCGCTGAGTTGAAAAGCCGCATTGGACAACTCAGGCAAAAATGGGTATCCCGATGGATTGAAAACCCGAAAGGGCGATCCATGCAAAATAAGGGAATAAGCGAACAACTGCATGCTGAATTCGTCTGTATCACTTACGACTTGGTAAGCTTCGAAAGGATCAAGCTTCTTTCAGAATCAGCCTTCTTCAGAAAGCAAGACGAGAAGAACGTCAAATGTCATACGAGTCATAGCAAAAGGGGAAGCTCCTTGAAGCGTCGTCAACATTGCCAGAATTTTGTTTCTCAATTTGTAACAATCTCCTCATTTTAGGAGATATGTTTCTTTGACTGTATCTTGCCAATTCAGGGCATATGAATTAATAAAAACAGATTTTCAGTCATGTCTCGTCTCGTACATTTTATTTTCATTTGCAAAATGTCTGATGTCTTTAGAGATACTGATTGCATAAATACAGATGTTTCCTTTCTAAAGAATGCGTGCTTGCAGGAAATGTACTTATTCCCGGGAATGTCTGAACTCTCATGATGGGACCCAGTAAGGGATACCTCGGGATTACTTGTGCGTCCCTTTGTCTTTGCAGGATTGCAGGTACTCAAAAGCGCAACGTGGGGCATGTAAGCTTCATCCCAGCAAGCTGGCAAATCAACACTCACTCAGTCTTAGCACCCAAAGTGTTTTCTCCCCAGCTGAGTTGCCATTTGTTACTTCTCCCAGCCAAGGTGCCAATCATTCTTCTTCCTTAGCCAGGTACAAAAGCCAGGGAACCACTTCCCCACAGAGTTTCAGCCTCTATCCAGAAGAGCAACGCATGAAGGAATCACAACAGAGTGACGAAAGCTTCTACAAACCCCAGCTGGGTCTCTCATTTACTGGAATAGGTCTATCATTGATCCATTTCCCCAAGCAGAATCATATACGTTAGATCCACCAATGATCTCATCCCCAGCTGGGATGTCCACTTCAAACAGATCGACCGGAGATCTTCATGGCAGCGGGATCCGAATCCCGGATCGTTATCTTTGCATAATCATGGCATTCGCATCATATTTTTCCCACAGAGCGTAGCATTCCGTCCAATACGGAGCATTACGGCAAAAATCAAACATATTACATAATCACAAGCCATGTTCTGAATCAAACACTTGTGAACAATGACATCCCGTCAAAAATATACAGAATGCTCCCCAGATTCCCCAGCGGAGAGATAAAGCTAAAGCAGTTGCCTTGCATTCACGAACATCAGTATATACTCCTTGTGGCACCCGTCCATGTCATATCCCCAGCATAAAGTCAAAGCGTCCCCTTTGCACTCACAGATACCTATATAACTTTCTTGACACTCGTCCGTGTCACCTTCCCCAGCACAGTAACCTAAACACTTTGTACATCAGATACTTGTTTATACTATACTTTCCTCTTCTTGACACTCGTCTGTGTCATTCTCCCCAGCAGGTTAAACGCACATCTATACACCGCTCATACTTACTCTCATATAGATACTCGTCTGTATCTTGTATATACCACTTATACCATCTCAGATTCGACACTAGTCCTTGTTCTTTGTTAACCAGTTGGTACTCGTCCGTACCGACATCTCAGAACATGCGTCAAGCGTTTGTTTCTACCTGATACTCGTCCGTATCATAGTCATGAGGATGCTCGTCCGCATCTTTAATCCATACACTGTGTCAGACACTCATGTCTTCTTGAATTTAGACACTCGTCTGTGCCTACTATTCCCCAGAAGAGTCCCCTCAGATTCAACACTCATCCGTGTTCCTTGTTAACCAGTTGATACTCGTCCGTATCATCATCTCTAAACACGTGTCAGTATTTGTTTCTACGCGATACTCGTCCGTATCGTAGTCTTAAGGATGCTCGTCCGTATCTTTAATCTATACACAACGTCAAAACACTTATACCTTTATTTATTGGATATAAACACTCGTCTGTGTTTACTATTCCCCAGTAGATCGCCAGCAAAGCAAAATTTCTTTTCTATCTGACATTCGTCCTATGTCATGATAAACCCTGAGAGCAGTCGTACCCTGCTAGGTGATCGTCCTTCACCTCTTGATGATCGTCCTTCATCATGCTCATTCGATGTCCGTCCCCATCGTTGATCCTTTTTATCCGACATTCGTCCTGTGTCGTGATATTCAGCAGTCGTCCCCTGCTAGGTGATCGTCCTTCACCTTTTGATG
Organism: Lathyrus aphaca; assembly: GCA_963966055.1. Lineage (NCBI taxonomy): Eukaryota > Viridiplantae > Streptophyta > Magnoliopsida > Fabales > Fabaceae > Lathyrus > Lathyrus aphaca. The sequence continues at coordinate 429,868,193 of OZ014523.1, read as the reverse complement.
ATCGTCCTTCATCATTTTATCCGATGGCCGTCCCCATCGTTGATCTTGTTATCTGACATTCATCCTGTGTCATGATAAACCTTGAGAGCAGCCGTCCCCTGCTAGGTGATCGTCCTTCATCATGCTCGTCCGATGGCCGTCCCCATCGTTGACCTTTTATCCGGCATTCGTCCTATGTCGCGATATTTTTCGGCAGCCGTACCCTGCCAGGTGATCGTCCTTCACCTTAGATGACCGTCCCTCATCTTACCCCTTTCCGAGAAGCCGTCCCCTGCTAGGTGATCGTCCTTCACCTTTGATGACCGTCCCTCATCATTATTTCATTTATTCTTTAACCCGATGGCCGTCCCCGTCGTGGTCCCTTTTCCTTTTCCTGATGATCGTCCTTCATCAGTTTAGCCCAATGGCCGTCCCCATCATTGTCTACATTACTTTATGAATTTGATGGCCGTCCCCATCATTTTTTTTCATTAATCCCCAGAGAATCTTATAGCTTTACTTGATGGCCGTCCCCATCATAATCCCTTTTATCCCCAGCATGTCGGCCGCCCCCGTCATTGCTTTATTTTTCGCACTTTTCCAGCGTGTCGGCCGTCCCCGTCATTGCTCTTTCCCCAGCAGTCGTCCTCTGCCCGACGGTCGTCCTCCGTCGCCCACACTTTACAATATACTTTATTTTCTTTTACAATCTATATCCCTTTTCTTCTTCATTCTGTGAGCGCAAATTTTGGACTGTCTTTGGTATTCAACCACAAGTTATCTTGTTTGCCTGATAAGCCGTTGCTTACATCCTGCACAGCTAACTCATGTTTGAATAGGGGCAGCTGTAAACACCCCAAATTTTCCCTCACCCATTCACACCATGGCTTGTGATTATTTCATGTGCATAAGTTCAATCATAGCATCCCATATTGCATATTTGCTTCACTGCATTGTTTCAAAGTCATCTGCATCTAGGGTTTGTGATCTGAGCAATCTAAGAGCTTCTTGAGCCTCTCCAAAGGTCATCAATCACTTCAAAGGGGTCCATATATGTTCAAGCATCATATTATATTCCCTCAAAGTCAAGAATGTCAAAGAATCACAAGAACTAAAAATGGCATGGAAGCAGAGCCAGGTTTGACTGCACAGATGACCTAGAATTAGGGTTTTGGTTTCAGAGGCCATAACTCCAAATTTTTTGGTCGTTCTTGTTTCTATTGGTCTCTATATGTTATGAGGATCATGCATATCAAGTTTCATGAAGAAATTCCATGGGGAAGGCATCTAATCAAGAGTTGACTTCTTGAGCAAGTCAGTGCAAAATCAGGGCATCTGAGGCCCCCAATGTCCCAACCAAAGGGTGTTCTTCATCATTTTGGTTATGTATGATCTTTATTTGGTCATAGAAGATGTTAGAAGTTCACAAAATTGGAAATTTTCAAGCCATTTGCAAAGTTGTCTTTTTGGGAAAGTGACTTGTAATGAAAACTTGCTATTTTGGGAAAGGTCTTCAACCTTCTCTTTTTGATTCAAAAGTGCCTCAAATGAGAAAACTTTGGTCATGAAAGTTGTAGATTGGATCATTCCCTTTTCAAAAAGTACAAGAACTTTTTCTAATTCATTTTGGATCAAAAGTTATGGCTTTGCAAAGTTGGGAAAAATCATTGAAATTTCACTTTTGCACAAAGAGGGAAACTTGCAATTTCACATGCCAAGCATTCTATTGACCTCTAAATGACTTCTTTGCATCATTATAACATATTGCAACTTAGCAAAATCAGAATTGCCCAAGAGTTTTCAAGGTCCATGCTTCAAATCACAAACTTCCATAAGCCACTTTCCATGAAATTCTCCAAAGAGGAATTCTTGCAAAATTGATCCCCAAGGTTTTGTATGGTCTCTAACTGATCTCAAGACACCACCATAACATCATGTAACCTATCACAACCAAAATTCAGCAAAGAGATGTCACATGTTCATGGCCAAAAGTCACAAAATGTCACAAGTTGCAAAGTTGCAAAACATGTGAGATCTCACCCTTCATCCATTCCAGCTCACATCAATTGATCCAAGAGTCATCCTTGAACTCAGCTGATGCAGTACAAGCCAGAAAATCAGCTCTGCCACAGCCCATGCCTCAAGTACACCTAACCATGACTTTTTGCAATTTCTCCCATGCTCTTGGAATAGTGATCAGCAGCCTCTACTAACCTGCTCCACAGCCTACTCAAACTTTAGGGGAGTGATATAGCAGCTCATTTGGCATTGAAACAACACACAATCTAACTTGCACAAAATCTGTCCCAAACTTCTTCTCTGAATTTTTCTTCACACAGCCAAGAAACTTCACTTTTTTTTCACCAACAAGTCACAAATCACCCTTAGAACAAGAATCATCCCCTGAAACAACTTGAAACATCTCACAAAAGGCCCTTCATTTCTGCTACACCAGAGCAAAACAGCCATAACCAACCATTCTCAAAGCTCTCCAAGCTTCATTTCATCATCAGGGTGTTCGAAGGAGAGGGATTGCACCAAGTTTGAGGCCAGAAAGCTCCAAAGTTCAAAGCTCCGGTTCAGGTATCATCAAGAACATTTTTTTCAGAAATGTAATCTCTTGTTATAGGATGATAGAGTTTGTTTCACTGATCATGTTAAGCTTTGAAACACTGAAAACGGTTGAGAAATGAGTGTGTATGCATGTTCTGAAGTTTTTGCAGTTTTTCTTGATTTTGCTCTAATCTTGTTGTTGATACATTGTAAATGTGATCTTGTGATTGATTCATGTTTGGGGTGGGTAGAGGATGAAATCTGGAGAGTTAGAGCATTTAACACAGCCTAAGGAATGAGTTTGATTATGAATTTTTGAAAAAAACAGCATAATGAATCGATTCATTCTAGCATGAATCGATTCATTCTGTTGAAAGGTTCCTGGATTTCGCAAAATGAATCGATTCATCCCATTATGAAACGATTCATGTTGTTTAACTAATTCTGTTTTGATCAGTATGAATCGATTCATCCAAACATGAATCAATTCATTCTTCTGTTAACCAATTTTAATTCATTTTGTTTGTATTTTATTTGCATGAATTTTTAAAAATAGCAAAACACTTTAAAAAATTCTGAAATATTTTGTCAAACATTTCATTAATTTTAAGAACCCAAAAATATTTTTATTTTTATTTTTTGCATTAAAAATTATTTTTAAATTATTTAAATGTTTATTTTTAATTAGTTAATGAAAATTAATTAATTAAAAATACATTTAAGTATTTAAAAATCACAAAAAAATTCACATTGCATTTTAAAATATTTAGAAAAATTATCAAACTCTCAAAACAAATTTCTTTTTGGTTCTTGATCTATTTTGACAATTTTCATTGGAATTAAATTTGTTTAAAGGCAATATTTTGGTCCTAAGTTTGAAAAATTAATTTTGCCTAACCCTTGAGAGTTTGATGATGGTTCTTCTTGCATTGCATCCTCCATAGCATGTAGTTTATAGGATAAAATTGGTTTGATTTGATCTTGCATTTTCAATTTGTTTGGTATTTTTCTTTGTGAGGCACCCCAAAACCCTAGTAATCTTAGGAAATTCATAACTTTCACTAGGTTAAGAGTTAGATCCCCTCCTTTGGGCAGTGAACTTATATAGGTTTAGGGTACCTTTGATCCCATTTTCAATTTTTTATCTCATGTTTTGCTTCTGATTTTGAATTTTGCATCTCGTGTTGTACATAAACCCTAATTTGCATCTTCATTTGCATTCATCTTGCATAAGCTTGCATACATGAACTTGCCATGACATTTTGTGCATCCACATGACATGTAAGACATCTTAGGACACATTAGAATCATGTTTGATCATTGCATCATCCATTTACCATGTTATGCATCCATTGCATTTCATAAGTTTTCATGAACTTTCATGCCTCCTTTCATGCTTCATTTGCATTCTTGCTCTTGTATGATCATCCATGTGCACCTTGTATGATCTCATATCATCTCATAGCATCATTTGCATCATGTGTTTGCTTCTGGTTTTGTTCCTTTGTCATTACATATGCATCTTTCATGTCATTTCTTTCTTTATGCATCTTGTGCTAACATTTTCAGGTGGTAAGTAACTTGAGAAGTGAATTTGCCTTCACTTCTCATTTCTCTTAATCTTCTTCATATGCATCCTTGCTGCATTTTTATTTGTCTTTGAGTGAGCTTGCTCACTTGTGCCTCTCTTCCCTCTTTTCTCTTCTCTTCTCATCCTTTTTCTATCTTGCTTCTCCTTGGTGGCTTCCTTGAAGATTTCTCCTCTTAAGCCTCACAAACCCTAGGACTTCCAAGCATGATAACATTTTAGGATTGTTTAGTCCCCCTTAGACTCTTTCCTTTGAGTTTTCTTTGAGTCTCCTCCTCTCATCTCATAATCAAGGACTAAACCTTAAAGGTTTTAAGACTTTGTGATTAAGCTTATGCCTGCATCCTTCTATTAGGATGGAGTGTATAACTTTAATCCTAAGTGTTGAACCCTTAATGTGTTTAACTCCTTTAATCAATCCACTTAATAATCATCAAGACCTCAAGCTTGTAACTTGGGCCTTGCATTAGGGTTCTAATTCTTCCTTAATTGGTTAAGAAGGACTAACCCTAGTGTTAATGGACAAGTCCTCCTCAAGTTGTCTTACAAACCCTAAAAATCACTTCTTCATCTTATCATTAACTAAAATTCATCTAATAAAGGCTTTGTTTTGTCATGAGGTTAATCCCTAATCATGGATTAAGTTGAGGAGTCTTCCTCAGCTTAAATGTTCTCATCTATTATCCTTCTATTAGGATGGTGTAATGAGTCCATTAAATCCATGATTATGGCTTAAACTCATTACTTAACACTAAACAAAAACTCCAAAAACATATAAATAATTACAAGTAGGTTAATGATCTTAATCCTACACCATGGTGATTAAGTGTGAGATGCTGACTTCGCACTTAATGTATTCTCATTACCCCTAATCAGAGGGAGGATGTGATGAGTTTATTAACCCTTGGTTTAGGCTTAAGCTCATTTTCTTATGACAAACTTTAAAAAGCAATAAAAGACTGAAAACACAAAAAACAAACAATAATCGTCTCCTCCGGGATTCTTTTCTCACCTCATTCACTCACAAACGAGAACTCGCTTCTTCCGTCTAATGCAAGACAGTTAGCACCTGAGCCAGACAGGTCATACACTTGAGCATAGACAAGTAAGCAGTTCACAAGTCAATTCATCTTTTAGTCTCTTTGAGTCGAACTACGGTGTTCTGACTTCCTCATTGCACGAGAGGATACGTAGGCATAACTTAACAGTTATCGAACAAAAGTCTATGTATATTCCCCCTCCTTCCAGCATTATTATTTGAGCCTCATAGTCTTGAGTATTTCACTCCTGTTCTCACACTGACACTTCTCTTATACACTTTACACTTCTTTTACACTGACACCTGTACATCCTTTTCCAGCTCTTTTATACACAGATTGCACTGACACTACCCCTTTAAAACACAAATCTTTTAAGCGTGGATCCCGTCGAGTACGACGGACAATCTGGGTGCTAATACCTTCCCAGGTTGTAACCAACCCCCTTTCTCAGCCTCTCTGGTTTGCAACCGTCTTATCCATATCTTTCTAGGTCTATGCAGCATTACCTTTCCCCCGGGATAAAAATGCCTAGCTGGCGACTCTTTTCTTTTCCTGTGAGTTCACTCCTGTGCGTTCTCACACCCTCTTTTCACCGACCGTTCGCGTCTGTACCTCATTTGAGCTCAGTCTCATCTCTTGGGAGCGACAGCAGTGTGAATCAGTTAAAGGAGAATATCCCTGAGGAAATGATGCTAGTCGAAAAAATGAACAAATTGAAGATCACGAGTGAGCAGAATGCAGGGATTCATATGGTGGAAGTCACTCAGAAAATAGGACCAGACACCAACAAGGGAAAGAAACATCAAGAGAAGCACCAGAAGCTGGTTTACCCAGAGGAAAACGAAAGTCTTGTCGAATTCATCCAGAGGTGCCAAAGGAAGAACGCAGAAGTTATGCTTTGCCCAAGATGCAGCGCTGTGTTCGACAGGAAAGCAACTGATGACTTAGAAGCGGCAGAAAAGACCCAGAGGAAAAGAAACTGGGGGGCAGTCCCACCAATCAGGAATGAAAGGTTCGACCCAAGAAGAAGGGAGCATCATATCCAAGGAATGGGAGAAAGACGTTACAACACCTATAAACCATCCAACAGACCGAACGATGACAAATGGGTTCAACCTATAAGGGATGCCCAAGGTCAGAAGAGATGGAAGAGTTTTGAAGTGAACAGGGGTGCCTCAATAGAAGTAAAAAAGAGGCAGAAAAAGCAAAGCCAAAGTACGTCTCTGAAAACTACAAAGGGAAGAATCCTATGTCCAGGTCCCAATGGAGAAGATTCCAAAGGCAAAAGAGAACGGAAAAAGAAACTGTAGAACACAAAAGGTTTGGGCAGAAGGAAGCTGAGTCAAGCAAGTGTGTGCAGACTACAAGCAAAGGGAGATCTCTGGCGAAGGAAAAACCCCCTCAGAAGAATGAATCTAATGACACAACAGAAATGCAAAAAATAAACAACAAAATGCCTGAAGACGAAGAAGTTACTGATGACTTCAGTTCAGAGTCTGATGCGTCCTTCGACGTGACTTGCAATGTGGTTTTTGTATTGCCCAGAGACTATGACAGGATAATGGAAGTCGAAGACGAAGAAGATGATATGGCAGATGATAGCATAGGGCTTAAGCATGTATGTTACTACATAATGAACAATGGTTGTGTCGAAGAGCAAAATGCTTTCTTCGAAAAGCCAGATGATGCAATGAAGGCTCATTTAAAGCCTCTGTTCATAAAAGGAAAGGTAGAAAACGTGGGTGTCAACAAAATCCTGATAGATGGAGGAGAAGCTGTGAATCTAATTCCTCATTATATGATAAAGAGGATTGGAAAAGATGACTCAGACACCAAGCCTCACAACATGGTGTTGTCCAACTATGAAGGTAAGGTAGGGACAACGCTGGGGGTATTACAATTGAACTTGACTGTAGGATCCATTACCAGGCCTATAATGTTTGTGGTGATAGCATCAAAAGAAAATTACAACTTATTGTTGGGAAGAGAGTGGATCCATGGAATTGGGGCTGTGCCATCCTCCATGCATCAAAGGATAGCAATCTGGAGGCCAGATGGGATTGTCGAAAACATAGAAGCAGACCAAAGTTACTTCACGGCTGATGTGAACAATGTCACTAGTCGTAACTTCGACAAGAACTTGGCCCACATAGCACCATGCAATCCTGCTGGTTTCGACCTAACAGCCTCCGACAACGCCTACTGTTCCATGTACCTCCACCCTACGCATGGCTTCCAGTGGGATAAAGAAATAATTGGGGAAACAAATTACACTTGGGGAACTGCCCATGTCAACCCAAGTGGGTGGGGGAGTGAGTTCAGTGAGAATGACTGAAGCATCAACAATAGAAAAGATTACGGCTTATATAGCCGAAAAACAACTCAAAGTGGCCCTTGAGGCCGAAGTAAGAAACATGGCTGTTGAAGCCAACACACAAGTTGTCGAAGAACAACATCCTCAAGAAAATGTTGAGGCACAACATACAAAGCAGAGTTTTGAAGAAGACTCTGATGGCGAATGGTGGAGTCAAAGGCTTGATGCCATTTATGATGACGAACCCTTGGGGTTTGAAAAAGATCCAACCCCAACCAATATGAAAATGGTGGCATAGGATCCTTTAGAAGAGATTAATCTGGGATTGGGGGCAGAGAAAAGGCCAACTTACATCAGTGCCAAGATGGATCCTCAGCTCAGAGTCGAAATAATCCAACTGCTGAATGAGTTTAAAGACTGCTTCGCATGGGATTATGACGAAATGCCTGGTTTAGACAGAAATTTGGTCGAATTGAAGTTGCCAATACTGGAAGGGAAAAAGCCAATAAAGCAGACCCCCAGACGCTTCGCACCAGAAATTCTGTCGAAAATCAAAGAGGAAGTCGAAAGGCTTCTGAAATGCAAGTTCATCCAAACAACAAGGTATGTCGAATGGATTGCTAATATTGTTCCTGTGATTAAGAAAAATGGCAAACTAAGGGTATGCATTGATTTTAGAGACCTAAACTCAGCTACCCCTAAGGATGAATATCCTATGCCAGTAGCAGAAATGCTAGTAGATTCGGCAGCAGGCCATGAGTATTTAAGTATGCTTGATGGATATTCTGGTTATAACCAGATTTTCATTGCTGAAGAAGACGTTCCAAAAACAGCTTTTCGTTGTCCAGGAGCAATAGGAACATATGAGTGGGTAGTCATGCCCTTTGGTTTAAAAAATGCTGGAGCTACTTACCAAAGGGCCATGAATTCTATTTTTCATGATTTCATTGAAACATTTATGCAAATTTATATAGATGATATTGTGATTAAATCTACCTCAGGCTCAGACCATATTGACCACCTTCGACAGTCCTTTGAAAGGATGAGGAAGTTTGGTTTGAAAATGAATCCCCTTAAATGTGCTTTTGGTGTGCAGGCATGTGATTTCTTAGGTTTTGTGGTCCACAAGAAAGGGATTGAAATTAATGAAAACTAAGCCAAGACCATAATGGAAGCGAAAGCGCCATCGACAAAGAAGGAGCTGCAGTCTCTACTAGGGAAAATCAACTTTCTTAGAAGGTTCATCTCCAACCTTAGTGGAAAAACACAGGCCTTCTCACCTCTACTTCGACTGAAGAAGGAGGGCTTCACTTGGGGGCAAGAACAGCAAGATGCCTTCGACAGGATCAAAGAATATCTGGCAAGTCCTCCAGTTTTAATGTCTCCTTGTCGAAAAAGAAGTATGAGGCTCTACATCTCAGCATCCGACAGAACATTGGGAAGCATGCTTTGTCAGGAAGATGAACATGGCGTCGAAAGAGCCATCTATTATCTCAGCAGAGTCTTAAATGATGCTGAAACTAGATATAGTATGATAGAGAAATTATGTTTATGTGTATATTTCTCTTGTACAAAGTTAAAGCATTATATAAAACCCATTGATGTATATATATCATCTCATTTCGACGTAATAAAACACATGTTGTCTAAATCCATTCTACATAGTCGAATTGGAAAATGGGCTTTAGCCTTGACTGAGTATTCTTTAAAATATATGCCTCTAAAAGCTGTCAAAGGACAAGTGGTTGCTGACTTTATAGCTGACCACTCCATAGTTGGGGATGAAATAAAATATGTTGAAAGAGAACCTTGGAGATTATATTTCGACGGTTCCAGTCATAAGAATGGAACAAGTGTTGGGGTATTAATTATTTCTCCAAATAGAATTCCAACAAAGTTCAAGTACAAAATAGAAGGTTGTTGTTCAAATAATGAAGCGGAATATGAAGCTTTAATTGCTGGACTTGAAATATTGTTGGAATTGGGGGCAACAGAGGTCGAAATAATGGGTGACTCTGAGTTGGTAATAAAACAGTTGACAAAAGAATACAAATGTGTCAAAGAGAATTTGATCATGTATTTTGTGATAGCCAACAGACTCCTCAAGAGATTCGACAGTGCAACCTTTAGACACATTCCTAGACTAGAAAATCAGGAAGCAAATGATTTGGCTCAACTAGCATCAGGCTACAGAGTGTCGAAGGAAAACCTGGAGAAAGTTGTCGAAGTAAGAGGAAAAGTATTATCCACTAGACTTCCCCCATCTGATTTGGAGACCATAAGACTGGGATATGGTGATGAAGAAAATTTTGAAATTTTCAATTTAGATGATCCAGGGGTAAGAGATTGGAGAAAACCTATTAAGGATTATTTACAAAATCCAAACCAGGCAGTCGAAAGAAAGATAAAGTATAGAGCTTTAAGCTATGTACTCTTTGGAAATGAGTTGTTTAAAAAGACTGCAGAAGGAGTCTTACTAAAGTGCTTAGGAGAGACTGAAGCTTATATAGCTTTGTCGAACGTGCATAGTGGTGCATGTGGTGCACACCAGGCAGGGCACAAGATGAAATGGTTACTATTTCGACAGGGGATGTATTGGCCAACAATGTTGAAGGATTGTGTCGAATTTTCAAAGGGATGTCAAGAATGTCAAATTCATGCAGGCATACCTCATGTGCCTGCAAATGAGTTACATTCCATTATAAAGCCTTGGCCATTCAGAGGTTGGGCTTTAGATTTGATTGGTGAAATTCGACCAGCCTCTTCAAAAGGGCAGAAGTACATTTTAGTTGGGGTCGACTACTTCACTAAGTGGATTGAAGCCATACCACTGACGAATGTAGATCAGGAAGCAGTCATAGACTTCATCCAGAAACATATAATGTATAGATTTGGAATACCAGAGACTATAACCACTGATCAAGGATTTGTGTTTACTGGAAGAAATATGCAGGCATTTGCAAAAGAGACAGGTTTTAAGTTGCTAACTTCGACACCTTATTATGCCCATGCAAATGGTCAGGTCGAAGCAGCCAACAAAGTGGTGATAAATCTAATAAAGAAGCACGTGGGTAAAAAACCTAGAAATTGGCACAAGACTCTGGATCAAATCCTTTGGGCTTGTCGAACGTCTCCTAAAGAAGCAACTAATTCTACCTTATTTAAATTAACTTACGGACATGATGTAGTATTACCAGTTGAAATCTGTTTACAGTCAATACGAATTCAAAGGCATCATGAGATTCCATCTGAGATTTATTGGAGTATGATAATGGATGAGTTGGTTGATTTAGATGAAGAAAGGTTACGTGCTTTAGAATTAATAAAAAGGCAGAAAGAAAGAGTCGAAAAGTTTTACAATAAGAAAGTAAAATTTAAAGCCTTTTTAGTTGATGATTTAGTTTGGAAAGTAATTTTGCCCATGGAGAAGAAAGATAGATTGATGGGAAAATGGTCCCCTAAATGGGAAGGACCTTTCAAAATTTTAAGAGTTTTTTCAAACGGTGCATATGAAGTCGAAGAAATGGAAAAAGACAGGAGAGTGCTGAAAATAAATGGCAAATATTTGAAGAAGTATAAGCCAACATTGCAAGAAATAAAAATAGGAATAGAATAAAGTTGCAAACGAAAGCTTGTCTTCGCCAAACAGATGACGTTAAGTAAACATTACATATGAAAATGCTAAAAATTCTTAGAACAATAAAATTTCCTATTTTCTATTACAAACTACTGTTGAAGGAAAGTTGCTTTGAGTTCGTCAAATTTCTTCTTTTGAAGCTGAATTCGACGTTCGCAGAGACTTTTACTAACAGTCAGTTCATCAATTTCTCTATGGAGTTGTTGGGTTGTTTCTGCATGCTGGAGACCCTTTTGAAGCTCCTTGTCGATTTCTTCTTGGTTGGGCTGTCGGAGGCTGGCTTGACGTTCCTTCTCTTGGAGGATCTTCTTCTGAAGTTCAGCAATTTGAGCTTGATAAGCCTGAATGTTGTTTTCACACTCAACAGCAGCTTTGGAGTAATCTTCAGAAAGCTTGTTTAGCTCTGAGATTCTGTCTGTCGAAGAGGCTACGACATTCCATTCTGAGACTTGTTCTTCAGATTTGGCTGTGATGTTCTGAGAAAATTCTTTTTGACGAACCAGGTCAGCACTTACAGAATCAATCATAGACATCAGGTCCATCACCAGGCGACTCTCTTCAGTCGAAGCCTCCAGGAGATTGGCTCGTTTTAGGAGTTTCTTCAAGTCATATTGTGCAGAAGGATTTTCAGCCAGAGTCTCAAATAGGTCCACCCCAAGGATTTTTGCCTTAATCTCAACCATGATAACACTGATGGGTTGAATGTCAGAAGTAGCCCCTGAAGCTGTCGAACTGCTGTGGGAAGAGTCTTGGAAGTTGTACCTGGAACTGAGTAAAGCTTTTAAATATTCCAGAGGCTTTCTTACTTTCAAGCTTTCAATTTCCTCATGTGACAAGCTTGTCGAACCAGTATCCAAAGGGGTTTCTGCTGGAGCTTCTGTTGGAGTAGGAACAGTTTGGGTACTTCCTCCAGGGTTCAAGTTTGTGTCTGGTTTCTTCGACAGATCATCTTCTTCTTCGACAGTTTCTCTATCAGCCTTTGTTGTGTCAGTTGGCCCTTGAGCTTGTGCGTCCTGGTCTGGGGCAGCTTTTTCAACTTCTATTGCATCAATTGGTCCTTGAGTTGGTGCATCCTGGTCGGGGGCAGTCTTTTCCTCCACAGTAAAATCTGGCGAAGAGGAGAGTTATTGCCAGAAGACTCAGAGTCACTGATGTCGAAATCGTCGAAAGTCTGAGGGCCATAGACACCAACGTCTGGAGTGGCTTCTTCTTGAACCTTGGAAGTTTCTTCGACATCAATAATAACCTGAAGAAAACAGAAAAGGGAAGTTCAAAATAAAAGAAAAAATGCATTTAAGACTATGAATATTGTCAGTCGAAAATTAATACCTGAGGGATCTCAGTGTGAGTGCTTGAATCCCCACTTTTCTCACTTCTTGAAGGGATTTTGTTGGTTGGACTAGCAGGAGGAGTTCGTCTATGAACTATGGATCTCTGGGAGGCCACTGTTTTTATTCTCATGCCTTTGTTTCTTTTCAGAGGTTGAGGTTCAGGAGATTCATCCTCAGACTCTTCGACACTCACCTCTTTTTCTTCTTGTTTCCTTTTCTTGGTTGGTGTGCGAGTTACCTGAGGTATGCAAAAAGAAGACGTGTTCAGTATAGAGAATATTGAGATATATATAAAAGAAGAAGAGTGAGGTGTTTTTTATTAGTCGAAACCTTTTTGGCAGCTATGGGCGATTTTTCGACTGTTTTGGAGGAGGTCCCTTCACCAGGAGTTTTCTTGATAATTCTAACAGCTGAAAGAGAAAGAATTGCATGAACATTGATATAAAATATAAAAGGAGTTAGAAATAAGAAGAGGAATGTAATTTCTTCGACACCTTCAAGAATGGGTTCTTCCACACTAACATGTTCTATTCCAACATGAAGGTGCCCAGTGAAGTTGCCCAGATAATACTTCGTCGGAACCACACGTTCGGCAAGTTTCTTGATGGACTCGCGAAGCAGCTTTAAGTGAGATCTACACACAAACCAATCTGGAAATGGAGGGCACAAGGCCACACCAAATTCTGCAGAAGGGAGTGGGGGAAACTTTGGGGGGAATGAAGTATAGGCAAATTTGTAACGTGCATGTGGTGGAATATACGAAGGCACCCCTAACCTATCCAACTTTTCTGAAAATTTTTGTTTTAAAGTTACTGCTGCTTCGCCTATGGTTCGACGAAGATCACTGGGCCTGTAAATAGTTTCAAAATATTTTTGAAAATTTTGAATTTCTTTGATATGCTTATCTGTACCTTTCTTCTTCTTGTCCTGCACAAAAGCAAAGGCATTCGTCAGGAGAGTGTTGAAAGTTGCCACATCAAAGAATTTGTTAATATAATACTCTTTCCACCAAACGTCGAAGTCTTCAGTGCATAAGAAGTTTGGTCGAAATATGGTGGGGTAAACCTCCAAAGATGCGTCGAAGAATTTGTTGTACAATTCTAAACTTCTCTCAAAATTTTGAAATGAGTTGTAGAACAGAATAGAGCCTTTCTTGTGGTAAATGGGTTTCGTCTTCGTCTGTGTTAGCCCAAATTGCCTAGCCACCAGGTTAGGTTGGTAGACAATGAGAGAAACTTTAGTGTTGTTGAGACTATGATGGGAGAAAAGGTGTCTTAGCATAAGGAAAGCCTCCCAGATGGATATGTAGGAGTCTTCTTCTTTTTGGTTTTCGACTGGGAGTTGTCTTGTGAACCATCTGGGACCAACAGTTCTGTTGGCAAAGGGTGCCATAGATGGGGTGAACTTGTAACGTTTGGCAAACATCATTACGTAACTCGAGAAGGCTTGTCGAAGACCAACACTTTCGTCAGTAGGTGTGAGTTGGACTAACCTAGGCCATTCGACGCGCCTGTCTTTCACCTCTTCTTCGTCAACTGGCATCTTGATATGGATGCAGGCTTCGAAGGTTGCATTCAGCCATAACTGTAAGAGCCAGAAGGGACCTGTGATACTGATGGTTCCTTTGTCCTTGAGGGTCTTTAAGTTACTCACACTTTCACTCAGAGATTCATAGAGATTGGCCAGAAGCAATTCACTTAGACAAAATGCAACTCCATTATGAAGTTGGTTAGCCATGATGATATAGCTTCTGGCAACCTGGAGTGACCTAGTGCAGAAGACGAACTTGGCTAACCACAGGGTAAGAAAAGCAATGTGTTCTCTGTCGGATACTTCCTCCGTGCCTTCGCCTTGGTGATAAGCAATGAATACGGAATAACCAGCGTGCTTGGTGTCGAATCCTATGGGATCTTTATTTAAGTGCTCAGGATTAAAAATTTCTCCTAAGGGACTGAGGCCAGTGATGGCTGCTATGTCGAAAAGGGTAGGAGTAACCATACCACAGGGGAGATGGAAGTTGTTGTAGGTACTATCCCAGAAATACAAAGAGGCCAGCAGCATATTCTGACAATAGCGTGGACCTTCCTTCGATAGTTGGATCAGATCGTAAATGTCGGTTTTCTTCCAGAATTTCTCTTTGACCTTTTCGACTCTAGTGAGCCAAGCTAAATAGTCTGAAGGATCTTTTGTTAGGGGAGGGCTCCTAAAAATCCTAGTTTGATTTAAGTAGGACAAATCTAATTCTGTCGAAGCTATGGGAATTTCAGGTTTCTTAGATGATGTTTCGACAGACCTAGGGTTCTGACTAGCAGCTATTGGTTTAGAGGCAGAATAGCAAGGATAAAAATCCTTTAAACGATTTGGGTCAGCATTAGGATCAAAGATGGGACCTAGCATTGCATGGTGAACTCCAGAAACTGAGATAGGGATCATTACCTGAGATCTGTAGATACTAGCTTTCTCCCTCTCATTTGGGGGTTCTGGGATGTATTGTTGTTGCTGCACTTGCATGGGTCCAGACAGTGTGTGAGCAGGAGGGAGGTCAACAGTTTTCTTTGTTTTCTTGGCACTACGGTCAGCAACAGTTTTTGGAGGCGCCATTGGTATGAGAAGATGAAGAGCTGGAGTAGCAGAGAGCTTAAAAAAGGGTTTAATGGAGTTTTATGTGTTAAGGAGAGAAGAGTTTGAGAATGTGAAAAGGAAGAAAGGTTTTAGAAGGTGGTATTTATAGAAGGTGATAAGATATAAAAATAAATAAAAAAGAAAAGAAAAGACTTTTCAGTTTAGGTAATGGGGGACATGCGTTTGATCCAATGGTGTTGATTAAAGGTGACGGTTGGTAGGGAGCCATGATTTAGCTAGGATATAGGGTTATGGAAGGTTGTGTAAACATGGGCTAGACGCGACGTTTTTCAGAAAGTGGAAATCATGGTGTTTTCTTGGGACTCAACAAAGTCACTTTATAATTAATGAGACTGACATGATGACAGAAGTCATTTCGACAGCAAAAGATATTTCTCCAGAATTAGTCGAAAACATCTTTGTTGGGGGGCAATTTGTAAGCTCATAATTTCGACATTGTGAAATTTGGAATGTGCAGTCTTTTCTGTTGCTGAGAAGATAATCAGTAGAGAAGGATAAGAAGAAATGAAGATGTTCAAGAGATGTTGACAGGGTTTAAAGCTCAAGTGCTTCGACGGGAAGATAAATAATATTCTGGAAAACCAAGTTTGGGGACCTATTTATAATTGGGTGTTCGACAAGCTGAGTGCATCATTCGACAGTTCGACAGAGAGAAGGTGTTTGACAGAAGCATTGGTTCGTAAAAGTGGAAGAGTTTCTTCTTCTTCGACGTTTTGACATATGAAGAGATGTAATGTTTCGTCACCAAAGGAAAGAATTCAAAATTTAAAAGGTGTAACCTTTGACAGTTGGACACATGGAAGTTTCAAGGAAGGAAATTGCATGCAGGCTGATACTTGTCATTCAATTATAATTTTCCCGTTTTAGGCAGTTACTTTGTTTATATATAAATATGATCGTTTGTGTTTAGAATAGCGTGTGTGAAAACTTATACAAAATTCCTGTAAATACTCTAAGTACCCAGTGTGAGAGAAAATGAGTTTGATATTTGGAACCATGTACGTTTGAACACCATTTTTTCTTTCAAGTTATTTAAATTATCAGTTTGTTTCATCAAGTTATTTTTATCTTTAGTTTTATTTACCTTTCTGCAAAGTTTTATCATTTCGCCATTTTCCTTACTTTTTGTCTAAACTTAAACTTTATTTTACTTGCAAAAATAAAAGCATTTAACACCTTGACATTATTGACAAAACAAATCATAAATCAGTACCTATACTAAGAGTGTTTTCGATAAATAATTGCACATGTGTCCTAGGACTTGTTTGGTTGGTCCTGCAAGTAACCCAGTTTTCTGAGAGATTGGTTAACCAGAGGTTGTTCGTCAGAAATCACTGCGAACAGCGAGTTGATTGTGTGTATCCACGAACGTAACATCTACATCTCCATTTAGAACATGATCTCGAAGGAAGTGATGTCGGATATCTATGTGCTTTTTTCTTGAATGCATGACCGGGTTCTTCGTGATATTGATGGCACTTATGTTGTCACACCGGAGAGGGATACAACCGAGATCTATACCGAAATCGAGAAGTTGTTGTTTAAGCCACAAGACTTGAGCACAACAACTTCCTGCTGCAATGTACTCCGCTTCGGCCGTGCTAAGTGCAACGCATGCTTATTTCTTGCATGCCCACGACACTAGTGCATTCCCGAGAATGTGACAAGTACCACTTGTACTCTTTCTATCGGTCTTACATCCTGCATAATCAGCGTCAGAATAACCAATTAAAGAACATGTACTACCTTTAGGATACCATAGTCCGACGTGCGTCGTTCCTTTGAGATACTTCATGATCCTCTTCACGGCAGTGAGATGTGATTCCTTCGGATTAGCTTGAAAGCGGGCACACAAACAAACACTAAACATAATGTCAGGACGGCTCGCCGTCAAATATAAGAGTGAACCGATCATACCTCGATACTTTGTAATATCTATTGAAGTGCCAGAAAGATCTTGATCAACATACGTTCCGGATCCCATTGGAGTAGACATTTCTTTGCAATTGTCCATATCAAATCTTTTCAATAACTCTTTGCAATACATGGATTGGTTGATGAAGATGCCATCCTTTGTTTGCTTGATTTGTAAACCAAGAAAGTATTTCATCTTTCCCATCACGGACATCTCGAATTCGCCTTGCATCATAAGAGAGAATTCTTCGCAAAGATCTTTGTTTGTTGAACCGAAGATGATGTCGTCGACATATACTTGAACAAGTAAGGTGTTTCCCTTGAGATTCTTGATGAACAAAGTCTTGTCAACCTTTCCTTTCGTAAAACCTTTCTCACATAGGAAGTTGCTAAGGCGATCATACCAAGCCCTTGGTGCTTGCTTTAAGCCATAAAGAGCCTTCTTCAACTTGTAGACATGAGAAGGGTTCTTGAAGTATTCAAAACCTGGAGGTTGTTTGACGTAGACTTCTTCATTGATGTAACCGTTTAGGAAAGCACTTTTGACATCCATCTGGTACAACTGAAAATTCATAGAAAAAGCGTAAGCAAGTAATAATCTAATTGCTTCTAACCTTGCTACCGGAGCTAATGTTTCATCAAAGTCGATTCCTTCTTCTTGGTTGTAGCCTTGTGCGACCAATCTTGCTTTGTTACGAACTATGATCCCATTCTCGTCAAGTTTGTTCTTGAACACCCATCTTGTGCCTATGATATGTTTGTTGTCCGGTCTTGGTACAAGAGTCCAAACTTGGTTCCTTTCGAATTGGTTGAGTTCTTCTTGCATAGCTATTATCCATTGATCGTCGCCTAAGGCTTCATCGATTTTTGTTGGTTCAATTTGAGACACGAACGCCATTTTGAGGCAAGTATCCTTGAGATTGAGTCGAGTTGCAACACCTTGGCTAATATCACCAATCACTTTATCTATCGGGTGATCTCTATGAGTTCTCCATTCTTTTGGAAGATCTTGATGTTCTTCAATGGTTGGTGACTTATCTTCTTGTGAGATTGCTTGTTCTTTTGATATCTCCTTTTGTTATTGTGATAGATCTACTACATCATCATCCACAATAATATTATCCTCTTTCGAGGGGTTAGTCTCATCAAACGAAACATGTATGGATTCTTCAATAGTAAGAGTACGTTTATTGAAAATTCTAAAAGCTTTACTTGAAAGAGAATATCCAAGAAATATACCTTCATCGGATTTCTCATCAAACTTACCGAGGTTGTCCTTGTCGTTGTTGAGAACGAAGCATTTGCATCCGAATATGTGGAAGAAGGATATGTTGGGTTTCCTTCCCTTGAACAACTCATATGGGGTCTTCTTGAGAATAGGTCGAATAGTGACATGGTTACTTACAAAACAAGTCGTGCTAACCGCATCTGCCCAAAAATATTTAGGAAGATTTGAGTCGCTAAGCATTGTCCTTGCAAGTTCCACTAGTGCCTTATTCTTCCTTAGAAGGAAAAGATGAATAGCATTCTTGCTGATAAATTTGGGCTCATCTGCAAACAGTATAACCCCAATATATGTTGAGGGCTAAAAGTGCACAGACTGCCCTCCATTCTCCCAAGGAGGCCTTCAGAATGGCATGAGAAATTAAGAAGTCTAAGTGCAAGCCAAGGACCCCAGCTTTTGTTGTCATGCCTTGTTCAATTAAGGCAGGCTCCAGGTATAATGCTTTTGCTACTTCTCCATTGCTGGGAAAAGTCATTTCTGGGTTGAAGGGAATTCCACCTCTGATAGGTACTCCAATCAATGAAGAAAACTCTTCCAGCAGAGGCCCTAGCTGAAAATCTGAGAATGTGAAGCATCTCAAAGGAGGGTCATAAAATTGTAGGCAGGTGTGGATCATGCTCCTCTGAGAAGGGTCTAGGTCCATAACCATATCCAGGATACCTCCATAGTGTTCCCTGAACAATGGGATGTGGTCAGGAATGATAAGTGACTGGACCTGCCTGACACCAGTCAACACAGGCTCAAAGAAATGGTAGGATATGTTGCTCTTCCTGGGAGTAGCCATAAATGATGAAGAGGAGGAAGAATAGGTGCTGATGAAGATCAAGACTGATACTGGAGATGGGCTACTGATAGGCTGATGCTGGTGATGATGAAGATGACTGAAGCAGACAACTGGTGAAACAGAGGTCTATGCAGATGAAGGGGTCAAAACCAAGTCAGATATAATGTGGATACCCTGAAAAACAAATAAACAAATGTTAAATGATGCAATGATGATGTATGCAAATGATATGCAAGGGTTTGCGATCAAGAGTTGGATCTGATTATCTGTCTTGATATAAGCCCAAGTATGTTCAAAGAAGGTCCAGATGGAGGTTCAGAAATCCAGTAACCAGGGTGGGGGACTCAAATAAAGAGTCACATGTCCGGGGTTAAATCACAAGAACTGTCCAAAATGAGGTACTCTTAAACAAAAAAATTAAAAGGGTATAATGTGGCCAATGGTACCTGCAAACCTGTAAACAGCCCAACCCCCTCACAGGTAATGTTCTAAAACAAAGATCCTCAGACTTGGATCAGTTATGAGAAGTGTAAACACTTCCAACCCGGAGGTACAGTGTTTACAATAACCATAAAAGATCCTCCTCTAATTCACCTCAGTTTCTGAAGGTCATAATAAAGGTCATCCAGACTTAGCAGGCTTCCCAGATAGCCCTAGCACTACAGGAAATCTGTAGCACAGAGTTCTCAAGAAGAAACCCACATCTGAACCGTGTTTCATATTCCCGCACCAGACCGAAATGGAATGGGAAAGAACATGAACCACTCTAGCCTAGGTGTCACTCAGGTCCCAGGTATAGGACCTCAAACTCTCAATGAAGTCCCACCCACCAAAACAGAAACCAGATCCAGCAATGATAATGACAGCATGAAATATGGAAAACTGTAAAAGAAAGCAATAAATAAAGCTGTACATAAAGCAATAAATAAAGCAAATAAATAAACACAATTAGAACATAACACCCCAGTAAACACAAATCAAACAAGCTCTAGGAGGAACCCACAAAAAGAACCAGAAGCCCTGGTTACAGTATAAGGGTCCCCAGCAGAGTCGCCAAGCTGTCGCTCCCACCTGATGACACAGGGCCAAGAGGGGTACAGATGCGAACGGTCGGCGAAAGAGAGAGAGAACACACAGGGGTGAACTCAGAAGACAAGAGTCGCCATCTAGGCATTTTTATCCCGAAGGAAAGGTAATGCTGCATAAACCTGAGGAAAGATGGATAAGACGGTTGCGAACCAGAGAGACTGAGAAAGGGGGTTGGTTACAACCTGGGAAGGTATTAGCACCCAGATTGTCCGCCGTACTCGACGGGATCCACGCTTGAAAGATTTGTGCTTAAAATGGTAGTGTCAGTGCTATCTGTGTATCAAAGCTAGAAAGAATGCAAGTGTCAGTGCTGGAAGAAAGTGAAGTGAAATATGTGGAGTGTCAGTGTAGGAACAGGAGTAAAATGCTCAAGATAATGAGGCTGAAAGAATAATGCTGGAAGGAGGGGGAATATACAGAGACTTTTGTTCGATAACTGTTAAGTTATGCCTACGTATCCTCTCGTGCAATGAGGAAGTCAGAACACCGTAGTTTGACTCAAAGAGACTGAAAGATAAATTGACTTGATGAACTGCTTACTTGTCTATGCTCAAGTGTATGACCTGTCTGGCTCAGGTGCAAACTGTCTTGCATTAGACGGAAGAAGCGAGTTCTCGTTTATGAGTGAAGATGATGAGAAAAGAATCCAGGAGGAGACGATTATTGTTTGTTTTTGGTGTTTTCAATCTTTTATTGCTTTTGAAAGTTTGTCATAAGTTAATGAGCTTAAGCCTAAACCAAGAGTTAGTAAACTCATCACATCTTCCCTCTGATTAGGGGTAATGAGAATACCTTAAGCATGAAGTAAGCACCTCACACTTAATCACCATGATGTAGGATTAAGATCATTAACCTACTTGTATTTATTTAGATGTTTTTGTTGTTTTTGTTGTTTTTGTTTAGTGTTAAATAATGAGTTTAAGCCATAATCAAGGATTTAATGGACTCATTACACCATCCTAATAGAAGGATAATAGATGAGAACACTTAAGATGAGAAAGGCTCCTCAACTTAATCCATGATTAGGGATTAACCTCATGACAAAACAAACCTTTATTGAATGGATTTTAGTTAATGATAAGATGAAGAAGTGATTTTTATGGTTTGTAAGACAACTTGAGGGGGACTTGTCCATTAACACTAGGGTTAGTCCTTCTTAACCAATTAAGGAAGAATTAGAACCCTAATGCAAGGCCCAAGTTACAAGCTTATTGTCTTGATGATTATAGGTGAATTGATTAGAGGATTTAGACACATTAAGGGTTTAACACTTAGGATTAAAGTTATACACTCCATCCTAATAGAAGGATGCAGGCATAAGCTTAATCACAAAGCCTTAAAACCTTTAAGGTTTAGTCCTTGATTATGAGGTGAGAAGAGAAGACTCAAAGAGTACTCAAAGGAAAGAGTCTAAGGGGGACTAAACAATCATAAAATGTTATCATGCTTGGAAGTCCTAGGGTTTGTGAGGCTTAAGAGGAGAAATCTTCAAAGAGCCACCGAGGAGAGAAGCAGATGAAAGGAGAAAGAAGCAGAGAGAAACAAGACAACTTGCTTCACTTAAGAAGACAAGTTGCTTGAAGGAAGAAAGTGGGAGAGAGCATGAATGAGCAAGCTCACTCTAATACAAAGATAAATGCAGCAATGATGCATAAGAGAGATGAAGAGAGATTGTGAGAAGTGAAGGCAAATTCACTTCTCAAAACAAACTTACCACCTGAAAAGTTAGCAAATGAAGTGCAATGCAATGAAAATGAGATGAAATAACATGATGCAAGACAAAACCAGAAGCATGATCATGATGTAAATGATGCTAAGATATGATGCAAACACATGTCAAGAGTTGTGGATAATCATACAAGAATGTGGATGCAAATGAAGCAAGCTTTGAACCATGAAGATTCATGAAAGTTTATGAAATAATATGAACAAATAACATGGCAAGTGAAAGATGCAATGATCAAACATGATTCTAATATGTCCTAAGATGTATTATATGTCATGAGGATGCACAAAATGTCATGGCAAGTGCTTGAATGCAAGCATATAAGAGATGAATGCAAAGGGAAGCAAGAATTAGGGTTTATGAACAACATACAACACAAAAATTAAAAACCATAAGCAAATGACATGATAAAAAATTGAAAATGGGATCAAAGGAACCCTAACCCTACACAAGTTCACTTCCCAAAGGAGGGGACCTAACTCTTAACCTAATGGGAGTTGTGATTTTTCTAAGTCAACTAGGGTTTTGGGATACCTCACAATGGGAAAATGCACATTAAATTGAAAATGAAAGATAAATTCCAACCAATTTTACCCTGAAAACTACATGCTATGAAGGATGCAATGCAAGAAGAACCATTATCAAACTCTTCATGGTTGGGCAGAATGAATTTTTCTAAGTTTGAACAAAAATATTGCCTTTAAATGAATTTAATTCCAATGAAAAAGGTCAAAATAGTTCAAGAACCAAAAATAAATTTGTTTTGAGAGTTTGATAATGTTTCTAAATGTTTTAAAATGCAATGTGAATTTTTTGGTGATTTTTAAATACCTAAATGCATTTTTAATTAATTAATTTCCATTAACTAATTAAAAATAAACATTTAAATGATTTAAAAATGATTTTTAATGCAAAAAATAAAAATAAAAATATTTTTGTGTTCTGAAAATTAATGAAATGTTTGACAAAAAAAATCAGAATTTTTCAATGTATTTTCCTATTTTTAAAAATTCGTAGAAGTTAAATGAAAAAGAAATGAAATAAAAATTCAAATAAAAGAAAGTATGCAAATCCAATGGCTGGCATTCAAAGAGAAATGGAGGGAGTTGACCCGCGCGCATATGGACGGTCTACATTTGAACTGACCTAATTAACTTAAACCCTAATTAATTAATTTAAATAATCAGGATTAATGGCTAATGAGAGGATCCTGGCCCTAGGTTCACGCGCGCCAAGCTTCATCCAACGTTCCAAGTTCAAACTACACTAATCACCTGGCTAAACCCTAATTAGGGCTAAACAAGTTCAGGCTACCGGAACAGTGGTTCCGTTCGTCTTCTCCGGTGACCACTCAAGAACAAAATCTTCCCTGGACCATTTTAAGAGCTGTAAAGCTCCAGATCAAACCTCCTAACCTCCCTAAACACGAATCCACCCTCAAAATCTATTTCTCTTCACTCAAAACCTAGATACGAATCAAAACCTAAAAATGACCAAACTTTCAGAGAGACAGTACATGCTCAATAATCAATCATTTTCAAAAATAAAAAGTGCAAAGCATTCAGGGGAGCATGTAGATCATTTCAATAACTTAAAACAAGGTTTCTGGAAAAATGATTTTGCGAAGCTACCTGAGGTGAAGCTTTCAGTTTGGAGCTTTCAGACTGCCTCCTTGCTTCAAAGCTCCTCTAATGGTCTCCCTGAAGATGCTTTGAGGCTTAGTTGGAGTGTATGGTGGCTGGTTTGTGAGATCGATGAAGTTCTGTCCAAGGAAGTGGAAAATCGTATTTCTGTTTCAAGGACTTTCAAGGCAAGATGAAGGGTGGTTTATGCTCTATGAAGCTTTTCTGAATGAATGGTGAAGTTGGTTTTAAGGTTTGATGTTTGTTTGATGAGATTCGAAGGAAAATGCCAAGAGGAAAGTTTTTGGGAACTATGGCAATGCTGTGTATTCAGGCTTGCTTCTTGTGTCTTTTTAGTCTCTTTTAGTCCACATATTAAGCTGTGATAGGGCAGAGAGTTGTTGGTGGCACAGCTTGATTGGTATGGTCCATTTTGCCAAAAGTCAATGTGACTTGTACTTGAGGTATGGGCAAGTGGGAGGATGAGATAGGGGCATGGTCATGCGCAGCAAAGATCAAGGAATGTCATGAAATCAGATTTTGTGAGTTGGCTCAAGTGGATGTAGGGTCATGGAGCATTTTGCAAATTGGTACAACTTTGGCCCTTTTGTGATTTCTTGAAGCATAAGTCATGAAACTTGGAGATTCTTTGGTGAATTCTGAATTTTAGGCCATGGTTTATGTTTGTGTAATGCATAGAAGTCCATTTGAAGTCACATTTTTCCTTGGCATGAGGTTTTGCAACTTTCCCTCTTTGGTACAAAAGTGAAGATTAAGTGATTTTGCCCAACTTTGACAAGCCATAACTTTTGATCCATAATGAATTAGAATGAGTTCTTGTACTTTTTGAAAATGGGAGGGTTCACTCTACAACTTTCATGACCAAAGTTCTTTCATTTGAAGCATTTTTGAATCAAAAAGAGGAGGTTGAAAAACTTTCCCAAAATGGCAAGTTTGCATTACAAGTCACTTTCCCAAAATGGCAATTTTGCAAATGGCTTGAAATTCTTCAATTTTGTGAACTTCTAACATCTTCTATGATCAAATAAAGATCATATACATTCAAAATGATGGAGAACACTCTTTGGTTGGGTCACTGGGGGCCTCAGATGCCCTGATTTTGCACTGACTTGCTCAAGAAGTCATCTCTTGATCAGATGCCTTACCCATTGAATTTCTTCATGAAAATTGATATGCATGATCCTTATAACATATAGAGACCAATAGAAACAAGAATGACCAAAAAAATTGGATTATGGCCTCTGAAACCAAAACCCTAATTTTAGGCCATCTGTGCAGTTAAACCTGGCTCTGCTTCCATGCCTTTCTCAGTTCTTGTGATTCTTTGACTTTCTTGACCTTGTGAGGATATAATATGATGCTTGAACATACATGGACCCCTTTGAAGTGATTAATGACCCTTGGAGTGGCTCAAATGGCTCAGGGATGGCTCAGATCACAAACCCTAGATGCAGATGACTTAGAACCAATGCAATGAAACAAAAATGCAATATGAGATGCCATGATTGAACTTATGCAAATGAAAAGATCACAAGCCATGGTGTGAAACGGTGAGGGAAAATTTGGGGTGTTTACAGTTAGTACCCTTTTCAACCCACACATAATGCCCTTTAGCAACACCAATGTTGCGCACATAGCAAGCATTAGGTGTATGGCCTTTGATTCCACAATAAAAGCAAATAGGTTGAAATTGACTTTTAAATATAGGAACATATTTTTGTTTTTTTAATGATCCTTTTCTTTTTATAACTTTGATGTATATTTTTAGAATTGTTAGTCTTTTCCTTAACAATTTGTTCACTAGCTTTTACGAAAACGGTTTCACTTGTGCTTGGTTTGGAAAACTTAGAATATCCTAGGCCACTTTTATCATTTGGATATCTTTGGTGCCTAAGAATTTCATCCAAGCCAATTTGACATTTTTCATATCTTTCTAAAACTCTTTTGAGTTGAACAATTTAAAAGGACAATGACTCACAATTTTTACATGTAAGGCTTTGTTTTTCATCCATTATCTTTTGTTTTTCATTTTCAATGTATTTTTCAAAAGATGCATTTTGTTCTTCTAAAGATAATATTTTTTTCTTTTGGGATGAAATATTTTTGTACAAAGTCTTACATTCTTTTAGAAGTTCATCTATGACTTCTTGTGCATCATTTTCATAAACTGAAAAGTTGTTTCTAACCTCGTCATTTTCTTCATCAGAGTGATGTGACGCCATTAACGCCATATTTGCACATTCGTCGCTTTCCGATTCTGATGAGGAACTAACTTCATTGTCATCCCATGCGACATAATCCTTTTTATTTTTGAAGTCCTTCTTGCCTTTGAATCCTCCTTTCTTCGTAAGTCTTGGACAATCTGGTTTTATGTGACCTTGCTTTCCACATTCATAGCATGTAACTTCTTGATTCGATGTGGATGTATCCTTCTTCCTGAAATGTTTATTCTTTTTAGGAAAAGAAGAATTATTATTTTTGTTAAAAAACTTACCAAGCTTCTTAACAAGAAGCATGAAGTTCTCATCTTTGGAGATCTCGTCATCTTTGTCATCCTTCGTGTCAATCTTCAAAGCAATTCCTTTGGACTTTTTCTCTTGACTTTCGTGCTTCTCGAGCCTTCCAAGTTCCAATTCGTTCTCTTGAAGTTTGCCGAATAGAGATGCGGATGTCATTGTTGAGAGACTCTTCTTCTTCGAAATCGCGGTCACCTTCGGTTGCCATTCCCTTGTCAAAGACCTTAGAACTTTCAAATTGAGATCGTCATTGGTGAAGGTCTTTCCGAGTGCAATCAAATGGTTGGTTAGTTGAACAAATCTTTTTTGTAAATCCACGATAGATTCTCCGGGCTGCATGCGGAACATTTCATATTCTTGACTCAACGTGTTAAGCCTTGATCTTTTAACTTCTGTTGTTCCTTCATGTGTTTCTACCAAAGTATCCCAAATCTCCTTCGCCGATTTGCATTGTGATACACGAAAAAATTCGTCCATACTAAGAGCGCTTTGAAGTATGTTGATTGCTTTCTTCTCATTTAGGATCTTCCTTTTATCATCTTCGTCATACATATTCTTCAACTTCGCGGTTCCAACGTCGTTGATCACATTGACAGGATTATGCGGACCTTCTTCAATTGCTTCCCATATGCCTTCTCCTTGGGCTTCAATATGTGCCATCATTCTGATTTTCCAGAAATCGAAGTATTCGCCGGAGAAGAGCGGAGTCTTGTTTCTACTTCCACCATCTTTGAAAACAGGATTCGAGTTTGCGAAAGCCATAAGGATCTTGTAGGAACAGGTTACCTAAACCTGCTCTGATGCCAATTGTAGGATCTGAATGCGCCTAAGAAGGGGGGGGGGGGTAAATTAGGTGTTATAATTTTTCTCGATTCTTTTTCTTTGATGGATAGATTTTTTCTTTTAATCGTGTATGGAAGGAAAGCAGTAAGGCAGAAAATAAAAGTGACACGGAGAATTATCCTGGTTCCCATCACAGTCCGAAGGTACATCCAGTCCCCTTTCAATTCGAAAGAGATTTCCACTAGTTTTTAGAAAAAGTACAACCTATCACACCTTCAATGGTGAGGCCTACTTTCTAAACAACTAAGCAACTTTGTGTGCAAGAACAATCCTCTTGCCACACACACCATTGTGTCCAACAATCCTGGATCACAAGTCACAAATAGAAATACCTTTCTATACTTTTTGTAATTTTGAGTGAGTAATACAAAGATTGGATATCAATAATGATCTTTTCCTATGTACACAAATCACTTTTCAAATATCAATACAAGTGTTCATACATGCAATATGAAAGATGATGATCTTATGAACACTTTTTAGAAGTATAAAAATATTTGAATTTTTAGTGAATTTGATTTAAGTGATTTTCATAAAAATTGTAGGAGGTGTTTTTTGAATTTGAAAAAATTCAGATTTTATAATATTCAAGACACCCGTTTGAAAAGGTATGACAATTATGAAACAATATAATTTTTTGAAGAGATATAATCAAAAGGTGTAATTTGAAATTCAAAGAAATATTTTTCAAAAATCTTACAGTGTTAACCGGTTAACCAAATGGTTAACCGGTTAACGCCTATAAACGTTAACAGGTTTTCTGAAATTTTGAAGCCGTTAACTGGTTAACACTGTTAAAAACAGAAACATATTGTTTTCAAAAAGTGTTAAACGGTTTTAAAAATAATCAAAGTATTTTATGCATTATGCTAACATGTGATTGAATGAGTGAACACTTGTACATCAATTTAAAAGAGGGATTGATGTACCTAAACAAAAATGTCCAAGCTTGAAGTAGAACTATGATGCATAAGAAGCTTGATCGCAAAGCCAGTTGCTTGTAGCTTGATCAGTTGGAGCTCTTGACTTTTTGCAGATCTGAAATGTATGTGGCGTTTTGTCTTCATCAAAATCTTCGAGGTTGAAGGTGTGCTTCTACAAACTGACTTTCTATAAATGTTGCGGATAGCAAGAGTCGCCACCGACTTTTATTTTATCCAAACGGAAAGGACATAAAAGAACAGGAAAGACCTATTTTAAAAGACTTGAGTTCGGGGGGTAGGTTATACAAAGGGAAGGTGTTAGCACCCTTTATATCCATGGTTATCCATGGGCTCTTAGTTACTTAGCTCACTTAAATTGTTTTTGAAAAGTGTGTAGTGTGTGATTAGAAATTTTCTAAGTACTTTGTAATGATCCTCGTATGGATGTATACAAAGTCTTGTTTGAAAATGTTTTGAAAGTGAGGTGTAAAAAGTAATTTGAAATGTGAGCAAGCAACTAAGAGGTACCTACCCTAGATTAAGTCTTTCATGTTCTCGTATGTTCTTTCAATGGTAAGACTATCCCTATTATTAAGGAATAGGTAGTCATCACCTTGGATGATTAAGGGACAAGCGTAGGGTCATCGTATGGTCATAGAAGGCAACTTAAGGGGTGTCTTTAGCAATTCGTAGGGACTATCATCATTTATTCGAAGGGACAAGATCATTATTCTGTAGGCAACCTCGAAGGGACTTGATCTTTTAAATTGTAGGGACTTGATGATTTTATAAGTGAAGGGACTTTGCTTAAGACACCCCTATATTCGAGGGACCTGACCATTTTATTTTAAGGAAACCAAGAGGAATACCCTAGGAAGTGCAAGATGGCGATCAAAGATCGACTTACGTGTGTGAGTGTTTATTTTCAAATATTTATCTTTTAAAGTTAATTATCTAAATTAATTTTAATTACAAATATTTTCCACACCCTATTTACTAACCACGCAGTTAATATGAAAAATAAATGGCAGAAATTAAAAGGCAGAAAATAAAATTCCTACACTATTACATGGCTTAGGGGCAGTTACATAATAATAATAATGGCGGAAAATAATAAAAAACCAATTATTACAAAGGCGAAGCAGTTACATAATCAGGCAAACAATGAATGAATAACATAAAAATGAGTGAATAAATTAGAAAAAAAAAGTTTGCAAACTAGGTTAAGAAAACAATTAGGGTTAGGGTTTGAGAAAAATTTTAAGGTTTAAAAAAAATTTAAGGTTTAGGAAAAATTTTAGGGTAAAAATTAGGGCGAAATCTGGGTTTTAAGATAAAGATTAGGGCTAAATTTTTAGGGTTTAAAGTTTATGAAAAAAAATTAAGACTTAGGTTTAAAATTAAGGTTTAAGGAAAAAATTAAGGTTTATGAAAAAAAATTAAGATTTATGAAAAAAATTAAGATTTATGAAAAAAAATTAAGATTTATGAAAAAAATAAGGTTTACGGAAAAAATTAAGATTTAGATTTATAAAAGAAAAAGGTTTTACAAAAAAATAGGTTTAAGGTTTATATAAAAAAAAATATAAGTTTTAAAAATAAAATAAAATAAAAGATTTTGTTTTATCTTTTAGAAATTAGTTTAATAATAATAATAAGGAAATTCAAAGAAAATACATAATTTGATGAAAAAGAGAAAAATAAAGTTAGAGATACCCAAAATGTTGGGGATTGGTGTTGAACCCACGTTTCTTTGCCAAAATGTTGGAAATATGTGATGAACTCATGTTTCTTTGCCAAAATATTGGGAATGGGTGTTGAACTCACGCCCTCAGACTCCCAACCTTAGATCTTTATCACTAGGTCAATCAACGCATGCCACACACCATCTTCTTCCTCCCACCTGCATATTTTTGGTATATACTATTGGAAGAATAAAAAAAGAAATAAACAGGATCAAATAAAATCGCTACAGATTTTAAAATAATGAAAAATAAGAAAAGCGATTAAAATAAAATCAAAAAAATATTAAAACGATGCTAAAAATCTAATAAAATCAAATAAAGAACGCACAATTTTTTTTAGATTTTTTTGAGAATATGAAAATAGAAAATAAATCAAATAAAATAGAAAAAAGAGGAATTTGCGATGTTGAGGGTCGAAATCTTTTAGAATTCCATTCTAAAAGAGTATTGTTTGTCGATTTTTTTCTGAACTTCTGGAAAAAATTCGGAGTAAATCGAAACAGTAGTACTTACCTGACTTACCTGTCAGCCTGGAATGCTTATCACTACTGCAGCCTTCGAAGTATCGACGAAAACAGATTACAGCAGATTAACCAATAGTTTAGTTCTCCATGGTGCCCTATGATTCCTGCATCGAAACTTAAATCCAACTATCCAAAAACCATCTACACAATCAAACAAACATATTATGTAATCAAAATCAATTAATCATGCATAAATCATTGAAATTGAAAAAAAATCAAAAGAAAAGTAAGAATATGAATTTGGTTTGTATGATTTGGCATGAATTTGATGATGAGGATGATTGGAATAGGTTCAGGAAACCTCAAGGATTCATTTGCAACCTTTAATCAACTTGTAAAAGTGGTGGATTGTGGAAACCTAATTTTGAATTATGTGAAATTTTAAAGTACAAATATCATCCTCTTGCTCTCCATCCTTTTTTTTGTCTTGTGATGTTGTTGTGGTTATATAGTAAAAGAAAATTAGGTCAAAAAACCAATCTATTCTTTGGACTTTTGGATAGCTTGATCATGAAGAAAGATATGATTCAAATATTGAAAAAAAAATCTAATATCTCCTTGCTATTTTGGTTGATCTGATTTTATATGATTCCAATTAACTTTAAATGAATTTTAAGGATTTCTAGAAGAAGAATCATGCCCAAATATTGATTTTTATATTTTATTTAGATTTAATTTGACCTTTAATGGATAAAATCAAAATAAATAATAAATAAATAATAAAAAATCAGAATTTGGTTGCTTTGGGTCATGCTAGAGGTACTTGTATGAATTGGATCACAACATTGCAAGCCCATTTGGAGAAATTTGGTTCTAAGGTCCCATTTGCTTCATAAACCTCCCAAAAATTCCCCAACTTTGCAAAGACACAAATCCCTCAATTTTAAGGCTATGAAGGTGTTCTTGGACATTTTGGAAAGTTTAGAGAGTCCTATAACCAACCTTTTTGGTATCATGTCCATATCCTTTACCATTTTCAAGTTATGCCCTTTGGAAGATGTTGACGTTTTGTTGACTTTTAAAATGACCTATA
Organism: Lathyrus aphaca; assembly: GCA_963966055.1. Taxonomy (NCBI): domain Eukaryota; kingdom Viridiplantae; phylum Streptophyta; class Magnoliopsida; order Fabales; family Fabaceae; genus Lathyrus; species Lathyrus aphaca. The sequence goes on along the minus strand of OZ014523.1, from coordinate 429,837,083 downwards.
ATGTCTTAGCTCATACCTTCCAAATGAAGCATTTTTGGGATTGGCTTGTGAGACACAAAGATGTAGAGAATTAAATTTCCTTCGAAATGAGCTTTGGATGGAAAAAATTTGATGAAGCATGTGAAAGTTATGTCTGGTCAAAGTTCAGTTGACTTTTCCTGTGAAAACCCTAATTTAGAAACTCCTGATTCTTGATGATCTGAAATCTCCTTGATGAATCATGATCAACCCTTGATCAAATGATGAATTTTACTTCATATACTTGATTTTGGCAAAAAATCATGAAGTTTGACTTTGGTTTGACCACAGTTGACCTCAGTTTGACTTTTTAACTACTTTGACTGATTTTAGCCTATCTGATCATCTGACTGAGCAAACCTTTGGGGAAAGTCTTGAAACTTGACATAGGGATTATTGAAGACATATAGGGTGCTATGAAGCTAACTTGAAGCCTTGGAAGTCCATTTAGCCTAATGAAAGTCAAAACCCTAGTTTAAGATGCATTGCTTAGGAGGATGCATTGTCTGAGGGAATTGTCAAACTTTCTGACTAATTGTGAACCTTGTGAACCTCTTGAGATACCTTATAAACCTTGTGAACCTTGTGATCCTCTTGGGACACCTTAGTACACAATGTCTTGTCTTGGTGAGGGCAAATTTTGGGGTGCAACAGCGAGCATCAGTGCTCCATCCGAGAAGACTTTAGTTATCACATAGGGACCTTCATAGTTTGGCGTCCACTTTTCCCTGTGGTCTGTATGAGAAGGAAGGAGTCTTTCCAGAACAATCTCTCCCACTTGGTATTCCCGAAGTCTAACTTTCTGATCGAAGGCTTTCTTCATCCGCTTCTAATATAACTGCCCATGACAGATGGCTGCTATTCTTTTCTCTTCAATCAGATTCAGTTGATTGTACCGGGACCGGACCCATTCTGCTTCATCCAGTTTCACATCCATCATTACCCGTAAGGAGGGTAGTTCAACTTCACCAGGTAGGATAGCTTCCATACCATACACAAGTTGATAAGGTGTTGCCCCAGTAGATGTTCTGATAGAGGTTCGGTACCCATGCAAGGAAAATGGTAGCATCTCATGCCAATATTTGTAGGTAACCACCATCTTCTGCACAATCTTCTTGATGTTCTTATTAGCGGCCTCAACAACGCCAGTCATCTTTGGCCTGTAAGGAGAAGAGTTGTGATGTTGAATTTTGAAGTCCCGGCAAAGGTCTTCCATCATCTTGTTGTTTAAATTGGAACCATTATCAATAATGATTCGCTCGGGAACTCCATATCGACATATGATGTCTCTTTTCAGAAAACGAGCTACCACTTATCTGGTGACATTTGCATACGAAGCTGCTTCGACCCATTTGGTGAAGTAATCAATGGCTACCAGGATGAATCTGTGACCATTTGAAGCAGTCGGTTCAATCTTCCCAATCATGTCAATGCCCCACATGGCAAAGGGCCAAGGTGAAGAAATTACGTTCAAAGGATTCGGAGGCACATGCACTTTGTCTGCGTAGATCTGGCATTTGTGGCATTTTCTGGCATAGGCACAACAGTCTGCATCCATTGTGATCCAATAGTAACCTGATCTTAATAACTTCTTTGCCATTACATGTCGTCCGGCATGGGTGCCGAAAGAACCTTCATGTACCTCGTGCATCAGTAGGTATGCTTCATTCTTATCAACACATCTGAGTAGGAACATGTCGAAGTTTCGCTTGTATAATGAACCATCAGCATTGAGGAAGAAACTGTCGGCCAACCTTCTTAACGTCTTCTTATCATTGGATTATGCCCTAGATGGGTATGTCTGATTCTCTAAGAAGCATTTGATGTCGTGGAACCAAGGCTTGTTGTCACTAACAGTGTCCAATGAAAATACATATGACGGTATGTCCAGTCTAGATACCAAAATCCGAGGCACATAATTGGCAGCTTGAACTTTGATCATGGAGGAAATGGTAGCTAAAGCGTCTGCAAACTGATTCTCGTCTCGAGGGATGTATTCAAGTTTGACTATTGTGAAGAAAGTCAATAATCTCCTCGTATAGTCACGGTATATAATCAGATGCTCCTGATGAGTGTACCATTTGTCGTTGATCTGGTTGATTGCTAAAGCTGAATCTCCAAATACATTCAAGGTTTTGATCCTGAGGTCAATGGCCTCCTCAAGACCCATAATACAAGCTTCGTATTCCGCTTCGTTGTTAGTGCAGGCAAAGGTGAGTTTTTCAAAGAAAGACATATGAACTCCTTTAGGTGTAAGAAGCACTGCACCAACTCCACGACCGTTCATATTGATAGCCCCGTCAAACATCATAGTCCATGTTTCTTCTGGATCAGGCCCTTCAGTGTGAATTGGCTCTTCACAATCTTTTTCTTTTAAGTACATGATGTCTTCATCAGGGAAGTCAAATCTCATAGGCTGGTAATCATCAATGTGTTGCTCAGCTAGATAGTCAAACAATACACTGCCCTTGATGGCTTTTTGAGAGGTGTACTGAATGTCATATTCCGTTAGAATCATTTGCCACCTTGCAACCCTTCCGGTAAGTGCTGGCTTCTCAAATATGTACTTGACTGGATCCATTTTTGAGATCAACAAGGTAGTGTGAGTCAGCATATACTGTCTTAGTCGGCGAGCAGCCCACGCTAAAGCACAACAAGTTTTCTCAAGCAGTGAATAATGTTGTTCACATTCGGTAAACTTTTTGCTTAGGTAGTTGTAAACACCCCAAATTTGACCTCACCCATTCACACCATGGCTTGTGATCATTTCATATGCATAAACACAATCATATCATCTCATATCTCATTTTTGATTCACTGCATAGATTCAAAGTCATCTGCACCTAGGGTTTGTGATCTGAGCAATTCAAGAGCTTCTTGAGCCACTCCAAAGGCAACCAATCACTGCAAAGGGGTCCATATGTGTTCTTGTATCATATTCCATCCTTTCAAAGTCAAGATTTCAAAAGAATCACAAGAACTGGGATTGGTGTGGAAGCAGAGCCAGGCTAGACTGCACAGTTGACCTAAAATTAGGGTTTTGGTTTCAGAGGCCATAACTCCAATTTTTTTGGTCATTCTTGTTTCCATTGGTCTCTATATGTCATAGGGAGTATGCATATCAATTTTCATGAAGAAATTCCATGGGGAAGTCATCTGATCAAGGGTTGACTTTCTGGACAAGTCAGTGCAAAATCAGGGCATCTGAGGCCCCCAATAACCCAACCAATGGGTGATCTTCATCATTTTGAGTGTATATGATCTTTATTTGATCATGGAAGAAGGTTGAAGTCCACAAAAATCAAGAATTTGGAGTTTTTGCAAATGTTGACTTTTTGGGCATAGTTGACTTTTCAAGAATGCTCCATTTTAGGTCATTTTTCAAGCCTTGATTCTTGATCCAAAAATGCTTCAAATGGAAAAACTTTGGTCATGAAAGTTGTAGAATACATTTTTCCCTTTTCAAAAAGTACAAGAACATGATCAAACTCTTCTTGGATCAAAAGTTATGGTTTGACAAAGTTGGCAAAAATCATTGATTTTCAAGATGTGCACTAAAAGGAAATTTTGCAAAATCATGAACCAATGCCATTTGTAACTTCTAATTCACATCAAACCATGACACAAACATTCCATATGTCCCAAAAATCAGAATTGAACCAAGGTTTCACATGGTTATGGTTTGTGTAACAAGACTTTTCCATGAAGTTTCAAAAGTGTGCCAACTTGCAAAACCATCATTATGCTCCTCACCACTTGCTGCATTGGCCTTTGAACCAGCCATAGTCTCTCACCACACCATGCTGCGCCAGCCCTAGCCCTTGTACCAAGCTAGAACCAAGCCCATGCCTCTCTTACAAACAAGTTGACATTTTGCAAAAGTGGACATCCCAATCACAGCAGGCCAGGTCACATCACCTGACCAATGGGAGTTCTTTATGCAAGAAAAATGCTGGCCATAACACTCAAGAAGCAAGGCTGAAACAACACACAACATCACATACACAAACTCACTCCCTTTTGCAAAACTCTTCGAATTTCTCTGCCCAGCACACAAACATCCAAACTATTTCCACACTTCAACTCACCATGCCTCATTGAGCCCAAAGCATCAAAGAACCAAGCCTAAAACAAGCCATAACACCACTTCACCATTTTCACTCCAACTTGCAGTTTCCTTCGAAACTCTCTCCACAGCTCACAAACATCCAAACAAACTCCACAAACCTTCTCCACTCATCATCTGGACCACAAAGAACCCCTCACCCTTGCCAAAAACAGCCTGAATCACCATTGCCATTTTCAACTGAGCTTGAGCAGAAGCTGCTCCAACTCTTCATCCAGCCAACATAAATTTCTCCTGAGCATTCAAGCATCACCAGGGGGTCAAGTGGAGTGGATTTCACAAGGAGGGGAGGCCTGAAAGTTGCTGAAGTGAAAGCTTCGAATCTCAGGTAGCTCAAGAACTTTTTTCCAGAAATGGATTTTTAAGTTCTAAACTTGTTCTATATGTCTTCCTGATCATGAATATGCCTTTAGTTTTGAAAATGGTGATGAAATGAGGATTTAATTGCTCTCTGAAACTTTTTTGCCCTAACTCTTGTTTGCTTCGATTCAGCCATTCCAGGAGGAATAAATTTGTTTTGATTGGGGGTTTTGGTTCGTGAGTGAGTGGGAATCATTTCCATGTTTTTAGATTTTGTTTTAGTTAGGTTTTAAGAGTTTTGGAGATTCTCAGGGAAGGTGCTGCCGGAGAAGACGACCGGAAGTCTTCTCCGGCAGCCTGAAACTCATTAACTGCTAATTAGGTTTAGGGCACCAGGTTTGAATGTGAGCCACTGGATCTTGTTTCCCGCGCGTGTTTGTAAGGCTGAGATCATGTCATTAGTTTTAATTAGGTTTAATTTATTTAATTAAATCAGATTAACCAAGTTTGAATATGGGCCTTTGATTTGCGCGCGCAGTCAACCCATTCTTTGCCAGATTCAATCTCAACCCTCCATTGTGCATACTTCCATTTAAATTCATTTAAATTCATTTTCTTTTCATTTATTTTGCATAATTTATTTAAAATAGCAAAAATTGCTTAAAAATTATGAAACTTTTTCTCATGAGTTTTAATAATTTTTATGACACAAAAATATTTTTGTTTTTATTTTTATCATTAAAAAAGCATTTTTAAATATTTAAAAGATTATTTTTAATTGGTTAATGGAAATTAATTTATTAAAAATACTTTTAAGTATTTAAAAATCACCAAAAAATTCATGAAATGTTCTAAGACATTTAGAAACATTGTCCAACCTTCAAACCAAATTTCTTTTTTGATCTTGATGCATTTTGAGAATTTTTCATTGAATAAAAATCATTTTTGTGCATTATTTTGATCCTAAGTTCAAAAAATCATTTCTGCCTATCTATGAAGAGTTGGACATTGATTCTTCTTGCATTGCATTGTGTTTAGCATGTAGTTTCTAGGATTAAATGGCCATGATTTGATTCCTCATTTTCAATTTGTTTGGCATTTCTTTTGTTTAGGAACCCTAAAAACCCTAATAACTTGTAAAAATCATAACTTGAATTTGGTTAAGAGTTGAGACCTCCCCTTTGGGCATTGGTTTAGTATAGGACTAGGGGTCCTTTGTGTGGCATTTTCCATTTTTTATCTTAGGGTTTGCTTCTGTTTGGGGTTTTTGTTTGATGTATGATTCATGAACCCTAATTTGGGCTTCCATTTGCATCCATCTTGCATTCTCTTGCATAATATGACTTGCCATGACATTTCAAGCATCCATGTGATTCATTTGACATCATAAGACATATTGAAAGCATGTTTGAGCATTGCATCATGTATTTGCCATGTTATATGTCATGTGCACTTCATAACTTTTCATGTGTTTTCATGGTTCCTAGCCTGCTTCATTTGCATTCTTGAACTTGTATGATCATTTCCATGTGCTGCCTCATGTTCATAGCACTTCATAGCATCATTATCATCATCAACATGCTTCTGGTTTTGTTTCTCATCATGTCATCTCATCTCATCTTGCATTGCATTGCATTTCTTTTCTAACCTTTTTCAGGTGGTAAGTGACTTGAGAAGTGAATTTGCCTTCACTTCTCATAACTTTTCTTTTTATCCCCCTTGCATCCATGCTGCATTCTTATATGTGTTTGAGTTTGAGCTTGCTCATTTTTTCCTCTTCCCACTTTCTTTCTTCAAGTGACTTGACTTCTTGAATGAAGCAAGTTGCTTTGCTTCTCTTGATCCTTTCACCTGCTTCCTGGTGGTTCCATTGAAGATCTTCTTTTGCAAACCTCACAAACCTTAGGAATAACCAAGCATGACAATGATTAGGGTTTTGATTAGTCTCCCCTCTTAGTTTTACCTTTGTGTCTCTTTTGAGTCTCCTCTTCTCATCTCATAATCAGGGACTAAACCCTAAAGGCTTTAAGGCTTTGTGATTAAGTTTATGCCTGCATCCTTCTCTTAGGATGGAGTGTATAACTTTAATCCTAAGTGTTAAACCCTTAATGTGTTTAACTCCTTTAATCAATTCACTTAATAATTATCAAGACATCACACTTGTAACTTGGGCCTTGCATTAGGGTTCTAATTCTTCCTTAATTGGTTAAGAAGGACTAACCCTAGTGTTAATGGACAAGTCCCCCTCAAGTTGTCTTACAAACCCTAAAACTCACTTCTTAATCTCACCATTGAATAAAATCCACTTAATCAAAGGCTTGTTTTGTCATGAGTTTAATCCCTAATCATGGATTAAGTTGAGGAGCTTTCCTCAGCTTAAACACTCTCATCTATTATCCTTCTATTAGGATGGTGTAATGGGTCTGTTTAATCCTTGATTATGGCTTAACCTCATTACTTAACACTAAACAAAAACACCAAAAACATCTAATTAATCACAAATAGGTTAATGATCTTAATCCTACATCAAAGGTGATTAAGTGTGAGAAGCTGACTTCACACTTAAGGTATTCTCATTACCCCTAATCAGAGGGAAGATGTGATGAGTTTACTAAGTCCATTGGTTTAGGCTTAAGCTCATTAACTTATGACAAATCCAAAAGCAATAAAAGACTGAAAACTCAAAAACAAACAATAATCGTCTCCTACGGGATTCTTTTCTCATCATCTTCACTCACAAACGAGAACTTGCTTCTTCCGTCTAATGCAAGACAGTTTGCATCTGTGCCAGACAAATCATACACTTGAGCATAGACAAGCAAGTAGTTCACAAGTCAATTCATCTTTCAGTCTCTTTGGGTCGAACTACGGTGTTCTGACTTCCTCATTGCACGAGAGGATACGTAGGCATAACTTAACAGTTATCGAACAAAAGTCTCTGTATATTCCCCCTCTTTCCAGCTTTATTTTCTTAAGCCTCATGATCTTGAGCACCTCATTCTTTGTTCTTACACTGACACATCATTTATACACTTCACACTTCTTACACTGACACCTGTACATTCTTTTCCAGCTATTTTATACACAAATTGCACAGACACTACCCCTTTAAAACACAAATCTTTTAAGCGTGGATCCCGTCGAGTACGGCGGACAATCTGGGTGCTAATACCTTCCCAGGTTGTAACCAACCCCCTTTCTCAGTCTCTCTGGTTCGCAACCATCTTATCCATCTCTTTCTAGGTTTATGCAGCATTACCTTTCCTCCGGGATAAAAATGCCTAGCTGGCGACTCTATTCATCTCCAGTGAGTTCACGGCTGTGTGTTCTCATTGTCCCTCTCGCCGACCGTTCGCGCTTGTACCGGGATGCAAATCTTTGGGAGCGACAGCTTGGCGACTCTGCTGGGGAAAGTGTACTTATATTGCAACCAGGGCTTCTGGTTCTTTTTGTGGGTTCCTCCTAGCGCTTGATTGATTTGTGTTTACTGGGGTGTTATGTGCTTATTTGTGTTGGTATACTTGTATTTATTTTTTTTACTTTATGTACAGTTGTTTACTGCTTTCTTTATAGCTTTGCATTATATCATAATTGTCATACTGTGCTGCTGGCTGGATCTGTTTGTTTGCTTTGGTGGGTGGGTGTTCCACTGAGAGTTAAGATCCTATACCTGGGATCTGAGTGACACCTAGGCTAGAGTGGTTCATATTCTTTCCCATTCCATCTCGGTCTGGTGCGGGAATATGAAACACGGTTCAGATATGGGTTTCTTCTTGAGAACTCTGTGTTGCAGATTTCCTGCAATGCTAGGGCTATCTGGGAAGCCTGCTAAGTCTGGATGACCTTTTAGTATTGACCTTCAGAAACTGAGGTGAATTAGAGGAGGAACTGTTATGGTTATTGTAAACACTGTACCTCCGGGTTAGAAGTGTTTACACTTCTCATAACTGATCCAAGTCTGAGGATCCTTGTTTTAGAACACCACCTGTGAGGGGGTTGGGCTATTTACAGGTTTGCAGGTACCCTGACCTCAGAATACCCTGTTACTTTGATTGCTCGAGAGTACTTCATTTTGGGACAGTTCTTGTGATTCTAAAACCCTGGACATGTGGCTCTTTATTTGAGTCCCCCCACCTTGGTTACTGGATTTATAGACCTCCATCTGGTATTCTTGAATATGTCTGGGACTTATATCAGAGCTCTTGATCAGATCCAGCTCAGTCACAAACCCTTGCATATCATTTGCATACATAAACATTGCATCATATTGACATTTGCTTATTTGTATTTCAGGGTATCCACTCTCATCTTTGGTTTTGGTTTTGACCCCATCTTCATCAGCATCTGCTTCAGTTATCAGTTGTCTACTCCAGTCACCTGCACCAGCCAATCAGTGGCCATCTCTTCAGTGTTATCATCAGCACCTGTCTCTACTCAGTCTCAGCATCATGGCTCCTAAAAAGAGCAATATCACCTATCACTTCTTCCAGCCAGAGTTATCAGACATCAGGAGGATTCAAACCCTGATCACTCCAGATCACATACCATTGTTCAGGGAAAGCTATGGAGATATACTTGATATGGTTATGGATCTGGACCCCTCACAGAGAAGCCTGACCCACACTTGCATTCAGTTTTATGATCCCCCATTGAGATGTTTCACTTTCCAAGACTTTCAGCTGGGCCCTCTATTGGAAGAATACTCATCATTGGTTGGTTTGCCTATCAGGGGTGGAATCCCTTTCAACCCTGAGATGATCTTTCCTGGTAATGGAGAAGTAGCAAAGGCTCTGCATTTGGAACCTGTCCTGATTGAGCAGCATATGACTTCTAAAGCTGGAATCCCTGGCTTCCATCTGGATTTCCTGATTTCTCAAGCTACCCTGAAAGCTTCTTTAGGAGAGTGGAAGGCTGTTTGTGCCTTGTTGGCTTTGAGTATATATGGAATTGTGTTGTTTGCAGATGAGCCTCGATTCATTAGCAAGAATGCAATCCATCTGTTCATCTTGAAGAACCCAGTGCCCACTTTATTGGGGGATCTCTACTATTCAGTGCATCAGAGGAATGAAAAGCAGAGGGGAAGATTAGTGAGGTGTTGTGCTCCATTATTCCATACTTGGCTTCTCAAGCATCTACCCAGGACAGATGCATTTCTAAATCCTCATCAGCAGAGCAACTGGGCTAAGAGACTCACTGCTCTAACTTCAGCAGATATCAGATGGTGCACTCAAAGCACTAAGGGCAGGGATATCATCACCAGCTGTGGGCATTTTCCCAATGTGCCCCTAATAGGAGTTAAGGGTAGTATTAATTACAACCCTCTGCTGTTCAGAAGGCAACTGGGCTATGCACTGGTCCATACTCCTAAGGCACAGGACTTGGTGGAGACTCTTTATTGTGAGAACAAGATTAATTTGACTGTTGTTAGGCAGGCTGCCTGGGCCTGGGATAATGTTCAAACCAAGGGAGTAACCATTCTGGGGAAGTGCAATAATGTGGCATCAGCACAATATTATGAGTGGTCTCGTGCCAGGGCTCAATTCTCTAGGATGCCCTTTACCATAGAAGACATGCCTGAGTCATCTTCAGCACCACCCCCTGCCACTATCAGTTTGGAGGAGTTTGAGGGCTTGAAGGAAAGAAATGAGAAGTTAGCCCAGGCTTTGCAGAAGACCCTCCGGGAGAGGAGTGAGGGTATGAGGGAAATTGAGAGGTTGGAGAAGTTGAGAGTAGAGCATCTGACTAAGCTTGAGAAGTCTGGAGATTATATCAAAAAGTCTAAGGCTGGAGAACAAATTCTGAAGAATGCTTGCAAGGAAGCCCAGTTCCAGAGAGCAAGGACAGACTTGTATTTGAAGGAGAGTCAAGCCCGGTGGGTCAGGATCACCGAGGCTCGTACCCTGGAGGACAAAAGAGTTCAAGACAAGATAGAGCAATTGGAAGCTAGTGCAAAAGAACAGCAAGAAGCCCTGGCAGCAGCCCAGAGGGAGATATCAGAGCTGAAGATCAAAGCAGGGGTGAAGAGGTCAAAAGACCAAAGTCAGCACAAGAAGCTAGCAGCAGCTGTTACCACCCGGAATCTCCTCATCAGGAATCTCACGGAACGTCCGGCTGATCCTGTGACCGAAGCACTTCTCAAGGAAGTTCGTGAGGATGAGTTTGGTCTTGGTGTTTGATCATTTGTTTGTTGTTGCTTTCTTTCCATGTACTTTTATTTTCTTGTAATGTATTTTGACCCCTTAGAGGGCTTATGTTGTAAAATGAACAAGTTGTATTATTTCACCTTCTGTAATATATTTGTGTTTTCTTCAAAGCAACAACAACAACATCTTCAGGGGTCTGGAAGGGTCAAAACTGAATGCCAAACCGGATACCTTGAGAACAAATGAGCATAACTGCATTGCATGCTAACACTTTTGTTTGTTTTGTAGGTTTTTGTTTTATTGCCACTAACTCTGTTGTGATGTTCAGGAATTATTGCTCGGCGCCGGGTATTTCCTCTCAACCGTCCGCACCGTTATCCGACCCGTAGCAACCTTCCGGGCATTCAAATGGATCAGATGCAGCAGGATCTTACTGAGGTCAGAAATCAAATGGCAAATGAAAGGCTAGAAATGAGGAATCAAATGACTCAGTTTATGGAAGTGATGAACAACATGGCTCAGAGCCAGGAAAGATTGAGGGCCATGGTGGAAAGGCAGAATCAAGAAGATCCACATGTAGGGACTGCCGGCACCAGCAACAATGAAAGGGTCCAACCTCATGTAAATCCCCCTGTATTTGGACCACATCTCCATCCTGAGGTCAACATCCCTGCAAATGTTCAAGGGACTGCCACTGCAGCCAGGGTACTTCAAGAAGACCCCCAGGAGGATCAATTCACAGTAATGGGTGCTGGGGAAGAAGCTTATGATAGAAGGTTGGATGAGATAGCTGAGAAGTTGAGGTCCTTAGAGTCTCAAAACTCTTTGGGTTTCGATGTCATGGACATGGGCTTGGTAGACGGGGTCAGGATCCCCCATAAGTTTAAGCCTCCTTGCTTTGAAAAATACAACGGGACTTCATGCCCCCGGACTCATTTACAGTCATTTCTGGGAAGGCTGAAGGCCTATACAATGGATGAGAAGCTCTGGATGTTCTATTTCGAAGATAGCTTAACTGGAGCGTCAAGAGAATGGTACTCTCACTTGACAAGGGCAACTATCAGATGCTGGAAGGACCTGGCAGAGGCCTTCATCAGACAGTATCAGTACAACTTAGACATGGCACCCAACAGGACTCTCCTAATGGGAATGTCACAGTCGTCAAGGGAAAGTTTCCGAGAATATGCCCAGAGATGGAGGCAACTGGCTGCTGCTGTTCAACCACCTATGTCTGAAAGGGAAATGGCAGATATGTTTATGAACACCCTTCAAGGAACTTATATTGACAGGCTGGCTGCTTTCTCTTCCACTAGCTTTGCAGATGTTGTCATAGCCGGGGAGAGAATTGAAAGCCTATTGAAGATGGGTAAGATCTCAGACAACGGTGCAAGTTCGTCCAGTAGTACAAGAAAGCCTTTTGCAGGCCCGAGAAGAACTGGCGAGACCAATGCCATCCACACCAACAGGGGCAGGCCCCAATATGTTCACAGATCAGTGGCAGCAGTCACCATTCCTGCTCCAGTTCATCCTCAGCCAGTTTATCAACCTCCACAACAAAACTATCAGCCACAACCTCAGTACCACCAGCAATCTCAGTATCCTCCAAGGAATTACAACAACAGCAACACCAACAACAACAGTCAACAAAGGCCATTCCAACAGAGGCCATCTCAAGCTAATAGGGTGATTGATCCGATCCCCATGCCATATGCTACATTGCTGCCGCAACTCCTAAAACTCAACCTAGTTGAGCTTAGGACGTTGGCACCTCCAGATCCCAACAGTCTACCCAGAAACTACGATGTCAACGCTAGGTGTGCTTTTCATTCAAACGCACCTGGCCACAGTACAGAAAAGTGCAGAGCCTTGCACATGAAGGTACAAGACCTGGTAGACTCGAAAGCTCTGAATTTCGCACCACCACCCAATGTCAATAAGAACCCGATGCCAAACCACGGTGGTCCCAGGATTAACGCTATTGAAGAAGACAAGCCGTCTTATTTAATAACCAGTGTAGGACAGATCAGGACACCGTTGGTAGAAATCAAGGCTCAACTCCTGGAATGTCAAATGTTCCCGGGGTGTGAGTTGGGTTGTGCTTACTGCAATATCTCGGTAAATGGGTGCGATAATTTGAGGAATGGCATAGATGGCCTTATTCAGAGTGGCCAGCTCCAGATCACCACATCATTTCCAACAAATCCAGCAATCTCATCAGCAACGGTTTCAGAACCTCCTACAACTGCAGCAACCATTGTTCCTGACAATTCTTCGGTTTCATCCACAAGTACTCCATCTATTATCTCAACTGATCAGTTACCAGCAAATTTTTCTTCTACAACTTCAGCTTCACTCCATTTTGAAACTCCTACAACAACAACATCCTTTCTTCCGACAATATCTCCTACAACACCAGCAACAAATCATGAAGATGTCTCAACTGTCACCATATTCTACGATCCTGAAAACAACTCCGCCTACAATTCAGAAAGTGCTGCGCCCGTTAGAGCACCAGTTACAATTTATTACGATCCACAAACTATCACAGTTCCTTCAACAGCTGCAGTCAGTCCAGTCACCGTCACGGTGCCTGGACCCGTACCTTATGAAAGCAGTAATGCCATCCCCTGGCATTACGGCTCTGACTTGTACTGTGAAGGACGAAGAATCACTTTTGAATCATCAACCCCTGCACTGCAAGTAGGCAATGTGGGCGGAGGCGGAGGCTTCACTCGAAGCGGACGTCTTTTCGCTCCACAAATTCAGAGACCCACTGCCGAAGCAGAAGCTGCTGCCGAGGCAAAAGGGAAGGGCCCTGTGCAGGAAGATCAAGCTGTTAAGGAAGCTTTGAAGACACCATTCGATCAAGAGGTTGATGAGTTCATGCGAATCATCAAAAAGAGTGATTATAAAATAGTGGATCAGCTTCATCAGACGCCTTCCAAGATCTCAATCCTATCATTGCTTATGTGCTCCGAAGCCCATCGGAATGCACTACTCAAAGTCTTGCACGCAGCTTACGTGCCTGAAGAGATCACTGTCAATCAGCTGGAAGCAGTAGTGGGAAATGTTAATGCTAGTCATGGACTAGGGTTCACTAATACTGATTTGACAACGGAAGGTCGCAACCATAACAAAGCCTTGCACATAACCATGGAGTGCAAAGGTGCTGTCCTTTCCCATGTGCTGGTGGACACGGGGTCATCCCTTAATGTCCTACCTAAAAAGGCCCTGGTGAAGTTAGAATATGACGGATTGGCGTTGAGACCCAGCAACCTGGTGGTGAGAGCCTTTGATGGTTCTAAGAGATCGGTTCTGGGAGAGATTGAGTTGCCCATAACGATTGGCCCGCAGACCTTTAAAACTATCTTCTATGTGATGGACATTCAGCCTGCCTACAGCTGTTTGTTGGGTAGGCCATGGATTCACGCTGCTGGCGCCGTGACCTCTACCCTTCACCAGAAGTTAAAATACGAGTGGGAGGGTCAAATCGTTACAATCTGTGGAGAAGAGGATATTTTTGTCAGCCACCTGGCTACCTATAAGTACATTGAAATGGACGGAGAGATCCATGAAACAATGAGCCAGGGGTTTGAAGCTTTGAATGTGAACGAAACATCTGCTGTGCCTGGTACTTCAATATCATCATACCAACAAGCCCGGAAGGTTGTTGAGGAAGGAACTGCCCAAGGCTGGGGCAAACTGCTATCGGTGGAGAAGAAAGAAGACAGATTTGGGTTGGGTTACAAACCAACTCAACAAGATCAAGCAGCGGCTGCGAAAGAGCCCAATTTTGTGAGTGGGGGGATGCTTACCCCTGATGCTATCAACTGTCTGGAAGACGAGCTGGAAGAGGAACGCAACCTGGAAAGCTGGATTCGTCCAAAGATCCCGGGGAGCAGTGTCTCGAACTGGTTTTCCCAGGAAATTATAAGAGTTACTCATGCAGAGTAATTATTATTTCCTGTATTTTTATAAGCATGCATCAAAGTCTTGCATCTTGCCCAAGATGACAAGACCCATTTTGTAATCGGGCCATCTGTACTTTTTGTGCAAACAAGATCAATTAATGAAATATCAGACATCTTTTTGCAAATGAGTCTTTTTCTTTTTCCGCTCACTGTTTTTCCATTTTTTTCTTTTTGTACAAAAAATAAATGGCAGTGTTTTCAAAATGACAATTTTTATTTCACAAGATTAAAATCAAATCACTAAAATGAACCAACTTAACCCTTGCAGAGGATGCCTTCCAGACAGCACCGGCAACAGCACGGCTATGACTTCGTATGACTTTGACAATCCAATCAATCAAGCTGATGAAGGGGTTGAAGAAGAATATGAGCTTCCTGAGGAGCTAGCCAGGTTATTAAGGCAAGAGGAAAGGGTTATTACTCCTCACCAGGAGGAGGTTGAAGTGATCAATCTTGGTACAGACGAAGACGTGAAAGAGGTTAAAATCGGGGCCTGCCTACAAGACGCAGTGAAGAGACAACTGATTGACCTGCTTCAAGAATATGTGCATGTGTTTGCCTGGTCTTATCAAGATATGCCAGGGTTGGATACTGACATTGTTGTGCACAAGCTGCCTTTGAGAGAGGAGTGCCCACCGGTTAAGCAGAAACTGCGCCGTACTCGCCCAGACATGGCTATGAAAATCAAGGAAGAGGTACAAAAGCAGTGGGACGTCGGGTTCCTTGCCGTAACCAGCTACCCGCCGTGGGTTGCTAACATAGTACCTGTGCTTAAGAAAGACGGCAAAGTAAGGATGTGTGTTGACTACCGGGATCTGAACAGAGCCAGCCCGAAAGATGATTTCCCTTTACCTCACATTGATGTATTGGTTGATAATACGGCTCAGTTCTCAGTATTCTCCTTCATGGACGGATTTTCAGGATATAATCAGATCAAGATGTCACCTGAAGACATGGAGAAGACAACATTCATCACACCCTGGGGCACGTTCTGTTACAAGGTAATGCCATTTGGGCTCAAGAATGCTGGTGCAACATATCAACGGGCTATGGTAACATTATTCCACGACATGATCCATAAGGAAATCGAGTGTTATGTGGATGATATGATCGCCAAGTCCCTTACTGAAGAAGATCACCTGGTGAATCTGCTGAAGTTGTTCAAGCGTCTGAGGAAGTACCAACTAAAGTTGAACCCCAACAAGTGCACATTCGGGGTGAGATCTGGTAAGCTGCTGGGTTTTATTGTGAGCGAGAAAGGGATTGAAGTTGACCCTGATAAAGTCAAAGCCATCCAAGAGATGCCTGCACCGAAAACTGAGAAAGAAGTTCGAGGGTTCTTAGGTCGATTGAACTACATTTCACGGTTCATATCCCACCTTACAGCAACCTGTGAACCTTTGTTCAAATTGTTGAGAAAAGAACAGACGGTCAGGTGGAATGAAGACTGCCAAAGGGCTTTTGACAAGATCAAGGAATATCTGCAAGAACCTCCAATCCTTATGCCTCCAGTTGAAGGAAGACCTCTGATAATGTACTTGACAGTATTAGAAGAGTCAATGGGGTGTGTGTTGGGCCAGCATGACGAGTCTGGTCGAAAAGAGTATGCAATTTACTACCTAAGCAAAAAGTTTACCGACTGTGAACAACGTTATTCACTGCTCGAGAAAACTTGTTGTGCTTTAGCGTGGGCTGCTCGCCGACTGAGACAGTATATGTTGACCCACACTACTTTATTGATATCCAAGATGGACCCAGTTAAGTACATTTTCGAGAAGCCAGCTCTTACCGGACGGGTTGCAAGATGGCAAATGATTCTCACAGAATATGACATTCAGTACACCTCTCAGAAAGCCATCAAGGGCAGTGTACTATCTGAATATCTTGCTGAGCAACCTATCGATGACTACCAGCCTATGAGGTTTGACTTCCCTGATGAGGACATCATGTTCATAAAATCAAAAGATCATGAAGAGCCTGTTCACACTGAAGGGCCCGACCCGGAAGAGGAATGGACTATGATGTTTGATGGGGCTGTTAATATGAATGGTCGTGGTGTTGGTGCAGTGCTCATTACACCTAAAGGAGTTCACATGCCTTTTTCGGCAAAGCTCACTTTCAACTGCACTAACAACGAAGCTGAATACGAGGCTTGCATTATGGGTCTGGAGGAAGCCATTGACCTCAGGATCAAGACATTGACCGTATTCGGAGATTCAGCTTTGGTAGTCAATCAGACCAACGGCAAATGGTACACCCACCAGGATCATCTGATACCTTACAGGGATTATACAAGGAGGTTATTGACTTTCTTTACAACAGTCAAGCTTGAGTATATCCCTCGGGACGAGAATCAGTTTGCAGATGCCCTTGCTACCATTTCATCCATGATCAAAGTTCAAGCTGCTAACTTTGTACCTCAGATTTCAGTGTCGAGACTTGATAGACCAGCATATGTATTTGCAGCAGATGTTGTCAAAGACGATAAGCCTTGGTTCCATGACATTAAGTGCTTCTTAGAGGATCAAACATACCCACCTGGGGCATCTTCCAATGATAAGAAGACTTTGAGAAGGCTTGCTGGTAGTTTCTTCTTGAACACTGATGGGTCTTTATATAAAAGGAACTTTGATATGGTACTCCTCCGATGTGTTGACAAGACAGAAGCAGATTTATTGATGCATGAAGTGCACGAAGGCTCCTTTGGTACCCATGCTGGAGGACATGCAATGGCTAAGAAGTTGTTAAGATCAGGCTATTATTGGATCACAATGGATGCAGACTGTTGTGCCTATGCCAGGAAATGCCACAAATGCCAGATCTACGCAGATAAAGTGCATGTGCCTCCCAATCCTTTGAACATAATGTCTTCACCCTGGCCCTTTGCTATGTGGGGCATTGATATGATTGGCAAGATTGAGCTGACTGCTTCAAATGGCCACAGATTCATCTTGGTCGCCATTGACTATTTCACTAAGTGGGTCGAAGCAGCCTCATATGCAAACGTCACAAGACAAGTGGTAGCCAGATTTCTGAAGAGAGATATCATCTGTCGATATGGGGTACCCGAGCGAATCATTACTGATAATGGTTCCAATCTAAACAACAAAATGATGGCAGAACTGTGCCGGGACTTCAAGGTTCAACATCACAACTCTTCTCCTTACAGGCCAAAGATGAATGGCGCTGTTGAGGCGGCCAATAAGAATATCAAGAAGATTGTGCAGAAGATGGTAGTCACCTACAAAGATTGGCATGAAAAGCTACCATTTGCCTTGCATGGGTACCGCACGTCAATCAGAACATCCACTGGGGCAACACCGTATCAGCTTGTGTATGGTATGGAGGCAGTCCTACCTGTTGAAGTTGAATTACCCTCTCTACGGGTGCTAATGGATGTTAAACTGAACGAAGCAGAATGGGTTCGGTCCCGATACGAGCAACTGAGTCTGATCGAAGAAAGAAGATTGGCTGCAATCTGTCATGGGCAGTTATATCAGAAAAGAATGAAGAAAGCCTTTGATCAGAAAGTCAGGCACCGCGAGTACCAAGTAGGAGATCTTGTGCTGAAGAGAATCCTCCCGCCTCATACAGACCACAGGGGCAAATGGACTCTAAATTATGAAGGACCATTCGTGGTAAAGAAAGTTTTTTCCGGTGGAGCACTGATGCTCAGCACCATGGATGGTGAAGATTTCCCATCCCCTGTGAATTCAGATGCAGTTAAAAAATACTTCGCATAAAAATGACCCGCTGGACACAAAAACAGAATGTAAGTCCAGGCAAAAATAGGGCATCCCGGCGAGTCAAAAACAGAATAAAAGACTCGGGCAAAAATAAGGGAAAATAGACAAAAAATGTACACCCGCTGAGTTGAAAAGCCGCATTGGACAGCTCAGGCAAAAATGGGTATCCCGATGGATTGAAAACCCGAAAGGGCGATCCATGCAAAATAAGGGAATAAGCGAACAACTGCATTCTGAATTCGTCTGTATCACTTACAACCTGGTAAGCTTCGAAAGGATCAAGCTTCAATCAGAATCAACATTCTTCAGAAAGCAGGACGAGAAGAACGTCATTGTCATACGAGTCATAGTAGAAGAGGAAGCTCCTTGAAAGCGTCGTCAACACTGCCAGCATTCTGTTTCTCCATTTGTAACAATCTCCTCATTTCAGGGGATTTGTTTCTTTGACTGTATTTTGCCGATTCAGGGCATATGAATTAATAAAATCAGATTTTCAGTCATGTCTCGTTTTGTACATTTTCATTTTGCAAAAAGGTCTGATATCTTAAAGAAACACCGATTGCATAAGGATACAGATGTTTATCTTCAAATAAACACATGCTTGCAGGGAATATACTTACTCTCGAAAGTACTTAACTCCTATGACGGAATCCAACAAAGGATACCTCGGGACCATTTGTGCGTTTCCTCATCTTTGCAGGATTGCAGGTATCCAGAACACAACTTGGGGCATGTAAGCTTCATCTCAGCAAGTTGGCAAATCAACAAATAATCTCAGCATCCAAAATGCTCTATCCCCAGCTGAGTTGCCGCTCATTTACTCTCCCCAGCTGAGTGGCCAACAATATTCCCCAGCTGTAGTACCATTTATTCTTCCTCAGCAGAAGACAGAAGTCAGGGAATCGTCTCCCCACAGCATCCCCAGCCTCTATTCAGAAGAGCAGCGCATGAAGGAGTCACAACAGAGTACAGAAGACTTTTACAAACCCCAGCTGGGTCTCATATTACAAGGATATGTCAATCAGTGACCTATATCCCCAAGCAGATGCATCTCTCCAGGTCTATCAATGATCTCATCCCCAGCTGGGATGTCCATTTCAAGCAGATTGGCCGAAGACCTTCGCAGCAACGGGATCCAAATCCTGGTTTGGCATCTTTTGCATTAATCATGGCATTTGCATCATATTTACCCACAAAGCGTAGCATTCCGTCTTAAGGACGGAGCATTACGGCAAAAATCAAATACATAGCATAATCATAAGCCGTGTTGTGAATCGGACGCTTGTGAATAATAACCATTCATCAGAATACGGAATACTTTCCCCAAAAATCCACCAGAGTCCCAGCAAAAGCAGCTGCCTCACAAATCAAACACCAGTATATACACCTTTTGACACCCGTCCGTGTCATCTTTCCCCAGTAAAGCCGCCTGAACACTCCTTACAACAGTATCACCCGTATTACAGATACTTCCTGACACCCGACCGTGTCATACCCCAGCAGAAAGCCAAAGACGTCCTCTTTGCACTCACATATACCTATATACACTTTCCTGACCCCCGTCCGTGTCATTTCCCCAGCGCAATCGCTTATACTTTTACAACCCATGTACTTGTTAATATTATTATACTTTGACACTCGTCCGTGTCACCCTCCCCAGCAGATAAACACTCATTTCTACAATACTACTCATACTACTCATACTTATACAGATACTCGTCCGCATCTTGTATATACCAGTTACATCCCCACAGATTCGACTTTGGTTCATGTTCTTTGTTAACCAGTTGGTACTCGTCCGTACCATCATCTCAGAATATGCGTCCAGTGTTTGTTTCTACATGATACTCGTCCGTACCATAGTCTTAAGGATGTTCGTCCGCATCTTTAGTCCATACACTGTGTCAAACACTTTTGTCCTCTTGAATATAGACACCCGTCCGTGTCTACATTCCCCAGAGGAGTCTCCTCAGATTCAACACTCGTCCGTGTTCTCTGTTAACCAATTGATACTCGTCCGTATCATCATCCCTGAACACGTGTCAGTATTTGTTTCTACCCGATACTCGTCCGTATCGTAGTCTTAAGGATGTTCGTCCGCATCTTTAATCTATACACAAACATCTAAACACTTATACTTTTATTTCCTGGATATAAACACTCGTCCGTGTTTACTAATCCCCAGTAGATCGCCAACAAAGCAAATCTTCTTTTTATCTGACACTCGTCCTGTGTTACGATAAACCTTGAGAGCAGCCGTCACCTGCTAGGTGGTCGTCCTCCACCTCTTGATGGTCGTCCTCCATCATGCTCGTCCGATGGCCGTCCCCATCGTTGACCTTTTATCCGATGGCCGTCCCTATCGTTGATATTTTCGGCAGCCGTCCCCTGCTAGGTGGTCGTCCTCCACCTCTTGATGATCGTCCTTCATCATTTCATCCAATGGCCATCCCCATTGTTGATTTTGGTTATCTGACATTCGTCCTATGTCATGATAAGCCCTGAGAGCAGCCGTACCCTGCTAGGTGGTCGTCCTCCACCTCTTGATGGTCGTCCTCCATCATGCTCGTCCGATGGCCGTCCCCATCGTTGACCTTTTATCCGATGGCCGTCCCCATCGTTTATATTTTCGGCAGCCGTACCCTGCCAGGTGGTCGTCCTCCACCTTTGATGGTCGTCCCCATCATAATTCTTTTATTCCCCAACAGAGCAGCCGTCCCCTGCTAGGTGATCGTCCTTCACCTTTGATGGCCGTACCCCATCATCTGTTTATTTCATTTATTCTTTAACCCGATGGCCGTCCCCGTCGTGGTCCCTTTTCCTTTTCTTTTAGCCCGATGGCCGTCCCCATCGTTGGTTACTTCACTTTATGAACTTGATGGCCGTCCCCGTCATGTTTCATTAATCCCTAGAGAATCTTACAGCTTTACCTTGATGGCCGTCCCCCATCCTAATTTCTTATTTTTCCCAGCTAGTCGACCGTCCCCGTCTTGGCTTTACCTTTTATCCCCAGCATGTCGGCCGTCCCCGTCATTGTTTTACTTCCCACACTTTTCTCAGCATGTCGGCTGTCCCCGTCATTGCTCTTTACCCGGCAGTCGTCCTCTGCTCGACGGTCGTCCTCTATCGCCCACACTTTACAATATACTTTGTTTTCCTTTACGATCTATATCCCTTTTCTTCTTCATTCTGTGAGTGCAAATTTTGGACTGTCTTTGGTATTCAACCACAAGTTATCTTGTTTTCCTGTTAAGCCGTTGCTTACAACCTGCACAGCTAACTCATGTTTGAATAGGGGCAGCTGTAAACACCCCAAATTTGCCCTCACCCATTCACACCATGGCTTGTGATCATTTCATATGCATAAACACAATCATATCATCTCATATCTCATTTTTTATTCACTGCATAGATTCAAAGTCATCTGCACCTAGGGTTTGTGATCAGAGCAATTCAAGAGCTTCTTGAGACACTCCAAAGGCAACCAATCACTGCAAAGGGGTCCATATGTGTTCTTGTATCATATTCCATCCTTTCAAAGTCAAGATTTCAAAAGAATCACAAGAACTGGGATTGGTGTGGAAGCAGAGCCAGGCTAGACTGCACAGTTGACCTAAAATTAAGGTTTTGGTTTCAGAGGCCATAACTCCAATTTTTTTGGTCATTCTTGTTTCCATTGGTCTCTATATGTCATAGGGAGTATGAATATCAATTTTCATGAAGAAATTCCATGGGGAAGTCATCTGATCAAGGGTTGACTTTCTGGACAAGTCAGTGCAAAATCAGGGCATCTGAGGCCCCCAATAACCCAACCAATGGGTGATCTTCATCATTTTGAGTGTATATGATCTTTTTTTGATCATGGAAGAAGGTTGAAGTCCACAAAAATCAAGAATTTGGAGTTTTTGCAAATGTTGACTTTTTGGGCATAGTTGACTTTTCAAGAATGCTCCATTTTAGGTCATTTTTCAAGCCTTGATTCTTGATCCAAAAATGCTTCAAATGGAAAAACTTTGGTCATGAAAGTTGTAGAATACATTTTTCCCTTTTCAAAAAGTACAAGAACATGATCAAACTCTTCTTGGATCAAAAGTTATGGTTTGACAAAGTTGGCAAAAATCATTGATTTTCAAGATGTGCACTAAAAGGAAATTTTGCAAAATCATGAACCAATGCCATTTGTAACTTCTAATTCACATCAAACCATGACACAAACATTCCATATGTCCCAAAAATCAGAATTGAACCAAGGTTTCACATGGTTATGGTTTGTGTAACAAGACTTTTCCATGAAGTTTCAAAAGTGTGCCAACTTGCAAAACCATCATTATGCTCCTCACCACTTGCTGCATTGGCCTTTGAACCAGCCATAGTCTCTCACCACACCATGCTGCGCCAGCCCTAGCCCTTGTACCAAGCTAGAACCAAGCCCATGCCTCTCTTACAAACAAGTTGACATTTTGCAAAAGTGGACATCCCAATCACAGCAGGCCAGGTCACATCACCTGACCAATGGGAGTTCTTTATGCAAGAAAAATGCTGGCCATAACACTCAAGAAGCAAGGCTGAAACAACACACAACATCACATACACAAACTCACTCCCTTTTGCAAAACTCTTCGAATTTCTCTGCCCAGCACACAAACATCCAAACTATTTCCACACTTCAACTCACCATGCCTCATTGAGCCCAAAGCATCAAAGAACCAAGCCTAAAACAAGCCATAACACCACTTCACCATTTTCACTCCAACTTGCAGTTTCCTTCGAAACTCTCTCCACAGCTCACAAATATCCAAACAAACTCCACAAACCTTCTCCACTCATCATCTGGACCACAAAGAACCCCTCACCCTTGCCAAAAACAGCCTGAATCACCATTGCCATTTTCAACTGAGCTTGAGCAGAAGCTGCTCCAACTCTTCATCCAGCCAACATAAATTTCTCCTGAGCATTCAAGCATCACCAGGGGGTCAAGTGGAGTGGATTTCACAAGGAGGGGAGGCCTGAAAGTTGCTGAAGTGAAAGCTTCGAATCTCAGGTAGCTCAAGAACTTTTTTCCAGAAATGGATTTTTAAGTTCTAAACTTGTTCTATATGTCTTCCTGATCATGAATATGCCTTTAGTTTTGAAAATGGTGATGAAATGAGGATTTAATTGCTCTCTGAAACTTTTTTGCCCTAACTCTTGTTTGCTTCGATTCAGCCATTCCAGGAGGAATAAATTTGTTTTGATTGGGGGTTTTGGTTCGTGAGTGAGTGGGAATCATTTCCATGTTTTTAGATTTTGTTTTAGTTAGGTTTTAAGAGTTTTGGAGATTCTCAGGGAAGGTTTTGCCGGAGAAGACGACCGGAAGTCTTCTCCGGCAGCCTGAAAGTCATTAACTGCTAATTAGGGTTAGGGCACCAGGTTTGAATGTGAGCCACTGGATCTTGTTTCCCGCGCGTGTTTGTAAGGCTGAGATCATGTCATTAGTTTTAATTAGGTTTAATTTATTTAATTAAATCAGATTAACCAAGTTTGAATATGGGCCTTTGATCTGCGCGCGCAGTCAACCCATTCTTTGCCAGATTCAATCTCAACCCTCCATTGTGCATACTTCCATTTAAATTCATTTAAATTCATTTTCTTTTCATTTATTTTGCATAATTTATTTAAAATAGCAAAAATTGCTTAAAAATTATGAAACTTTTTCTCATGAGTTTTAATAATTTTTATGACACAAAAATATTTTTGTTTTTATTTTTATCATTAAAAAAGCATTTTTAAATATTTAAAAGATTATTTTTAATTGGTTAATGGAAATTAATTTATTAAAAATACTTTTAAGTATTTAAAAATCACCAAAAAATTCATGAAATGTTCTAAGACATTTAGAAACATTGTCCAACCTTCAAACCAAATTTCTTTTTTGATCTTGATGCATTTTGAGAATTTTTCATTGAATAAAAATCATTTTTGTGCATTATTTTGATCCTAAGTTCAAAAAATCATTTCTGCCTATTCATGAAGAGTTGGACATTGATTCTTCTTGCATTGCATTGTGTTTAGCATGTAGTTTCTAGGATTAAATGGCCATGATTTGATCTTGCATTTTTCATTTGTTTGGTATTTCTTTTGTTTAGGAACCCTAAAAACCCTAATGACTTAGAAAAATCATAACTTAAGATTGGTTAAGAGTTGAGACCTCCCCTTTGGACTATGGTTTAGTATAGGTTTAGGGTTTCAAGCATCCATGTGATTCATTTGACATCTTAAGACATATAGAAAGCATGTTTGATCATTGCATCATGTGTTTGCCATGTTGTATGCCATGTATGCTTCATAACTTTTCATGTAAGTTCATGCTCCTAAACTTGCATCATTTGCATCCATGATCTTGTATGAACATTTCCATGTGCTACCTCATGTTTGTATCACTTCATAGCATCATTATCATCATCAACATGCTTCTGGTTTTGTCTTTCTTCATGTCATCTCATCTCATTTTGCATTGCATTGCATTTCTTTCTAACATTTCAGGTGGTAAGTAAACTTGAGAAGTGAATTTGCCTTCACTTCTCATAACTTTTCTTTTCATCTCTCTTGCATCCATTGCTGCATTTTTGTTTGTGTTTGAGATTGAGCTTGCTCATCCCTCTTCCTCTTACTCTCTTTCTTCAAGTGACTTGACTTCTTGAATGAAGCAAGTCACTTTGCTTCTCTTAATCCTTTCATTTGCTTCCTGGTGGTTCCATTGAAGATCTTCTCTTGAAAACCTCACAAACATTAGGAACAACCAAGCATGACAATGATTAGGGTTTTGATTAGTCTCCCCTCTTAGTTTTACCTTTGTGTCTCTTTTGAGTCTTCTTTTCTCATCTCATAATCAGGGACTAAACCCTAAAGGCTTTAAGGCTTTGTGATTAAGCTTATGCCTGCATCCTTCTCTTAGGATGGAGTGTATAACTTTAATCCTAAGTGTTAAACCCTTAATGTGTTTAACTCCTTTAATCAATTCACATAATAATCATCAAGACATCACACTTGTAACTTGGGCCTTGCATTAGGGTTCTAATTCTTCCTTAATTGGTTAAGAAGGACTAACCCTAGTGTTAATGGACAAGTTCCCCTCAAGTTGTCTTACAAATCATAAAAAACACTTCATCATCACACCATTAAATAAAATTCACTTAATCAAAGGCTTGTTTTGTCATGAGTTTAATCCCTAATCATGGATTAAGTTGAGGAGCTTTCCTCAGCTTAAACATTCTCATCTATTATCCTTCTATTGGGATGGTGTAATGAGTCTGTTTAATCCTTGATTATGGCTTAATCTCATTACTCAACACTAAACAAAAACAACAAAAACATCTAAATAATCACAAGTAGGTTAATGATCTTAATCCTACACCAAAGGTGATTAAGTGTGAGAAGCTGACTTCACACTTAAGGTACTCTCATTACCCCTAATCAGAGGGAAGATGTGATGAGTTTACTAACCCATTGGTTTAGGCTTAAGCTCATTAACTTATGACAAACTTTCAAAAGCAATAAAAGACTGAAAACTCAAACAAACAATAATCGTCTCCTTCGGGATTCTTTTCTCATCTCATTCACTCATAAACGAGAACTTGCTTCTTCCGTCTAATGCAAGACAGTTTGCACCTGAGCCAGACAGGTCATACACTTGAGCATAGACAAGTAAGCAGTTCACAAGTCAATTCATCTTTCAGTCTCTTTGGGTCTAACTACGGTGTTCTGACTTCCTCATTGCACGAGAGGATACGTAGGCATAACTTAACAGTTATCGAACAAAAGTCTCTGTATATTCCCCCTCTTTCTAGCCTCATTCTTTTAGCCTCATGATCTTGAGCATTTCACTCCTGTTCTTACACTGACACTTCACTTATATACTTCACTTTTCTCTTACACTGACACCTGTACATCCTTTTCCAGCTCTTTTATACACAGATTGCACTGACACTACCCCTTTAAAACACAAATCTTTCAAGCGTGGATCCCGTCGAGTACGGCGGACAATCTGGGTGCTAATACCTTCCCAGGTTGTAACCAACCCCCTTTCTCAGTCTCTTTGGTTCGCGACCGTCTTATCCATCTCTTTCTAGGTCTATGCAGCATTGCCTTTCCTCCGGGATAAAAATGCCTAGCTGGCGACTCTATTCATCTCCAGTGAGTTCACGGCTGTGTGTTCTCACTGTTCCCTTCGCCAACCGTTCGCGTCTGTACCCTTATCTGACCAGTCTCATTTATCGGGAGCGACAGCTTGGCGACTCTGCTGGGGATTCTTATATTGCAACCAGGGCTTCTGATTCTTTTTGTGGGTTCCTCCTAGCGCTTGTTTGATTTGTGTTTACTGGGGTGTTATGTGCTTATTTGTGTTTGTATTTTTGTATTTATTTTTGCTTTATGTACAGTTGCTTTACTGCTTTCTTTATTGCTTTTGTATATATCATACTGTCATGCTGCTGGCTGGATCTGGTCTTTGTTTTGGTGGGTGGGTGATTCATTGAGAGTTAAGGTCCTATACCTGGGACCTGAGTGACACCTAGGCTAGAGTGAATCATATTCTTTCCCATTCCATTTCGGTCTGGTGCGGGAATATGAAACACGGTTCAGATATGGGTTTCTTCTTGAGAACTCTGTGTTGCAGATTTCCTGCAATGCTAGGGCTATCTGGGAAGCCTGCTAAGTCTGGATGACCTTTTAGTATTGACCTTCAGAAACTGAGGTGAATTAGAGGAGGAACTTTTATGGTTATTGTAAACACTGTACCTCCGGGTTAGAAGTGTTTACACTTCTCATAACTGGTCCAAGTCTGAGGATCCTTGTTCTAGAACACCACTAGTGAGGGGGTTGGGCTGTTTACAGGTTTGCAGGTACCTTGACCTCAGAATACCCTGTTACTTTGATTGTCTAAGAGTACTCCATTTTGGGTCAGTTCTTGTGATTCTAAAACCCTGGATATGTGGCTCTTCATTTGAGCCCCCCACCTTGGTTATCGGATTTATAGACCTCCATCTGGAATTCTTGCACACTTGGACCTACATCAGGA
This sequence comes from Lathyrus aphaca, assembly GCA_963966055.1. Classification (NCBI taxonomy): domain Eukaryota; kingdom Viridiplantae; phylum Streptophyta; class Magnoliopsida; order Fabales; family Fabaceae; genus Lathyrus; species Lathyrus aphaca. Next base: position 429,809,724 of record OZ014523.1, on the reverse strand, counting down.
CACTTTGATCAGATCCAGCTCAGTCACAGACCCTTTGCATTTCATTTGCATACATAATCATTGCATCATATTGACATTTGCTTATTTGTGTTTCAGGGTATCCATCTTCATCCTTGGCCAGTTTTGACCCCATCTTCAGTATTGACCTACCATTATCAGCACCTGCTTCAGTTATCAGTTATCTACTTCAGTTGTCACCTGCACCAGCCAGTCAGTGGCCCACTTCCTCAGTATTATCATCAGCACCTGTCTCTACTCGGTCTCAGCATCATGGCTCCTAAAAAGAGCAATATCACCTATCACTTCTTCCAGCCAGAGTTATCAGACATTAGGAGGGTTCAGACCCTGATCACTCCAGATCACATACCATTGTTCAGGGAACATTACGGAGATATACTTGACTTGATTATGGATCTGAACCCATCACAGAGAAGCCTGATCCACACTTGCATCCAGTTCTATGATCCCCCACTGAGATGTTTCACCTTTCAAGACTTTCAGTTGGGCCCTCTATTAGAAGAATACTCATCTTTGGTTGGTATACCTATCAGGGCTGGAATCCCTTTCAACCCTGAGATGGTTTTTCCCAGCAATGGAGAAGTAGCAAAGGCTTTGCATCTGGAACCTGTCCTGATCGAGCAACATATGACTTCTAAGGCTGGAATCCCTGGCTTTCATCTGGACTTCTTAATCTCTCAAGCTACCTTGAAAGCTTCTCTGGGAGAGTGGAAAGCTGTTTGTGCTCTTTTGGCCTTGAGCATATATGGAGTTGTATTATTTGCAGATGAGCCTCGATTCATTAGCAAGAATGCAATCCATCTGTTCATCCTGAAGAACCCGGTGCCAACTTTATTGGGGGATCTTTACTATTCAGTGCATCAGAGGAATGAAAAGCAGAGAGGGAGACTAGTGAGGTGTTGTGCTCCATTATTCCATACTTGGCTTCTCAAGCATCTACCCAGGACAGATGCATTTCTAAACCCTCATCAGCAGAGCAACTGGGCTAAGAGACTCACTGTTCTAACTTCAGCAGATATCAGATGGTGTACTCAAAGCACCAAGGGCAGAGATATCATCACTAGCTGTGGGCACTTTCCCAATGTGCCCTTAATAGGAGTTAAGGGAAGTATCAATTACAACCCTCTGTTGTTCAGAAGGCAATTGGGCTATGCACTGGTCCATACTCCTAAGGCACAGGACTTGGTGGAGGGTCTTTATTGTGAGAACAAGATTAATTTGACTGTTGTTAGGCAGGCTGCCTGGGCCTGGGATCATGTTCAAACCAAGGGAGTCACCATTCTGGGGAAGTGCAATAATGTGGCATCAGCACAATATTATGAGTGGTCCCGTGCCAGGGCCCAATTCTCTGGGATGCCCTTTACCATAGAAGACATGCCTGAGTCATCTTCAGCACCACCCCCTGCCACTATCAGTTTGGAGGAGTTTGAGAGCTTGAAGGAAAGAAATGAGAAGCTAACCCAGGCTTTGCAGAAGACCCTCCGGGAGAGGAGTGAAGGTATGAGGGAGATTGAGAGATTGGAGAAGTTGAGAGTGGAGCATCTGACTAAGATTGAGAAGTATGGGGATTATATCAAAAAGTCTAAGGCCGGAGAACAAATTCTGAAGAATGCTTGCAAAGAAGCCCAGTTCCAGAGAGCAAGGACAGACTTGTATTTGAAGGAGAGCCAAGCCCGGTGGGTCAGGATCACCGAGGCTCATACCCTGGAGGACAAGAGAGTTCAAGACAAGATGGAGCAACTTGAAGCTAATGCAAAGGAACGGCAAGAAGCCCTGGCAGCAGCCCAGAGGGAGATATCAGAGCTGAAAATCAAAGCAGGGGTGAAGAGGTCCAAGGACCAAACTCAGCACAAGAAGCTCACTACAGCTGTTACGACCCGGAATCTCCTCATCAGGAATCTCACGGAACGTCCGGCTGATCCTGTGACCGAAGCACTTCTTAAGGAAGTCCGTGAGGATGAGTTTGGTCTTGGTGTTTGACCATTTGCTTGTTGTTGTTTCTATTCCATGTACTTTTACTTTTTTGTGATGTATTTTGACCCCTTAGGGGGCTTGTGTTGTAAAATGAACAATTTGTATTATTTCACCTTCTGTAATATATTTGTGTTAGTTTGTTCCATCCAAGTTTACTTCGAAAGCAACATCAACAGCATCTTCAGGGGTCTGGAAGGGTCAAAACTGAATGCCAAACCGGATACCTTGAGAACAAATAAGCATAACTGCATTGCATGCTAACCCTTTGTTTGTTTTGTAGGTTTTGTTTTATTGTTGCTAACTTTGTTGTGATGCTCAGGAACTATTGCTAGGCGCCAGGTATTTCCCTTCAACCGTCCGCACCGTTATCCAACCCGTAACAACCTTCCGGGCATTCAAATGGATCAGATGCAGCAGGACCTTACTGAGGTCAGAAAACAAATGGCAAATGAAAGGCTAGAGATGAGGAATCAAATGACTCAGTTTATGGAAGTAATGAACAACATGGCTCAAAGCCAGGAAAGATTGAGAGCCATGGTGGAAAGGCAAAATCAAGAGGATCCACATATAGGGACTGCCGGTACCAGCAACAATGAAAGGGTACAACCTCATGTCAACCCTCCGGTATTTGGACCACACCTCCATCCTGAGGTCAATATTCCAGCAAATGTTCAAGGGACTGCCACCGCAGCCAGGGTACTACAAGAGGATCCTCAGGAGGACCAATTCACAGTGATGGGCGCTGGTGAAGAAGCTTATGATAGAAGATTGGATGAGATAGCTGAGAAATTGAGGTCCTTAGAATCTCAAAACTCTTTGGGCTTCGACGTCATGGACATGGGCTTGGTAGACGGGGTCAGAATTCCCCATAAGTTTAAGCCTCCTTGTTTCGAAAAGTATAACGGGACTTCATGCCCCCGGACTCATTTACAATCATTTCTGGGGAGGCTGAAGGCCTATACAATGGATGAGAAGCTCTGGATGTTCTATTTCGAAGACAGCTTAACCGGAGCGTCAAGAGAATGGTACTCTCACTTGACAAGGGCAACTATTAGATGCTGGAAGGACCTGGCAGAGGCCTTCATCAGACAGTATCAGTACAACTTAGATATGGCACCCAACAGGACTCTCCTAATGGGAATGTCACAGTCATCAAGGGAAAGTTTCCGAGAATATGCACAGAGATGGAGGCAACTGGCTGCTGCTGTTCAACCACCTATGTCTGAAAGGGAAATGGCAGATATGTTTATGAACACCCTTCAGGGAACTTATATTGACAGGTTGGCTACTTTCTCTTCCACTAGCTTTGCAGATGTTGTCATAGCCGGGGAGAGAATTGAAAGCTTGTTAAAAATGGGAAAGATCTCGGACAACAGTGCAAGCTCGTCCAGTAGTACAAGAAAGCCTTTTGCAGGCCCGAGAAGAACTGGCGAGACCAATGCCATCCACACCAACAGGGGCGGGCCCCAATATGTCCATAGATCTGTAGCTACAGTCACCATCCCTGCTCCGGCTCATCCACAACCAGTCTATCAACCCCCTCAGCAAAACTATCAGCAACAACCTCAGTACCATCAGCAAAATCAGTATCCTCCAAGGAATCACAACAACAGCAGCACCAACAACAACAGTCAACAAAGGCCATTCCAACAGAGGCCGTCTCAAGCTAACAGGGTGATCGATCCGATCCCTATGCCATATGCTACCCTGCTGCCACAACTCCTGAAACTCAACCTAGTTGAGCTAAGGACGTTGGCACCTCCTGATCCCAACAGTCTACCCAGGAATTACGACTCCAACGCTAGGTGTGCCTTTCATTCAAACGCACCTGGCCATAGTACAGAAAAGTGCAGAGCCCTGCATATGAAGGTACAAGACCTGGTAGACTCAAAAGCTCTGAATTTCGCACCACCACCCAATGTCAGTAAGAACCCGATGCCAAACCACGGTGGTCCCCGAATTAACGCTATTGAAGAAGACAAGCCGTCTTATTTAATAACCAGTGTGGGTCAGATCAGGACACCGTTGGTGGAAATCAAAGCTCAGCTCTTAGAATGTCAAATGTTCCCGGGGTGTGAGTTGGGTTGTGCTTACTGCAATATCTCTGTAAATGGGTGCGATAATTTGAGGAATGGCATAGGCAGCCTTATTCAGAGTGGCCAGCTTCAGATCACCACATCATTTCCAACAAATCCAGCAATCTCATCAGCAACGGTCTCAGAACCTCCTACAACTGCAACAACCATTGTTCCTGACAATTCTTCGGTTTCATCAACAAGTACTTCATCTATTATCTCAACTGATCAGTTTTCAACAAATCTTCCTGCTACAACTTCAGCATCACTCCATTTTGAACCTCCTACAACGACAACATCCATCCTTCCACCATTGTCTCCTACAACACAAGCAACAAATCATGAAGATGTCTCAACTGTCACCATATTCTACGATCCTGAAAATAACTCCGCTTACAATTCAGAAAGTGCTGCTCCCACCAGGGCACCAGTGACAATCTATTATGATCCTCAGACTATTACAATTCCTTCAACAGCCGCAATCAGTCCGGTCACCATCACGATGCCTGGACCCGTACCTTATGAAAGCAGTAATGCCATCCCCTGGCATTACGGCTCTGACTTGTACTGTGAAGGACAAAGAATCACTTTTGAATCATCAACCCATGCACTACAAATTGACAATGTGGGCGGAGGCGGAGGCTTCACTCGAAGCGGACGTCTTTTCGCTCCACAAATTCAGAGACCCACAGCCGAAGCAGAAGCTGCTGCCAAGGCAAAAGGGAAGGGCCCTGTGCAGGAAGATCAAACTGTTAAGGAAGCTTTGAAAACACCCTTCAATCAAGAGGTTGATGAGTTTATGCGAATCATCAAAAAGAGTGATTATAAAATAGTGGATCAGCTTCATCAGACGCCTTCCAAGATCTCAATCCTATCACTACTTATGTGCTCCGAAGCCCATCGGAATGCACTACTCAAAGTCCTGCACGCAGCTTACGTGCCTGAAGAGATCACTGTCAATCAGCTGGAAGCAGTAGTGGGGAATGTTAATGCTAGTCACGGACTAGGGTTCACCAATACTGATTTGACAACGGAAGGCCGCAACCACAACAAAGCCTTGCACATAACCATGGAATGCAAAGGTGCTGTCCTTTCCCATGTGCTGGTAGACACGGGGTCATCCCTCAATGTCTTACCTAAGAAGGCCCTGGTGAAGCTAGAATATGACGGATTGGCGTTGAGACCCAGCAACCTGGTGGTAAGAGCCTTTGATGGTTCAAAGAGATCGGTTCTGGGAGAAATCGAGTTGCCCGTAACGATTGGCCCGCAGACTTTCACAACTATCTTCTACGTGATGGATATACAGCCCGCCTACAGCTGTTTATTGGGTAGGCCATGGATTCACGCCGCTGGCACCGTGACCTCTACCCTTCACCAGAAGTTAAAATATGAGTGGGAGGGTCAAATCGTTACAATCTGCGGAGAGGAGGACATTTTTGTCAGCCACCTGGCAACCTATAAGTACATTGAGATGGATGGGGAGATCCAGGAAACAATGAGCCAGGGGTTTGAAGCCTTGAATGTGAATGAAACATCTGCTGTGCCTGGTACTCCAATATCATCATACCAACAAGCCCGAAAGGTTGTTGAGGAAGGAACTGCCCAAGGCTGGGGCAAATTGCTATCGGTAGAGAAGAAAGAAGACAGATTTGGGTTGGGTTACAAACCAACTCAACAAGATCAAGCAGCGGCTGCGAAAGAGCCCATTTTTGTGAGTGGGGGGATGCTTACCCCTGATGCTATCAATTGTCTGGAAGACGAGCTGGAAGAGGAGCGCAACCTGGAAAGCTGGATTCGTCCGAAGATCCCGGGGAGCAGTGTCTCGAACTGGTCTTCCCAGGAAATTATAAGAGTTACTCATGCAGAGTAATTATTATTTCCTGTATTTTATAAGCATGCATCAAAGTCTTGCATCTTGCCCAAGATGACAAGACTCATTTTGTAATCGGGCCATCTGTACTTTTTGTGCAAACAAGATTAATTAATGAAATATCAGACATCTTTTTGCAAACGAGTCTTTTTCTTTTCGTTCACTGTTTTTCCTTTTTTTCTTTTTGTACAAAAAATAAATGGCGGTGTTTTCAAAATGGCAACTTCATTTCACCTTTCTAAATAAGACTAAAATCAGATCACTAAAATGAACAAACTTAACCCTTGCAGAGAGTGCCTTCCAGACAGCACCGACAACAGCACGGCTATGACTTCGTATGACTTTGACAATCCAATCAATCAAGCTGATGAAGGGGTTGAAGAAGAATATGAGCTTCCTGAAGAGCTAGCCAGGTTGTTAAGACAGGAGGAAAAGGTTATTACTCCTCACCAGGAGGAGGTTGAAGTGATCAATCTTGGTACAGATGAAGACGTGAAAGAAGTTAGAATCGGGGCCTGCCTGCAAGACTCAGTGAAGAGACAACTGATTGACCTGCTTCGAGAGTATGTGGACGTGTTCGCTTGGTCTTATCAAGACATGCCGGGTTTGGATACCGATATTGTTGTGCACAAGCTGCCTTTGAGGGAAGAATGCCCACCGGTCAAACAGAAGTTGCGCCGTACTCGCCCAGACATGGCTATGAAAATCAAGGAAGAGGTACAAAAGCAGTGGGACGCCGGGTTCCTTGCTGTAACTAGCTATCCACCGTGGGTTGCTAATATAGTACATGTGCCTAAGAAAGACGGCAAAGTAAGGATGTGTGTTGACTACCGGGACCTGAACAGAGCCAGCCCGAAGGATGATTTCCCATTACCTCACATCGATGTATTGGTGGATAACACAGCTCAGTTCTCGGTATTCTCCTTCATGGACGGATTTTCAGGGTACAATCAGATTAAAATGTCACCTGAAGACATGGAGAAGACAACATTCATCACACCTTGGGGCACGTTCTGCTACAAAGTAATGCCATTTGGGCTCAAGAATGCCGTTGCGACGTATCAACGGGCTATGGTAACATTATTCCACGATATGATCCATAAAGAAATAGAATGTTATGTGGATGACATGATTGCCAAGTCTCTTACAGAGGAAGATCACCTGGTGAATCTACTGAAGTTGTTCAAGCGTCTGAGGAAGTACCAGCTAAAGCTGAACCCCAACAAGTGCACATTCGGGGTGCGATCCGGTAAGCTGCTGGGCTTTATTGTAAGCGAAAAAGGGATTGAAGTTGACCCTGATAAAGTCAAAGCTATTCAAGAGATGCCTGCACCGAAAACTGAGAAAGAAGTTCGAGGGTTCTTAGGTCGATTGAACTACATCTCACGGTTCATATCCCACCTTACAGCAACCTGTGAACCCTTGTTCAAGTTGTTAAGAAAAGAACAAACGGTCAGGTGGAATGAAGACTGCCAGAAGGCTTTTGACAAGATCAAAGAATATCTGCAAGAACCTCCAATCCTCATGCCTCCAGTTGAAGGAAGACCTCTGATAATGTACTTGACAGTATTAGAAGAGTCAATGGGGTGTGTGCTGGGCCAACATGACGAGTCTGGTCGAAAAGAGTATGCAATATACTACCTAAGCAAAAAGTTTACCGACTGTGAACAACGTTATTCACTGCTCGAGAAAACTTGCTGTGCTTTAGCGTGGGCTGCTCGCCGACTAAGACAGTATATGTTGACCCACACTACTTTGTTGATATCAAAAATGGACCCAGTCAAGTACATTTTCGAGAAGCCAGCTCTTACCGGACGGGTTGCAAGATGGCAGATGATTCTCACAGAATACGACATACAGTACACATCTCAGAAAGCCATCAAGGGCAGTGTACTGTCTGAATACCTTGCTGAGCAACCCATTGATGACTACCAGCCTATGAGATTTGACTTCCCTGATGAAGACATCATGTTCATTAAAGCAAAAGATCACGAAGAGCCTATTCACACTGAAGGACCTGACCCAGAAGAAGAATGGATTATGATGTTTGATGGGGCTGTTAACATGAATGGTCGTGGTGTTGGTGCAGTACTCATTACACCCAAAGGAGTTCACATGCCATTCTCGGCGAAACTCACTTTCAACTGCACTAACAACGAAGCTGAATACGAAGCTTGCATTATGGGTCTTGAGGAAGCCATTGACCTCAGGATCAAGACATTGACTGTGTTCGGAGATTCAGCTTTGGTAGTTAATCAAACCAACGGAAAATGGTATACCCACCAGGATCATCTAATACCTTACAGGGATTATACAAGGAGGTTATTGACTTTCTTCACAACAGTCAAGCTTGAGTATATCCCTCGGGACGAGAATCAGTTTGCAGATGCTCTTGCTACCATTTCATCCATGATCAAAGTTCAAGCTGCTAACTTTGTACCTCAGATTTCAGTATCCAGACTTGATAGACCAGCATATGTGTTCTCAACAGACGTTGTTAGAGATGATAAGCCTTGGTTCCACGACATCAAATGTTTCTTGGAGGATCAGACATACCCACCTGGGGCAACTTCCAATGATAAGAAGACCTTGAGAAGGCTTGCTGGTAGTTTCTTTCTGAACACTGATGGATCTTTATACAAAAGGAACTTTGATATGGTACTCCTCCGATGTGTTGACAAGACAGAAGCAGATTTATTGATGCATGGAGTGCACGAAGGCTCCTTTGGTACCCATGCTGGGGGACATGCAATGGCTAAGAAGTTGTTAAGATCAGGCTATTATTGGATCACAATGGATGCAGACTGTTGTGCCTATGCCAGAAAATGCCACAAATGCCAGATATATGCAGACAAAGTGCATGTACCTCCCAATCCTTTGAACATAATGTCTTCACCCTGGCCCTTTGCTATGTGGGGCATTGACATGATTGGTAAGATTGAGCCGACCGCTTCAAATGGCCACAGATTCATCTTGGTCGCCATTGACTATTTCACCAAGTGGGTTGAAGCAGCCTCATATGCAAACGTCACAAGACAAGTGGTAGCCAGATTTCTGAAGAGAGATATCATTTGTCGATATGGAGTGCCCGAGCGAATCATTACTGATAATGGTTCCAATCTAAACAATAAAATGATGGCAGAACTGTGCCGGGACTTCAAAATTCAACATCACAATTCTTCTCCTTACAGGCCAAAGATGAATGGCGCTGTTGAGGCGGCAAACAAGAATATTAAGAAGATTGTGCAGAAGATGGTAGTCACTTACAAAGACTGGCATGAAATGCTACCGTTCGCCTTGCATGGGTATCGCACGTCAATCAGAACATCCACTGGGGCAACACCGTATCAACTCGTGTATGGTATGGAGGCAGTCCTACCTGTTGAAGTTGAATTACCCTCCTTACGGGTACTGATGGATGTTAAACTGAGTGAAGCAGAATGGGTTAGGTCCCGATACGAACAACTGAGTCTGATTGAAGGGAAAAGATTGGCTGCAATCTGCCATGGGCAGTTATACCAGAAAAGAATGAAGAAAGCCTTCGATCAGAAAGTCAGGCACCGAGAGTACCAAGTGGGAGATCTGGTGCTGAAGAGAATCCTCCCTCCTCATACAGACCACAGGGGCAAATGGACTCCAAATTATGAAGGACCATTCGTGGTGAAGAAAGTTTTCTCTGGTGGAGCACTGATGCTCAGCACCATGGATGGTGAAGACTTCCCGTCCCCTGTGAATTCAGATGCAGTTAAAAAATACTTCGCATAAAAATGACCCGCTGGACATAAAAACAGAAAGTAAGTCCAGGCAAAAATAGGGCATCCCGGCGAGTCAAAAACAGAATAAAAGACTCGGGCAAAAATAAGGGAAAATAAATAAAAACGTACACCCGCTGAGTTGAAAAGCCGCATTGGACAACTCAGGCAAAAATGGGTATCCCAATGGATTGAAAACCCGAAAGGGCGATCCATGCAAAATAAGGGAATAAGCGAACAACTGCATTCTGAATTCGTCTGTATCACTTGCAACTTGGAAAGCTTCAAAAGGATCAAGCTTCAATCAGAATCAGCCTTCTTCAGAAAGCAAGGCGAGAAGAACGTCATTGTCATACGAGTCATAGCGGAAGGGGAAGCTCCTGTGAAAGCGTCGTCAACATCGCCAGCACTTTGTTTCTCAATTTGTAACAGCCTCCTCCTTTCAGGAGATTTGTTTCCTTGACTGTATCTTGCCAATTCAGGGCACAAGAATTAATAAAACCAGATTTTTCAGTCATGTTTTGTCTTGTACATATTTCGTTTGCAAACAATGTCTGATGTCTCCAAAACTAATTGCATAAGTACAGATGTTTTTCACTAAAAATAGAAACACATGCTTGCAGGGAATATACTTACTCTTGAGAATGCTTAACTCCTATGACGGAATCCAGTAAAGGATACCTCGGGACCTTTTGTGCGTTTCCTTATCTTTGCAGGATTGCAGGTATCCAGAATGCAACCTGGGGCATGCAAGTTGCATCCCAGCAAGTTAGCAAATCAACAAACAGTCTCAGCACTCAAGGTGCTTTCTCCCCAGCTGAGTTTGCCTCTCATTACTCTCCCCAGCTGAGTTACCAACAACATTCCCCAGCTGTATTACCAATCGTTCTTCCTCGGCAGAATGCAAAGTCAGGGAATCATCTCCCCACAGAGCTCCAGCCTCTGTCCAGAAGAGCAGCGCATGAAGGGTCACAACAGAGTGAAGAAAGCTTCTACAAACCCCAGCTGGGTCCCTCATTACTGAGATAGATCTATCAATGACCCATATCCCCAAACAAATATCATCTTATTAGATCTACCAATGATCTCATCCCCAGCTGGGATGTCCATTTCAAGCAGATCGGCCAGAGATCTTCGCAGCAACGGGATCCGAGTCCCGGTTCGGTGTCTTTGCACAATCATAGCATTCGCATCATATTCACCCACAAAGCGTAGCATTCCATTTTAACACGGAGCATTACGGCAAAAAATCAAATGCATAGCATAATCATGAGCCATGTTATGAATCAAACGCTTGTGAATAATAACCATTCATCAGAATACAGAATACTTTCCCCAAAATCCCCCAGAGTCCCCAGCAGAAGCAGTTGCCTCCAATTCACAAACACCAGTATGTACTCATTCTGACACCCGTCCGTGCCATCTTTCCCCAGTAAAGTCGTCTGAACACTCTTTACAACAAAATCGCCCGTATTACAGATATTTCCTGACACCCGTCCGCGTTATACCCCAGCAGAAAGCCAAAGATATCCCCTTTGCACTCACATATACCTATATATACACTTTCTTGGCACCCGTCCGTGTCATATCCCCAGCGCAGTCGTCTAGACTTTGTATATCAGACACTTGTTTATATTACACTCTTCTCCTTTTGACACTCGTCCGTGTCTCCCTCCCCAGCAGATAAACACTCATCTATACACCACTCGCTCTTATACAGATACTCGTCTGTATCTTGTATACACCATCTATATCCCCACAGATTCAACAATAGTCCTTGTTCTCTGTTAACCAGTTGGTACTCGTCTGTACCATCATCTCAGAACATTGTGTCTAGTGTTAGTTTCTACATGATACTCGTCCGTATCATAGTCTTAAGGATGCTCGTCCGCATCTTTAATCCATACACCGTGTCAAACACTTATGTCCTCTTGAATATAGATACTCGCCTGTGTCTACTATTATCCAGAAGAGTCCTCTCAGATTCAACACTCGTCCGTGTTCTTTGTTAACCAGTTGATACTCGTCCGTATGTGTCAGTTTGTTTCTACCCGATACTCGTCTGTATCGTAGTCTTAGGGATGCTCGTCCGCATCTTTAATCTATATACAACGTCGAAACACTTATACCTTTTATTTCCTGGATGCGAACACTCGTCCGTGTTTACTATTCCCCAGTAGATCGCAAGCAAATTTTCCTTTTTATCTGACACTCGTCCTGTGTCATGATAAACCTGAGAGCAGCCGTACCCTGCTGGGTGGTCGTCCTCCACCTCTTGATGGTCGTCCTCCATCATGCTCATCTGATGGCCGTCCCCATCGTTGATATTTAGCAGCCGTCCCCTGCTAGGTGGTCGTCCTCCACCCCGTGATGATCGTCATTCATCATTTTATCCAATGGCCGTCCCCATTGTTGATTTTTGGGTTATCTGGCATTCGTCCTGTGTCATGAGAAACCTCGAGAGCAGCCGTACCCTGCTGAGTGGTCGTCCTCCACTTCTTGATGGTCTTCCTCCATCATGCTCGTCCGATGGCCGTCCCCATCGTTGACCTTTTATCCGATGGCCGTCCCCATCGTTGATATTTTCGGCAGCCGTACCCTGCCAGGTGGTCGTCCTCCACCTTTGATGGCCGTCCCCATCATATTTTCTTTTTCCCAACAGAGCAGCCGTCCCCCGCTAGGTGATCGTCCTTCACCTTTGATGGCCGTACCCCATCATCTGTTTATTTCATTTATTCTTTAACCCGATGGCCGTCCCCGTCGTGGTCCCTTTTCCTTTTTAGCCCGATGGCCGTCCCCATCGTTGGTTACTTTGCTTCATGAACTTGATGGCCGTCCCCGTCATGTTTCATTAATTCCCAGAGAATCTTGCTTTATCTTGATGGCCGTCCCCATCATAATTTGATTTTCCCCAGCTAGTCGGCCGTCCTCGTCTTTGCTTTACCTTTTATCCCCAGCATGTCGGCCGTCCCCGTCATTGCTTTATTTTCAGCACTTTCCCAGCATGTCGGCCGTCCCCGTCATTGCTCTTTACCCAGCAGTCGTCCTCTGCTCGACGGTCGTCCTCCGTCTCCCACACTTTACAATATACTTTATTCCCCTTTTACAATCTATATCCCTTTTCTTCTTCATTCTGTGAGTGCAAATTTTGGACTGTCTTTGGTATTCAACCACAAGTTATCTTGTTTGCCTGTTAAGCCGTTGCTTACAACCTGCACAGCTAACTCATGTTTGAATAGGGGCAGCTGTAAACACCCCAAATTTGCCCTCACTCATTCACACCATGGCTTGTGATCATTTCATATGCATAAACACAATCATATCATCTCACATCTCATTTTTGATTCACTGCATAATTTCAAAGTCATCTGCACCTAGGGTTTGTGATCTGAGCAATCTCAGAGCTTCTTGAGCCACTCCAAAGGCCACCAATCACTTCAAAGGGATCCATGTATGTTCTTATGTCATATCACATCCTCTCAAAGTCAAGATTTCAAAGCAATCACAAGAACTAGGGTTTGTGTGGATGCAGAGCCAGGATAGACTGCACAGTTGACCTAAAATTAGGGTTTTGGTTTCAGAGGCCATAACTCCAAATTTTTTGGTCATTCTTGTTTCCATTGGTCTCTATATGGTATAGGGAGTATGCATATCAAGTTTCATGAAGAAATTCCATGGGGAAGTCACCTGATCAAAGGTTGACTTTCTGGACAAGTCAGTGCAAAATCAGGGCATCTGAGGCCCCCAATGACCCAACCAATGGGTGATCTTCATCATTTTGAGTGTATATGATCTTTATTTGATCATGGAAGAAGGTTGAAACTCACAAAAATCAAGAATTTGGAGTTTTTGCAAATGTTGACTTTTTGGGCATAGTTGACTTTTCAAGAATGCTTCATTTTAAGTCACTTTTCAAGCCTTGATTCTTGATCCAAAAATGCTTCAAATGGAAAAACTTTGGTCATGAAAGTTGTAGATTACATCTTTCCCTTTTCAAAAAGTACAAGAACATGATCAAAATCTTCTTGGATCAAAAGTTATGGTGTGACAAAGTTGGCTAAAATCATTGATTTTCAAGGCATGCTTCAAATGTGAATTTTGCAAAACCATGAACCAATGCCTTTTGTAACCTCTAATTCATTTCAAACCATGACATAAACATTCTACATGTCCTAAAAAGTCAGAATTGGACCAAAGATCACATGTGTTTGGTTCATGTAACAAGGCATTTTTCATGAAATTTCAAAAGGTGACAACTTGCAAAAGCACTCATCACACTTCCTACAACTTGCAACCTTGGATGCTGACCTTGCTAGCTCTCTCACCACACCATGCTGCGCAGCCCCTAGCCCTTGTACCAAGCTAGCACCTCACCATACTTCTCTTACACAAAAGGTGGACTTTGAGCAAAAGCAAACTTACCTATCATAGCAGGCCATGTCACATCATCCAGCCAATTGGATTAGTTTATACTTTTCATTTGCAAGCCATTTCATACCCCAAGCAAGGCTAAAACACTTGACAACAACACATACACAAAAACACTCCTTTTTGCAAATTCCTTCGAATCTGCCTCCACAAACTCAGAACATCAAAACCATCTTCACCAATCAACTCACCATGCTTCATTGAGCTCAAAGCAACCAAGAACCAGGCCTGAAACAAGCAGTAACCTCACTTCACCATTTTCACCCCAAGTTGCAGTTTCCTTCGAAACTCTCACCACAGCTTACAAACATCAAAACAAACTCCATAGACCTTCTTTATTCATCCCCCTGACCACAAAGAACCTCTCACCTTGGCCTGAAGCTGCCTGAATCACCATTGACATTCTCAACTGAGCTTGGAGCAGAAGCTGATCAAACTCTTCATCCAGCCAATATAAATTTCTCCCAAGCATTCAAACATCATCAGGAGGTCATAAGGAGTGGATTTCACCAAGAAAGGAGGCCTGAAAGTAGCTGGAGTGAAAGCTTCGAATCTCAAGTAGCTCAAGAAATATTTTTCCAGAAATCATTTCTTTTGTTCTAAACTTGTTCTTTGTGTCTTCCTGATCACGAATATGCTTTTAGTTTTTGAAATGGTGATGAAATGAGAGTTTAATTGCTCTATGAAACTTGCGTGCCCTAATTCTTTCTTGCTTCGATTCAGCCTTGTTAGGAAGTATAAATTTGCTTTGATTAGGGGTTTTGGTTCGTGAGTGAGTGGGGATCATTTCCCAATTCTTAGATTTCATTTTAGTTAGGTTTTTAGAGTTTTGAGGATTTTCAGGGGAGATGCTGGCCGGAGAAGACGACCGGAAGTCTTCTCCGGCAGCCTGAAAGTGATTTGTGCCCTAATCCTGTCATTAACTCTAGTTTGAATTTGGACCGTGGATTGCCTTTGACTGGTTGACTTCGCGCGTGAGTGAAAGGCCCAGATTCGTTTGATTAGCCCTAATTCTTTTCATTAGTTTAATTAATTCATAATTAAATTAATTAACTCAGAGACAACCTGGACCCTTGGATAGCGCGCGTGGTCAACATATTCAAACTCAGAATCAATCTCAGCCATCCTTTCTGATTACTTCCATTTAATTCATTATTAATTCATTTTCTTTTCATTTAAATTGCACAATTATTTTAAAATAGTAAAAAGTCTTAAAAAATTATGAAACTTTTTCTCTTAAGTTTTATTATTTTTCATGACACAAAAAATATTTTTATTTTATTTTTATCATTAAAAAAGTATTTTTAAATATTTAAAAGATTATTTTTAATTGATTAATGGAAATTAATTTATTAGAAATACTTTTAGGTATTTAAAAATCACCAAAAAATTCATGAAATGTTCTAAGACATTTAGAAACATTGTCCAACCTTCAAACCAAATTTCTTTTTTGATCTTGATGCATTTTGAGAATTTTTCATTGAATTAAAATCATTTTTGTGCATTAATTTGATCCAAAGTTCAAAAATTCATTTCTGCCTATTCATGAAGAGTTGGACATTGATTCTTCTTGCATTGCATTGTGTTTAGCATGTAGTTTCTAGGATTAAATGGCCATGATTTGATCTTGCATTTTTCATTTGTTTGGTATTTCTTTTGTTTAGGAACCCTAAAAACCCTAATGACTTAGAAAAATCATAACTTAAGATTGGTTAAGAGTTGAGACCTCCCCTTTGGACTATGGTTTAGTATAGGTTTAGGGTTTCTTTGGGTGGCATTTTCCATTTTTATCTTAGGGTTTGCTTCTGATTTTGAGTTTTGTTTGATGTTTGTTTCATAAACCCTAATTTGGGTTTTCTTTTGCATCCCTTTTGCCTCCTCTTGCATAACATGACTTGCCATGACATTTCAAGCATCCATGTGATTCATTTGACATCTTAAGACATATAGAAAGCATGTTTGATCATTGAATCATGTGTTTGCCATGTTGTATGCCATGTATGCTTCATAACTTTTCATGTAAGTTCATGCTCCTAAACTTGCATCATTTGCATCCATGATCTTGTATGAACATTTCCATGTGCTACCTCATGTTTGTATCACTTCATAGCATCATTATCATCATCAACATGCTTCTGGTTTTGTCTTTCTTCATGTCATCTCATCTCATTTTGCATTGCATTGCATTTCTTTCTAACATTTCAGGTGGTAAGTAAACTTGAGAAGTGAATTTGCCTTCACTTCTCATAACTTTTCTTTTCATCTCTCTTGCATCCATTGCTGCATTTTTGTTTGTGTTTGAGATTGAGCTTGCTCATCCCTCTTCCTATTACTCTCTTTCTTCAAGTGACTTGACTTCTTGAATGAAGCAAGTCACTTTGCTTCTCTTAATCCTTTCATTTGCTTCCTGGTGGTTCCATTGAAGATCTTCTCTTGAAAACCTCACAAACATTAGGAACAACCAAGCATGACAATGATTAGGGTTTTGATTAGTCTCCCCTCTTAGTTTTACCTTTGTGTCTCTTTTGAGTCTTCTTTTCTCATCTCATAATCAGGGACTAAACCCTAAAGGCTTTAAGGCTTTGTGATTAAGCTTATGCCTGCATCCTTCTCTTAGGATGGAGTGTATAACTTTAATCCTAAGTGTTAAACCCTTAATGTGTTTAACTCCTTTAATCAATTCACATAATAATCATCAAGACATCACACTTGTAACTTGGGCCTTGCATTAGGGTTCTAATTCTTCCTTAATTGGTTAAGAAGGACTAACCCTAGTGTTAATGGACAAGTCCCCCTCAAGTTGTCTTACAAATCATAAAAAACACTTCATCATCACACCATTAAATAAAATTCACTTAATCAAAGGCTTGTTTTGTCATGAGTTTAATCCCTAATCATGGATTAAGTTGAGGAGCTTTCCTCAGCTTAAACATTCTCATCTATTATCCTTCTATTGGGATGGTGTAATGAGTCTGTTTAATCCTTGATTATGGCTTAATCTCATTACTCAACACTAAACAAAAACAACAAAAACATCTAAATAATCACAAGTAGGTTAATGATCTTAATCCTACACCAAAGGTGATTAAGTGTGAGAAGCTGACTTCACACTTAAGGAACTCTCATTACCCCTAATCAGAGGGAAGATGTGATGAGTTTACTAACCCATTGGTTTAGGCTTAAGCTCATTAACTTATGACAAACTTTCAAAAGCAATAAAAGACTGAAAACTCAAACAAACAATAATCGTCTCCTTCGGGATTCTTTTCTCATCTCATTCACTCATAAACGAGAACTTGCTTCTTCCGTCTAATGCAAGACAGTTTGCACCTGAGCCAGACAGGTCATACACTTGAGCATAGACAAGTAAGCAGTTCACAAGTCAATTCATCTTTCAGTCTCTTTGGGTCGAACTACGGTGTTCTGACTTCCTCATTGCACGAGAGGATACGTAGGCATAACTTAACAGTTATCGAACAAAAGTCTCTGTATATTCCCCCTCTTTCTAGCCTCATTCTTTTAGCCTCATGATCTTGAGCATTTCACTCCTGTTCTTACACTGACACTTCACTTATATACTTCACTTTTCTCTTACACTGACACCTGTACATCCTTTTCCAGCTCTTTTATACACAGATTGCACTGACACTACCCCTTTAAAACACAAATCTTTCAAGCGTGGATCCCGTCGAGTACGGCGGACAATCTGGGTGCTAATACCTTCCCAGGTTGTAACCAACCCCCTTTCTCAGTCTCTTTGGTTCGCGACCGTCTTATCCATCTCTTTCTAGGTCTATGCAGCATTGCCTTTCCTCCGGGATAAAAATGCCTAGCTGGCGACTCTATTCATCTCCAGTGAGTTCACGGCTGTGTGTTCTCACTGTTCCCTTCGCCGACCGTTCGCGTCTGTACCCTTATCTGACCAGTCTCATTTATCGGGAGCGACAAGGATGGAGTGTATAACTTTAATCCTAAGTGTTAAACCCTTAATGTGTTTAAATCCTTTAATCAATCCATCTAATAATCATTAAGACATCAAGCTTGTAACTTGGGCCTTGCATTAGGGTTCTAATTCTTCCTTAATTGGTTAAGAAGGACTAACCCTAGTGTTAATGGACAAGTCCCCCTCAAGTTGTCTTACAAACCATAAAATCCACTTCTTAATCTTACCATTAACTAAAATCCACTTTAATAAAGGCTTTTTTTTGTCATGAGGTTAATCCCTAATCATGGATTAAGTTGAGGAGCCTTCCTCAGCTTAAATGTTCTCATCTATCATCCTTCTATTAGGATGGTGTAATGGGTCCATTAAATCCTTGATTATGGCTTAAACTCATTACTTAACACCAAACAAAGACCCCAAAAACATCTAAATAAGTACAAGTAGGTTAATGATCTTAATCCTACATCATGGTGATTAAGTGTGAGGTGTTTACTTCATACTTAAGGTTTTCTCATTACCCCTAATCAGAGGGAGGATGTGATGAGTTTACTAACCCTTGGTTTAGGCTTAAGCTCATTTTCTTATGACAAACACAAAAAGCAATAAAAGATTGAAAATACCAAAAACAAACAATAATCGTCTCCTCCAGGATTCTTTTCTCATCTCATTCACTCATAAATGAGAACTCGCTTCTTCCGTCTAATGCAAGACAGTTTGCACCTGAGCCAGACAGGTCATACACTTGAGCATAGGCAAGCAAGCAATTCATAAGTCAATTTTATCTTTCAGTCTCTTTGAGTCGAACTACGGTGTTCTGACTTCCTCATTGCACGAGAGGATACGTAGGCATAACTTAACAGTTATCGAACAAAAGTCTTTGTATATTCCCCTGCTTCCAGTATTATTCTTTAAGCCTCATAGTCTTGAGCTTTGCACTCTTTCCTTTCACTGACACTCTTTCATTTCACTTCACCTTTTCTTTTGCACTGACACTTGTATTCTTTTCCAGCTCTTTGCACACAAAATAGCACTGACCCTACCCCTTTGAACACAAACTTTCAAGCGTGGATCCCGTCGAGTACGACGGACAATCTGGGTGCTAATACCTTCCCAGGTTGTAACCAACCCCTTTCTCAGTTTCTCTGGTTCGCGACCGTCTTATCCATACTTTCCCAGGTTTATGCAGCATTACCTTTCCTTCGGGATAAAAATGCCTAGCTGGCGACTCTTTTCAGTTCACCCTTGTGTTCTCTCTTTCGTCGTCCGTTCGCGTTTGTACCCCTCTTGGCCCTATGTGTCATCAAGAAGGAGCGACAGATGCCATCCATAATATCAGGAGGTGATAATATCTTTATGTTTATACTGGATATCAGTACTAGTTCTTCGTATAGGCCGTCTCTGAATTGTTTATGCAACATGATTTGAGTTGAATGCTAGCACTAGATCTTCGTATAGATCATCTCTGCATTATCTCTAGGGAAAAAGAATATCCTTCATTAAGTGTCAAGGCTTAGATCTTCGTATAGATCGTCTCTGAACCATATCTAAGAACATACTTTAATTTAAGTATCAGAACCAAATCTTCGTGGCGATCTTTTTCTGAATTAAGTATCAGCACTAGACCTTCGTATAGATCGCCTCTAAACTGTTTTGAGTTGTTGAATAAACAAGTAGAAATAAATCTTCATAACGATTATCTCTTCTGGAACTATCCTGGATTAGGTAATAGATCTTTTTATAGACCATTTACCCTTCCAAGGACAACTTGAGTATTGATCATCAGAAATAAATCTTCGTAGCGATTCTCTCTGAATTAAGTATGAGCACTAGACCTTCGTATAGATCGTCTCTGAACTGTTGTGAATTGTTGATAGTGTTTTATCTGCATGTAACTATCCTGCAAAGAAAAGGTTAGTTTATGCAATATGTATGCATGCATGGCATGATGTACCTAAGTAAATGTATTATGCATTATGGATATGCTATGGTATGATGTAAATGATGTATGTATGAATCATGCAGCCAGAAGCGTCTAGGTATCTCTGTGTAACAACTGCTGGTTAGGGAAAATAAATCCCAGTTCGTTGCTGAAGAATATGAGGAACTCTTTCCCGTCTTGTATGATAGTATAGTATTTATAACCTCCCGTCTTTGTTCGTCGTACCTCTATTGAAGGAATAAGTTCCTGAGTATCCTGACTGAGGATAAAAGAGATGGACATAAATTCAAGGGGAGATGTAACTCGAAGTATCTATAAAGATAGATTTTCTCTGCTAGGGATTTGTAGTTGTCTTGTAGGGACGAACCGGCGAAGCTTCGTTGCATTCCTACCCTCGTTCGTCCTTAGTAAATACTATTACTGCATTTTATGCATTTCTGGTAAACATCAATCATATTCAAAAGCATACATACATTCAAACACAACCAATGGACGTTTTCGTTTAGGTAAACAGGGTAAAAGTAAATCTGGATTCAAAGACGAAATTTTATTTATATTATAAAGTGACCTATACACAGGCAAGTTTGTACAAGGAGACAGAAATCCTAGTAAGAGGAATTCGTCGTAAAAGTTTTACAAAACAAAGAAAACAGCTATGTGAGAAATAATCCTATTGAGTTTCAGTTCCACTATTGCCATTATCTTCAAGTATCTTATCCTTTGCTGTTGAGATGGAAACGATTGGATTGATCTTTATTTGTTCGAACTTGAGTTAAGTAGCACAGCTGGTTGGGGATACATGAGTGATCCAAACGAGACATAGTCATACGCTTTAATCCCTAACTTTTTCCTGGATTTCCCTTTCAGGTTTTCAATCCACCGGGATACCCTTTTTTTCCCCAAGCCGCCTTTTCAGGTTTTCGACTTGCCGGGTGTACACTCTTTATATATATATCCCTAATTTTTGCCCGAACCCTTTTGGTTCGCCGGGATGCCCTTATTTTTGCCTAGGCCAGACAACCTAGCGGGTCTCTTTTTATGTATAGTATTTTTTAACTATGTCTGCGTTTACGGCCTGTGGGAAGTCTTCACCATCCATAGTAGTAAGCATCATGGCACCTCCTGTAAATACTCTCTTGACTACAAATGGTCCTTCATATGTAGGAGTCCACTTGCCCCTAGGATCACCCTGTAAATACTCTCTTGACTACAAATACTCTCTTGACTACAGATGATGATAATGATGCTATGAAGTGCTATGAACATGAGGCAGCACATGGAAATGATCATACAAGTTCAAGAATGCAAATGAAGCAGGCTAGGAACCATGAAAACACATGAAAAGTTATGAAGTGCACATGACATACAACATGGCAAATACATGATGCAATGCTCAAACATGCTTTCAATATGTCTTATGATGTCAAATGAATCACATGGATGCTTGAAATGTCATGGCAAGTCATATTATGCAAGAGAATGCAAGATGGATGCAAATGGAAGCCCAAATTAGGGTTCATGAATCATACATCAAACAAAAACCCCAAACAGAAGCAAACCCTAAGATAAAAAATGGAAAATGCCACACAAAGGACCCCTAGTCCTATACTAAACCAATGCCCAAAGGGGAGGTCTCAACTCTTAACCAAATTCAAGTTATGATTTTTACAAGTTATTAGGGTTTTTAGGGTTCCTAAACAAAAGAAATGCCAAACAAATTGAAAATGAGGAATCAAATCATGGCCATTTAATCCTAGAAACTACATGCTAAACACAATGCAATGCAAGAAGAATCAATTTCCAACTCTTCATGAATAGGCAGAAATGAATTTTTGAACTTTGGATCAAATTAATGCACAAAAATGATTTTAATTCAATGAAAAATTCTCAAAATGCATCAAGATCAAAAATGAAATTTGGTTTGAAGGTTGGACAATGTTTCTAAATGTCTTAGAACATTTCATGAATTTTTTGGTGATTTTTAAATACCTAAAAGTATTTCTAATAAATTAATTTCCATTAATCAATTAAAAATAATCTTTTAAATATTTAAAAATACTTTTTTAATGATAAAAATAAAATAAAAATATTTTTTGTGTCATGAAAAATAATAAAACTTAAGAGAAAAAGTTTCATAATTTTTTAAGACTTTTTACTATTTTAAAATAATTGTGCAATTTAAATGAAAAGAAAATGAATTAATAATGAATTAAATGGAAGTAATCAGAAAGGATGGCTGAGATTGATTCTGAGTTTGAATATGTTGACCACGCGCGCTATCCAAGGGTCCAGGTTGTCTCTGAGTTAATTAATTTAATTATGAATTAATTAAACTAATGAAAAGAATTAGGGCTAATCAAACGAATCTGGGCCTTTCACTCACGCGCGAAGTCAACCAGTCAAAGGCAATCCACGGTCCAAATTCAAACTAGAGTTAATGACAGGATTAGGGCACAAATCACTTTCAGGCTGCCGGAGAAGACTTCCGGTCGTCTTCTCCGGCCAGCATCTCCCCTGAAAATCCTCAAAACTCTAAAAACCTAACTAAAATGAAATCTAAGAATTGGGAAATGATCCCCACTCACTCACGAACCAAAACCCCTAATCAAAGCAAATTTATACTTCCTAACAAGGCTGAATCGAAGCAAGAAAGAATTAGGGCACGCAAGTTTCAGAGAGCAATTAAACTCTCATTTCATCACCATTTCAAAAACTAAAAGCATATTCGTGATCAGGAAGACACAAAGAACAAGTTTAGAACAAAAGAAATGATTTCTGGAAAAATATTTCTTGAGCTACCTGAGATTCGAAGCTTTCACTCCAGCTACTTTCAGGCCTCCTTTCTTGGTGAAATCCACTCCTTATGACCTCCTGATGATGTTTGAATGCTTGGGAGAAATTTATATTGGCTGGATGAAGAGTTTGATCAGCTTCTGCTCCAAGCTCAGTTGAGAATGTCAATGGTGATTCAGGCAGCTTCAGGCCAAGGTGAGAGGTTCTTTGTGGTCAGGGGGATGAATAAAGAAGGTCTATGGAGTTTGTTTTGATGTTTGTAAGCTGTGGTGAGAGTTTCGAAGGAAACTGCAACTTGGGGTGAAAATGGTGAAGTGAGGTTACAGCTTGTTTCAGGCCTGGTTCTTGGTTGCTTTGAGCTCAATGAAGCATGGTGAGTTGATTGGTGAAGATGGTTTTGATGTTCTGAGTTTGTGGAGGCAGATTCGAAGGAATTTGCAAAAAGGAGTGTTTTTGTGTATGTGTTGTTGTCAAGTGTTTTAGCCTTTCTTGGGGTATGAAATGGCTTGCAAATGAAAAGTATAAACTAATCCAATTGGCTGGATGATGTGACATGGCCTGCTGTGATAGGTAAGTTTGCTTTTGCTCAAAGTCCACCTTTTGTGTAAGAGAAGTATGGTGAGGTGCTAGCTTGGTACAAGGGCTAGGGGCTGCGCAGCATGGTGTGGTGAGAGAGCTAGCAAGGTCAGCATCCAAGGTTGCAAGTTGTAGGAAGTGTGATGAGTGCTTTTGCAAGTTGTCACCTTTTGAAATTTCATGAAAAATGCCTTGTTACATGAACCAAACACATGTGATCTTTGGTCCAATTCTGACTTTTTAGGACATGTAGAATGTTTATGTCATGGTTTGAAATGAATTAGAGGTTACAAAAGGCATTGGTTCATGGTTTTGCAAAATTCACATTTGAAGCATGCCTTGAAAATCAATGATTTTAGCCAACTTTGTCACACCATAACTTTTGATCCAAGAAGAGTTTGATCATGTTCTTGTACTTTTTGAAAAGGGAAAGATGTAATCTACAACTTTCATGACCAAAGTTTTTCCATTTGAAGCATTTTTGGATCAAGAATCAAGGCTTGAAAAGTGACTTAAAATGAAGCATTCTTGAAAAGTCAACTATGCCCAAAAAGTCAACATTTGCAAAAACTCCAAATTCTTGATTTTTGTGAGTTTCAACCTTCTTCCATGATCAAATAAAGATCATATACACTCAAAATGATGAAGATCACCCATTGGTTGGGTCATTGGGGGCCTCAGATGCCCTGATTTTGCACTGACTTGTCCAGAAAGTCAACCTTTGATCAGGTGACTTCCCCATGGAATTTCTTCATGAAACTTGATATACATACTCCCTATACCATATAGAGACCAATGGAAACAAGAATGACCAAAAAATTTGGAGTTATGGCCTCTGAAACCAAAACCCTAATTTTAGGTCAACTGTGCAGTCTATCCTGGCTCTGCATCCACACAAACCCTAGTTCTTGTGATTCCTTTGAAATATTGACTTTGAGAGGATGTGATATGACATAAGAACATACATGGATCCCTTTGAAGTGATTGGTGGCCTTTGGAGTGGCTCAAGAAGCTCTGAGATTGCTCAGATCACAAACCCTAGGTGCAGATGACTTTGAAATTATGCAGTGAATCAAAAATGAGATGTGAGATGATATGATTGTGTTTATGCATATGAAATGATCACAAGCCATGGTGTGAATGAGTGAGGGCAAATTTGGGGTGTTTACAATCCTAATAGAAGGATACAGGCATAAGCTTAATCACAAAGCCTTAAAACCTTTAAGGTTTAGTCCTTGATTAAGAGATGAGAAGAGAAGACACAAAGATGACACAAAGGTAAAACTAATGGGGGGACTAATCAAACCCTTATTGTTATCATGCTTGGGTATTCCTAGGGTTTATGAGGCTTGCAAGGGATCTTCAAGGAAAAGCCACCAAGGAAGGAGAAAAAGAAAGAAGCAAGACAACTTACTTCACTTAAGAAGACAAGTTGCTTGAAGAAAGAAAGTGAGGAGGGAACATGAATGAGCAAGCTCACTCTAATACAAAAGTAAAATGCAGCAATGAATTCATAAGAGAGATGAGAATAGATTGTGAGAAGTGAAGGCAAATTCACTGCTCAAACACTTACCACCTGAAAAGTTAGCAAAAGGAAATGAAATGAAATGAAGATGGAATGAAATGCCAAGATGAAAACCAAAACCAGAAGTATGTTCATGATGCTAATGATGCAAAGAGATGACATAAATGTATGTCATGATATGAAGATGATCATACCAAGGATGGGAATGCAAATGAAGCATATAAGAGGCATGAAAGTTCATGAATGTACATGAAATGAAATGAAAGCAAAACATGGCAAATGGATGATGCAATGATCAAACATGATTCAAATGTGTCCTAATATGTCTTATATGTCATGTGGATGCACAAAAGTGTCATGGCAAGTTCATGTATGCAAGCTTATGCAAGATGAATGCAAATGAAGATGCAAATTAGGGTTACATGAACATGTGAGATGCAAAACTCAAAAACAGAAGCAAATGATAAGATAAAAAATTGAAAATGGACTCAAAGAAACCCTAAACCTATACTAGTTCACCATCCAAAGGGGGAGGTCAGAAGCTTAACCTAGAAGGACTTATGATTTTTCTAAGTTTCTAGGGTTTTAAGGGTGATCCTAAAGGTAAAATGCCAAACAAATTGAAAATGAAAGATAAAAATGAAACAAAAATGTTTTTAGATACTTGAAACCATGCATAGCACAATGAAAAAAGAATCATTCACAAACTCACTTTGGTTCAAAAGTTATGAATTTTTGAAGTTAGGGTTAAAAATATTCAAGTTTAAGAACCCTAATTGAATTGAAAATTGTGAAAGCATGATCAAAACCAAAAAGAAATTTGTGTTGTGAGTTTGTAAATGTTCCTAAATGTCTAAGAATGTTCTCTGAATTTTTTTTGTGATTTTTAAATACTTAAATGTATTTTTAATTAATTAATTTTCATTAACTAATTAAAAATAATAATTTAAATGATTTAAAAATATTTTTTAATGCAAAAAATAAAAATAAAAATATTTTTGGGTTCTAAAAATTTATTAAAGGTTGGGTAAAAAATTTCATAATTTTTTGATGTCTTTTTCTATTTTTAAAAATTCGTGCAAAATAAAATAAAGAAAATGAAATAAAAATGAGAAATAATGAAAGTATGCACAATGGAAGGCTCAGATTGATTCTGGGTTTAAAATGTTTGACTGGGCACGCATCCGGATGGCCCAAGTTCAAATTTCCTTAATTCTGATTATTTATTTAATTAAACCTAATTAATAACTAATGATTCAATCATAGCCATCAGAACACGCGCCAATCACAAATCCAAGGGTCCACGTTCAAACCTAGCCCTAACCCTAATTAATTATCTTAATCACTTTCAGGTGGCCGGAAATGACCTCCTGTCATCTTCTCCGGCCACACTCTCCCCTGAAAATTGCTATCTCTCTCAAAACCTCACCCCAAGCCCCCTAAAGCTCCAGAATCACTCAACAAACATCAAGGAACAAGAATCCAGGCATGAAATCCATTTATTTTCAGAAACGAGCATGAATCAAATCAATCTCTTTTTAGGTCAAAAATTTCAGAGATTCGGTTCATGCTCATTTCTTCACCATTTTCAAAACTACAAAGCTCAGTGTACTCAGGGGATCACAAGGAACATTTCTATAACCTTAAAAAAGATTTCTGGAAAAAAATTTGAGAGAGCTACCTGAGATGGAGCTTTCAACCCTAGAGCTTTCAGGCTGCTTTCTTTCTTCAAAATGCCTCCAATGACCTCCCCGAAGAAGCTTTGATGCTTGGTTGGAGTTTTTTGTGGCTGGTTTGTGAGTTTGATGAAGTTCAGTTCAAAGGGGGAAGGAAATCGTGTTTTGTGTATGGTGGCTTTTAGGGCAAAGTAAAGGGTGGGAAATGATCAGTGAGTAAAGCTGAGATGAATGGTGGAAGAAGTTTTAAGTTTTGTGGAGTATGCTGAGAGTTTCGAATGAAAATGCAAAGGGGGGTGATTTTGTGAACTATGAGAATGCTGTGTGTTCAGGCTTGCCTCTTGTTATGTTTGGCTTCCATTTGATTAGTATAAACAAATGTGATTGGTCAGAAAGTTGGTAATGGCATAGTGTGATTGGTATGACTTATTTTGCAAAAAGTCAAGGTTATGTGTCCTTTGAGGTATGGGCAAGTTCAGGCCAAGGACAGAAGCATGTCTGGTGCAGCTATGATCAAGGATAACCATGGAAATGAGATTGAGGCAAATCAGAAAGTGGATGGAAGTTTATGTGTCATTTTGCAAATTCCATGAAGTTTGGCCCTTTTGTAATTTCTTCATGTGCAAGTCATGAAATTTGGAAATTCTTGGGCCAATTCTGACTTTTAGGCGTTGCACAAAGTTTGTATGATGATTAGAAGTCAATTTGAAGTCACAAATTTGCTTGGCATGAGGTTTTGTAAAAATCCCTCTTTGGCATGAAACTTGAAATTATGTGATTTTTGCCAACTTTGGAAAGCTATAACTTGAGTTCAAAAATGAAATAGATCTGGTTCTTGTACTTTTTGGAAAGGGAATGATCCAATGTATAACTTTCATGACCAATAATTTTTCATTTGAAGCATTTTTGGTTGAGAAAGAGGAGGTTGAAAAACTTTCCCAAAATGGAAAGTTTACATTACAAGTCATTTCCATTTTTGGCAACTTTTGGTTTTGCCCACTTTTCTTCAAATTTGTGAACTT
Source organism: Lathyrus aphaca (assembly GCA_963966055.1). Classification (NCBI taxonomy): domain Eukaryota; kingdom Viridiplantae; phylum Streptophyta; class Magnoliopsida; order Fabales; family Fabaceae; genus Lathyrus; species Lathyrus aphaca. The sequence goes on along the minus strand of OZ014523.1, from coordinate 429,782,133 downwards.
CTAATCACTTCAATGATCAAATAAAGACCATATAACTTCATTTTGATGAAAAATCCACTTTGGGTCCATTGATGGGGGCCTCAGATGCCCTGATTTTGCTCTGACTTGCCCAAGAAGTTACCCAGTGATCAGATGACTTCCACAATGAATTTTTCCATAAAACTTGGTATGCATGATCCTTATATCATATTGAGAGCAATAGAAACAAGAATAACCAAAAAATTTGGAGTTATGGCCTCTGAAACCAAAACCCTAATTTTAGGTCATCTATGCAGTTAAACCTGGCTTTGCTTCCATGCCTTGCAAGTTCTTGTGATTTTCTGACTTTCTTGATCTTGGGAGGATATAATATGATGTTTGAACATACATGGACCCTCTTGAGATGATGGGAGACCTTTGGAGTGGCTCAGAAGGCTCAGGGACTGCTCAGATCACAAACCCTAGATGCAGATGACTTTGGACCAATGCAGTGAAGTAAAAATGCAATATGAGATGACATGATTGAACTTATGCAAATGAAAAGATCACAAGCCATGGTGTGAACTTAGTGAGGGAAAATTTGGGGTGTTTACAGCATCTATAAGCCCATCTCCAGTTCTTCCAAGTGGCATCTTCAAGCCCACTCAAGCATATACAACCAATCATCAGTGTTACTTTACGCACCGGTGAGTGCAAATTTTTGGGCTTTTATGTTCAATCCCCTTCAACCTTCCAGGTCACGAATGGCACATATGTCAATCTAACCCCTCAGGTTTCAGAAAATTGAACAGGGGCAGCTGTTGCACCCCAAAATTTGCCCTCACCTAGACAAGACATTGTGTACTAAGGTGTCCAAAGAGGTTCACAAGGTTCACAAGATTCACAAGGTATCTCAAGAGGTTCACAAGGTTCACAATTAGTCAGAAAGTTTGACAATTCCCTCAGACAATGCATCCTCCTAAGCAATGCATCCTAAACTAGGGTTTTGGGTTTCATCAGGCTAAATGGACTTCCAAAGCTTCAATTGAGCTTCATAACATCTTACATATGATCAATAATCCCCATTTCAAGTTTCAAGGCTTTCCCAAAAAGTTTGCTCAGTCAGATGATCAGATAGGCTAAAATCAGTCAAAGCAGTTAAAAAGTCAAACTGAAGTCAACTGTGGTCAAATCAAAGTCAAACTTCATGATTTTTTGCCAACATCAAGTATATGAAGTAAAATTCATCATTTGATCAAGGGTTGATCATGATTCATCAAGGATATTTCAGATCATCAAGAATCAGGAGTTTCTAAATTAGGGTTTTCACAGGAAAAGTCAACTGAACTTTGACCAGCCATAACTTTCACATGCTTCATCAAAAATTTTCCATCCAAAGCTCATTTCTAAGGAAATTGAATTCTCTACAACTTTGTGTCTCACAAGCCAAGCCCAAAAATGCTTCATTTGGAAGGTATGAGCTAAGACATTATAGGTCATTTTAAAAGTCAACAAAAAGTCAACATCTTCCAAAGGGCATAACTTGATAATGGTAAAGGATATAGACATGAGACCAAAGAGGTTGGTTAGGGGACTCTTTAAGCTTTCCAAAATGTCCAAGAACACCTCCATAGGTTTAAAATTGAGGGATTTGTGCCTTTGCAAAGTTGGGAAATTTTTGGGAGGTATATGAAGCAAATGGGGCCTTAAAACCAATTTTTGCCAAATGGGCCTACCAAATTGCCACCCAATCTTCATAATATCATCAAGCACGATCCAATCGAAGCATTTTCTGATTTTTTTTATTTTTTTTTATTTAGTATTTATTTGAATTTTATTCATTAAAATGCAAATTAAATCAAAATCAAATATATAAATCAAATATTTGAATGAGATTGTGATTCTAGAAAGTCATAAACACCATTTAGAGATGATTGATCTGATCCAATTTCGTGCTAGCTTGATTTAGAAAGGTTATTTAAGATATTTTTCAATATTTGAAAAGAGGAAACTTCATGATCAAGCAATCAAGACAAAGCCCACAAATCCACAAAGTTATGACCTAATTACATTGACTACATATAGGTAAAGACATCACAATGCTGAGGGACGAAATTGGCAGCCTCCAAGAACACTCTTGACATTCAAAATTTTCATTGAAATTTCAATTTTCGGATTCTATTTTGCAGGGGGAATTTAGGTAATCCAAGGACATAGACATGATCCTTGAACATCATTGATACGATCTCAATGTTTGGCATCATCAAAATCATCCCTTAATGCATAAACCAAACCTCTTTTGCTTTTGAATTTGAATTTTTCGATTCCATTTATTTAGCTAATGTAAACTGATTTTGTTGTTTGATTTGTGTTAGTCATGACTTATAGATGATTTCTGGACATTTTCTTGAAGAAGCATAGCCTAGAACCTGACTTGCCTTTGTTAGAGTTTCGGGTTCCAGATTAGGGTTTCCCAAGAAACCAAATATAAATGAACTTTAAGAACGTGGATAGATTGTATGAATCTTAAGGATTTCATTGACATAATGAATTTGATGAGATTATACCATTTGCTTGCTGTTTGAGATTCGCAGGTCATAAACATGGAAGAACCCGCAGGTAAATTCTTAAGAGAAAACGCAAGTATTTTCGCAGGAAAATTGGGGAAGATGAAGTCAGTGGCGCCAAAATTCAATTCAAAAAGTTATTTTAAAATATAATGTTTGTTGGTTGGTTGTATGATGAATGCGCAGTATTAGCTCAGTTGGTTTGTGTGTTGGTGTGTGAATATAATGGTCCTGGGTTCGATTCCCCCCAGGCCATTTTGTTTGTTGCATTTATTTTGATTTTTTGCAGGTTAACAATAAAACAAATTAAACTCCTGATGATAACACCAGCGTGTGCTTGGCCTGGTGGTGATGTTGTTGGTCTTGTGGGTGGAAAGCCTAGGGCCTGGGTTCGAATCCCAGCCTCAGGTATGTTTTTTTTTTCCCATTATTTTCACTATTTTTTTGTTTTATTTATTTAATTCAATTAATTCTTTAAATAATAATTTATAAAATAAATGTATATATTATTTTCATTTATATAAAAACTTATATTTTTTAATTCAAATTATTTTCTCAAAAAAAACCTAATTATTATATTTATTATATTATATGTTCATATTATTATATATATATATATATATATATATATATATATATATATATATATATATATATATATATTTGTAAATAAATTGATTTATTTTATAAATTACTAAGTAAAACCCTAATTTTTTTCTAACCCTAACCCTAATATTTTCTTAACTTTAGAATTTTAACTTAATATTTTTGTAAATCATAATTAATCATTTATTATTTATTAAATATGTATATAATTTAATTATTATTATTATTAAAATACTATTTTCCTTATTAAAATATTTAAAATACCTCCTAATATTAATTTATTTTGCTAATTTCTTATTTCCTCTTATTTTTATTTTCTAACCATTTATATTCACTATTATTATTATTAATTATTATTGCTTATTTATTATTATTTATCATTATTTATATTTCTCCGATTATATTGTAATTGTCCCGAAGCTTTGTAATAGTTTAGGTTTATATTTTTGCTTTATTTTTATTGTAAATTTATTAACTGTGTGGTTAGTAACTATAGGGTGTGCATAACATGTTTGTAATTAAAAATTGATTTAGAATAACTGATTTAAAAAGATAAATATTTGAACACTCACACACGTAAGTCGATCTTTGATCGCCATCTTGCACTTTCTAGGGTTACCTCTCATGTTGCTTATTTCTAAGGTCAAGTAAGGTGTCTTAAGCAAAGTCCCTTCACCAATATCATCAAGTCCCTTCAGTTTATAAGATCAAGTCCCTTCGAGGTTGCCTACGATAAATGATATTGTCCCTTCGAATAAAAGATGATAAGTCCCTAAGAATTGCTAAAGACACCTTGCAGTTGCCTATATTCAGATTGTCCCTATACATGTCCCTTATCACATCCAAGGTAATGACTACCTATTCCTTAATAATAGGGATAGTCTTACCATTGAAAGAACATAAGAACAGTAAAGACTTAATATAGGGTAGGTTCCTCTTAATTACTTGCTCACACATTTCAAAATACATTTTACACTTCACATTTCAAACAAATTTTCAAAACAAGTCTTTATATACATCCATACGAGGATCATTATAAAGTACTTAGAAAATTCTTAATCACACACTACACCTTTCTCAAAACAATTTAAAGTGAGCTAAGTAACTAAGAGCCCATGGATAACCATGGATATAAAGGGTGCTAACACCTTCCCTTTGTATAACCTACCCCCCGGACTCAAAATCTTTTTAAGGTCTTTCCTGTTCTTTTATGCCCTTTCCTTTTGGATAAAATAAAAGTCGGTGGCGACTCTTGCTATCCACAACATTTAACTAAAGTCAGTTCTCCCACCGTGTTACAGCAGTGAGGTGAGATATGAACCTTGAGATGTAGTTCAATCTACCTAAGAACCCTCGAACTTCTTTCTCAGTTCTAGGTGCAGGCATTTCCTGAATGGCTTTGACTTTGTCGGGATCAACCTCAATTCCCTTTTCACTTACAATAAATCCCAGCAGCTTACCAGAACGTACCCCGAATGTGCATTTGTTGGGGTTCAACTTCAGCTGATACTTCCTCAGACGCTTAAACAATTTTAGCAGATTCACCAAATGGTCTTCTTCAGTAAGGGACTTGGAAATCATATCATCCACATAGCATTCGATTTCTTTGTGGATCATATCGTGGAATAATGTTACCATAGCTCGTTGATATGTTGCACTGGCTTTCTTCAGTCCAAACGGCATTACCTTGTAACAAAATGTGCCCCAAGGTGTGATGAAAGTTGTTTTCTCCATGTCTTCGGGTGACATCTTAATCTGATTGTATCCAGAAAATCCGTCCATGAAAGAAAATACTGAGAACTGAGTTGTGTTATCCACCAATACATCAATGTGAGGTAATGGGAAATCATCCTTCGGGCTAGATCTATTCAGGTCCCGGTTTTCCACACACATACGCACCTTGCCATCCTTCTTAGGTACGGGTACAATGTTAGCAACCCACGGAGGGTAACTAGTTACAGCAAGAAAACCAGCGTCCCACTGTTTTTGTACTTCTTCCTTAATTTTCATGGCCATATACGGGCGAGTGCGGCGCAACTTCTGTTTAACTGGCGGACAATCTTCTTTCAATGGTAGCATGCGCATGACAATATCCGTATCTAGACCTGACATGTCTTGATAGGACCAGGCGAAGACGTCGACATATTCCCGAAGCATACTGATGAGTTACTCTTTTACTGGAGTTTGCAGACTGGCCCTAATCTTCACCTCTTTTACATCTTCCTCGGTACCAAGATTAATAGTTTCAATTTCCTCCTGATGAGGAGTAATCACTTTTTCTTCTTGCCTCAACAACCTGGCCAACTCTTCAGGAAACTCATAGTCTTCATCAACCCCTTCATCTACTTGATTAATTGGATTGTCGAAGTCATACAAGGTCATAGCAGTGTTGTTGTTGGTGCAATCTGGAGGATTATCTCTGTAAGGGTTGAGATTTGTTCTTTTTAGTGATTAATTTTAATCTTGTTTTAGAAAAAGTGTAAATGAAATTATTATTTTGAAAACATTGCCATTTATTGTTTTGTGTGAAAAATTTAAAAAAAAAATGAAAAGACAATGAGCGAAAAAGAAAATTGTTTGCAAATGATGTTCATTGTTCATTGATATTCCATTTGCACAAAATACAAATATGGCCCTATTACAAAATGAGTCCTGACACCTTGGGCAAGATGCAGGACTTGATGCAAACTTAAACAGGAAATAATAATTACTCTGTAGGAGTATTTCTTATAATTTCCCGGGAAGACCAGTTAAGGACTTGTTGGCCTGGGACTCTTGGACGAATCCAGCTTTCCAGGTTGAAGTCGCTTTCAGCCTCGTCTTCCACGTTGTTGACAGCATCTGGGGTCAGCATTCCCCCACTTATGAACTTGGGCTCTTTAGCAGCCTCTGCTTGATCTTGTCGGGATGGTTTGTAACCCAAACTGAATCTGTCTTATTTCTTCTCCACAGGTAGCAGCTTGCCCCAGCCTTGGGCATTTCTATCTTCAACAACCTTCTGAGCTTGTTGGTAGGAGACAATTGAAGTACCCATCCCATCATCTTGGGATGCAGCAAATACTTCAGTTGTCGCCTCATTAACGTTCAGTGCTTTGAAACCTTGGCTCATGGTCTCGTGGATCTCACTATCCATCTTAATATATTTGTAGGTAGCCAGATGGCTAACAAAAATGTCTTCTTCCCCGCAGATTTTGATAATTTTCCCTTCCCACTCGTATTTTAATTTCTGGTGAAGGGTCGACGTAACTGCGCCAGCGGCGTTAATCCAAGTTCGACCCAACAAACAGTTGTAGTTTGGCTGAATGTCCATCACGTAGAAAGTAGTTTGAAAGATATGTGGGCCAATTATCACAGGCAGCTCCACTTCTCCAAGAACAGACCTTTTGGAACCGTCAAAAGCTCTGACCACCTGATTGCTTGGTCGGAGAGCTATACCATCATATTCAAGCTTAACAAGGGCTTTCTTTGGCAAGACATTGAGTGAGGACCCAGTGTCAACTAGAACAATTGAAAGCATAGCCCCTTTACACTCTAGAGTGATGTGCAAAGCTTTATTTTGATGACGACCTTCCGTAGTCAAATCAGCATTGGTGAAGCCTAGTCCATGACTAGTATTAACATTAGAAACCAATGTCTCTAGCTGATTAACCGTGATCTCCTCAGGCATGTAGGCTGCGTGCAGGACTTTAAGTAATGAATCCCGATGAGCTTCGGAACACAACAGCAGTAATAGAATGGATATCTTGGAAGGAGTCTAGTGGAGCTGATCCACAACCTTATAATCGCTTCTCTTGATTATCCTCATAAATTCATCCACATCCTGATCAAAGGACGTTTTATGAGCTTCTTTGGCCACTGGTTCTTCAGGCACCACATTTTTGCCTTTAGCTTTGGCAGCAGCCTCTGCCTCAGTGTTAACTCTTGGAATTTGTGATGCAAAGAGACGTCCGCTTCGAGTGAAGCCTCCGCCTCCCCCGACATTATCGACCTGTGTTGTTGGAGTTGAAGAATCATGAGCAACTCTCTTCCCATTGTAGTAGAGATCTGAACCATAGTGCCATGGCACAACATTATATTTTTCATACGGAATGGGTCCAGGTACTGTGATGGTGACTGGACTAACTGCAGCGGAAATAGGAACTATTATTGTCTGTGGATCGTAATATCTGGTTTAGGACTTCTGACTGATGGTGGTGGTGAAATACTGAAGCTGGGTTATTGTTGAGATTGTTGCTGAAAATTGTCGGAATCGGGGACCATTGTCGGGTCATAATATATGGGGAATGTGGAGATGTCATTGTTAATGGTTGATGTAGTTATAGAGGCGGATGTGGTTGAACTAATGTATGTTGAAGTAGTAGAAGAGATGATTGTTGACTTTGTAGAAGAGTCTATCGAAACAATTGTTCTTGAAGTTGTAGGAGGGGTGCTTGTTGGTGTTGTAGGAGGAAAAGTTGTTGTTGTGGAAACCGTTGATGTTATCTGCAAGATACCTTCCCTGATAAGACCATTGATGCCACTTTTTAAACTTGCACAACCATTGGTGGAAACTTTGTAAGATTCACAGCAGGCCTCACAACCTGGGAACACCTGGCACTTTAAAAGCTGAGCTTTAACCTCGGCCAGAGGTGTTTGAATGCTTGCAGTATCTTCAATTAGGTTCACTGGTTGATCCTCCTCAATTGAATTTATCCTGGTCCCACCATGGCTAGGCATAGGATTCTTTGTGACATTAGAAGGAGGTGCAAAATTTAAAGCCTTTAAATCAACTAGATCCTGGACCTTCATGTGCAAAGCTCTACACTTTTCTGTTGTGTGGCCAGGTGCATTGGAATGGAAGGCACATATGGAGTTGACGTCGTAATTCCTTGGAAGGTTCTGAGGATCTGGTGGAGCCAGAGTCCTTAATTCAACAAGATTGAGTTTCAACAGCTGTGGTAGCAAAGTGGCATAGGGCATCGGGATATGATCGATTACCCTGTTGACTTGAGATGGCCTTTGCTGGAAAGGACGTTGATGTTTGTTGTTGTTGTTGTTGTTGTAATACCTTTGTTGAGGAAAATGTTGTTGTTGAGGGAAATGTTGTGGTTGTGGAGTGTATTGTTGTTGAGGTGATTGAGTGGGAATAGTGACAGTGTCTATTGATCTCGGCATGTACTGGGGTCTACCTCTGCCCATGTGTATTGAATTGGTTTCACCTGATCTACGAGGCCCCGCAAAAGGTTTCCTTATGTTGCTGGAGCTGGCGCCATTATCAGAAATCTTACCCATTTTTAACAAACTTTCAATCCTTTCTCCTGCTATGACCACATCAGCAAAGCTAGTGGAAGAGAAAGCAGCCAGCCTATCAATGTATGTCCCTTGTAGGGTGTTCATGAACATATCTGCCATTTCTCTTTCCGACATTGGAGGTTGAACAGTAGCAGCTAACTGTCTCCATCTCTGAGCATACTCTCTGAAGCTTTCTCTGGAGGATTGTGACATACCCATTAGGAGAGTTCTGTTGGGCGCCATGTCTAAATTGTATTGATATTGGCATATGAAAGCCTCGGCCAAATCTTTCCAATTTCTGACTGTTGCCCTAGTCAGATAAGAGTACCACTCTCGAGATGCCCCAGTCAGACTATTCTCAAAATAGAACATCCACAGCTTTTCATCCATAGTGTAAGCCTTTAATCTTCCCAGAAAATATTGAAGATGGGTACAAGGACAGGAGGTACTGTTATATCTTTCAAAGTAGGGAGGTTTGAATTTGTGAGGAATTCTTACTCCCTCAACTAGGCCCATGTCCATAACATCAAATCCTATGGAGTTTTGGGACTCCAAAGATCTTAGCTTTTCTTCTATCTTGTCCAGACAACGATCATAGACTTCATCTCCCGCACCAACTACAGTGAATTGTTCCTCTTAAGGGTCCTCTTGCAAGGCACGCCCTCTAGTATTACCTTGGGTATTCCTGATAGCATTAACTTCAGGGTTGAGATGAGGCTCAAACTCCGGGGGGTCAGTACGTGGCTGTACATGATCATTGTTGCTGGTACCCCCTGTTCTTGGGTGATTTTCTTCAGGAGTTTGCCGCTCGACCAACTCTCTTAATCTTTCTTGGCTTTGGGCCAACCCAGTCATTACTGCCATGAACTGGCTCATCTGAGCCCTCATTTCATTTCTTTCATTAGCTATCTGGTTTCTCACGTCAGTCAAATCTTGTTGAACCTGGTTCATTTGTAAGCTCGGAAGGTTGTTTCTTGTAGGATACTGGTGAACTCTATTGATGGGGAAGACTCTCCTACGAGCAATGTTTCCTGAAACAAAGAAATGATGTTAGTGTGCAATGCAGTATGTCTATTTGTCTTCCAAGGGTATCCGGTTTGGTTCTTTGGTTTTGACCTTCCAGACCTCGAGGAATGATGATGTTAAAGAGAAATGAAGCCCAAAGGATATCACACAAACCATATATTACAAAAGTAAAGATACATAGTTTATGATTACAACAAGTTCCCATGATGGGTCAAAATACAACAAAATCAACAAAAGTACAGACAAAATGAAATACAAGTACCAAGAAATCAAACATCCAGCCCAAAGTCATCCTCTTTGACTTCCTTCAGGAGAGCATCAGTCACTGGTCCAACCGGATGCTCTGTGATGGTCCTAAGGAGAAGGTTCCTGGTAGCAATGGCACTTGTCAACTTCTTATACTTGTCTTGGACTTTTGATCTCTTCAACCCTGCCCGAAGTTTCAACTCAGAGATTTTCTTCTGTGCTGCTAACAAGGCTTCCTGACTCTTCTTCTCATTAGCTTCCAACTGCTCTATCCTAGCCTAGGTCTTCTGATCTTCCTGTGAACGAGCCTCAATGATTCTGATCCATCTAGCCTGACTCTCTTCCAAGTAGTGCTCAGCTATGGCCTTCTGAATCTTAGCTTCTTTGCAAGCATTCTTCAATACCAACTCCCCTGCCCGGGCTCTTCTGATGTAATCATTTGTCTTCTCAATCTTGGTCATATGCTTGATCCGGAGCATCTCTAACCTTTCATTGTCCAGACGACTATCATTCCTCTCCCAGAGGGTCTTCTTTAGAGCTTTAGAAATTTGAGTGTTCCTTTCCTTCAACTTCTCAAACTCCTCTAGACTGACTGTAGCTTTAGAAAGCTGAGTGTTACTTTCCTTCAACTTCATGTTCATGATACCACCATAATGTTCCCTGAATAAAGGGACATGATCAGGAGTGATGAGTGCCTGAATCTTCCTAATGCCTGCTAGAGAGGGCTCAAAGAAATGATAAGTGATGTTGCTCTTCCTGGATGAGTCCATACTGACAATGGATGCTGAAGAAAATAACTGAGGAGAAGTGTTGATGAAGACAACTAATGAAGGTGCTGAAGAGAATCTCTGATGAAGATGGCTGATGAATATATCTGATGAAGATGTCTGAGCAGAAGAACAGTCAAAACCAAACCAAATAAGATGTGGATACCCTGTAAAACAAATAGACAAATGTTAAAATGATGCAAAATTATGTATGCAAAATGATATGCAAGGGTTTTTAATCAAGTGTTGGATATGTTATCTGCCCTGATAAAGGTCCATGTGTGTTCATAAGTCCAGATGGAGGCTAGAGAACCAGTGACCAGGTGGGGGACTCAAATAAAGAGTCACAAGTCCAGGGTTTCATAAGATCAGTCCAAAATAGTGTAACCTTAACAATATTAGTAACAGGGTATGATGAGGCCAAGGTTTTCTGCAAACCTGTAAACATCCCAACCCCCTCACAGGTATTGTTCTAGAACAAAGATCCTCAGACTTGGATCAGTTATGAGAAGTGTAAACACTTCTAACCCGGAGGTACAGTGTTTACATTAATCATAAAGGATCCTCCTCTAATTCACCTCAGATGCTGAAGGTCATCTAAAAAGGTCATCCAGACTTAGCAGGCTTCCTAGATAGCCCTAGTACTACAGGAAATCCATAGCACAGAGTTCTCAAGATGAAACTCATGTCTGAACCGTGTTTCATATTCCCGCACCAGACCGAAATGGAATGGGAAAGAATATGAAGCCACTCTAATCATATGTGTCACTCAAGCTCCCGGTATGGAACATTACTCACTGAATATCCCTCCAACCAAGGTAAGCAACAGATCCAGCATAATGATATGATGGCAATAATATGAAAGGCATAAACAGTAAATGAAAATAATAAATAAAGTTGTACAAAAAGCAATAAATAAAGCAATAAAACAAAAAGCACATATAGCACATAACACCCCTATAAACATAAATCAAACAAGCGCTAGGAGAAACCCACAAAAAGAACCAGAAGCCCTGGTTGCAAAATAAGAGGTCCCCAGCAGAGTCGCCAAGCTGTCGCTCCCAAAGATTTGCATCCCGGTACAAGCGCGAACGGTCGGCGAAAAGAGAAAATGAATGAATTGAATAGAGTCGCCAGCTAGGCATTTTTATCCCGAAGGAAAGGTAATGATGCATAAACCTAGAAAGAGATGGATAAGACGATTGCGAACCAGAGAAACTGAGAAAGGGGGTTGGTTACAACCTGGGAAGGTATTAGCACCCAGATTGTTCGTCGTACTCGACGGGATCCACGCTTACAAGATTATGTTTAAAGAGGTAGGTATATGTGATATCTGTGTGAAAAATCTAGGAAAAGAAAGTATAAGTGTCAGTGCAAAAAGGTGAATTGCTCAGGAACTGAGGCTTAGAAAATAATGCTGAAAGAGGGGGAAGACACAGAGACTTTTGTTCAATAACGGTTAAGTTATGCCTACGTATCCTCTCGTGCAATGAGGAAGTCACAACACCGTAGTTCGACTCAAAGAGACTGAAATGATTTGACTTTGAACTGCTTACTTGCCTATGCTCAAGTGTATGACTCGTTTGGCTTGAGTGTTAATTGTCTTGCATTTGACGGAAGAAGCAGGTTCTCGTTTATGAATGAGTGTGATGAGAAAAGAATCCCAAAGGAGACAATTATTTTTTTTTTCTGTTTTCAGTTTTGTTATTATTTTTGGTGTTTTGCATAAGTTAATGAGCTTAAGCCTAAATCAAAGGTTGTAAACTCATTATATCCTCCCTGATTAGGGATATTGAGCCTACTTAAGTATGAGATAAGCATCTCAGCTTAATTACCATGATGATGGAGGATTAAGATCATTAACCTACTTGTGATTATTTAGGTGTTTTTGTTTTTTTGTATAGTGTTAAGTAATGAGTTTAATCTCTAATCACAAATTAATGAACTCATTACACCATCCTAATAGAAGGATAATAGATGAGAACACTTAAGCTGAGGAAGATACCTCAACCTAATCCATGGTTAGGGATTAAATTCATTATATAACAAACCTTTATAAAGTGGATTTTAATTAAGGGGTGAGATTAAGAAGTGGATTTTAAGTTTGTAAGACAACTTGAGGGGGACTTGTCCATTAAGCACTAGGGTTAGTCCCTCTTAACCATAAGGAAGTGATAGAACCCTAATGTAAGGCCCAAGTTACAAGATAAATTCTTGGTGATTATTAATGTGATTTGATTAAGTGGTGTAAATAAATTAAAGGTTTAATACTTAGGATTAAAGTTATACACTCCATCCTAAGAGAAGGATGCAGGCATAACCCTAATTCAAAGTCCTAAAGCTTTAAGAGTTTAGTCTCTAATTATTAAGAGGAGAAGAGAGACTCAAGGAGACTCAATAGTAAAAGACTAAGGGGGACTATACACAACCCTAAAAGTTATCATGCTTGGACATCCTATGGTTTGTTAGGCTTAAAAGGAAAGATCTTCAAGGCCGCCAATGGAAGAAGCAGATGAAAAGAGAAGGAGAAAGAAGAACAAGTTACTTACTTCCTGAAGAAGATAAGTAACTTGAAAGAAAGAAAGTGAGAAGGATGGAACATAAGTGAATTAGATTCACTTCAAAAGCATGTAAATATACATATGAATGATGAGAAGAAATGGGAAGTGAAGGCAAATCCACCTCCCAAATATCTTACCAAAAGTTCCTGAAATGTTAGCATGAATGCATAAGGTACAAAGCATAAAGAAATGAATGGAAATGAGATGTAAAGACCAAAGTCAGAAGTGATCATGCAATGTTATTGTGTTATGAGATGATGCAAAGTCATACAAGATGCATATGAATGATCATACAAAGATGAGATGTAATGAAAGCATGTTTAGAAGCTTGAAAACACATGGATGTTTATGAAATGCAAAGAATGCAAGACATAGCAAATGAATGAAGAAATGATCAAGCAATGTTCAAGCATGTCTTAACATTTAAATATTTAAAAAATACTTTTTTAATGCAAAAAATAAAATAATAATCATTTTTAGGTTGAGAAAAATATTTGGATCAGAAATGCAAAATATGAGAATTTTTTAATGTGTTTTACTATTTTTAATAAAATGAGAAAAAGAAATAAAGAAAAATGAAATAAAATTGCAATTAAATGGAAGTCAACTGATCTGAGGGTTGAGGTTTAAACTGGGCTTGACTGCGCGCGCAGATGGAGGGCTTGGATTGAAGCTGGCTAATTACTCAGATTAACTTAATTAATTAAAATTTAAACTTAAGTGAAATGATCTGAACCACACACACGCGCGCGAAGTCATATCCAATGGTCCAAATTTAAATTGAGCTGATTAACCCTAAACCTAACCCTAATTACTCTCAGGTGACCGGAGCAAGCTCCGGTCATCTTCTCCTGTCACCCTCTCAACCTAACTTCTTCCCTAGGCTAAACCAGACCCTATAAAGCTCTAGAAATGATCCTCTAACATCCCTAAGCATGAATCCAGCATCAAATAACATTTATGTTTCAAGAATAGCATGAATCGAAGCAAAACGAAAAAATACACAAAACTTTCAGAAGTTCAATACATGCTTGATTCTTAACCATTTTGAAAACTAAACATATCACCATGATCAGAGAGACATATAAAATCATTTAAGAACTTAAAATGGGAGTTCTGGAAAAAATATTCTTCATGGTTACCTGAGATGAAGCTTTCTCAGTCTGGGCTTTTGGACCCCTTTCTTTGTTTAAACCAACTCCAATGAGCTCCCTGATGATGTTGCAATGCTTGGAACAAGTTTGTATGGCTTGATTTATGAGTTTCAGTTCCTCTGCACCAGGAATCGTGTTTCTGATTGAGGTGTTTTTAGGCCATGGCAAAGGGTGGGGAATGATCCTTGAGTGATGGTAAGATGAATGGTGAAAGAATCTTTGAGTTTTGATGACTGTGTTATGCAATTCGAAGAGATGAAGTTCTATGGTGATTTTTGGGATTCTGAGTTGTGGGAGCTTACAGGCTTGTGTGTTGTGTCAAATGAGCTCCATAATCTTTGTATGTAATGTCTTGATTGGTCAGAGAGTGGTTAGTGGCATGGTTTGATTGGTATGGGCAAGTTGCAAAAAAGTCAACAACTTTGTACCTCAAGCATGGGCCATGGCTGAGCTGGCTTCAAGGGGTGTCTGGCCTCAGCTTGCATCAAGGAAGGCCATAGAATTGGTTTTATGCAGCTGGCACAAGTGGAGGGAAGGTTTCAAGAAGTTTTGCAACTTTTCCCTCTTTGAGAATTTCATGAAAATTTCTTGTGGAAACTTTCAATCCAAGGCACAATTTTAGTTCAAATGCATTGCACCATGTTTTTATGATGCCTAGCAATCAATTAGAGGTCATGAAATGGCTTGAAACTTGAATTTGCAAAAAATCCTCTTTGGCATGAACTTGAAAATTATAGGATTTTTGCCAACTTTGAAAGGCCATATCTTGAGTTCTAGGATGAATCAAGACATGTTCTAGTAGTTTTTGAAAATGGAAAGACATAATCTACAACTTTCATGCCCAAGAATTTTTCATTTGAAGCATTTTTGGTCATGAAAGAGGAGGTTGAAAATCTTTCCCAAAATGGAAAGTTTCCATTACAAGTCATTTCCAAAAATGGCAAGTTTGCATTTGGCCCAAAATTCTTCAACTTTGTGAACTTCCAAACACTTCTAAGATCAAATAAAGATCATAGAGACTCAAAATGATGATGATGACCCTGTGGTACCCTTGTTGGGGGCCTCAGATGCCCTGATATTGACTTTACTTGCTCAAGAAGTTACCCAATGATCAGATGACTTCCATAATGAATTTCTTCATCAGACTTGGTACACATGATCCTTATAACATATTAAGAATATTAGAAACAAGAATGACCAAAAAATTTGGAGTTAAGGCCTCTGAAACCAAAACCCTAATTTTGGTCATCTGTGTAGGAAACCTTTAGCTCTGCTTCCATGCCTTTGCCATTCTGTCATTTTGACTTTCATGAACTTTGGGGAGCATATTATGATCATGAAACACACATGGACCCTCTTGGCAAGCTTTAAAACCATTGGGATGGCTCAGATTGATTCTTGGATTACTTAGATCACAAACCCTAGATGCAGATGAAAATGGTACTATGCAGTGAAACAAATATGCAATATGAGATGGTATGCTTATACTAAAACAAAAATGAAAGACCACAAGCCAAGGTGTAAAAAAAATGAGGGAAAATTTAGGGTGTTTACACATATGCACCTTGCCATCCTTCTTAGGTACGGGTACAATGTTAGCAACCCACGGCGGGTAACTAGTTACAGCAAGAAAACTGGCGTCCCACTGCTTTTGTACTTCTTCTTTGATTTTAATGGCCATGTCTGGGTGAGTACGGCGTAACTTCTGTTTAACTGGTGGACAATCTTCTTTTAATGGCAGCTTGTTCATGACATTATCTATATCCAAACCTGGCATATCTTGATAGGACCAAGCGAACACATCGACATATTCTCGCAGCATACTGATAAGTTATTGTTTTACTGGAGCTTGCAGACTGGCCCCAATCTTCACCTCTTTCACATCTTCCTCGGTACCAAGATTGATAGTCTCAACCTCCTCCTGATGAGGAGCAATTACCTTTTTCTCTTGTATCAATAAAATGGCTAGCTCTTCGGGTAAATCGTAGTCTTCTTCAACCCCTTCATCTGCTTGATTATTCGGATTGTCGAAGTCATACGAGGTCATAGCAGTGTCGTTGTCGGTGTAATATGGAAGGCTATCTCTGCAAGGGTTGAGATTTGGTTCATTTTAGTGATTGATTTTATCTTATTTAGGAAATGTGAATGAAGTTATTATTGAGAAAACATTGTCATTTATTGTTTTGTGCAAAAATAACAAAAATGAAAAGACAGTGAGCGAAAAATATTGTTTGCAAAAAGATGTCCATTGTTCATTAATATTCAATTTGCACAAAATACATATGGCCCTATTACAAAATGAGTCCCGACATCTTAGGAAAGATGCAGGACTTTGATGCATGCTTAAAATAGGAAATAATAATTACTTTGCAACAATAACCCTTATAATTTCCTGGGAAGACCAGTTGAGGACTTGTTGGCCCGGGACTCTTGGACGGATCCAGGTTTCCAGGTTGTAGTCGCTCTCAGCCTCGTCTTCCAAAGTGTTGACAGCATCCGAGGTCAGCATTCCCCCACTTATGAACTTGGGAGCTTCAGCAGCCTCCTCTGGAACTTGTCGGGATGGTCTGTAACCCAAATCGAATTTGTCTTCTTTCATCTGAACCTTCAGCAGCTTGCCCTAGCCTTAGCCATTCCCTTCTTCCATAACCTTCCGAGCCTGTTTATAGGAAGCAATTGAGGTGCCCATCCTTTCCTCTTGGGATGCAGCAAACACCTCAGTTGTAGCTTCGTTGACGTTCAAGGCTTCAAAACCCTGACTCATGGTTTCATGGATCTCCCCTTCCATTTCTATGTATTTGTACGTAGCCAGGTGACTGACAAATATGTCTTCTTCTCCACAGATGGTGATAATTTGGCCCTCCCACTCGTATTTTAACTTCTGGTGAAGGGTAGACGTTACCACGCCGGCGGCGTGGATCCAGGGTCGACCCAACAAACAGTTGTAGGCAGGCTGTATGTCCATAGAAGATAGTTTTGAAAACTTGTGGGCCAATTACCACGGGAAGCTCAATCTCTCCGAGAACCGATCTCTTAGAACCATCAAAAGCTCTGACAACTAGGTTGCTTAGACGGAGTGCAAAACCATCATACTCCATCTTGACTAAAGCTTTCTTTGGCAATACATTTAGTGATGATCCGGTATCAATAAGGACATGAGAAAGTACAACACCTTTACATTCCAAAGTGATATGCAAAGCCTTGTTGTGGTTACGCCCCTCCGTAGTCAAGTCAGCATTGGTGAAACCTAGTCCATGACTAGTATTGACATTTGTGACCACCGTTTCTAACTGATTGACCGTGATTTCTTCCGGCACATAAGCTGCGTGCAAGACCTTGAGTAGTGCATTCCGGTGAGCGTCGGAACACATGAGCAGAGATAATATGGAGATCTTGGAGGGTGTTTGGTGGAGCTGATCCAAAACTTTGTAATCACTTTTCTTGATAATCCTCATGAACTCGTCCACATCCTGATCAAAGGACGTCTTCTGAGTTTCTTTTGCAGCTGGTTCTTCTGGCACCACACCTTTGCTTTTTGCTTTGGCAGCAGTTTCTGCTTCAGCATTAGTTCTTGGAAATTATGAAGCGAAGAGACATCCGCTCCGAGTGAAGCCTCTGCCTCCCCCGACATTGTCGATTTGTGGTGCAGGTGTTAAGGAGTCAAGAGTGACCTTTCTTCCATTGCGGTAAAGATCCGAACCATAATGCCAAGGCACGGCACTGTTGCTGTCATAGGGAATTGGCCCAGGCACCGTGATGGTTACCGGACTAATTGCAACGGAAGAAGGAGTTGTGATAGTCTGTGGATCATAGTAGATGGTGACAGGAGGTCTGATTGAAGATGGTGCAGGTGCAGGAAGTTGCTGATGTTGATGAGGGTGTTGTTGAAAGTTGTTGTTGAGAGAATCCGGAACATGGATGGTTGCTGGATCATAATAGATGGTAACCGTTGAGATGTCGTCACTAGTGGTGGTTATTGTTGTAGTCGATTCTGTTGGAATGACTTCTGCTGGCGTTGTAGAAGATTCTGTTGAGATAATGTTTGCTGGTGTTGTAGAAGAGATTTTTGTTGCAGTTGTAGAAGGCGGGACCATTGATGTGATTTGTAGGATGCCTTCTCTGATAAGACTACTAATACCATTCTTCAGATTTGCACAACCATTGGTAGAAACTTTGCAAGCTTCACAACGGGCCTCACAACCCGGAAACACTTGGCACTTCAATAGTTGAGCTTTTACTTCGTCCAGTGGTGTTTGAATACTTGCAATGTCATCAATCAAGATTGTTGGTTGGTCCTCCTCAATGGCATTGATCTTTGGCTCACCATGATTTGGTATTGGATTCCTTGTGACATTTGGTGGAGGTGCAAAATTCAAAGCCTTGGAGTCAATCAAATCTTGGACTTTCATGTACAGGGCCCTACACTTCTCTGTTGAATGACCAGGTGCATTGGAGTGAAAAGCACATCTGGCGTTGACATCATAATTCCTTGGAAGATTCAGAGGATCTGGTGGAGCCAAAGTTCTCAGTTCAGTCAGGTTAAGCTTCAATAGCTGCGGGAGTAAGACTGCATAGGGCATCGGGATGGGATCGATCACCCTATTAATCTGAGAAGGCCTTTGTTGGAAAGGATGTTGTTGTTGGTTATTATTGTTGTAATATCTTTGTTGTTGTTGTGGGAACTATTGTTGTTGAGGTGCTGGAGTAGGGATGGTGACAACAGCCACTGATCTTTGCAGGTACTGGGGTCTACCTCTGCCAACATGCATTGAATTAGTTTCTCCTGTTCTTCGGGGTCCGGAGAATGGTTTCTTTGTGTTGCTGGAGCTGGCACCATTATCAGAAATCTTGCCCATCTTCAGCAAACTTTCAATTCTCTCTCCCGTTATGACCACGTCAGCAAAGCTAGTGGAAGAGAAAGCAGCAAGTCTATCAATATAGGTCCCTTGCAAGGTATTCATAAACATATCAGCCATTTCCCTTTCAGACATAGGTGGCTGGACAGCAGCAATGAGTTGTCTCCACCTTTGAGCGTATTCGCAGAAACTTTCTCTCAGGACTGCGACATACCCATCAAAAGGGTCCTATTGGGTGCCATATCCAGGTTGTATTGATATTGGCGTATAAAGGCCTCAGCTAAATCTTTCCAGTTCCTGACAGTAGCCCTTGACAAGTGTGAATATCACTCTCTGGATGCCCTGGTTAAACTGTCTTCAAAGTAAAACATCCACAGTTTCTCATCCATGGTATATGCTTTCAATCTTCCCAGAAAAGATTGCAAATAGGTACGAGGACAGGAGGTACCGTTATACTTTTCAAATCATGGAGATTTGAACTTGTGGGGAATCCTTACTCCCTCTACTAGGCCCATATCTATCACATCAAATCCCAAGGAGTTCTGGGATTCCAGGGATCTCAACTTCTCAGATATCTCGTCCAGACGATGATCATAAGCTTCATCCACCCCAGCACCTAGCACTGTAAACTGCTCATCTTGAGGATCTTCCTGCAGAATATGATCTTTAGTGTTCCTTTGGCAATTCCCAAGGATATTAACTTCAGGATTGTTGTCAGGTCCAAACACTACCGGAGTCATTTACGGTTGCTTGCGCGCATTGTTACTTGTACCTCCAATGCCTGCGTGGTTATCTTTTGGAGTTTGCCGCTTGACTAACTCCCTTAATCTCTCCTGGGTCTGTGCTAGTCCAGTAATCATAGCCATGAATTGATTCATTTGAGTCCTCACATCTGTCATCTGAGTCCTCACATCTGTCATCTGAGTCCTCACATCTGTAGCTGATCCATTTGTAGACTCGGAAGGTTGTGTAGAGTTGGATATTTGTGGATGCGATTGACAGGAAAGACCCTCATGCGAGCAATATTTCCTGAAACAATCAACAACGTGAGAAAACAATAACAAAACACCTGCAAAACAAAAGATATGAGATTAGCATGCAATGCAATATGTCTATTTGTCTTCAGAGGGTATCCGGTTTGGTTCTTGGTTTTGACCTTCCACACCTCTGGGAGATGAAGATGTTGAACGGACGAAGTCCAAAATAAAATCCAATACATAACCATAAAAATACAAGTGGCCACGCCAGAATACAAATAGTTCATGAATTACAAACAAACCAACTCCCATGGTGAATCAAAATACAATCAAATTCAATAATACAATAGACAAAATCACCATGGTGAGCTAAAGTACAATCAAATAGATACAAGTAGAGAAAATCAGACATCCAGTCCAAAAGTATCCTCCCTGACTTCCCTCAGGAGAGCATCAGTTACTGGTCCAACTGGGTGCTCTGTAATGGTTCTGATGAGAAGGTTTCTGGTTGCAATGGCATTTGTCATCTTCTGATACTTGTCTTGTTCTTTGGATCTCTTTAACCCCGCCCAGAGTTTCAATTCTGAGATCTCCTTCTGAGCTGCTAGCAGTGATTCTTGGCTTCTTTTCTCATTAGACACTAATTTCTCTATCTTGGCTTGCATCTTCTGGTATTCTTTCAGACAAGCCTCAGTTATCCTGACCCATCTATCCTGACTCTCCTCCATATAATGCTCAGCTCTTGCCCTTTGAATCTTTGCTTCTTTACATGCATTATTCAACACAAGTTCTTCTGCTCGGGCTTTCTTGATGAAGTCTTCAGTCTTCTCAATTTTGGTTACATGCTCGATGCGTAGCTTCTCTAACCTCTCAATGTCTAGACGGCCATCATTCCTTTCCCAAAGGGTCTTCTTCAAAGCTTCAGCTAGCTGGGTATTCCTCTCTTTCATCTTCTCAAATTCTTCCAGACTGACAGTGGTTATGGGCTTAACTGCTGATGGCCCTGATACATCTTCCAGGGTGAATGTCATACGAGTAATTTGTCCTCTGATGCGTGACCATTCGGTGTACTAAGCAGAGGCTATGTTGTTACATTTCCCCATAATAATAGTCCCTTTAGTTTGTATGTTGTCCCAAGCCCAGGCTGCTTGTTGGACAATGGCATGATTGTTCTGAATAGCACAATAAAGAGACTCTGCTAAGTCCTGCTCCCTAGGTGGATGTATCAAAGCATACCCCAACTGTCTTTTGAAAAGTAAAGGATTGTAATTGATGCAACCCTTTACTCCAATAAGTGGCACATTTGGGTATTGCCCACAGCTTGTTATTATGTCTCAGCCCTTGGTGTTCTGGGTACACCATCTGATATCTTCTAAAGTA
The DNA here is from genome assembly GCA_963966055.1 of Lathyrus aphaca. Taxonomy (NCBI): domain Eukaryota; kingdom Viridiplantae; phylum Streptophyta; class Magnoliopsida; order Fabales; family Fabaceae; genus Lathyrus; species Lathyrus aphaca. The sequence continues at coordinate 429,760,764 of OZ014523.1, read as the reverse complement.
AGAGCAATCATCCTCTTAGACCAATTCCTTGTCTGTTGTGGGTTTAGGAAAGCTTTCGTCTTCGGCATATGCTTCATCAACCAACTATAGAAGAGAGGTGCACAACACCTTACCAGTCTTCCTCTTTGTTTCTCATTCTTCTGATGAACTGAGTACTAGAAGTCTCCCAATAAGGTGGGAACCGTGTTCTTTAGTATGAAGATGTGGATGGCATTTTTTCTTACAAACTTAGGCTCATCTACAAACAAAATGATACCATAAATATTGAGATCCAGGAGAGCACGCACAGTTTCCCAATTCCCTTCTGCATCATGCTTTGTAGCCTGAGTGATCAAGAAATCCATATGAAGGCCTAGGATTACAGCCTTGGAATTCATGTGCTCATCAATGATAGTTGCTTCCTGTCGCTCCCGACAAATGAAAATGGATCAGATGAAGGTACAGACGCGAACGGTCGGCGAGAGGGACAATGAGAACACACAGCCGTGAACTCACTGGAAAAGAAAAGAGTCGCCAGCTAGGCATTTTTATCCCGGAGGAAAGGCAATGCTGCATAGACCTAGAAAGAAATGGATAAGACGGTTGCGAACCAGAGAGACTGAGAAAGGGGGTTGGTTACAACCTGGGAAGGTATTAGCACCCAGATTGTCCGTCGTACTCGACGGGATCCACGCTTAAAAGATTTGTGTCTTAAAGGGGTAGTGTCAGTGCAATCTGTGTATGAAATAGCTGGAAAGAGATGTACAGGTGTCAGTGTATGAGAAGTGAAGTGTGATATATATACAGTGTCAGTGTGAGACCAGGAATGAAATGCTCATGATAATGAGGCTAAAAGAAATGAGCTGGAAGGAGGGGGGATGTACAGAGACTTTTGTTCGATAACTGTTAAGTTATGCCTACGTATCCTCTCGTGCAATGAGGAAGTCAGAACACCGTAGTTCGACCCAAAGAGACTGAAAGATGAATTGACTTGTGAACTGCTTGCTTGTCAATGCTCAAGTGTATGACCTGTCTGGCTCAGGTGCTAACTGTCTTGCATTAGGCGGAAGAAGCAAGTTCTCGTTTGTGAGTGAAGGTGATGAGAAAAGAATCCCGAAGGAGACGATTATTGTTTGTTTTTGTGTTTTCAGTCTTTTATTGCTTTTTGAAGTTTGTCATAGGATAATGAGCTTAAGTCTAAACCAATGGGTTAGTAAACTCATCACATCTTCCCTCTGATTAGGGGTAATGAGAATACCTTAAGTGTGAAGTCAGATTCTCACACTTAATCACCTTTGGTGTAGGATTAAGATCATTAACCTACTTGTGATTATTTAGATGTTTTTGTGGTTTTTGTGTTTAGTGTTGAGTAATGAGGTTAAGCCATAATCAAGGATTAAACAGACTCATTACACCATCCTAAAAGAAGGATGATAGATGAGAGTGTTTAAGCTGAGGAAGACTCCTCAACTTAATCCATGATTAGGGATTAAACCCATGACAAAACAAGCCTTTATTAAGTGGATTTTAGATTAATGATATGATGATGAAGTGAATTTTATGATTTGTAAGACAACTTGAGGGGGACTTGTCCATTAACACTAGGGTTAGTCCTTCTTAACCAGTTAAGGAAGAATTAGAACCCTAATGCAAGGCCCAAGTTACAAGTGATGTCTTGATGATTATTAGATGAATTAATTAAGAGATTTAAACACCTTAAGGTTTTAATACTTAGGATTAAAGTTATACACTCCATCCTAAGAGAAGGATGCAGGCATAAGCTTAATCACAAAGCCTTAAAGCCTTTAGGGTTTAGTCCCTGATTATGAGGTGAGAAGAGAAGACTCAAAGGGAGACACAAAGGTAAAACTATGAGGGGACTAATCAAAACCCTAATTCATTGTCATGCTTGGTTGTTCCTAAGGTTTGTGAGGTTTAAACAAGAAGATCTTCAGAGGAGCCACCAGGAAACAGATGAATAAGATCAAGAGAAGCAAAATGACTTGCTTCATTCAAGAAGTCAAGTCACTTGAAGAAAGAAAGTGGGAAGAACAAGAATGAGCAAGCTCAATCTCAAACACAAATAGAAATGCAGCAATGGATGCAAGAGAGATGAAAAGAAAAGGTATGAGAAGTGAAGGAAAATCCACCTCTCAAATTTACTTATCACCTGCAATGTTAGAAAGAAAATGCAATGCAATGCAAGATGAGATGAAATGATATGATGCTAAGCAAAACCAGAAGCATGTTGATGATGATTATGATGTTATGAGGTGCTGCAAACATGAGGCAAGACAATGGGGATGTTCATACAAGATCATGGATGCAAATGATGCAAGCTAAGGAGCATGAACAAGCATGAAAAGTTATGAAACATACAAGACAAATGACATGGCAAACATGAGATGCAATGATCAAAGATGCTTTATACATGTCTTAAGATGTCAAATGAATCACAAGAATGCACAAAATGCAAAGACAAGTCATGTTATGCAAGGAAATGCAAGAAGGATGCAAGAGAAAGCCCAAATTAGGGTTTATGAATCAAACATCAAACAAAAACCCAAAACAGAAGCAAACCCTAAGACAAAAAATGGAAAATGGCACCCAAAGAAACCCTAAACCTATAATAGACCACTGCCCAAAGGGGAGCTCTCAACTCTCAACCAAACTCAAGTTATGAACTTTCTAAGTTATTAGGGTTTTTTAGGGTTCTTAACAAAACAAATGCCAATCAATTAGAAAATGCAAGAACAATTCATGGCCTTTTTATCCTTGAAAATACATGCTAAACACAAAACAATGCAAGAAGAATCAATGTCTCAACCTTCTCCAAAAGGCAGAAATGAATTTTCAAACATGTGATCAAAATAATGCATAAAAAATGATTTAATTCAATGAAAAATTCTTAAAATGCATCAAGATCAAAAAAGAAATTTGGTTTGAAGGTTAGACAATGTTTCTAAATGTCTTAGAACATTTCATGAATTTTTTTGTAATTTTTAAATACCTAAAAGTATTTTTAATTAATTAATTCTCATTAATCAATTAAAAATAATCTTTTAAATATTTAAAAATACTTTTTTAATGATAAAAAAATAAAATAAAAATATTTTTGTGTCATAAAAATTAATAAAACCTTAAGGAAAAAGTTTCATAATTTTTAAGATTTTTTTGCTATTTTAAAATAATTATGCAAAACAAATGAAAAAGAAATGAATTAAAATAAAAGTCAAACAAATGGAAGGATGAGATTGATCCTGGTTTTAAACATGTTGACTGCGCGCGTGATCTGAGGGTGGAGATTCAAGCTGGCCAGATTAATTATAAACTTAATTAATTAAGGTAATGACGTGGATTAGGGTTAAGTGAAGCAATCCAGGCCATTGAATGCACGCGGGAATTGACCAAGTCAGCTCATCCAACGCTCAGGATTCAAACTCTCATTAATGACTGGATTAAGCCCTAATCACTCTCAGGCTGCCGGAGAAGACTTCCGGTCGTCTTCTCCGGCCAGCTCCTCACCTGAAAACTCACCAACTCCCTCAAAACGCAATGAAAATGAAAACTAAGCACATAGAAATGAACCCCATGATCTCCTGAATCAAAACCCTAACCCCAAACAAATTTATTCTTCATCAATCGCATGAATCGAAGGCAAACATTTTTAGGGCAAACCAGTTTCAGAGTCAAATTAAATGTTCAAATCACAACCATTTCAAAAACTAAAAGCACCAGGATGATCAGGACAACACAAAGAACAAGTTTGTAACAAGAAAAACAACTTCTGGAAAAATAAATTTCAGGCTACCTGAGATTCGAAGCTTTCAGTTTAGGAACTTTCTGGCCACCTCTCTTTGTGCAAGCTGCTCCACTTGGTCCCCAGAAGATGTTTGAATGCTCAAATGGAGTTTAAGTTGGCTTGATGATGAGTTTCGAAAGCTCCTGCTTCAGTTCAGTCAAAAATGGCAATGGAGATTCTGGCACTTTCAGGTCATGGTGAATGAAGGTTTGAGGTCCTGATGATGAATGGAGAAGGTTTGTGGTGTTTGTTTGTGTGTTTGTGAGCTAGGATGAGAGTTTCGAATGAAACTGCACAATGGAGTGAGAAATGGCTATGGAGTAATCTGGCTGTTTCAGGCTTGTGCTTTGGGTGGTTTCTACTCAATGATACATGGTGAGTTGAATGGAGGAAAAGGTTTTTGTCTTTGCAAGTTGTGGAGAGAAATTCGAAAGCTTATGCAAAATGGAAGGTTTTTGTGAATGTGTTGAATGAATGTGTTTCAGCCTTGCCTTCTCATATCTTTGGCTTGCCAAGGGATATTGTATTATAATCCTATAGGTCAGATGATGTGACCTGGCCTATGGTGATTGGTAAGTTTACTTTTGCTCAAAATCCACTTTATGTGTAAGAGAGGTATGGTGAAGTGCTAGGCAAGGACATGGGCTGGTTCTGGCGCAGCAAAGTGAAGGGAAAGGCTAGGCTTGGTCCAGCATTCAAGGCAGCAAGTTGGTAAAGCATGATCATGAGTTTTTGCAAGTTGTGACATTTTGGTTCACATGTGATTCTTTGTCTAACCAAGCATGAAACCATGGGCAATCTTAGTTCAAATCTGATTTTTAGGACTTAGAGAATGTTGGCACATTGGTTAGAGGTGAACTTGAGGCTGCAAAAGTCATTGATCCATGATTTTGCAAAATTCTCACTTAGGGCATGCCTTGAAAATTAATGATTTTAGCCAACTTTGCATTGCCATAACTTTTGATCCAAGAAGAGTTTGATCATGGTCTTGTACTTTTTGAAAAGGGAAAGATGAGATCTACAACTTTCATGACCAAAGTTTTTCCATTTGAAGCCTTTTTGGACCAAGAATCAAAGCTTGAAAATTGACCTAAAATGATGCATTCTTGAAAAGTCAACTATGCCCAAAAAGTCAACATTTGCAAAAACCCTAAATTCTTGATTTCTATGAACTTCAACCTTCTTCCATGATCAAATAAAGATCATATACACTCAAAATGATGAAGATCACCCATTGGTTGGGTCATTGGGGGCCTCAGATGCCCTGATTTTGCACTGACTTGTCTGAAAAGTCAACTCTTGATCAGATGACTTCCCCATGGAATTTCTTCATGAAAATTGATATGCATACTCCCTATACCATATAGAGATCAATGAAAACAAGAATGACCAAAAAATTTGGAGTTATGGCCTCTGAAACCAAAACCCTAATTTTCAGTCAACTGTGCAGTTCAACCTGGCTCTGCATCCACTCAAACCCTAGTTCTTGTGATTCCTCTGCAATTTTGACTTTGAGGAGATGAAATATGATATAAGAACACACATGGACCACTTTGAATTGATTGGTAGCCTTTGGAATGCCTCAAGAAGCTTTGAGGTTGCTCAGATCACAAACTCTAGGTGCAGATGCCTTAGAAACTATCCAGTGAATCAAAAATGAGATGTGAGATGATATGATTGTGTTTATGCATATGAGGTGATCACAAGCCATGGATGGGTGAGGGCAAATTTGGGGTGTTTACAGCTGCCCCTATTCAAACATGAGTTAGCTGTGCAGGATGTAAGCGACGGCTTAACAGGCCAAACAAGATAACTTGTGGTTGAATACCAAAGACAGTCCAAAATTTGCACTCACAGAATGAAGAAGAAAAGGGATATAGATTGTAAAAGCAAAATAAAGTATATTGTAAAGTGTGGGCGACGGAGGACGACCGTCGAGCAGAGGACGACTGCTGGGTAAAGAGCAATGACGGGGACGACCGACATGCTGGTAAAGTGCAGGAAATAAAGCAATGACGGGGACGGCCGACATGCTGGGGATAAAAAGTAAAGCTAAGACGGGGACGGCCGACTAGCTGGGGAAAAACAAGTAAAGCTAAGACGGGGACGGCCGACTAGCTGGGGAAAAACAAGTAAAGCTAAGACGGGGACGGCCGACTAGCTGGGGAAAATAGGATATTATGATGGGGACGGCCATCAAGATAAAGCTGCAAAGTTCTCTGGGGATTAATGAAACATGACGGGGACGGCCATCAAGTTCATAAAGGTCAAGTAACCAACGATGGGGACGGCCATCGGGCTAAAAAGGAAAAGGGACCACGACGGGGACGGCCATCGGGTTAAAGAATAAATGAAATAAACAGATGATGGGGTACGGCCATCAAAGGTGAAGGACGATCACCTAGCAGGGGACGGCTGCTCTGTTGGGAATAAAAGAAATATGATGGGGACGGCCATCAAAGGTGGAGGACGACCACCTGGCAGGGTACGGCTGCCGAAAATATCAACGATGGGGACGGCCATCGGATAGCAAAGGTCAACGATGGGGACGGCCATCGGACGAGCATGATGGAAGACGACCATCAAGAAGTGGAGGACGACCACTCAGCAGGGTACGGCTGCTCTCAAGGTTTATCATGACACAGGACGAATGTCAGATAACCAAAAATCAACAATGGGGACGGCCATTGGATAAAGTTGATGAAGGACGATCATCAAAAGGTGGAGGACGACCACCTAGCAGGGGACGGCTGCTAAAATCAACGATGGGGACGGCCATCGGACGAGCATGATGGAGGACGACCATCAAGAAGTGGAGGACGACCACTTAGCAGGGTACGGCTGCTCTCAGGGTTATCATAACACAGGACGAGTGTTAGATAAAAAGGAAATTTGTTTTGTTGGCGATCTACTGGGGAGATAGTAAACACGGACGAGCGTTTACATCCAAGAAACAAAAGGGTATAAGTGTTTGGGTATTGTGTATAGATTAAAGATGCGGACGAGCATCCCTAAGACTATGATACGGACGAGTATCATGTAGAAACAAACTGACACATGTTCAGAGATGATGATACGGACGAGTATCAACTGGTTAACAAAGAACACGGACGAGTGTTGCATCTGAAAGAATTCTTCTGGGGAATAATAGACACGGACGAGTATCTATATTCAAGAAGACAAAGGTGTTTGACACGGTGTATGGATTAAAGACGCGGACGAGCATCCTTAAGACTTATGATACGGACGAGTATCATGTAGAAACAAACACTAGACGCACTGTTTTGAGATGATGGTACGGACGAGTACCAACTGGTTAACAAAGAACAAGGACTAACTGCCGAATCTGTGGGGTTATGAGTGATGATGCATACAAGATACGGACGAGTATCTGTATAAGTGTACCATGAGTAGTGAGTATTGTATTGTATAGATGAGTGTTTTAACTGCTGGGGAGAGTGACACGGACGAGTGTCAAGAGAGAAAAGTATAATATTAACAAGTGTGTGGGTTGATGAAAGTGTACGCGACTGCGCTGGGGATATGACACGGACGGGTGTCAAAAAGGGTGTATATATATAAGTACATGTGAGTGCAAAGAGGATGTCTTTGGCTTTCTGCTGGTGATTTGACACGGACGGGTGTCAGGAAGTGTATATATTGGTGATTTTGTTTGTAAAGATGTTTAGGCGACTTTACTGGGGAAAGATGACACGGACGGGTGCCAAAAGGTGTATATACTGGTGTTTGTGATTTGAAAGGGCAGCTGCTTTTGCTGGGACTATGATGGGGATGTTTGTATAATGATGATGAACGGCTTATTATTCACAAGTGTTCAATTCACAACATGACTTATGATTATGCTATGCATTTGATTTTTGCCGTAATGCTCCGTGTTAGACGGAATGCTACGCTCTGGGGGGTGATTATGATGCGAATGCTATGATTATGCAAAGGGGCACAGATCCGGGATTCGGATCCCATTGCTGCGAAGATCTCTGGTCGATCTGCTTGAAGTGAACATCCCAGCTGGGGATGAGATTATTGGTAGATCTAATGATGTATCTGCTCGGGGATATAGGTCACTGATTGACATATCCTTATAATACGGGACCCAGCTGGGGTTTGCAAAAGCTTCTGTACTCTGTTGTGATCTCTTCATGCGTTGCTCTTCTGGATAGAGGCTGAAGATTCTGTGGGGATACGATCCCCTGATTCCTGCATTCTGCTGAGGAAGAATGGCAACTCGGCTGGGGAATGCTGTTGATAACTCAGCTGGGGAGAGCAATGAGAAACAACTCAGCTGGGGATAGCAATGAGAGACAACTCAGCTGGGGAGAAAACATCCTGAGTGTTAAGCCTGTTTGTTGATTTGGCAACTTTGCTGGGGAAGTGGGCACCTTCCAGTGCCACGTGGAAGATAGACCGAGTTGATAACGATTCGCCATCTTGCTAAGACGTAACTTGCATGCCCCAGGTTGCGTTCTGGATACCTGCAATCCTGCAAAGATAAGGAGACGCACAAAAGGTCCCGAGGTATCCTTTACTGGATTCCATCATAGGAGTTAAGTACTTTCAAGAGTAATCACATTCCCTGTAAGCATGTGTTTTTTTTTTTTTAGAGAAAGGCATCTGTACTTATGCGATTGTGTTTTTAGAGATATCAGACAACTCTTTGCAAATCATAAATGTAAAAGACGAAACATGACTGAAAATCTGATTTTATTAATTCATGTGCCCTGAATTGGCAAGATACAGTCAAAGAAACATATCTCCTGAAATGAGGAGATTGTTACAAATTGAGAAATAAAGTGCTGGCGGTGTTGACGACGCTTTCAAGGAGCTTCCTCTTCTGCTATGACTCGTATGACAATGACGTTCTTCTCGTCTTGCTTTCTGGAGAGAGTTGATTCTGATTGAAGCTTGATCCTTTGGAGCTTACCAAGTTGTATATAATACAGACGAATTCAGAATGCAGTTGTTCGCTTATTCCCTCATTTTGCATGGATCGCCCTTTCGGGTTTTCAATCCATCAGGATACCCATTTTTGCCTGAGCTGTCCAATGCGGCTTTTCAACTCAGCGGGTGTACATTTTTTAATTATTTCCCTTACTTTTGCCCGAGTCTTTTATTCTGTTTTTGACTCGCCGGGATGCCCTATTTTTGCCTGGACTTACATTCTATTTTTATGTCCAGCGGGTCATTTTATGCGAAGTATTTTTTAACTGCATCTGAATTCACAGGGGATGGGAAATCTTCACCATCCATGGTGCTGAGCATCAGTGCTCCACCAGAGAAAACTTTCTTCACCACGAATGGTCCTTCATAATTCGGAGTCCATTTGCCCCTGTGGTCTGTATGAGGAGGGAGGATTCTTTTCAGCACAAGATCTCCTACTTGGTACTCTCGGTGCCTGACTTTCTGATCGAAGGCCTTCTTCATTCTCTTCTGATATAGTTGTCCATGGCAGATTGCAGCCAATCTCTTCTCTTCGATCAGACTCAGTTGTTCGTATCGGGACCGAACCCATTCTGCTTCACTCAGTTTAACATCCATTAATACCCGTAACGAGGGTAATTCAACTTCAACAGGTAGGACCGCTTCCATACCATATACAAGCTGATAAGGTGTTGCCCCAGTGGACGTTCTGATTGATGTGCGGTACCCATGCAAGGCAAACGGTAGCATTTCATGCCAGTCCTTGTATGTGACTACCATCTTCTGCACAATCTTCTTGATATTCTTATTTGCTGCCTCAACAGCGCCGTTCATCTTTGGCCTGTAAGGAGAAGAATTGTGATGTTGGATCTTGAAGTCCCGGCATACCTCTGCCATCATTTTGTTGTTTAAATTGGAACCATTATCAGTAATGATTCGCTCGGGCACTCCATACCGACAGATGATATCTCTCTTCAGAAATCGGGCTACCACTTGTCTTGTAACATTTGCATATGAGGCTGCTTCAACCCACTTGGTGAAATAGTCAATGGCGGCCAAGATGAATCTGTGGCCATTTGAAGCAGTCGGCTCAATCTTGCCAATCATATCAATACCCCACATAGCAAAGGGCCATGGTGAAGACATGATGTTCAAAGGATTGGGAGGCACATGCACCTTATCTGCATAGATCTGGCATTTATGGCATTTTCTGGCGTAAGCACAACAGTCTGCATCCATCGTGATCCAGTAATAGCCTGATCTTAACAACTTCTTAGCCATGGCATGCCCTCCGGCATGGATACCGAAAGATCCTTCGTGCACTTCATGCATCAACAAATCTGCTTCCGTCTTGTCAACACATCTGAGGAGTACCATGTCAAAGTTCCTCTTGTATAAAGACCCATCAGCGTTCAGAAAGAAACTACCAGCAAGCCTTCTTAAAGTCTTCTTATCATTGGAAGATGCCCCAGGTGGGTATGTCTGATCCTCCAAGAAGCACTTAATGTCGTGGAACCAAGGCTTATCATCTTTTACAACATCCGCTGCAAATACATATGCTGGTCTATCAAGTCTAGACACTGAAATCTGGGGTACAAAGTTAGCCGTTTGAACTTTGATCATGGATGAAATGGTAGCAAGAGCATCTGCAAACTGATTCTCATCTCGAGGGATATACTCAAGCTTGACTTTGGTGAAGAAGGTCAATAACCTTCTTGTATAATACCTGTAAGGTATCAGATGATCTTGGTGGGTGTACCATTTTCCGTTGGTTTGATTGACTACCAAAGCTGAATCTCCGAATACAGTCAATGTCTTGATCCTGAGGTCAATGGCTTCCTCAAGACCCATAATGCAAGCTTCGTATTCAGCTTCGTTGTTAGTGCAATTGAAAGTGATTTTTGCCGAGAAAGGCATGTGAACTCCTTTAGGTGTAATGAGTACTGCACCAACACCACGGCCATTCATGTTAACAGCCCCATCAAACATCATAGTCCATTCTTCCTCCGGGTCAGGCCCTTCAGTGTGTACAGGCTCTTCATGATCTTTTGCTTTAACGAACATGATGTCTTCATCAGGGAAGTCAAACCTCATAGGCTGGTAGTCATCAATGGGTTGCTCAGCAAGATATTCAGATAGTACACTGCCTTTGATGGCTTTCTGAGATGTGTACTGTATGTCGTATTCTGTGAGAATCATCTGCCATCTTGCAACCCGTCCGGTAAGAGCTGGCTTCTCGAAAATGTACTTAACTGGATCCATTTTTGAGATTAATAAGGTAGTGTGGGTCAACATATACTGTCTCAGTCGGCGAGCAGCCCACGCTAAAGCACAACAAGTTTTCTCGAGCAGTGAATAACGCTGTTCACAGTCGGTAAACTTTTTGCTTAGGTAGTATATTGCATACTCTTTTCGACCAGACTCGTCATGCTGGCCCAGCACACACCCCATTGACTCTTCTAATACTGTCAAGTACATAATCAGAGGTCTTCCTTCAACTGGCGGCATAAGGATTGGAGGTTCTTGCAGATATTCCTTGATCTTGTCAAAAGCCTTCTGGCAGTCTTCGTTCCACCTGACCGTTTGTTCCTTCCTTAACAGCTTGAACAAGGGTTCACAGGTTGCTGTGAGGTGAGATATGAACCTCGAAATGTAGTTCAATCGACCTAAGAACCCTCGAACTTCTTTCTCAGTTCTAGGTGCAGGAATTTCTTGTATAGCCTTGACTTTATCTGGGTCAACCTCAATCCCCTTCTCGCTTACAATAAAGCCCAGCAGCTTACCGGATCGCACCCCGAATGTGCATTTGTTGGGGTTCAGCTTCAATTGGTATTTCCTCAGACGCTTGAATAATTTGAGCAGATTCACCAGATGGTCTTCTTCTGTAAGGGACTTGGCGATCATATCATCCACATAACATTCTATTTCTTTGTGGATCATATCGTGGAACAATGTCACCATAGCCCGTTGATATGTTGCACCAGCATTCTTCAGTCCGAATGGCATCACTTTGTAACAGAACGTGCCCCAAGGTGTGATGAATGTTGTCTTCTCCATGTCTTCAGGTGACATCTTGATCTGATTATATCCTGAAAATCCATCCATGAAGGAGAATACCGAGAACTGAGCCGTGTTATCCACCAATACATCAATGTGAGGTAATGGGAAGTCATCTTTCGGGCTGGCTCTGTTCAGATCCCGGTAGTCAACACACATTCTTACTTTGCCATCCTTCTTAGGCACAGGTACTATGTTAGCAACCCACGGCGGGTAGCTAGTTACAGCAAGGAACCCGGCGTCCCATTGCTTTTGTACCTCTTCTTTGATTTTCATAGCCATGTCTGGGCGAGTTCGGCGCAGCTTCTGTTTCACTGGCGGGCATTCTTCCCTCAGAGGCAGCTTGTGCACAACAATGTCGGTATCCAACCCTGGCATATCCTGATACGACCAAGCGAACACATCAACATACTCCTGAAGCAGATCTATCAGTTGTCTCTTCACTGAGTCTTGCAGGCAGGCCCCGATTTTAACCTCTTTCACGTCTTCGTCTGTACCAAGATTAATCACTTCAACCTCCTCCTGGTGAGGGGTAATAACCTTTTCCTCTTGTCTCAACAACCTGGCTAGCTCTTCAGGAAGCTCATATTCTTCATCAACCCCTTCATCAGCTTGATTGATCGGATTGTCAAAGTCATACGATGTCATAGCCGTGCTGTTGTCGGTGCTGTCAGGAAGGCACTCTCTGCAGGGGTTAAGTTTGTTCATTTTAGTGATTGATTTTAATCTTGCTTTAGAAAAAGTGAAATGAAGTTATCATTTTGAAAACACCGCCATTTATTTTTGTACAAAAAGAAAAATGGAAAAACAGCGAGCAGAAAAGAAAAAGACTTGTTTGCAAAAAGATGTCTGATATTTCATTAATTTAATCTTGTTTGCACAAAAGTACAGATGGCCCTGGTTACAAAATGAGTCTTGTCATCTTGGGCAAGATGCAAGACTTTGATGCATGCTTATAAAAATACAGGAAATAATAATTACTCTGCTTGAGTAACTCTTATAATTTCCTGGGAAGACCAGTTCGAGATACTGCTCCCCGGGATCTTTGGACGAATCCAATTCTCCAGATTGCGCTCCTCTTCCAGCTCGTCTTCCAAACAGTTGATAGCGTCGGGGGTGAGCATCCCCCCACTGACAAAACCGGGCTCTGCAGCAGCCTTTGCTTGATGTTGAGTTGGTTTGTAACCCAACCCAAATTTGTCCTTCTTCTCCTCCACAGCTAAGACCTTGCCCCAGCCTAGGGCAGTTCCTTCTTCAACAACCTTTCGGGCTTGTTGGTAAGATGACATTGGGGTACCAGATACAGCAGATGCTTCATTGACGTTCAAGGCTTCAAAACCTTGGCTCATTGTTTCATGGATCTCTCCATCCATCTCAATGTACTTGTAGGTAGCCAGATGGCTAACAAAAATATCCTCTTCCCCACAGATTGTGACAACTTGACCTTCCCACTCAAATTTTAACTTTTGGTGAAGGGTAGACGTTATTGCGCCGGCGGCGTGAATCCAGGGTCTACCCAACAAACAGCTGTAGGCGGGCTGAATGTCCATCACATAAAAGATAGTTTTAAAAGTCTGTGGGCCAATTGTCACGGGCAGCTCAATCTCTCCCAGAACCGATCTCTTCGAACCATCAAAGGCTCTTACCACCAGGTTGCTGGGTCTCAATGCCAATCCATCATATTCTAACTTCACCAAAGCCTTCTTTGGTAAGACATTCAGGGAAGAACCTGTGTCCACCAGCACATGAGAAAGGACAGCTCCTTTGCATTCCATGGTTATGTGCAAGGCTTTGTTGTGGTTACGGCCATCCGCTGTCAAGTCAGAATTAGTAAACCCTAGCCCATTGCTAGCAGTAACATTACCAACCACGGTTTCCAATTGGTTGACAGTAATCTCCTCAGGCACGTAAGCTGCGTGCAAGACTTTAAGTAGTGCATTCCGATGGGCTTCGGAGCACATAAGCAGTGAGAGGATAGAGATTTTGGATGGCGTCTGGTGAAGCTGATCCACAATTTTATAATCACTCTTTTTGATGATCCGCATAAACTCATCAACTTCCTGATCAAATGGAGTTTTCAGGGCTTCTTTGACAGCTGGATCTTCCTGCACCGGGCCTTTTCCTTTTGCCTTGGCAGCAGCTTCTGCTTCGGCAGTAGGTCTTTGAACTTGTGAGGCAAAGAGACGTCCGCTTCGAGTGAAGCCTCCGCCTCCCCCCACATTATCTACCTGTGGTGCAGGTGCTGATGTTTCAAGAGTGATTCTTTTTCCTTCACAGTATACGTCAGAGCCATAGTGCCAAGGGATGGCCCTATTGCTTTCATATGGTACTGGTCCAGGCACCGTGACAGTGACTGGACTGATTGCTGCTGCTGCAGGGACTGCAATTGTGTGTGGATCATAAAAGATTGTAACTGGTGCTCTAGTGGGAGCAGCACCTTCTGAATGGTAGGCAGAATTATTTTCAGGATCGTAGAATATGGTGACGGTAGAGACATCTTCATGATTGATTGCTGGTGTTGTAGGAGGTACCGTTGGAAGGACTGTTGTTGTTGTTGATGGAGAATCAAAATGGAATGAAACTGAAGTTGTAGCAGGAGAAACTGTTGAAATCTGATCATTTGGGAGGACAGATGAAATACTTGCTGATGGTGCTGATGAATTGTCGGGAACAATAGTTGCTGCGGTTGTAGGAGGTTCTGGAACCGTTGTTGATGAAGTTGCCGGATTTGTTGGGAATGATGTAGTGATCTGTAGCAGGCCACTCTGAATAAGGCTGTCAATGCCATTCCTCAGGTCCTCGCACCCATTCCATGAAATATTGCAGTAGGGACACCCTAGTTCACACCCCGGAAATATATTGCCCTCACGGAGTTGAGCTTTGATTTCCACCAATGGTGTCCTGATCTGATCCACACTAGTTATCAAATAAGATGGTTGGTCTTCTTCAATAGCATTAATTCGAGGACCACCATGGTTTGGCATTGGGTTTTTATTGATATTGGGCGGAGGTGCAAAGTTCAGAGCCTTGGAGTCTACCAAGTCTTGTACCTTCATATGCAGAGCCCTGCATTTTTCTGTACTGTGACCAGGTGCGTTTGAATGGAAAGCACACCTAGCATTGGAGTCATAGTTTCTTGGTAGACTGTTGGGATCCGGAGGTGCCAACGTTCTTAGCTCAACTAGGTTGAGTTTCAGAAGTTGTGGCAGCAAGGCAGCATACGGCATTGGGATCGGGTCGATCACTCGGTTAGCTTGGGATGGCCTTTGTTGGAATGGCCTCTGTTGATTGTTGTTGTTGGTGTTGTTGTTGTTGTAGTTTCTTGGAGGATATTGATTCTGCTGATACTGAGGTTGTTGTTGGAAGTTTTGTTGAGGAGGTTGATAGACTGGCTGTGGATGAGCTGGAGCAGGGATAGTGACTGCTGCTATTGTCCTTTGAACATATTGGGGCCTACCCCTGTTGGTGTGAATGGCATTGGTCTCGCCAGTTCTTCTCGGGCCTGCAAAAGGCTTTCTTGTACTACTGGACGAGCTTGCACCGTTGTCTGAGATCTTACCCATTTTTAACAGGCTTTCAATTCTTTCCCCAGCTATGACAACATCTGCGAAGCTGGTGGAAGAGAAAGCAGCCAACCTGTCAATATACGTTCCCTGAAGAGTATTCATAAACATGTCTGCCATTTCCCTTTCAGACATAGGGGGTTGAACGGCAGCAGCCAATTGCCTCCATCTTTGAGCATATTCTCTGAAGCTCTCCCTCGAAGACTGTGACATTCCCATTAGGAGGGTCCTGTTGGGTGCCATATCTAGATTATACTGATACTGTCTGATGAAGGCTTCTGCCAGGTCCTTCCAGCATCTTATAGTTGCTCTTGTCAGATGGGAATACCATTCCCTTGATGCTCCAGTCAAGCTATCTTCGAAGTAGAACATCCAAAGTTTCTCATCCATTGTATAGGCTTTCAGCCTTCCCAGAAATGATTGCAAATGAGTCCGGGGGCATGAATTCCCATTATACTTTTCGAAACAAGGAGGCTTGAACTTATGGGGGATCCTGACCCCTTCTACCAAACCCATGTCCATGACGTCGAAACCCAAAGAATTTTGAGACTCCAGTGATCTCAACTTCTCAGCTATTTCTTCCAATCGTCTATCATAAGTTTCCTCTCCGGCACCCATTACTGTATACTGGTCCTCCTGAGGATCTTCTTGAAGTACTCTGGCTGCTGTGGCTGTCCCTTGAATGTTGACTGGGATGTTGGCCTCTGGATGGAGATGGGGTCCAAAAACTGGGGGATTGACATGAGGTTGGACCCTCTCGTTGTTACTTGTGCCAGCAGTTCCCACATGGGGCTCCTCTTGATTCCTTCCTTCTACCAAAACTCTGAGCCTCTCCTGGCTTTGAGCTAAATTGTTCATTACTTCCATGAACTGTGTTATCTGAGTTCTCATCTCCAACCTTTCGTTGGCCATCTGGTTTCTGACCTCCGTAAGGTCTTGCTGCATCTGATCCATCTGGATTCCCGGAAGGTTGTTTCTAGTTGGGTACCTGTGTGGCCTGTTGAGAGGAAATACCCGGCGGCGAGCAATAATTCCTGAGATTCACAACAGAGGTTAGCAACAACAAAACAAAAACCTACAAAACAAACAAAAGGGTTAGCATGCAATGCAGTTATGCTTATTTGTTCTCAAGGTATCCGGTTTGGCCTTCAGTTTTGACCCTTCCAGACCCTTGAAGACGCTGCTGTTGAAGTTGCTTTTGATGTGAACCCAGATAGAAACCAACACAAATATATTACAAAGGTGAAATAATACAACTTGTTCATTTTACAACACAAACCCTCAAAGGGGCCAAAATACATCACAAAAAGCAAAAGTACATGGAAAAGGAACAACAACAAGCAAATGATCAAACTCCAAGGCCAAACTCATCCTCACGAACTTCCTTGAGAAGTGCTTCGGTCACAGGATCAGCCGGATGCTCCGTGAGACTTCTGATGAGAAGGTTTCTTGTTGCAACAGCTGCAGTCAACTTCCTGTTCTGACTTTGGTCTTTAGACCTCTTCACTCCAGCTCTGATTTCTAGCTCTGATATTTCCTTCTGGGCTGCTGCCAGGGCTTTTTCCATCTGCTCCATCTTGTCTTGAGCTCTCTTGTCTTCTAGAGTACGGGCCTCAGTGATCCGGACCCACCTGGCCTGACTCTCTTTCAAATACAAGTCTGTCCTTGCTCTCTGAAACTGGGCTTCCTTACAAGCATTCTTCAGAATCTGTTCACCAGCTTTGGACTTGTTGATATAATCTCCAGACTTCTCAATTTTAGTCAAGTGTTCCACTTTCAATTTCTCCAGTCTCTCAATCTCCCTCACACCTTCACTCCTCTCCCGGAGGGTCTTCTGCAAGGCTTGGGTTAGCTTCTCATTTCTTTCCTTCAAGCTTTCAAACTCCTCCAGACTGATAGTGGCAGGGGGTGGTGCTGAAGATGACTCAGGCATGTCTTCTATGGTAAAGGGCATTCCAGAGAATTGGGCCCTAGCATGGGACCACTCATAATATTGGACTGATGCCACATTATTGCACTTCCCCAGAATGGTGATTCCCTTAGCCTGAACATGATCCCAGGCCCAGGCAGCCTGCCTAACAGTTGCCAGACTAATCTTGTTCTCACAGTAGAGGGTCTCAACCAAGTCTTGTTCCCTAGGAGTATGAACCAGTGCATAGCCTAATTGCCTCCTGAACAGCAGAGGGTTGTAATTGATACTTCCCTTAACTCCTATCAAAGGCACATTGGGAAAGTGCCCACAGCTGGTGATCATGTCTCTGCCCTTGGTGCTCTGAGTACACCATCTGATATCTGCTGAAGTGAGAGTAGTGAGCCTCTTAGCCCAGTTGCTTTGCTGATGAGGGTTTAGAAATGCATCTGTCCTGGGTAGATGCCTGAGAAGCCAAGCATGAAATAATGGAGCACAAATCCTCACTAACCTTCCCCTCTGCTTCTCATTTCTCTGATGGACTGAGTAATAGAGATCACCCAGTAAAGTTGGCACAGGGTTCTTCAGGATGAACAAATGGATTGCATTTTTGCTAATGAATCGAGGCTCATCTGCAAACAACACAATTCCATATACACTCAAGGCCAATAGAGCACAAACAGCTTTCCACTCCCCCAGGGAGGCCTTCAAACTAGCTTGAGAAATCAGGAAGTCCAGGTGAAATCCAGGGATCCCAGCTTTAGAGGTCATATGCTGTTCAATCAAAACAGGCTCCAGGTGCAAAGCTTTTGCTATCTCTCCATTGCCGGGAAAGACCATTTCAGGGTTGAATGGGATTTCTCTTTTGATGGGCAGACCAGTCAATGATGAGTATTCTTCCAAAAGAGGCCCCAACTGAAAGTCTTGAAAGGTGAAACATCTCAATGGAGGATCATAAAACTGAATGCAGGTGTGGATGAGGCTCCTCTGTGAAGGGTCCAGATCCATAACCATGTCCAGTATATCTCCATAACTCTCCCTGAACAAGGGTATGTGATTTGGAGTGATCAGGGTTTGGATCCTCCTGATGTCTGATAAGTCTGGTTGGAAGAAATGATAGGTGATGTTGCTTTTCTTTGGAGCCATGATGCTGAGGACTGAGTAGAATAAGTGCTGATGAAAATGCTGAGAAGAGGGCCACTGGCTGGCTAGTGCAAGTAACTGAAGTATATGGCTGAAAAACTGATGCAAGTGCTGGTGGAGATAGGTCAATGATGCTGATGGGGTCAAAACCAAAACCAGATGAAGGTGGATACCCTGAAACACAAATAAGCAAATGTTAATATGATGCAATGAGTATGTATGCAGATGAAATGCAAGGGTTTGTGACTGAGCTGGATCTGATCAACTGCCTTGGTATAGATCCATGTGTGTTCAAGAAATCCAGATGGAGGTCTAAAAAATCCAGTAACCAGGGTAGGGGGACTCAAATAAAGAGCTACATGTCCAGGGTTTAGAATCACAAGAACTATCCAACATGGAGTACTCTTAACAAAGTCAAAGTAACAGGGTATTCTGAGGTCAAGGTACCTGCAAACCTGTAAACAGCCCAACCCCCTCACAGGTGGTGATCTAGAACAAGGATCCTCAGACTTGGATCAGTTATGAGAAGTGTAAACACTTCTAACCCGGAGGTACAGTGTTTACAATAACCATAACAATTCCTCCTCTAATTCACCTCAGTTTCTAAAGGTCAATACTAAAAAGGTCATCCAGACTTAGCAGGCTTCCCAGATAGCCCTAGCATTGCAGGAAATCTGCAACACAGAGTTTTCAAGAAGAAACCCATATCTGAACCGTGTTTCATATTCCCGCACCAGACCGAAATGGAATGGGAAAGAATATGATTCACTCTAGCCTAGGTGTCACTCAGGTCCCAGGTATAGGACCTTAACTCTCAATGAATCACCCACCCATCAAAACAAGAAACCAGATCCAGCCAGCAACAATGACAGTATGATATATATAAATGCAATAAAGAAAGCAGTAAAGTAACTGTACATAAAGCAATAAACAAAAATAAATACAAGCACAAACAAGCACATAACACCCCAGTAAACACAAATCAAACAAGCGCTAGGAGGAACCCACAAAGAGAACCAGAAGCCCTGGTTGCAGTATAAGGCTCCCCAGCAGAGTCGCCAAGCTGTCGCTCCCGACAAATGAAAATGGATCAGATGAAGGTACAGACGCGAACGGTCGGCGAGAGGGACAATGAGAACACACAGCCGTGAACTCACTGGAAAAGAAAAGAGTCGCCAGCTAGGCATTTTTATCCCGGAGGAAAGGCAATGCTGCATAGACCTAGAAAGAAATGGATAAGACGGTTGCGAACCAGAGAGACTGAGAAAGGGGGTTGGTTACAACCTGGGAAGGTATTAGCACCCAGATTGTCCGTCGTACTCGACGGGATCCACGCTTAAAAGATTTGTGTCTTAAAGGGGTAGTGTCAGTGCAATCTGTGTATGAAATAGCTGGAAAGAGATGTACAGGTGTCAGTGTATGAGAAGTGAAGTGTGATATATATACAGTGTCAGTGTGAGACCAGGAATGAAATGCTCATGATAATGAGGCTAAAAGAAATGAGCTGGAAGGAGGGGGGATGTACAGAGACTTTTGTTCGATAACTGTTAAGTTATGCCTACGTATCCTCTCGTGCAATGAGGAAGTCAGAACACCGTAGTTCAACCCAAAGAGACTGAAAGATGAATTGACTTGTGAACTGCTTGCTTGTCAATGCTCAAGTGTATGACCTGTCTGGCTCAGGTGCTAACTGTCTTGCATTAGGCGGAAGAAGCAAGTTCTCGTTTGTGAGTGAAGGTGATGAGAAAAGAATCCCGAAGGAGACGATTATTGTTTGTTTTTGTGTTTTCAGTCTTTTATTGCTTTTTGAAGTTTGTCATAGGATAATGAGCTTAAGTCTAAACCAATGGGTTAGTAAACTCATCACATCTTCCCTCTGATTAGGGGTAATGAGAATACCTTAAGTGTGAAGTCAGATTCTCACACTTAATCACCTTTGGTGTAGGATTAAGATCATTAACCTACTTGTGATTATTTAGATGTTTTTGTGGTTTTTGTGTTTAGTGTTGAGTAATGAGGTTAAGCCATAATCAAGGATTAAACAGACTCATTACACCATCCTAAAAGAAGGATGATAGATGAGAGTGTTTAAGCTGAGGAAGACTCCTCAACTTAATCCATGATTAGGGATTAAACCCATGACAAAACAAGCCTTTATTAAGTGGATTTTAGATTAATGATATGATGATGAAGTGAATTTTATGATTTGTAAGACAACTTGAGGGGGACTTGTCCATTAACACTAGGGTTAGTCCTTCTTAACCAGTTAAGGAAGAATTAGAACCCTAATGCAAGGCCCAAGTTACAAGTGATGTCTTGATGATTATTAGATGAATTAATTAAGAGATTTAAACACCTTAAGGTTTTAATACTTAGGATTAAAGTTATACACTCCATCCTAAGAGAAGGATGCAGGCATAAGCTTAATCACAAAGCCTTAAAGCCTTTAGGGTTTAGTCCCTGATTATGAGGTGAGAAGAGAAGACTCAAAGGGAGACACAAAGGTAAAACTATGAGGGGACTAATCAAAACCCTAATTCATTGTCATGCTTGGTTGTTCCTAAGGTTTGTGAGGTTTAAACAAGAAGATCTTCAGAGGAGCCACCAGGAAACAGATGAATAAGATCAAGAGAAGCAAAATGACTTGCTTCATTCAAGAAGTCAAGTCACTTGAAGAAAGAAAGTGGGAAGAACAAGAATGAGCAAGCTCAATCTCAAACACAAATAGAAATGCAGCAATGGATGCAAGAGAGATGAAAAGAAAAGGTATGAGAAGTGAAGGCAAATCCACCTCTCAAATTTACTTACCACCTGCAATGTTAGAAAGAAAATGCAATGCAATGCAAGATGAGATGAAATGATATGATGCTAAGCAAAACCAGAAGCATGTTGATGATGATTATGATGTTATGAGGTGCTGCAAACATGAGGCAAGACAATGGGGATGTTCATACAAGATCATGGATGCAAATGATGCAAGCTAAGGAGCATGAACAAGCATGAAAAGTTATGAAACATACAAGACAAATGACATGGCAAACATGAGATGCAATGATCAAAGATGCTTTATACATGTCTTAAGATGTCAAATGAATCACAAGAATGCACAAAATGCAAAGACAAGTCATGTTATGCAAGGAAATGCAAGAAGGATGCAAGAGAAAGCCCAAATTAGGGTTTATGAATCAAACATCAAACAAAAACCCAAAACAGAAGCAAACCCTAAGACAAAAAATGGAAAATGGCACCCAAAGAAACCCTAAACCTATAATAGACCACTGCCCAAAGGGGAGCTCTCAACTCTCAACCAAACTCAAGTTATGAACTTTCTAAGTTATTAGGGTTTTTTAGGGTTCTTAACAAAACAAATGCCAATCAATTAGAAAATGCAAGAACAATTCATGGCCTTTTTATCCTTGAAAATACATGCTAAACACAAAACAATGCAAGAAGAATCAATGTCTCAACCTTCTCCAAAAGGCAGAAATGAATTTTCAAACATGTGATCAAAATAATGCATAAAAATGATTTAATTCAATGAAAAATTCTTAAAATGCATCAAGATCAAAAAAGAAATTTGGTTTGAAGGTTAGACAATGTTTCTAAATGTCTTAGAACATTTCATGAATTTTTTTGTAATTTTTAAATACCTAAAAGTATTTTTAATTAATTAATTCTCATTAATCAATTAAAAATAATCTTTTAAATATTTAAAAATACTTTTTTAATGATAAAAAAATAAAATAAAAATATTTTTGTGTCATAAAAATTAATAAAACCTTAAGGAAAAAGTTTCATAATTTTTAAGATTTTTTTGCTATTTTAAAATAATTATGCAAAACAAATGAAAAAGAAATGAATTAAAATGAATTAAAATAAAAGTCAAACAAATGGAAGGATGAGATTGATCCTGGTTTTAAACATGTTGACTGCGCGCGTGATCTGAGGGTGGAGATTCAAGCTGGCCAGATTAATTATAAACTTAATTAATTAAGGTAATGACGTGGATTAGGGTTAAGTGAAGCAATCCAGGCCATTGAATGCACGCGGGAATTGACCAAGTCAGCTCATCCAACGCTCAGGATTCAAACTCTCATTAATGACTGGATTAAGCCCTAATCACTCTCAGGCTGCCGGAGAAGACTTCCGGTCGTCTTCTCCGGCCAGCTCCTCACCTGAAAACTCACCAACTCCCTCAAAACGCAATGAAAATGAAAACTAAGCACATAGAAATGAACCCCATGATCTCCTGAATCAAAACCCTAACCCCAAACAAATTTATTCTTCATCAATCGCATGAATCGAAGGCAAACATTTTTAGGGCAAACCAGTTTCAGAGTCAAATTAAATGTTCAAATCACAACCATTTCAAAAACTAAAAGCACCAGGATGATCAGGACAACACAAAGAACAAGTTTGTAACAAGAAAAACAACTTCTGGAAAAATAAATTTCAGGCTACCTGAGATTCGAAGCTTTCAGTTTAGGAACTTTCTGGCCACCTCTCTTTGTGCAAGTTGCTCCACTTGGTCCCCAGAAGATGTTTGAATGCTCAAATGGAGTTTAAGTTGGCTTGATGATGAGTTTCGAAAGCTCCTGCTTCAGTTCAGTCAAAAATGGCAATGGAGATTCTGGCACTTTCAGGTCATGGTGAATGAAGGTTTGAGGTCCTGATGATGAATGGAGAAGGTTTGTGGTGTTTGTTTGTGTGTTTGTGAGCTAGGATGAGAGTTTCGAATGAAACTGCACAATGGAGTGAGAAATGGCTATGGAGTAATCTGGCTGTTTCAGGCTTGTGCTTTGGGTGGTTTCTACTCAATGATACATGGTGAGTTGAATGGAGGAAAAGGTTTTTGTCTTTGCAAGCTGTGGAGAGAAATTCGAAAGCTTATGCAAAATGGAAGGTTTTTGTGAATGTGTTGAATGAATGTGTTTCAGCCTTGCCTTCTCATATCTTTGGCTTGCCAAGGGATATTGTATTATAATCCTATAGGTCAGATGATGTGACCTGGCCTATGGTGATTGGTAAGTTTACTTTTGCTCAAAATCCACTTTATGTGTAAGAGAGGTATGGTGAAGTGCTAGGCAAGGACATGGGCTGGTTCTGGCGCAGCAAAGTGAAGGGAAAGGCTAGGCTTGGTCCAGCATTCAAGGCAGCAAGTTGGTAAAGCATGATCATGAGTTTTTGCAAGTTGTGACATTTTGGTTCACATGTGATTCTTTGTCTAACCAAGCATGAAACCATGGGCAATCTTAGTTCAAATCTGATTTTTAGGACTTAGAGAATGTTGGCACATTGGTTAGAGGTGAACTTGAGGCTGCAAAAGTCATTGATCCATGATTTTGCAAAATTCTCACTTAGGGCATGCCTTGAAAATTAATGATTTTAGCCAACTTTGCATTGCCATAACTTTTGATCCAAGAAGAGTTTGATCATGGTCTTGTACTTTTTGAAAAGGGAAAGATGAGATCTACAACTTTCATGACCAAAGTTTTTCCATTTGAAGCCTTTTTGGACCAAGAATCAAAGCTTGAAAATTGACCTAAAATGATGCATTCTTGAAAAGTCAACTATGCCCAAAAAGTCAACATTTGCAAAAACCCTAAATTCTTGATTTCTATGAACTTCAACCTTCTTCCATGATCAAATAAAGATCATATACACTCAAAATGATGAAGATCACCCATTGGTTGGGTCATTGGGGGCCTCAGATGCCCTGATTTTGCACTGACTTGTCTGAAAAGTCAACTCTTGATCAGATGACTTCCCCATGGAATTTCTTCATGAAAATTGATATGCATACTCCCTATACCATATAGAGATCAATGAAAACAAGAATGACCAAAAAATTTGGAGTTATGGCCTCTGAAACCAAAACCCTAATTTTCAGTCAACTGTGCAGTTCAACCTGGCTCTGCATCCACTCAAACCCTAGTTCTTGTGATTCCTCTGCAATTTTGACTTTGAGGAGATGAAATATGATATAAGAACACACATGGACCACTTTTAATTGATTGGTAGCCTTTGGAATGCCTCAAGAAGCTTTGAGGTTGCTCAGATCACAAACTCTAGGTGCAGATGCCTTAGAAACTATCCAGTGAATCAAAAATGAGATGTGAGATGATATGATTGTGTTTATGCATATGAGGTGATCACAAGCCATGGATGGGTGAGGGCAAATTTGGGGTGTTTACACTTCCAGATGTAATGCTTTGGCTATGTTTTTATTCTTTGGAGGGGTCATTTCAGGGTTGAAAGGAATTCCTCTTCTGATAGGGACACCCAAGAGCATAGAGTATTCTTCCAGCAAAGGTCCTATCTGAAAATATGGGAAAGTGAAGCAACATAGAGGAGGGTCATAAAACTGAAGACAGATGTGAATCATGCTCCTCTATAATGTGTCCAAGTCCATGATCATGTCCAGGATTCCACCATAATGCTCTCTGAATAAGGGAACATGATCAGGGGTAATAAGGGTATGTATATGCCTGATGCCTAATAGAGGATACTCAAAGAAGTGGTAGGTGATGTTGCTTTTCCTGGTTGAATCCATGTTGAAGATGTGTGCTGAAGGAGATAAGTGAAGAGGATAACTGAAGAAGATAGCTGAAAAAGTGTTGAAGCAGATAAGCTGAGAAGAAGAACGGTCAAAACCAAACCAAGTGAAGGTGGATACCCTGTAAAACAAATAGACAAATGTTAAATGATGAAATAGGATGTATGCTTATGATATGCAAGGGTTTGTGATCATGTGCTGGATTATCAGTTGCCTTTGGCAGGATCCATGAGTGTTCATAGTTTCGGATGGAAGTCTGAGAACCAATAACCAGGTGGGGGACTCAAATAAAGAGTCAATAATCCAGGGTTTCAAAGCACTAGTCCAAAATAGTACAACCTTAAGAACAAATTCCAGTAGCAAGGTATGTTGAGGGCAAGGGTTCCTGCAAACCTGTAAACAACTCAACCCACTCACAAGTATTATTCTCGAACAAGGATCCTCAGATTCGGATCTATTATGAGAAGTGTAAACACTTCTAACCCAGAGGTACAGTGTTTACCCTAATCATAAAGGATCCTCCTCTAATTCACCTCATATGTTGAAGGTCATCTAAAAAGGTCATCCAGACTTAGCAGGCTTCCCAGATAGCCCTAGCACTACAGGAAATCCGTAGCACAGAGTTCTCAAAAGGAAACCCATGTCTGAACCGTGTTTTCATATTCCCGCACCATACCGAAATGGAATGGGAAAGAATACAAAACCACTCTAATCCTATGTGCCGCTCCCCGGATTTTCATCCCGGTGCAAACGCGAACCGTCGGCAAAAGAGAAGGGGTTGAATAGAGTCGCCAGCTAGGCATTTTTATCCCGAAGGAAAGGTAATGCTGCATAAACCTGGAAAGAGATGGATAAGACGGTTGCGAACCAAAGAAACTGAGAAAGGGGGTTGGTTACGACCTGGGAAGGTATTAGCACCAGAGTCCTCAATTCGATCAGGTTGAGCTTTAATAATTGTGGAAGTAAGGCAGCATAGGGCATCAGAATGGGATCGATAACCCTGTTGATTAATGAAGTCCTCTGTTGAAACGGATGTTGTTGCTGATTGTTATTGTTGTAAGATTTCTGTTGAGGAAATTGTTGTTGCGGTGGGAAGTGTTGCGGCTGTGGAGGATACTGTTGTTGAGGTTCTAGAGCTGGAATGGTGACAACAGCCACTGATCTTGGCGTGTATTGAGGCCTACCTCTGCCCATATGCCCTGAATTAGTCTCACCTATCCTACGAGGTCCTGAGAAAGGTTTTCTTGTATTGCTGGAACTAGCACCGTTATCTGAAATTTTGCCCATCTTCAAAAGACTCTCGATTCTCTCTCCAGCTATAACTACATCCGCAAAGCTGGTGGACAAGAAAGCAGCAAGTTTGTCAATGTAAGTTCCTTGCAACATGTTCATAAACATGTCGGACATTTCTCTCTCAGACATTGGAGGATGGACAGCAACAGCAACCTGTATCCATCTTTGGGCATATTCCCGGAAACTTTCTCTTGAAGATTGAGACATACCCATCAGGAGGGTCCTGTTGGGAGCCATGTCCAAGTTATATTGATACTGGCGTATGAAAGCTTCAGCCAAATCCTTCCAGTTTCTAATTGTTGCTCTGGACAGGTGAGAATACCATTCACGGGATGCGCCGGTCAGACTGTCTTCAAAGTAGAACATCCACAATTTCTCGTCCATGGTATAAGCTTTCAATCTCCCCAGAAAGGACTGCAGGTGAGTACGTGGACAAGATGTACCATTATATTTCTCAAAGAAAGGAGGCTTGAATTTGTGAGGAATCATGACTCCCTCAACTAAACCCATGTCCATTACATCAAATCCCAAAGAGTTTTGGGAATCCAAAGATCTCAGCTTCTCCGTTGTTTCGTCCAGACGACGATCATATGCTTCATACCCATCACCAATTACTGTAAATTGTTCCTCTTGAGGGTCCTCTTGCAAGGCACGACCTCCAGTGTTTCCTTGGGTATTTCTGATAGCATTGACTTCAGGATTGAGATGAGGCCCGAACTCTGGCGGATTTGTTCGTGGCTGCCCGTGATCATTGTTACTAGTACCTCCTGTACCTGGATGATTCTCTTCTGGAGTTTTCCGATAGACTAACTCTCTTAATCTTTCTTGGCTTTGGGCCAACCCAGTCATTACTGCCATGAGCTGGTTCATCTGAGCCCTCATCTCAGTTCTCTCATTAGCCATCTGAGTTCTCACGTTAGTCAGATCTTGCTGAACTTGGTCCATCTGTAAGCTCGGAAGGGTGTTTCTGGTTGGATACTGGTAAACTCTGTTGATGGGGAAAACCCTCCTACGAGCAATGTTTCCTGAAACACACAGCAAAGTGAGAAAAGAACAACAAAAACACCTGCAAAACAAAGAATGAGGTTAGTATGCAATGCGGTATGTCTATTTGTCTTCCAAGGGTATCCGGTTTGGTTTTTTGGTTTTGACCTTCCAGACCTCTAGGAATGAAGATGTTGAAGAGAAACGAAGCCCATCAGAAAACCAAGTAATACATAAACCATATATTACAAGTGCAAAAGATACATAGTTCATGATTACAACAAGTTCCCATGGTGGGTCAAAATACAATTAAGTCAAAAAATACAACAAAATCACCATGAGAAATAAAGTACAACCAAAATAAAATACAAATAAAAAGAAATCAGACATCCAGCCCAAAGTCATCCTCCTTGACTTCCTTCAGGAGAGAATCAGTCACTGTTCCAACTGGATGCTCTGTGATGGTCCTTGTCGCGGTGAGAATCGGATATCAAGCTATCAATTAACTTGTATCGCAAATCATAAAATTCACCACCGAACTTTAATTTATCCAAGGGAAGGGAAAAAGATCGAGAAACCCTAAAAAATATGCTAAGCTAAAAGACGAGGCTAAAAGCTAAGCAATCAGAGGTCAAAGGTACGGGGGTTGGTTATACCTAGGGAAGGTGCTAGCATCCTAAGTATCCGTAGTACTCTACGGGAACCTCTTGTAATATCTATGTTTGTGCTCAATTGTCTGCTAACTGAATGGGAACTAAAACGGGAATGATGAAAAAGAGACAAATGAAAGATGAAGAAAATAAAAATGTGAAAGAGAAAAAAAAAGAATGTGAAAAAGAAAACTGTGCTCGCCAAGGATAAACCTCGTGCCTACGTATTCCCTCGTGCAATGGGAAAGTCAGAGCGTCGTAGTTCGGAAAACTACGGGTAAAGAAGAAAAAACTTGAATTGCAAGGCTTGTGAAATAAGATTAAAAGGCGAAGAGATTAATTGCCATCTCTGATGAAGGAAGGAATGAATGGTCTAAAAATGAGAAGACTGAGACAAAATACACAAGCGGTAAGCGAAGTGACAATAAGTCAACAAAGCGTCCACTCTCCCTTGGATCGGGTCAAAAGTAGAAAAAAAGGCTAACGCCTATCTAATATATTTTTTTTAGTTTTTACTTAATATTAAAAACAATATAATAACTAAAATAAAATAAAAGGTCTAACAAACTAAAATGAAAGTAAATGAATAAAAATGTTTTTTTTTTTGAGTTTTTAGTTATTTAGACACTATTCTAAAAAAAATTAACTAACTAACAAAATATTTAATAAAGATAAAATAAAAACAATAATAAAAAAAAATCTACAATATTATACTAAACTAAATTTCTAATACTTACTAAATAAATTATTCGGAATATCTAATAATTACTAAATAAATTATTTTGGTTTTTATTTGGAATTTCTAATAATTACTAAATAAATTATACTAAACTAAAAAATCTACAATATTTTCTTTAAAAAAATAGTTTAACTAAACCAAAAAAAAAAATATTTCTATTATTAATTTTAAAATTCTAATTTAAAATGATAAAACTAACCTAATTTAATAAAAAAATATATTTTTAAAGTATGAAAGGTCAAAATCACAATTCTTAAGCAAATTAAAACTTAGCTAAGTTATATTAACGAAAATCCTAAATCTAATTTAAAACCAAACCAACTAAGCTAATTGATATTTAAATTAAAGAAAATCTAATAACAATAAAAAAGAATTAAATAAAATGAAAATGTTTTTTGGTTGAGTTTATATTTTCTACTACACTATTCTACACATTAGATTAAGAAAATCCAAAAAAGAAGAAACTAATTAAATCATAAAATAAAGAAAATAAATGGAAATAAATAGACTTAATGACATAAGATTCAAATTAACTAAACCTAATAATAATAGTAAGAAATTAAAACAAAATAAAGACTATCAAGAAAATAATAGAACACGGTTAGTAAAAAGTTACCCCTTTTTTAGATTTTTATTTTATAATGATTAAACTAAAATTAATTCTAATAAAACCTAACCTAATTATTTAAATTAAACAAAACTAATTATAAGATTACTACAGTAAGTTTACCAAATTAATTATAGAGCTAAGAAAAATAAAGAAACAAAATTTGACTAATTAACTTAAATAAAAAAACAAAGAGGTTAAGAAAAATTAAGGAATTTAAACTAAATAAATTAAATTAAATAATTAAAATTAAGGAATGAAATCAAATGAGAAAATAGTGGAGGTGAGGTACAAAACAAATCTGATGGGCTTAACCCAACACTACCCTCAAATTAACCTAATTTAAAATAAATATTAAAAAAGAAACATAAAAAACAAATAAAAGGAAAAGGAAGTTATGTCTACCAACAAGATTACTCTTCTTCCCAGATAAAAAGACGGTGAGTGCAGTTGTTCTCTCCTTGTTGTCTCGCGGATCTGCTTCTCACACGGCCCCTTCCTCTCTACAAGTCTCCGCCTCTCTCCGAATCTCCCTCGTTACCAAAGGCGGCCTTTGCGGTTTCGACCTTTTTCCTCACCCGCGGTGGTTCTGCGGTTATGGAGGTTTAATTGATGATGAAGGCTGAAAGTTGAAAGGTTTAATGGTGGATTTTTATGGTTTGTGTTTTTTTTTAGAGTTGTTTTGTTATTGCAATTTTTTTGTGTTTACAGCTTGTGTGAGGGAGGGATGAAGAAGAAATCTGTGAAAGTGGGTGCTTATGGTAGTAGCAAGAGGTTATGTGTTTTTTTGAAGAAATTTGAAGGTGATTTGTGATTATGATTGGGATGGAGGATGAGTGAAGAATTCTCTCCGTAAGTTTCTTTGTTCCAAGATTTTTTTTTCAATTTTCCTTCCTCTCTCTATATGTTATACTTCTCTCTTCTTAAATCAAACTTTTAAAATTCTTATTTTTAATTTTTCTGAAAACTCTTTTTTGATGCAGGTTTTTGTAATGGATAAATTGGTGTAATTGTCCTTATTGCAGGTTTGTGTTTGTAGTGTTGGAGTAATGGAGCAATATGTGGCTTTATGGTAAGATGCAAATAGCCATTGGTTTGTCCTTGCTGTAGGTCTATTTTGGTGAAAGGTCTTTATGGCTTGTTGTGGTGAGGGTGTAGTGGTAGCAGGCTGTGTTTGGTTTTGTTGGGTTGTACGGTAGAAACGTTGAAGCATGAGGTTGGGTTTGTAAATTGTTTTTTTGTAAAAACTTTGGTAAGAATTTCACAAAGATGTAACAATATTTTTTTTAATTGATCTTAACAAAAGAGAAAACAAAACATTAAAACGAAAGAAACTATAAACTAATAAAAGTAATTTAATTAAAATATCTAATTAAAAATAAAAAATTATTAAGACTATTAAAATTGTACTAATTAAAATACAACCTAAATACAAATTAACCTAACTATAAATAATTAATCAAGACTAATCTAATCAAAATAATCTAATTAAAATAACTTAATTAAAATGTTAAACTCAACTTAAAAATTAACCTAAATAAAAGCTAAACTGAAATAAAAATTAAACTAATAACAAGATTAAACTAAAATCAAATCTGAAAAATCCAATATAGTTAATTAACTAGAAATTAAAATTAAACTATAAAATTAGATTAAAAAACTTAATATTAAACTGAAACAAATTCTAAAAATCAAGAACACAAATAAAATGACGTGAAGTGATAAAATTCTATAAATGCAAAAATGATCGATTATGTACATTGCGATAAAATGCGTCAAATGAATGTAAAATTAGAAAAAAAAGTCCGGTCAAAATTTAAGGTGTGACAGTCCTGATAAGAAGGTTCCTGGTGGCAATGGCACTTGTCAACTTCTGGTACTTGTCTTGGTCTTTTGATCTCTTTAACCCCGCCAGGAGTTCTAACTCGGAGATTTCCTTCTGTGCTGCTAACAAGGCCTTCTAACTCTTCTTCTCATTAGCTTCCAACTGCTCTATCCTAGCATGTGTCTTCTGATCTTCTTGTAGACGAGCCTCAGTGATCCTGATCCACCTAGCCTGACTCTCTTCCAAATAGTGCTCGGCTCTAGCTTTCTGAATTTTAGCTTCTTTGCAAGCATTCTTCAATACCAACTCCCCTGCTCGGGCTTTTCTGATGAAGTCCTCTGTCTTTTCTATCTTGGTCATATGCTCGATCCGGAGTTTCTCCAACCTCTCAATATCCAGACGACCATTATTCCTTTCCCAAAGGGTCTTCTTCAGAGCTTCAGAAAGCTGGGTATTCCTCTCTTTCAGCTTATCAAATTCCTCCAGACTCACTGTAGCTATGGGCTCTACTGATGATGGCCCTGGCACATCCTCCAGGGTGAATGGCATGCGGGTGATATGTCCTTTGATGCGAGACCAATCAATATACTGAGCTGAAGCTATGTTGTTGCACTTGCCAAGAATAACAGTCCCTTTTGTCTGTATGTTATCCCAAGCCCAGGCTGCTTGTCGAATGATGGCATGATTATTCTGAACATCACAGTAAAGGGTCTCTGCTAAATCCTGCTCTCTTGGTGGATGTACTAAGGCATACCCTAACTGTCTTTTGAAAAGCAAAGTATTGTAGTTGATTCAACCCTTTACTCCAATGAGAGGTACATTAGGATACTGTCCACAACTTGTAATTATGTCCCTTCCCTTGGTGCTATGAGTACACCACCTGATGTCTTTTGAAGTGAGAGCAATCATTCTCTTAGCCTAATTTATTGACTGATGAGGATTCAAGAAAGCTTATGTCCTTGGCATGTGTCTCAATAACCAACAGTAGAAGAGAGGTGCACAACATCTGACTAGTCTTCCCCTCTGCTTCTCATTTCTCTGATGCACTGAGTAGTAGAAATCCCCTAGCAAGGTAGGAACTAGATTCTTCAGCAGGAAGACTTGGATATCATTCTTGCTTACAAACTTAGGCTCGTCTGCAAACAAGATGATTCCATATATACTAAGAGCCAGGAGAGCACAAACAGTTTCCCACTTCCCTGCTGCAGCATGACTGGTGGCATGAGTGATCAAGAAGTCCAAATGGAGGCCTGGGATTCCAGCCTTGGTGGTCATATGTTGATCAATGATGGTGGCTTCCAAGTGCAGAGCCTTAGTTATGTCTTCATTCCTAGGAGCAGTCATCTCAGGGTTGAAAGGAATTCCTCTTCTGATGGGGACACCTAACAACATGGAAAACTCTTCCAACAAAGGACCAATCTGAAAGTCTGGGAAAGTGAAACATCTGAGAGGAGGGTCATAAAACTGAAGGCAAGTGTGAATCATGCTCCTCTGTGATGCATCCAAGTCTATGATCATGTCCATAATACCACCATAATGTTCTCTGAATAAAGGGACATGATCAGGAGTGATATGTTCCTGAATCTGCCTGATGCCTGCTAGGGAGGGCTCAAAAAATGGTAAGTGATGTTGCTCTTCCTGGATGAATCCATAATGACAATGGATGCTGATGAAGATAACTGAGGAGAAATACTGATGAAGATAATTGGAGAAGATATCAGCTGAAAAAGATCTCTGAGGAAGATAACTGGTGAAGATGTCTAAGCAGAAGAACAGTCAAAACCAAACCAAAGATGATGTGGATACCCTGTAAAACAAATAGACAAATGTTAAAATGATGCAAAATGATGTATGCAGAATGATATGCAAGGGTGTGTGATCAGGTGCTGGATTTTCCATTTGCTTTGATAGGGTCCATGAGTGTTCATAAGTCCGGATGAAGGTCTGAGAACCAGTAACCAGGTGGGGGACTCAAATAAAGAGTCACAAGTCCAAGGTTTCATAAGATCAGTCCAAAATAGTGTAACCTTAAAATAAAATCTAGTGACAGGGTATGTTGAGGTCAAGGGTTCCTATAAACCTGTAAGCAACCCCACCCACTCACAGGTATTGTTCTAGAACAAGGATCCTTAGATTCATATTTATTATGAGAAGTGTAAACACTTCTAACCCGGAGGTACAATGTTTACCCTAATCATAAAGAATCCTCCTCTAATTCACCTCAGATGCTGAAGGTCATCTAAAAAAGGTCATCCAGACTTAGCAGGCTTCCCAGATAGCCCTAGCACTACAGGAAATCCGTAGCATAGAGTTCTCAAGAAGAAACCCATGTCTGAACCGTGTTTCATATTCCCACACCAGACCAAAATGGAATGGGAAGAATATGAAGCCACTTTAATCCTATGTGTCACTCAGGCTCCCGATGTGGAACCTTGTTCACTGAAAAAAAACCTCCCACCAAGGCAAACCAACAAATCCAGCACATGATATGATGATAATAATATGAAATACATAAAAACAGTAAATGAAAGCGATAAATAAAGTTATACAGAAGGCAATAAATAAAGCAATAAACAAAAATCACACATAGCACATAACACCCCCATAAACACAAATCAAACAAGCGCTAGGAGAAACCCACAAAAAGAACCAGAAGCCCTGGTTGCAAGAGTAATCCCCAGCAGAGTCTCCAAGCTGTCGCTCCCCGGATTTTCGTCCCGGTGCAAACGCGAACCGTCAGCGAAAGAGAAGGGGTTGAATAGAGTCGCCGGCTAGGCATTTTTATCCCGAAGGAAAGGTAATGCTACATAAACCTGGAAAGAGATGGATAAGATGGTTGCGAACCAAAGAAACTGAGAAAGGGGGTTGGTTACGACCTGGGAAGGTATTAGCACCCAGATCGTCCGTCGTACTTGACGGGATCCACGCTTACAAGATTGTGTTCAAAAGGGGTATGTTGAACTCATTACACCATCCTAATAGAAGGATGATAGATGAGAAACACTTAAGCTGAGGAAGATACCTCAACTTAATCCATGGTTAGGGATTAAATTCATTATATAACAAATCCTTAATTAAATGGATTTTAATTAAAAGGTGAGATTAAGAAGTGGATTTTATGGTTTGTAAGACAACTTGAGGGGGACTTTTCCATTAAACACTAGGGTTAGTCCCTCTTAACCATAAGGAAGAGATAGAACCCTAATGTAAGGCCCAAGTTACAAGATAAAGTCTTAGTGATTATTAATGTGTTTTGATTGAGAGGTGTAAACCAATTAAGGGTTTAAAACTAAGGATTAAATTTATACACTCCATCCTAAGATAAGGATGCATGCATAACCCTAATTCCAAAGTCCTAAAGCTTTAAGAGTTTAGCCTCTGATTAAGAGATGAGAAGAGAGACTCAAGGAGACTCAAAGGTAAAAATCTAGGGGGGACTATACACAACCCTAAAAATTATCTTGCTTGGATATCCTATGGTTTGTGAGGCTTAAGAGAAAAGGTCTTCAAGGCCACCAAGGAAGAAGCAGATGGAAAGAGAATGATGGAGAAGAATAAGTTACTTACTTCATGAAGAAGATAAGTAACTTAAAAGGAAGTAAGAATGAGATGACATTAGTGAATTGGATTCACTTCAAAGACAAGTAAATTATGCAAATGAAAGGAAAGAAAAGGTGGGAGGTGAAGGCAAATCCACCTCCCAGACAACTTACCAAAAGTTCTTGAAATGTTAGTATGAATACATAAGACATAAAGCACAAATAAATGAGATGAGTAAGGATGTAAAGACAAAAACCAGAAGTGATTATGCAATGAAAATGTGTTATGAGATGATGCAAAATCATACAAGATGCATGTGAATGATCATACAAGGATGAGATGCAATGGAAGCATGTTTAGAAGCATGAAAACACATGGATGTTCATGAAATGTAATGGATGCAAAGTATATCAAAATGATGCAACAATGATTAAGCAATGTTTCAAACATATCCTAAGATGTCTAAGATGACATACAAAATAATGGAATGGCAGGACAAGTTCACAAGTTCATGATATGCAAAGAAGAATGCAAATGAAGATGCAAAATTAGGGTTTTAAGGCAACATGAGATGCATATGACCAAAACAGAAGCATTCACCATGATAAAAAATTGAAATTGAGCTCAAACAAACCCTAAACATATATGAGATCACACCCCAAAGGAAAAAGTCAGAAGCTAACCCTAGGCAAAGTTATGAAATTTCTAAGTTACCTAGGCTTTTTGGGTGCTTCTAAAGGGAAAATGCAAATCAAATTGAAAATGCAAGATAAAAATATGAGATAAATAACCTAGAAACTATATGCAATATATGAAACAATGCAAGAAGAACCAAGTTCAAACTCATCATGATTAGGCAGAAATAAAATTTTCAAGTTATGGTTAAAAAATGTGGAATTTAAGAACCCTAATTCAAAGAAAATTGTGAAAATGTGATCAAACCTAAAAATAAATTTGTATGGTGAGTTTGAAAATGTTTATAAATGTTTAAGAATGCCTCATGATTTTTTTGGTGATTTTTAGAAACCTAAATGCATATTTAATTAATTAAAATCAATTAATTAATTAAATAAAACATTTAAATATTTTAAAAATACTTTTTAATGCAAAAATTAAAATAAAAAATGTTTTTAAGTAAATAAAAATATTTAAAACAAAAATGCAGAAAATGGGATTTTTTTATATTTTTGCTGTTTTTAAAAATTATATGAAAGAAATGCAATAAAAATGAAAATAAAATGAATTAAATGGAAAGTAATCTGATCCAAAGGCTGGGATTCAAACTGGGGAGGAAAGGGTTGACTACGCGCGCGTTTCAAGGGTCAGGATCCAATCTGAGGAAATTTAATTAATTAAACCTAATTAATTATGGAATAGGGCAAATGACAAATCATGAGCGTCCATCCCACTAATTAATTAAGATCCAAAGGCTGACATTCAAACTGGGAAACTCAACCCTAATCAAACTCAGGTGACCGGAGCAAGCTCCGTTCATCTTTTTCGGCCAACCCTACATCCTATCTCTCTCCCTAAGCTACCCAGACCCCCTAACTCTCCAGAGTCAACCCCCAAACCATCCTAAACAAGAATCAGGCCATGAAAATCATTTACATTGCATCAAAATGGAGAATCGAAGAAAAACGTTTTTAGGTCAAAAGTTTCAGAGCAAGCATACATCCTGGTGTCTCAACCATTTTCAAAACAAATTATATCACCATGATCAGGGGAACATGCAGAATCATATTATAACATAAAAAGAAGTTTCTGGAAAAATGTTTTGAGATGACTACCTGAGATGGAGCTTTGTGAATCTGAGCTTTCTGGCCTTTCCTTTGATGTTAATCCACTCCACTTGATCCCATTGTGCTTCTAAAATGCTTGAATGAAGCTTGTATGGCTTAGTTTTGAAGGTTCAGTTCTGCTGCACCAGAAATCGTGTTTTTGTTTTGTGAGGTTTCAGGTCATGGCAAGGGGTGGGAAATGATCCTTATGATGTGTGGAGATGATTGGTGGTGAAAGTTTTGAGTTTGAGTGGTTGAGGAGTGAGTTTCGAAGGAATGAAGATTTGGGGGATTTTTGTGAAATTGAGCTTGTGTGATGATTCAGCCTTGTGTGTGTTATGGAATGAGTTGCATAATGTTAGTATAGGCCAATGGGAGTGATCAGAAAGTTGTTGTGGCACAGGCTGATTGGTATGGGAGGTATTTGCAAAAAGTCAACATTGTGTAACATGAGGTATGGGCATGGTTAAGAGCTGGCTTGAAGGGGTGTATGGCCTCGGCATGGTTCATGGACAGCCTTTGGATCATTTTTATGCAGCTGGATGGCCTTGATCAAGAGTTTTCATAGTTTATGCAATGTGACAATTTTGAAATTTCTTGAGAAATTGGCCATGAAAACTTGTGATGCAAGATATGATTCTGATCCAAATGTGCTGCACTATGTTGGTATGATGTTTATAAGTTGATTAGAGGTCATGAAATGGCTTGGCAAGTGAATTTGCAAAATTCCCTCTTTGGTGCATACTTGAAAATTATAGGATTTTTGCCAACTTTGAAAGGCCATATCTTGAGTTCTAGGATGAATCAAGACATGTTCTTGTACTTTTTGAAAATGGGAAGACATAATCTACAACTTTCATGCCCAAGGATTTTTCATTTGAAGCATTTTTGGTCATGAAAGAATAGCTTGAATATCTTTCCCAAAATGGAAAGTTTCTATTACAAGTCATTTCCAAAAATAGCAAGTTTGCATTTGGATCAAAATTCTTCAACTTTGTGAACTTTTAACCACATAAATGATCAAATAAAGATCATAGAGACTCAAAATGATGATGATGACCCTTTGGTACCCTTGATGGAGGCCTCAGATGCCCTGATTTTGACTTCACTTGCTCAAGAAGTTACCCAATGATCAGATGACTTCCACAGTGAATTTCTTCATCAAATTTGGTACACATAATCCTTATAACATATTAAGATCATTAGAAATAAGAATGACCAAAAACATTGGGATTAAGGCCTCTGAAACCAAAACCCTAATTTTAGGTCATCTGTGCAGGAAATCTTCAGTCTGCCTTTATGCCTTTGCCATGCTTTGTGATCCCTTGACTTTTATGAACTTTGGGGAGCATATTATGAACATGGAACACACATGGACCTTATTGACAAGCTTCAAGACCAATGGGATGGCTTATATCACTTCTTGGATTTCCCAGATCACAAACCCTAGATGCAGATGAAATGAACTATGCAGTGGGATATGATATGCTAATGCAAAAAAATGAAAGATCACAAGCCATGGTTTGAGAAAAAAGTGAGGGCAAATTTGGGGTGTTTACACTATGTGTCACTCAGGCCTTTGTGTTGGACCTTTCTCACTGGAATACCCCTCCCACCAAAGCAAACCAGAAATCCAGCACAATGATATGATAATAATAAATGAAATGCAGAAAGCAGTAAATGAAGGCGATAAAGTAAATGCAATAAATAAAACTGTATAGGAAGCAATAAATAAAGCAAAAACATAAACACAAATAGCATATAACACCCACAATAAACACAAAAAAACAAGCGCTAGGAGAAACCCACAAGAGAACCAGAAGTCCTGGTTGCAAAAGTCCTCATCAGAGTCGCCAAGCTGTCGCTCCCCGGATTTTCATCCCGGTGCAAACACGAACGGATGAGGCGATGTTGAAGGTTAAGGTTGAATAGAGTCGCCAGCTAGGCATTTTTATCCCGAAGGAAAGGTAATGCTGCATAAACCTGGAAAGGTATGGATAAGACGGTTGCGAACCAAAGAGACTGAGTAAGGGGGTAGGTTACGACTTGGGAAGGTATTAGCACCCAGATCGTCCTTCGTACTCGACGGGATCCACGCATACCTGATTGTGTTTAAAAGGGGATAGTGTATATGTTAAACTGTGTATAAAAGGCTAAAGAGGAATGGATGTACAGAGTGTCAGTGCAAGAAGAAAGTGAGTGCTCAAAACTGAGGCTAAGGAAAGAGAAACAGGGAGGAGGAGAGGGGGAAGAAAAAAATATTTTTGTTCGATAACTGTTAAGTTATGCCTACGTATTCTCTTGTGCAATGAGGAAGTCAGAACACCATAGTTCGACTCAAAGAGACTTAGATGTTTTTGTTGTGAACTACTTGCTTGTCTATGCTCAAGTGTATGACTCGTCTGGCTCGAGTGCTAAATGTCTTGCATTAGACGGGAGAAGAGAGTTCTCGTTTTCAGAGTGAATGTGATGAGAAAAGAATCTTGGAGGAGACGTTTATTGTTTGTTTTTGTGTTTTCAGTTTTGTATTGTTTTTGGTGTTTTGCGTAAGATAATGAGCTTAAGCCTTAATCGGGGGTTTGCAAACTCATTATATCATCCCTGATTAAGGATAACGAGTCTACTTAAGTATGAGATGAAAATATCAACTTAATTACCCTAATGATGCAGGATTAAGATCAAAAACTTACTTGTGATTAGTAAGTATTTTTGGATTTTTGTTTAGTGTTAATTAATGAGTTTAATCTCTAATCAGGGATTAGTGAACTCATTACACCATCCTAAGAGAAGGATAATAGACGAGAACACTTAAGATGAGGAAGACTCCTCAACTTAATCCATGGTTAGGGGTTAAAATAATTATATAACAAGCCTTTATTAAAGTGGATTTTAATTAAAGGTGGTATTAAGAAATGGATTTTATGTTTGTAAGACTAAACCTGAGAGGGACTTGTTCATTAAACACTAGGGTTAGTCCCTCTGAACCAACAGGAAGAGATATAACCCTAATATAAGGCCCAAATTACAAGCTTAAGTCTTAATGATTATTAGGTGTTTTTATTAGGAGGTGTAAACAACGTAAAGGTTTAACACTAAGTATTAAAGTTATACACTCCATCCTAAGATAAGGATACATGCATAACCCTAATTCAGAGCCTTAAAACTTTAACTGTTTAGCCTTGATTATGAGATGAGAAGCAGAGACTCAAGGAGACTCAAAGGTAAAAACTAGGGGAGACTATGTACAACCCTAAAGTTATCATGCTTGGACATTCCTATGGTTTGTGAGGCTTAGAGAAAGATCTTCAGATGGCCACCAAGGAAGGAGAAACAAATGAAAAGAGAAGAGAAAGGAGAATAGGTTACTTACTTCCTGAAGAAGTTAAGTAACCTAAGAGAAAGAAAAGGAGCAAGAGAGAGCACAAGTGAGTCAAACTCACTTCAAAGACAAATAAATATGCAAATGAAAAGATAAGAGATTGGATGTGGAGGCAAATCCACATCCTAAACAACTTACCTGAAGCCCCTGAAATGGTTAGTATGAATGCATAAGACATGAAACAAAAGGAAATAAGGCAAATGAAGATGCAATGATCAAGACCAGAAGTGCAAACATAACGCAAATGTGTTATGAAATGATGCAAAGACATGTACAATGTTTATGTATGATCATACAAGAGATGAGATGCAAAGGAAAGCATGTTAGGAGCTTGAAATCAAATGAATACACATAAGAAGTAATGAATGCAAAACATACCAAATGGATGCAACAATGATCAACCAATGTTCATACATGTCCTAAGGTATCTAAGATGACATACAAATGCATGAGATGTCATGACAAGTTCAAATGATGAAGGTATGCAAAGATGAATACAAATATGAACATGGCAAATTAGGGTTTTTAGAATGCATGAGATGTCCATGATCAAAACAGAAGCAAAACACATGATAAAAAAATTGAAATTGCAACCAAATGAACCCTAAACACACATAAGATCACTCCCCAAAGATGGAAGTCAGAAGCTAAACCAAAGTCAAGTTATGGATTTTCTAAATTAGGCTACGGTTTTGGGTACTTCTTCATGAAAAATGTCAAACAAATAGAAAATGCAATGCAAAAATATGAGTTAAATGCTCTAGATACTACATGCAAAGTATGAAAGAATGCAAAAAGAACCATGCAGAAACTCATCTTGGTTGATCAGAAATGAATTTTTGAAGTTAGGGTTAGAAAAATAGGAAATTTGGAAACCCTAATTCATGGTTAATTGTCAAAACATGATCAAACCCTAAAAGAAATTTGTAAGATGAGTTTGTAAATTTTTCTAAATGTGTGAATGCTTCATGATTTTTTTGGTGATTTTTAAATACCTAAAAGTATTTTTAATTAATTAAATGAATTAATTAATTAAAAAATACAATTAAATGATTTAAAAATATATTTTTAATGCAAAAATTAAAAATAAAAATGTTTTTGGTTTCTGAAAATTATTTAAAGTGGAAATGCAAAAGATTGTATTTTTGGAAATTAATTTGTTATTTTAAATAAATAAAAGAAAACAAAATGAAATAAATAAAATAAAAATGCAAAGTAATTAAAAGGAAAGGCCAGGATTGCGTGGGAATTGGATAAAGGGCTGAGATTACAAGTCAGCTTGACTTGAGGTATGAAGATCTAAGGGACCAGATTTAAATTCTCCTTGCGCGCTTGATCTAATGGTTGTGGTTCCATCTAACTTAATTAATTATAATTAACTTAATTAATTAAAATTAGAATTTAATGACATGATCTGAACCATCCATGCGCTACCTAAACACAATCTAAGGGCTGATATTCAAACTGGGCACACTAACCCTAATGACTTTCAGGTGACCGGAGATAAGCTCCGATCATCTTCTCTGGCCAACCCCAACCCTAACTTCCTCTATAGCTCATTAAAATGCATCAAACCTGCCCAGAAATGATCCTCTAACCTCATGGAACATGAATCAATCATCAAACAATATTTAAACTACATGAATCAAGCAAATTGAAGCAAACATTTTTCACGGGAAAAACTTCAGAACATCAATACATACTTATTTTCAATTATAAACACATCATGATGATCAGGATAACATGTAGAATCAATTTATAACAAGTAAATGAAGTTCTGGAAAATTTGTTCTTGATGGATACCTGAACTGGAGATCTTCAAAGATGAGCTTCCTGGGCCTTTCCTTTGTGCAAACCAACTCCACTGGTCCCCCTTGTGATAATGGCAAGCTTGAATGGAGTTTATAATGGCTATTTTGAGGGATTCAGTTCTGGTTCAACAGAAATCGTGTTTCTTGTTTAGGGTGTTTCAGGCCATGGTGATGGGTGAGATTTGTTCCTTAGGCGATTTGTGATTGAATGGTGAAAGAATTTCTGGAGTTTGATGGTTGAGGAGTGAGAATCGAAGAGATGAAGTTTTAGGCAATTTTTGTGCAATCTGAAGTGTGTCTTGTTTCAATGTTGAATGAGTTGCTATATCACTCCCATAATGTTTGAGTAGGTCATGGAGCAGGTTAGTAGAGGCTGCTGATCACTATTCCAAGAGCATGGGAGAAATTGCAAAAAGTCAAGGTTTGGTGTACTTGAGGTATGGCAAGGTGCAGAGATAGTTTCTTGACTTGTACTGCATCAGCTGAGTTCAAGGATGACTCTTG
Source organism: Lathyrus aphaca (assembly GCA_963966055.1). Lineage (NCBI taxonomy): Eukaryota > Viridiplantae > Streptophyta > Magnoliopsida > Fabales > Fabaceae > Lathyrus > Lathyrus aphaca. The sequence goes on along the minus strand of OZ014523.1, from coordinate 429,718,704 downwards.
GATCAATTGTGGTGAGCTGTATGGCTTAGATCACAAGTTTGAAGTGGTTTTGCATTTTGGCAACTTTGTGAAGTTTGTGACAATTGGCCATGGAATGCCTTGGTTCTTGGCTGAATTCTTGTCTTGAAATGTTGCTTATCAATGTTATGATGCGTAGATATGAATTAGAGGCCAAACAAGTGCTTAGAAGTCCATTTTGCACATTTCCATCTTTGACATGAACTTGAAAATTATGTGATTTTTCCCAACTTTGATCCATCATAACTTGATTTCTAGGATGAATCAAGAGGAGTTCTTGTACTTTTTGAAAATGGGAAGATCCAATCTACAACTTTCATGTTTGAAGAAAATTCATTTGAAACCTTTTTGATCAAGAAAGAGGAGGTTGAAGATCTTTCCCAAAATGGAAAGTTTTCATTACAAGTCATGTCCAAAAATGGCAACTTTTGCAATGGCTCAAAATTCTTCAATTTTGTGAACTTCCAAGCATTACTAAGATCAAATAAAGGTCATAGGATCTCAAATTGATGATGATGACCCTTTGGAACCCTTGTTGGTGGCCTCAGATGTCTTGATTCTGACTTTTCTTGCACAACAAGTTACCACTTGATCAGATGACTTCCACAAGGAATTTTTGCTTCAAATTTGATACACATGCTCCTTATAACATATATAGACCAATAGAATCAAGAATTTCCAAAAATTTGAGTGTAAGAGCCTCAAACCCAAAACCCTAATTTCTGGTCATCTGTGTAGGAACCCTGAGCCTGCCTGGGTAACTGTGCAACCTCTTGTGATCTTTTGACTTTCAAGAACCCTTGGGATATAATATGATCATAGAACACTCATGGACCCTCTTGGAATTCTTTATGGTCTCTGAGATAGCTCAAACAACTTCTAAGATTCACCTGATCACAAACCCTAACTATGCAACTATGTAGTGAAATAACTATGCAGTGTGAGATGGTATGCTTATGCAATGCAACATAAAGGATCACAAGCCAAAGTGTGAGAAAAAAAGAGAGGGAAAATTTGGGGTGTTTACAAGGTGGAGTATTGTCTGTAAAAGTAAGGCTGATTGAGGGCTGAGGATTAATGAATTTTGGGCTTTCAACCATGCTCTTATGGCTAAATGGATTTGGAGATTTTTGTGTGAAAATGTGGTCTCTGGACTGGAATACTCCAAGGCAGGTATGGAGATTTTGGATTACACCTGGAGTGTGGAGAATACCATAAATATGCTGGTGGTTCCTCACTTTGGTGGAAGGACTTATTCAAAGTAAATCTTGCTTTCGGTGCGGGAAATTTCGTCGACTTAGTTTCATATAAACTTGGTGATGGAACCGATACGTTTTTCTGGTTGTCCAGATGGTTAGAAAATTCATCTTTAGCATCGGTATTTCCTGTCCTTTGGAATGCGTCTAATAGGAAGTGGGCAAGGGTCGTGGATATATGTGTCTGGGAAGATGAGGAGTGGGTATGGGACCTTGGTGTGGCACTGTGGCAGATAATGGTCTCAGTGGCGCGGGAATTAACTGATCTTAATTAGCTGCTCTTGATGAAGGCTCCAGATATTAGGAGGAATGATAACATTATATGGTTGTTCGGTCACGAAAAGTCGTTTTTGGTCAAATCTGGGTATGTAAAGTTGCTAAATAATCTACTTCACGGTGTGTTTAATGATGTTTGCAGGTCTACACTCAAACACATGTGGAAGATTGTGTCTCCGGCAAAGACAAAGAAATTTGCATGGAGGTTGTGCTTGGACAGGCTGCTGACGTGTGATAATTTGCTTGGCCGTAAATTGGTATTAAATAACCATGGTTTGGTTTTCCCCATTTTCTTTCTGTCAAATGAAGATGCCTTTCACCTCATTTTTTCTTGTGCCAAGACCTCTTTGGTGGTGGATAGCTAAACGAAATAGACACCTTTCTTTTTATAATTACTACGAATGAACTTTACACTAGTGTAAATATATTTAGTGTAGTCTTGTCTGGTGTGTACCTAAACATGGTACATTTTGGTGTATTTGGGTTGGGGTATTCCTAGTAATCATATCCTATTGATATGGGTGTTCATGGGTACGGGCCACCCGCGAATCCGTTCATCACCCAATCCAACTTAACCCTTATTTTTACCCAACCCAATCATGTACGGGTCCAACCCGAACCAACTCATTCAAACTCATTGGTATTTGGTTCAGGTAACAGGTTTGAAGTTTTAAATCCACAGACCCGTGAACCTAACTCATTAATATGTCACACCATTTTTATTTTATTTATAAATTATCTAGCATAATTCTTAGAATGCATTTTAAAAGAAATATACAATTATAGTTTTTATTAATTGTAAAAACATAAGTTTAAATCAAATTTGAGAGATCAATTTTATTTATTCAAAGAGAGATATATCTTACTTTTTAAATTATACTCTACACCATTTGTATATTTTTCTAACTTTATATGAATCTTAAAAGAGTTTTTAGGTATTAACCAATAAATTTTATTCAAATTGAATACTAAAAGTTTATAAATTTTTTTAATTTTTTGTAATATAAATATGTTAATTAAATGAATATATTTTGTTTAGAATTTAAAAATTATGTTTAGTGGGTGACCTACGAATCCAATCCAATCCAATCCATTGATGAGCGTATTGGTTTGGTTCGAGTTTAGTCTTAAAAATACAGGTTGAACACTCAACTCACCCCAAAGAAATATTGATCGGATCGAATATTAGATTTAATCAAATTAGACTCAACTCAACCCATAAATACCCCTATATGTTGGAATGAATATTTTTTATTATAATAAAAAAAGAAGTAAAATTGTTCTTCATTCAAATTGTAAAGATCATTGTACAAATTCGATGTATCCTACATAAATATTTGTAGAAAGATTTTTTTATGTAATGGTAAAGTGGCTGTAACATTTAGTTTAAACGTGAATAAGCTCCTTTATAAAAAATATAAAAAAAAAACGTGAATAAGCAAAATTGAGCAGATTTGAATTTGCGTCAATTAGTTATCTGACACAACACAGTTACGCATACTTTAATTTGAAAATCAACAATGTATGCTTTGAAAATATAAGATAATGATGAAGAATGTTTTCTTTGACACAAGATATGATTGGAATGTTTTACTCAAACTAGATTACGTGTTCATCTTAAATTATTCAATGTCATTATAATATTTTATATTAATTATAAATTTCACTTTTAAAGAATTATTAAAAAAAACTTCCGGATAGAATCTCACGTGTTGCTACAATAACCGATATGCATTAACAGTTCTTTTCTAAAAAAAGAAAAATAATTCAATACATTAATAGTTGCGTGATTCAATTTACAAGTACTATCCATGCAGAAGATACTTTGATTAATTACATCATCCTCTATCTTTGACAACGCATAAAAATAATTACATGCAAAATCATCATGTTTTCAACAACTGCGATGTCGTATACTTCATTACCTTCAATCTCTTTCCGCAAATTTTCTGCATTTTCCAAACCTAATTTCTGCAATCCACCATGTTCCACCACCAACCATTTCTCTCTCGGGTTAGCCACTTCTGCCAGAAACCTCTCTCTCACTTGTAGCTACTCCTCACAGAATGAATCTCGCACCGAGGGATCATCATCATCAATTCAGGTTCACGCATGATCTTCATTTTGTTTGTGTGTGATTTTGTTTTGTTTCGTTGTATGATCATAAATTGCTGTTTGATGTTTTGATTCTGAACCCTAAATCTCTTTTCATGTTTGGTATGAAATTATTTGCATGTATGATTTTGAAAAAAAATTAGGACTCTGATTCTTGGTTGTGTTGCCAATTAATCACGGTTTGATTCTGAAGCCTTTCACGATTTCGGTATTGTAACTATTATTGTGGTCATCATGGCATGAATTAGTTCTTTTACATAAATTTGGGAATAAGGTATCGGCATTTTTCGATATTGTTTTGCCGATGCCGTTTTCGCACTAACCAACTTTTTTTCAAAATCACTACAACTTGGGACGTGATCTCGAAGTTTTTTTACGTCTGTGGACACAATTGGGACTGCATTTCTGAAGAAAAGTTTGTATTTTTTCTCAAAGTACTAATGAGATTTCTGTGTTTTCAGGGTGGTGAAGCATTTTTCAGGAATGTGTTGGAGAGCATTCAGGAAGTGTACTTGAAAAGGAATCCTAATGCAAAGGCTGTATTGGACCTTGTTCAGTCGGTTGACAACGACAAATTGTGCTATGATCATCTTGCGTTTAGGACATTTGGGGTACTTCTCTTGCTTTACTACCTTACAAGATTTAACTTTCCCGGTTTCTCAATTAACTTTGTTAGATTAGATAATTTATTATGTCTTGTGCAATGCTGTCAATCCCAGAAAATAAAAGTTTGTTCGAATTCTACTATGCAATAGTGCTATAGTGCCGCTATTTGACAGCATTTTGTACTAAATAGTATACTGCAGAACGATAGAGATTTATTTAAGTTATGCTAGGTTATAGTGCTATAGCGCCCTTTTTGACAACGATGGTGTTGTGAGCATAATTATAGGTGAATGGTTATGGAATTGAGTCCTTGGCTGGTTTTTTCTTGGATTATGGCTATACACAACGAGGGGAATTGAAATTTCCAGGAAAGAAATTGAGGGCATTGTGGTTTTCACCTCCTGCTGATTCAACTTCCGGTACTGGCAGTGGCATGAATGGACCCCTGCTGCCAAGAATTTTTATATCAGAGCTATTGGTAGATCAGATGAGTCCCCAAACCCAGGTATGTTGGTGAGAATAAATTTCAATTAGTATCTATCAGAATCTATTCTCCAAGAATTACAATGATTTTTGATTGAGGGATGGTTTCGTATCTCTTATTTAAAGCTAGTTTCAAACATAAACAGAGTAATAAAATGATTGTTAGAACAAATTTCATAGTTTGAGTTGTTAAGCTTGTTTTTGTGTGCCAAGTTGAACATCTATTTATGTTTTCCGTTCTAGATGTACTTTATAACATGATATTGTAGAGCATTTTGCCTATTTTTCTGAGATTCACTTTAGGGAGGGATTTTGTGGTGGCATTTGTTGATTTTCGTTATCTTTTTTCCAACTGTTTGAACTTAAAAGGCAAGTTTATAGCTTTTTGTATATTGTAATGTTGCGTCGAAGCTCTAAATATTGGTTGTACTAAAAGAAGGTGAAAATTTTCATACAGGAAATCATTAAGAAATACACTGAATCATCTGGCAATGGAAACAAGTATGGAGCTCTTGCAAGTTCCTTGGGACATTTAACATGGGGAAAACCCTTATATTCTGAGTTTCAGCAATTAGCAAGGTATTAGTATATCTCAATCTAGAAATACTATTTGAGGATCTTCAAGTACTGTTTTTCTTATGGTCTGATGATACTTGTTATATACAGCGAAAGTGAGTATGCGGCGTGGACACTAGTCAATGGGCATGCACTGAACCATGTCACCATTTCCACTCATTGGCTGAAAACCCATTTGAGGGATATAAATAAACTGAATCAGTTTCTTGAGGAGAGTGGATTCAGATTGAACTCTGAAGGAGGAGTATTGAAAGGTACTTATCTTTGTTTATTATTGTGCTAGTGTAACATTTTCTGGATATTCTATAACCAAAATAAAAGTATTAAATCTATGGTTGTTAGTATCTTACGATACATCTGAGTTATATCTCATTTTAATATAAAATTGAATCCAATCGATAGGAATCTTTAATTGTGTATCTACATTGGACATGAATATTATCTTAAATCCCGATTAATTATGATGAATCTCGATTCACTATGATGAAACCTTACTCATTCCAAGGAATCACTACCTGAACATAGTGTAGGCAACCACTTTTTATTAACTTTGTAAAGTTGTTTTTTTCTTCATTTGATTGACTTGAATCTTGAACTATTTTGATATTTGTAGATGATATATTAGCTTAAAGGTTAGCTATGTCTCTTGTTACTTAAAAATGTAATTATTTTTTATTGGTAATTTATCTTACAATCATAATTAGATTTGATTCACGATTTGAAAAATATGTAATAGGTCTTCCGGTTCACAATTTGAATCTCGATTTGATAACAATCTTAGTAGTTTCACATTGATTAGATATTTTAATTTTTAGAATTTGAAAAAGTGTTTTGTTAGAAACTACTAAATACTACAATAATGACCTAGATAATGGATATAATAATCTTGAAATTGAAAATGATCACTGCCAGTTGTTATTCACATTGCTGTCGAGTATCATGTGGTCTGTGGATGACTTGAATATTTCCTCAACTTTCAGTGAGCCCTGATGGTCTTCTCCAGCAAAGTTCAACCATAGCAGATTCAGTTTCTTTCCAATTTTCCGATGGTATAACAGAATCAGTTCCATGCTCATACATTGAATTTGCCGAGCGCCTAGTGTTGCCGCAGTATGAAAACATACCTCAGACAGAGGTAAGCATCATTCTTTCTCCTGACTATTGTGTTTTAACTTTGTATCGTAATTTATGACTCTCATCTCTGATTTTTACACTGGTGTTCAGGACAAATTTGTGAGCTACCTTATGTGTTTGAATGATATGCTTATATGCGTATTGAGTGCATGTTTGGATTAATGTTGAGATTAGTAGAATCATGATAAGCCACGTGATTTTAGCAAAAGTTACACTTTGAGCTTCACAGAATCATGGCACCACTATGATTTTCCGAACTCACCGACAATCCATGCATACACTGTCATTTTTGTCACATTTTCTGCAGCATTGCTAATTCTTATTGTTTTAACTAATGGAACAGGTTAAAGAGTTTCATAGGAGGGATGGTTTTGAAGCCGCAAGTGCTGATAAGATCTTTGAAAGCACATCCAAGGAACAATTGAGCCGAGTAGGAGGCTCCTAGGAGTATAGTCTGTATCCGATCATGTACACATATACTTTTCCCTTTGGGAAAGAAAGAGAGAACATTTTAAACCCCAATTGTATTCTTGATGTTTGGATTTCATGCAGTTCCAATAATCTGTATACTGCATGATTCAATTGGGTTTAATAGTTTACATCAAAACAAATAAAGACCAGGTTTGCTTTTCATCAATTTCTATTTTGCTTCTTATCTAATCAGTGCTATATCTTGTATAACAACTTCAAAATATGCTATTAGATTCATTCAACAAGGCCATTAACAAGAAAGGAGGATGGTAGTTGGAATGATGTACCTCTGATTGGAGGATTAAAACTTGATCCGAAACATTTAGTAGACAGTTGAGTCTCTACTCTCTAACGATGATGTCTTGAGTTTGATTCCGGTCAGGTGTATCTGCTTCAAACCATGAAACACTTACTAGTAAGCCAAGTTTGAAGAAGTTTTCCTTGCAACCATACTAGATTTTACCATGAACACCATGTGTTGGTCTTCAAAGTGTTTCCCATTTTTGCGATCTTGCAATATATCTCCTGATACCGCACAATAATCATCTTAATAGAAGGAACAATTATCATAATTTGGATTCTTGCGGTCATAGTTGTAAGTCAGTTAAATGTGTTTTTCTTGGCCTCAAAGAGTCGTGGTCCCACTCTAGTAGTAGATAATAATATGAGTAAGTTCACACTTCACGTGCTGGCTGGTATTATGCAATGCCTGTGTTGTCTCATTCCAAAGTCCAAACAACCTTAATGAATTTCTATAACAATGAATATCAAATTGAAGAAGAAATAGTTCCAGAGGCTTCTAGCAAATTTGAGTTTTGGTTATTATTTCTGTTCGGCAGAGATTCTTTCGTTTTTTCTTTTGTCTATTTTTTAACTTTGTTTTGCTTTGAGCACGACTTGATCATTGAAAATACAAATTCAAAGGGGTATATTAAAGGGGAAAACATCAATCAATGGAGATATTAGGTCTTTGAATATTTGCACGATCCAATATTGAAAAACGTTACTTGACATCTCGGTGGAACTAAGACGTTGCATTTGCAATAGTTATTACAAGGCTAACTATTTCAGTTCAAGCTTAAGAAAGCATAAACCTATGAATAGTCCAGTGATGTCTTTAAAGGAAGCTTCTAGCAACTAATTTGACCTTGGGTTTTACAATTGATGCATCTGGGTTGTATTTTACAATCGGAAAATTATCGTGGTTTGAAAATTTTATCTTGTACCCCTAAATTTAATTAAATATTCTTATATATTTTTAAAAATTTCAATTTTATTTATTTTATTTTATTTTTTCTTTAAATTTATGGAATACAAAATATTTCAAATCGGATTAACATCCTTGTTACTTCCGGAGTGTTTTTTATTATTTTTTTCTTAACTGGAAGTAACATCCTTGTTACTTTTAGAATGTATTTATTTTATTTTTTTCTCAACCGAAAGTAACACCTTTGTTACTTTCGGTATTTTTTTTTCAATCGGAAGTAATACCCTTGTCATTTTTGGAGTGTATTTTTTTCTCAATCGGAAGAAATTTTCGGAATGTATTTTTTTTCTCAAAACACCATTGTTATTTCCGGAGTGTATTTTTTTCTCAACCGGAAATAACACTCTTGTTACTTCCGGAGTGTATTTTTGTATTTTTAATATTTTTATTTTTATTTCTTTTACTCTATATTAGAAACGTTAATGTTCCTTTGATGATATGCGGCAAAGACCAGACAAATGTAGATACAACAAAGATATTCTCAACTATAGAAAAATTTCCTACAAGAGAAGATGCGACTGAGTGGATTAGGGAGGTTGGACTCAGAAATAGAGTCACGGTTAATAACTTGTTTCTTCTCCTCTTACCGGTCTTTATGTCTGAACGAATTATTATAACCGTGACTTTATTTCTGAGTACAACCTCCCTAATCCACCTAGTCGACCTTTTCTCTTGTAGAAAAAATTTTGTAGGTTAAAATATCTCTATTGTATCTACATTTGTCTGTTTTTTTGCCCCATATCATCAAAGGAACATTCATGTTTCTTAACTAGATGAGAAAAAAAAAACTCCAGAAGTAACAAGGGTGTTACTTTCGGTTGAGAAAAAAATTAAAAAAATACACTCTAAAATTAACAAAGGTGTTACTTCCGGTTGAGAAAAAATAAAAAAATTACTCCGGTTACTTCCGGTTTGAAATATTTTGTATTCCATAAATTTTTTTAAAAATAAAAATAAATAAATAAATAAATATAAATAAATAAATTTAAAAAAATTTGAAATTTTAAAAAATATAAAGTGATATGGGATTAAATGTATGTAAAATTTTCTCATGTTATTTACAATTGATCCATTTGGATTGTGTTTTATAATTGATCCATCTGGATTGTGTTTTGGCATGGACATCCAAATTACTTCAATAGTCTTCTTATGTTTTACAATTGATGTTACCATTGATCAATCTGAGTTGTGTTTTAGAATTGATCCATTTGGATTGTGTTTTGACTTTTTTATATCCTAAAATTTGTCATGATTATTTTCATTTTCATTTAGTTCATGTTTAAATCATGTGTATGCATGGTTATTGAGTTATCCAATTAGATTATTCGTTTAATTCGTTAGTGGGTCGAAGGTTTGATAATAATTGATTTAATTAGTTTAAGTGGACTTTCGAGATGGATATTATTTGGTGATTATTCGAATTTATTTTCCGTATTACTTGTGTTGTGGATCATCACTTTATTTGAGATTCATGGTTAGCATGGAGATTGGAATGTGGATGGGAATGGTTGTCACTTAATTCGAAAGTTTGCTTGAATTCAAAGAAAATGATAAAGTTGGAATAAAAGAAGATTTCATTCATTAATAGGAGATTCATGGTAAAATGCATATTACTTGAGATACAAATCAAAAGAATGAATTACAAGAAAAGAGGGTAAGAAAATGGTGTTTGCCTAAAAAATTTGTCTCAAAATAAATGTTTTTATTTGCCTAAAAGATTTGTCCCAAAATAAATGTCGTTTTACTTTTTCAATGCAATATTAATTAATTTGTACCAATTCTATCTCTAATTAATATTGACTGCACTATTCTCAAAGCATTAAATCTCATTCAATATTTATGACAATGCATATGTAATCAATTACAACTAAGGATGATTTTGTAAAATTGTAACATTTATTCATTCATTCATTGTTTTACTTAATCTATGTACAACAATCTTAAAAGATTTTTAGAGTACATCATTTGGGTACAATTGATTTTTTTTGTCAAATAGTTGATTTTTTTGTTAACTGTTTACCATTGATTCGATTTTGACTCCTTAATTTTTCTAGACCTATTCTACAAACATTTGATAAAAAGATTCATTATTATTCATTAAGAATGATTATGTTAAATGTTAATTTTCAACAAATTTTATCTTCCATCAAGCTTCACTTTCATGGCTTGTTCTTCGTTTTTCAATGTTTCTAGTTCATTCTTCCATTATCATGCTCACTTTGCTACAAAGAAAATTGGGATCAAGTTAATCTTCATGAATCATAAGTGTACATCATCAAAAAATAATATAAAAAAAGTCATGAAGAACTCGAGAAAACATAGAAAAAATTATGCACTATGTAGTGATTTCAAGAGTTGTCTTTCAATATTTTTCAATCTTGGTTCATGCCAAAAAAAATCGGAATTTGATCTCCGAGTTTACTTCATTCAAAAGTGCTTCTTTTCAACACAAAATCACTTCTCAAAGGCACTTAAACTCATGGGATAATTCACCAAAAATTCAAGGCAAAAGTGGTAAAAAAAATCAAAGACAAAAGCATTAAAAAAATTCAAGTTTCATGCATAATCGCCAATGACCTTCTATCTTACATTCCAACTTGATAATATTTCAAAAATCAAGCACCATTTGTCTCTAACTACCTATGCATCCACAATCATTCAATTACACAATTAACCTTTAACTGTCATAACTACCAAATTAACACAAATTTTTATTTTTATTTTTAATTAAATTTTTATTCAATACTAATCATTCATAACAATCAATTCAAGGATTGAGATTAGTGATCTGCAATTAAGGCTTAAATTAATTTTCGATCATTGATAAACCTCTTATTTGGATCATAATCCAAGGGTGCTTATCCGTTTACAAAATTTATATAAACATGTCATTTTACACAATTTTGAACTTAACTCATATGGACTTTTTAACCATTTTCCCTCCATTTTTTCTCAAGTTTTCTCGTAATTCTCTCTTTTCTTCACTCCCTCACCATCACCAAAGTTCATATTCATCACCATCTAGAACTTCACATTGAAGTTCTAAAATTGGTGGAACTTAGGCACAATCCAATTTCAATAAATCATTAATCAAGTTTCAACAATTCAAACATTGTCATCATCCAAATTTTATCAAGATTCAAACATATTCCCCATTATTCTACATTTAATATTCATGTTTTATATCTATTCATTATCAAAAATAATCATCAAGATTGGAAATTATTGAAAGCATATCGGAAAAAAAAACTTACTTTTGAAGCTTTTCAAGTTTTTCTTCGGCACTCTATTAGCAACTTTTAATCGGAGAAAATCTTTTTTTTGTCGGTAATTCTTCATTTCTTTTCTTCCACACCATTACCATGAATTGTTGAATGCTTCTTGTTGATTAATTTAAGCCAATATTATGAGATAGATTATTTAATAAGCATTTTTTCCTTAAACCAAGAAAACCAAATTCAAGTTGCATAAAAATCAACATAGAATAATTTCTAACTGTTCTAGACTGGCCTAGCAAGTGCCCTACACCAAATTGAGGTCCAACCCAATATTCAACTGGGCATAAGCCCATTAAGAGATCAGCGAAGATATGACCGTTGGAAGAAAGAGTCGTTGGCACATAGTCATTGGGGACTTCCCCTTCACACGTCATAATGCCTTCCGCGCAGCCAATTGTCCTCTAGATTTACAGGAGGCCGTTACACTCAGTCAAAAGCTACGCACCCGCAGTCTATGGGCATATAGCCTTATGAATACCCTCCACCCTTGGAGGATCAGGTATTCAATTATAATCACCCAATTTCTTACGCTTTAGTTTGTCTCACACTGAAACTTACTTGAGCGTCGGAGTACCTTGCAGGTACACCACCCTTTCTCCTACAAACATCATCACAATTCCACCTGAAAGCCATGAAGACCTGACTGGATCATTTTTGTACAGTGGTGCCGTTTGTGGGAAACTAGCAGTTCCCCCGTCTTTTGTGACCAAGATCCTTTATTTCTTCACCGCAAGATCAAAGCTCATCTTTTTGTCTTCATGGCTTCCCAGGTCAACAAGATTGTGAAAGATACCCATACCATCGTCATCAGCGACGGATATAACACCGAAAACCACAGGGTTTCCCAACTCCACGCCGGTCACAATGAAGGACATCATTTTTCCCCGGCTTTGAAGAATCTAAAATAACCGCCCGTCACTCACGGGGATGTTACGTTCGAACCAATTCTCGTCCTGTCAGATGCAGACGTTTCCAGTCAAGCTCTTATCATCGCCCTCAATAGGGAAAACCTCACCCTCTTACAACAGAGCGAATGTATACATGTGCTCGAGCGTAACCATCGTTCCTCTTCACTGTCCAGGAGACGGCGTCGCAGAGGCTCTCCATTCCATTCTTGATCTCCTTCGCGAAGTCGCAAAGGGAAATATCATAGACACATTTCTCCTCCTCAAGACCAAGATGTGCCTGCAGGTTCACGCCCAGAAAGGGCCAGGAAACATACTTGATCTCCTCCCCGTAAGACAAGGCGCTCGCCCGAAGATCAGGATCAAAGCAAAAATTCTTGTTATAATGAAGACCGTCACCGGCATAGCAGAAGCCCTCGTCGAAGAAAATCCCCGTATCTCGCGTCCGGAAGCAAGGATGACGAGAATCATCGCGGGCCGCTCAATCGCGAAATCATGGAGACCCGCATCCCACGCAGACTTGTAAAACCTCCTCCACTAGCCACCTACGACGGGACCATCGATCCCGACGATCACATCGAAAATATTGAAGCCATGCTCCACTATCACAACATGGAGGGTACGATCAAATGCAGGTTGTTTCCTATCACCTAGCGTAAGGGCGCGATGTCGTGGTACAAGCACCTCCCCGCAGGGTCCATCACATCGTTGAGGGTCTTGAAAAACCAATTCATCAGGCACTTCACAACATCTAGACGTCACCCAAATTCTGAGGCCACCCTCGAGGGGATTATACAGGGGAAAGAAGAGCCCCTGAGGGACTACATTGACAGATTCAACAAAGAAGTCGTCGAAGTGCATACTACTGACTGCATGAAACATTATTTTTTGTAGAAGGGCATACGCCCTAACAGCGAGTTCCGAAGAGTTGTGGGTATCGAACCTCCACAATCCCTCGCTGAGATGCTCCACAAAGCCCAAGCGTACATCCAGTACGAAGAAAAGGAGGTCGCGTACAAAAAAAGAGATTCAAGAAATTAGGAGAACGCGAAAACTCATAGGCAGAAAGATAATGACGAGGCCCTTCAACGTGAAAAAATAAGAGATGAGTGTCCTCGAGAGAGTAGAGGACTAGCAGGTCGATTCTCGGTATACACCCTTCTCATCACTCCTCACGAAAAGATTCTCAATGAATGCATCAGCATCGAGTTCAAGCAGGGAGGCGTTTGTTTCCCAAACCGAATGCATCCAAGGCCAATACATGTCGTACCTCGAAAAATACGATCCTCGCGAACACGGTCGCGGATGGACTGACATGAGATTCGTCACCTAATTTTGTTTATTCCCAAAAAGGAAAATGGTAAATATAGATAAAACCACCAAGAAGGGATAAGACAAGGTCGTCGCAAACCATTGCCTGGGTTCGGAAGTCGATTATGTAGGGGGAAGGTATTAGCACCCCTACATCTATCGTACTCAATGGGAACCATCTAAGTTGTCACACGCGAAGGGATGTCTATGCTTATGTATCACTTGCTAAACTAAGGGGTTTATTAATCCTAGGGGCTCGGAAAGGATTGGGATCCTCATGCCTACGTATTCCCTCATGCAATGGGAAAGTCGGAGCTCGTAGTTCGGCCAACTTTGGGTGATTGGTGTTTGTTTTATTACCTTTCTTCGATGAAAGGATTTAGGAGTCGAATTGCACTAAAGACTATGGGTAGTTTATTCCGCTTGATCCGTACCAGCGTACGGCATCGAAATAATCAGAGTGAGTAACGACAGCTCATTATCCTCCTTTCTACCGCTTAAGGCCCGTGGCGTGCAATTCTCCTCGTATTATTAAAGTTTTTTATTTACCTACGACCGCTTGACGTTGGATCAAGGGTTTGGGTCTAAAAAGAGACGTTTTTGTTTTTTTAAGTTTGATGGCGAGGCACAATGCGCTCGACTTATGGGTAAATACAAATGGAAGTTTATTTGTCTGGTTTGTTAGCGAGGCACAATGCGCTCGGCTCGCAAGGTTAGGATTCCACTTGGTGTTGGACCAAAGGTTTGCAAAAGAAGGATGAAATCGAACCTAGTCCCTAAGGGTGCTCATAGCGAACGAAATCACAATACGGAAAATAAATTGCGTACATTGGAATGGGGGAGCAAGGTACATAATAAATACACGGGATTGCACGAAATAAAAGAGTTCATTGTATTTGCCCAAGAGAAAGTGTGTGTGAAATGTTCTAAACTATTCTAAGGCGTTAGACCTGAGGTTAATTTGAAAGCGTCGAAATGTGGCTCTTTAACTATCTTAGAACCGATTCAATTTTAGAATTGTTCTATGAGAAGTCGAGCGTCATTTTATGCATCCATACGGTTCTCGAAAGCACAACCAATTTATGCTCCGAAATTGTAATACAATAACTAAAAATTAAAGTTGATTTTAAAACTAACCAATTATTATCAAATTTATTATAATAATAAAAACACAATTAGTCTAACTAAGAAAAGAACCAAATTAAAAATAAATATTAAAAAATACATTAATGCATTATTACTATAATGAAAAGGAGGACAAAAAATCTAAACTTATTAATTCTATAAAGCATGATGTGTAAACTTTTCAACGTAGAATTCAAAACAAATTTTAGTAATAATTAAAACTAAGCTATCTAATTAATTCTCAAACAGACTAAGTCTTTTAATTCTCAAACAAATTTATACTAAAAAACGAATTACAATCAGAAGAAATACTTGATAGTTTTGTTGCAAAATGATCTGACCAAAAACTTTTGAAAAAAAAACCTATTATCATCACAAGTCACATGGTGATGAAATAGAAAACAATAACATGACTATGCATAGTATAAAAAACAAACAAATGGATCAAAAGATTTATTATGCAGAACAAAAAGAAAATGTGATCCATGCACATGACCACATGGTTCACACGCAATGCTCATGAGCGAACAACATAATGACGGTTCACAGAAGAAGCAGTTAATTGAAGGCAAAGCTCACTCCAAACTTTGACCACCATGCCTCTCAACATGGAAAAGAAAGAAAATTGTGACCAAATATTGACAACTCGCACCAAAAACACACAACAACTGTCCTTAATATATCGAAAAATTTCGCAAAGTGAGGACATATGAACGATATCGCACTCGCGGATTCAAACTGATTTTTCAACAAAATTATCACGATCCATAACAGCCATAACAACAATGTTTTTAGCAACACGAACATATCTACCACCTGCTGCTTTTACTTTATCTAGAAAGGAGAAAAAAAATTTGTGTAAGTCTCTGAGTGAAGTTAAGGTTCCAGAAGGATACTCATCAGATATTAGAAGACTTGTTTCTATGAAAGACCTCAAGTTGAAGAATTTGAAGACACATGATTGCCATGTTATAATGGAATATTTTCTACCGATAGGTATACGTTCTATTTTGCCAGAAAAAGTAAGAAGTGTCATAACTAAATTGTGTTTTTTCTTAAGGTCAATCTGTAGTAAGGTGATCGATCCCGAGATCTTACCAACACTACAAAAAGAGATTGTAATTACCTTGTGTGAGCTTGAAATGTATTTTCCTCCATCTTTTTTTGACATAATGGTTCATTTAGTTGTTCATCTTGTGAAAGAGACACAGTTGTGTGGACCAGCTTATATGAGATGGATGTACCCTGCTGAACGGTATATGAAAATATTAAAAGGGTATATGAAATCCCGAAGTCGACCAGAGGGTTGTATTGTTGAACGATACATTGTTGAAGAAGCTGTTGAGTTTTGTACTGAATATTTGTCTAACGTTCAATCGATTGGACTCCCCAGAGCTTAGATTTTCGAAAAAATGGAAGGTAAAAAATTAATTGGGAATAAAATTGTGACAATATCAAGGGATGAACGGGATCAAGTTCATTTGTATGTTCTGCACAATAATAATGAGGTTGAGCCATATGTTGAAATGCACAAGGATGTACTCCGAAGGTTAAATCCGAACAGAAATGAAAATTGGATAGTTATAGAGCACAATCAAAGTTTCATACAATGGTTGAAGGATCATATTTATTCGAAGCGCTCTTCAGATCCTTCTTTGGTAACAGAAAGGTTGAGATGTTTGGCATATGGTCCAAGTTTGCATGTGTTTTCTCATAGCGCATACTCAATTAATGGATACACATTTTATACCAAAGAACAAGATGATAAGAGTACTATGCAAAATAGTGGTGTCACCGTGCTAGCTGAAGCAATGCATATATCAAGTATGAAGGACTTAAACCCCAAATATGCAAATTTGTCATATTTTGGAGTTATTGAGCACATTTGGGTGTTTGATTACGAGAAGTTTCAGATTCCCATCTTTGGTTGCAAGTGGGTGAATAGTAGTGGCATACGATGGATAAGTCTGGATTTTTGCAAGTTGATCTTACTAGGGTGGGGTACAAAGATGAACCTTTTATTCTAGCATCTCAAGCTAAACAAGTGTTCTATATGAATGACCCGAAGAGTACAAAATGGTCTATAGTGCTTTTCTCTAACAAAGTGACTGATGATAGCGGTGTCGATCAATGTGATATTGATGTTGAGAATGAGTCATGCATTAGACGGAATGAGTTGAATAAAAATGATGAAGTTGAGGATCTTATACCGGATGAGTCATATATAAGAAACGATCATAATGAGGGAATTTGGATCAATTCATCCGTACGCATTGCTAAGAAACAAGTGATTAATATTCCAACAAAGAAAAGAAAGAGATGTTAGTGAGTGAGGTAAATTATGCATGGTTTCTTTATTTTTTTTTGTTTTCAATTGCTTTGATTATAAGTTATATCTGATAATGCATGATTTCTTTATTTTTTTGTTTTCAATTGCTTTGATTATAAGTTATATCTGATAATGCATGATTTCGTTATATTTTTGTTTTCAATTGCTTTGATTATAAGTTATATCTGATAATGCATGATTTCTTTATTTTTTTGTTTTCAATTGCTTTGATTATAAGTTATATCTGATAATGCATGATTTCGTTATATTTTTGTTTTCAATTGCTTTGATTATAAGTTATATCTGATAATGCATGATTTCTTTATTTTTTTTGTTTTCAATTGCTTTGATTATAAGTTATATTTGATATTTGATGGTTTCCTTGGTTTATTACAGGTTAGACATGGCTGATGACCAACATGAGGAAGTTAGTAAAAAAGTATCCGCGGAAGAAGAAATTCGAAGAGGCATCACATTAATGAGAAGGGTGGTCCAAGGAAGATCTCGAGGCATCATACTAGATGTCTATTGGAGCAACCAGGGACAGCTTATAGAACCTAATGGGCATACCTTAACTAGTTTTATCGGTGCACTAGTAAGGAATGAAATTCCCATTACATGTGATGATTGGAGAAACAAAGAGCTGAATGACTCCAAAGAAAAAATTTGGAGTGAGATAAAGGTACAATCATTTGGCCCTTAATTATACGGTATCAATTATGTTTTTTCAATTACCGGTACTAACTATCAATTTGTATGTTTTTCTTAGCGATGTTTTAACATCGAAGAAGAAAGAAGAGGTTTTTGTATGAAATTGGCCGGAAAGCTTCTAAGAGGGTTTCATACATTTTTATCATCTAAGTTCCTTAGGGATGCGGATGGTAATTATGTGGATGCGGAGCTTCCTAAAAAATATGAAAGTTTGATATCAGCTGAAGAATGGGAAGCTTTCAAATCCAAAAGACAAGACCCGGTTTTTCAAAGAATAAGTGCCACAAATCGGGAAAGAGCATCAAGTCCCGCATATCCGTACCGAAAAGGACGTGTCGGATATGGACGCTTAGAACAATCCATGGTAAGTATTTATAAATTGCGATAACAAATTTGTTCATCATATATTAGTTTTATCTGATCAAATTGTATGACTTAATGTGTAGCTGCAGAAGGAGAAAAGTTCAGAAACATCTCTTCCTGCACATGTTTTGTGGAAGGAAGCCCGTGTGGGCAAATCTGGAGTTCCTCAAGAAGAAGTTTTACACGTATACCAGAGATGTGTAAGTATAACATTTTTTCATTAATTGAATAACATTTTTATACACAAATATTTGACAAGTATACGGTATTCATCTGATTTTTCAGGAGGCGCTATCTCAGTCTTTATCTCCCGATGATACTAGGAGCATACTTAGTCGGACATTAGATGTCCCTGAGTATTTTGGTCGGGTGAGGGGTAAGGGATTTGGAGTCACTCCGACCTCCCTGAGTATTAAAAAAGGAAAGGCTCCTAGTAATCGGGAGCTTCATGCAAGATTGGAAGCCATGCAAGCTGAGCTTGATGCATTGAGGAGAGAAAGAGAGGCTAGCGCCTCAGCATGTTTCAAAGATGCTTCGGACAAAGACAGTATCAACTGTACCTTTCAGCCGAACATTCCAGAGGTAATTACATATAATTGTCTTAAATTGAACTATTTGCTTAAATTATGTATTTGACATATATACACATTAACAATTTCTTGTTATTATTGGTTTTAGGGCATTTCCCATTGTCAGCTATATTTGTCGTCACCATACTATCGGATGGTTGGCAAGGGAAAAGTGCATAACGTTAGCGGAGTATTACTCCACACTAGAGAGCTCCCTGCTGGATGTTTGAAGGTATCAGTTGATATTGCAGTTGAGCCGAATGCATCATTACCATATCCTAGCGATGATTCGGATGCAACAACGGTGCACGAAGCAGTAGGTTCGTTTGTTGCATGGCCGACAAACCTCATATGCGTAGGATATGAGGTATGCCTAAAACTTATGTTAACTTTAATGTGTATATTCAAAGTTTTTACGCGCATTTTACGTACATATTTTCCTTGGTTATGTTAAATAGACTCCCACAAAATCCAAATCAAAAGATAATGCGATTCCGCGGCATACCGAGTCCGTGGTTTCAAGAAAAGAGGTAATATACAATTATATGACATATATTCATGGAAGTTGTTACATTCTTAATTTGATCTAACTATTTATATGACATGTAGCTTCAAGAAAATGAGGTTAGCAATGCCTCCGCACAACAAAAAAAGGAGGTTAGCAACGCCTCCGCACGGGTAAAAAGTTCTGGTGCTAAGAAGACCGTAGCTAGGAAAAAACCTACCACCAAGTATAGGTCGTGCCTCAGGACATTTCTAGAGATGGCCGATATACCGACCGGAGGTGTTCGGACTGTACATATGGAGGTAGGGATTTTCGGCTTTGATTACGACCAAATGATTGGTAATGAAGACTTCATACAAGTTTTTGGTCGTGATGAAATCGGCGTCACCGTTGTCAATACATATATTAGGTAAATCTGGTCTACTTTGTTTTATTAATTGAACAACTTATGTTAATGATGTTTACTTTATGTTAATCCGGTTTACTTTATGTTTCAAAAGAGGTGTGTAATGTTAATGATGTTTTTATATTAGGTTTTTGTATGACAAATTGATGCGCCCCAATGGTTTGGACGTGTCATTCGGATTCTTAGCACCCGCGACCGTCAACTTAGGTTTAATCTTAAGTAGACCGGATACCGTGACGGAGTACGTTCTTCGGATCCTCATGGACAATAAAGATGCGGAGAAGTTGTTTTTTATACCGTTTAATACCGGGTTAGAATTTCATTCTAAATTCATCTATTATAATTTTTTTCCAAGTTACCATCTAACATTTGCTTAATCATTACAGTGGACATTGGTTGTTGCTCGCAATCAATCCTATCCGAGAAATTGTGTATTATCTTGACTCGTTAGGAAATGATTGGACAACATACCCGGATATGAAGGTCCTAATTGACACGTAAGTGAGAATGTTCAAAATTTTTCTTAGTTTATGTGAATTGTTCTAATTGCTTCATTTTTATTTTATTAGCATCCTACAAGCTTTTCGGGCCCAACGAGATATCCAAACCTCAAGGAGGGGCGCCAACTCCATTACATGGATTCAAGTGGCGGTATATTTTTTATTATCACATTTTTTATTATATTAGTGATGACACTTGATAAAACTTAGGATTTATAATCCATATTTTTTTTTCATATGTAGTGTCATCAACAACGTAATCAAATAGATTGCGGGTATTTCATGTTGAGGTTTATGCGAGATACTCTTGTTTTGGGCCGATTAGAGATTCCCACTGATGTATGTATTTCTAACTTATGAGTTATTTTTATATTTACACATATCTCATATAATTAAATAGTTGAAATTAATTCAAACTATGTTATATTATTATGTAGTACTTTGATGAATTCAAGTGTGCATTTTATACAAAGGATCAAGTGGACGAAATCAAAGAGGAGTGGTGTCAATTCATGATAGAGCTCAATGTTTGTACATAAATTTGTGTAATTATATTGTACATTTGTAGTATATGTAATGACTTGTAAATGTGTACATAAATTTGTATATATTTTGATACATTTAAGGCAAAATTGGTTTGAATTGGTATATATATATATATATATATATATATATATATATATATATATATATATATATATATTTGTTAGCCAAAAATTGGTAGAAAAAAGGCCAAAATGGTTTGAAATGGCATATATAAAATGTGATATTTGTCTGCCAAAATTTGGTTGAAAACAGGTAGAAATTCTGGTTTATAAACCTGGAAAAAATGTGGTTTAAAACAAAAGATGCAAAAAATTTCGTATACCTTAGACAGGGCTTTTGGAAAAAGCGTTGTCTAAGGGGGGGCTTAGAAAGCGCTTTTGGCCAAAGCACTGTCTAAGGGGGGGCTTAGACAGCGCTTTTGAAAAGCGTTGTCTAAGGTATACCTAAAAAAATTAAAATAGGAGGGGCTTAGAAAGCGCTTTTGGCCAAAGCGCTGTCTAGGGGGGGGCTTAGACAGCGCTTTTGAAAAGCGCTGTCTAAGGTATACCTAAAAAAATTAAAATAGGAGGGGCTTATAAAGCGCTTTTGGCCAAAGCGCTGTCTAAGGTGGGGGGCTTAGACAACGCTTTTAAGATTTAAAAAAGCGTTGTCTAAACCTTTAGCAGCGGAGGTTTAGACAGCGCTTTAAAGCGCTGTCTAAGGCTAAAAAAAGCGCTGTCTAAGGTCTTGTTTGGCATAGTGAACGGCATAACCGAAACAACTCCAAACAATATAATAAAGCTAACTAAAACAACTCCAAGCAGCTATAGCAATAAACCGACATCGAAAGGTAATCGAAATTGTGAAAACATCAGCAAAACAAATCAAGCAAAGGTAGAAAAAGGATATACCGACCGATTTGAGCACAAAAATACTGAGTTGCTCTCAATGTTGTTTCCGTGAACGCGGCCTTGGTGTAAGCTTACTACAACCATTTGCTATCTTTTTCGATGTATCCTCGTTCGACTCTCTCACTGCAACCTTCAATATGCCTTTGCCTACTTCTCAGATCTCCAGAAATCACCGCCAGCAAACTCGTTCTCTTCCACTCTTTCAATGTTGCGTGTTGAACAATGTAATGTCTGGATCTGTTTCAGTGATTTGTTTATGGTTGAAATGCAGCAACAAGTTGAGTTGTTGTTAGTGTGCGCTGGATGTTGTTGTTGAAGAGTGAGCAGCGATGAGATATACCCTAACCGAAATGAACCGGGAAAACAAGTTTTTCTTGGATGTGTTTAATGATGATTCTATGAAGTTTTGATGAGTGAGGTTTGTTAGAGAATGAAGGAAGTGTATGGAGGTTGTTACAAGGATTGAAAATGGCATTACAGCTGAGAAGTGTTTATGGTTTGAAAACAAGATGTGAAGAATATGTTGTAATACCTCAAAATTTGCCCTCATTCTTTTTGCCTTAACTGGCTTATCGCTTCGCATTTCATCTGCATCTCTCATCAAGTCATTAACATCATAGTAATGCATTTCATGGATTCATAAGGCGTGTGATCAAGGCCCTTTGGAATTAGGGTTTTGTACCTTATCCATACCTATCAGGGATTGAAACTTGTGGAGAATATCCACCGGTGCATCTGACCCACTATTGAGGTGTTCAATCTGATTTGCTTGAAATAAGGGTGTTGGCTCTTCTTAACGGCTCAAATTGTGTTCTTCATCATTTAACATCTCAAGGGAAATTTGGAGTTCTTGTACACCATTTTTTTGATTTGAAGGGAATTTCGCCGATGGAGGTCTAGTGTATTAAGGAGTGGCTTGGATCCGCTGGTTTAGGGAGCAATAATTTGAGATCGTGTGGAGTTTATCATGGCGTCTTAGTTCCTAAGAGTGAATTGTGTAGAAGGATTTGATTTAGGTCAAGGGAGAACGCATAGCTTTTGGTTTATTTGGAAGACATCTTTCAAGTTCAAGTTCTAGTTATTGATATCCATTTCAAATTCAACCCATCGCCATTTTACATATCCCCTTTACGATTCAATTCACTATTCTTGATTCATCATGATCTTATCCTATCGTGGTAGCCAAAGTCATTTTTTGTGTGTGTTCATGTTTCTAACATCCCATTTTTCACATCACTTGTCTCTAAACATCCACCATTTCTTTTCAGCGTTAAGCCCATTTCTTTTCTAAATTTGATCCATTATTCATTTCGGAATTTTACTCTCCATCTTAAAGATCCGGTGATTACCTTTTTAATTCCATTATTCAAACGAAAAGTTAATTATCCAATTCATATGTGACTTTATTATTCAAATTATTATCCATAACAATTTTTCATTGAGCCAATTTCATGTTAGTTCTTGCAGAATTCACTTCATATCCTATTCATTTTTCATACAACCACGATCATTTGTCTACCCGATTTAAACCATGGGTATAATCCTCATCCACCACAAATTTCTTTAAGAAAATTCATGAATTATATTCTAATTGAATTCACAAAAGATTCACAACAGCAAGGTTAGGGAAAAAGAGACAAATCAGTTATAATACAACAAAGCTTTATCTAAATCTCTAATTGAAATGACTGGGAAAATTTACAATTTGAAGATATTCTAAGGGAAAAGTTCTCTATTGGTGTCAAGAGACAAAACCCATTGACTGAGAATCACCACCAAGCTGTCAAGAATTTATCTGCTGAACTTTATACCGAAAATGTTCATTTCATCATGGAGATTATTCAGAAGGATGAAGATAATCACTATCTTGAAGGAGTGAGTCCAACATTGGAGTTTATCATAGCTTCAGATGACGTTACCGTCACCGAGGCTCCAGCCACATGGCATATTCTCAACAATGAAAAGGTTTTTCTCACTGCAGTGTTGCACGATCAACTGAAAAGGAAAAAGAGAAGCCAATAAGAACAGGGGTTTACATTGGCGAAGGAGGAATGGGTTTCAAGAGTTTTTTTTATTACTGCATAACCCTGTATATTTAGCAATGGGTATCAGATATAGTTCAATGTGATGTCGCGTCCGCATTGCGGTCTGGGATGAATTGTTAATCTACGAAAATCAGTATATACCTCAATCTCCACGTCTGCAGAACGACATCATATTACCGTAAATGGCACCATAACGCAGCATTATCAATGTTCTTCGTCCGCAAAGAAACACCTTCACCAATTTCCACTTTTACAATTTCGAGCCATATTTCTCCACTGATTTCGGAACCTGTAAATAACAATAACAAAAATTTCAGAAGGGCATTAACAGAAAGAAGTCAGAAGAAGAACATTCAACAGAAAGCAAAACAAAAAAAGCTCTTAGTAGAGCTTCCCATTCTCAATCCTAGTCTTCATCAATATCCATCTCTCCCTGTCAACACATCTTGGATTCGAGAGTCGAATCTCGCAACAGTAGCAACCCGTTATCGGTTTTCCTTAATCCGCATTCGTTCACCAGTTTGCTGCAGAGCCTTCAACCAGCCAACAATTTCAAGTGATTCCGCACCAACGTCTCCAACTTTTCTTCAATCACCATCCAATCTTCGCAAAATCCTGCTTCAATGAAGATCCTCAACATGAGCTGCAATGAGAAAAATAGGAAGATTCAGGACAGTTAACGAAATTAATTCAAGGAAAGTTAAGAACATAGTTCGGGACACACCCCTGGATTCTCCATCTAATTGGCTTCATTCTATCACTCTTCACCATCAAAATCCCATAAAGAAGAAATCAGAGTAGAAGAACCTGCACCCAGAATGAAAAAAAGAACCATTACCACTCTTCAATTTCAGAAAATTCTAATACTAATCCAAAACAGAAATTCAGAAGAAGGAAACAAACCAATAACAGAAATAACTGAAATCACAAAAATCCAGAATTCTAACCTTTGTTTTCTAACTGAATTCATAACTGAATTCATAACTGAATTCACAATTGATTTCCTTCCAGAATGTTCACCTGAGAACTTTCCAGAACCATCCTCAAATCTTCTATAAATCAAAGGCCTCCTCTTCAATCTGGGGGTTCCCACCATTTTCTTCCACAACTTTTCAATTCACTTCAACCATTTCTTCAAGATTCTTCAACTCTCTCCTCCATTTTTCGCCCAAACCATATTCAAGCTATTTCCTTCAACTTCATTTCGGATTCTTCACCACTTTACCCGTTTACAATCCTCCACCTAGTCTTCATTCTCTCCCATCCACAACAGTTAAACTCAGCCTCATTCTTCATCTCCTGCTACGTATTCGTCACCCTGCAACCATCATCAACCATGGGAAAAGAGCAAATTGAATCAAAAGAGAGGCAATTGAACAAACATTGAGGCTGAGATTACGAATCGCACAGAAAATCAACGAAGAGCATACCGTGAAACGCAGTGTTTTCGAAACTTTCACCAGCCCACATCAATCTACAACATTTCTCTATATCTGCCGAATCATCAACATCTTCATTACTTATTCGCCAGTGTTCATTCTCACCAAAGGACATCTGCAATTTCCAGTTCGATCAACCATTTGCAACACTACCATATGATGCAATAATAGCGAGAAATCAAGAAAAGTTTGCAATTGACCAATCTGAGTCTTCACCGCTATCGATAGAAAGTGGCGAGAATGAGATCAATCGAAAGACGATATTGAATGGTGATAGACGTGAGCAGAGAGATACGGTCGCGATACGAAGAACGTCGCGGCGGCATCATAACGGAAGCTTCATCCTTCTTCTGACATCGTCGGCACGGGAAATTTTCAAGGTACCTTTTATTTGGATTTGTGTTAGAGATGTTGGTTTAGGTTGAGATTAGGTTATATCTGTGGAGAGAGGACGAGTTTTCATCATTTATTCTCCACTTTCTCCGGCGATTTTATGGCGGTGTTAGTAGAGGTAGCGGCGGCCATGGAGGAAGAGATTTAGGTTAGGGTTTTGGTTTTAGATAGGCTCATTTTAATTCGGTTAAGAAGGATAAAGAAACAAGGGGATGAGGGTGATGAAGAAACCGCAGCGGCGGTGGAGAGAAGAAGAGGGTTAAGGCGAGGACGAAGCTGGAAGAAGCCGAGGGTTGGTTGGCGGCGGAAATGTGAAGGGATTAGGTTTTTTTTCCCCTTTTGTTCATACTGTGTGTCCATTTGTTTTTTTAGATCATAAAAGAGTTACTACAATTTAATGAGAATTAGAATGTATTTTGAAAATAAAAAATGATATAAAGAACAATTAACATCCTTTAATATTGTTTAATCTAATTGATGTTTTTTTAAGTTAATTAATTTCAGCATAATCTCCCTTAATACCTCTTTAATTCGTCACAAATCCATCATTAAGATAGGATTAGATGTTGTTTTTCTGTTAACACCACCCTATCTCTAAGCCCACCAAGAAAATAACCAATAAAAATACTGCCTACACCTCCCCCTCTCATTTCCGCGCATGGGCCCTGATTCTGTTGCTATCCGCACCCCCTAGTCTCAAGCCCATATATAAAAACAATTAAAAAATCCCTTTCAGCACCTCCTCTCATTTTCCAGCGCAGATGGGCTTACTCCCTTGTTGTTTGCACCCCTGTTTCTTAAAGCCCAATAAAAAGATAACTAGGAAATGCTCTTTTCACCCCTTTCATTATTTCTTTAGATTTTTTAGTTATTATTGTTTAGAAATAATACTCAAAAAA
This sequence comes from Lathyrus aphaca, assembly GCA_963966055.1. Classification (NCBI taxonomy): domain Eukaryota; kingdom Viridiplantae; phylum Streptophyta; class Magnoliopsida; order Fabales; family Fabaceae; genus Lathyrus; species Lathyrus aphaca. The sequence continues at coordinate 429,692,288 of OZ014523.1, read as the reverse complement.
TAGGAAAATGAGTAGAAAATTCCCAAAAAAATTAAGTAGTTTTTTTAATTCAATTTAGAATTGTTTAGCATTTTATTTTTCTGTTTTTGCTTTATTTTTGATTTTATATTGAATTTTTCATGTAGATGTTTCTTAATGAATTTTCTTCAATTGTCCATGATCTTGTAGATTTTATATTTTGATCTTCCAGTAGGATTTTTGAGCCATTCTTTTTTCTATGTTTAGATGACTAATAATAGTACTTAGATTAATTTTTGTGGATTTTTTAGGACCTTTTGTCTTAGGTTTTAATGGTGTAATCCTTAGAAATTAGTGGTTAATTCTTAGATAAAAATAAACAATTTTTAGGCATATAAATTTTGATTTTGTAGGATTCCTTTTAGTACAATGTTATAGATAATATTAGGACCCTATAGAATAAATTTCATATTTTTTACAGAACTTTTAATATTTTTAGGATATTAATTTTTAGGTTTGGTTACATATAATTCCCATTAGTTTAGGCTATGTAAATAAAAAATAAAAAATAAAAAGATATAGTTTAGATTAGATTTAATCCTAGAATCTAATATAGACTTAGGTTAGTTTTAATGTGGATTTTTAGAGTGAAAATATTAGGCTTAACTTTGATTTAGAATGTAGGTTAAAGTCCCCTTTTAATTAGGATTAGAATAAATAAAATAGGACTATTTTTAGTTCATGCCTTTAAATGCATTTTTAGAATTTTATTTCTTATGTCAAATTTTGTTTTTGCCTTATCATTTGATTTTATAACTTGTATAGGCTTCCCATTGTTCTTAGAATCAATTTAACTTCATTAGGAAGTAAATTGAATTCTAATAGTTTCTAGTTTTCTCATTAGGATTAGAAAACCTCACAAACCATAGGACCTCTCTTGTAAATAAATAAACAAAATTAGGATTGAGTCTTAGTCCCCTTAGTTTTGCCTTTTTGCAACTTGAGTCATTCTTTCTCATCTCATAAAGAAAAGCAATAAAACACTTAATAAAAACCGAACAATCTTGTACGACACGAGACTTTGTTGCGGAGTGTTTATACGCGTCCTGTTTCGGGGCGAGGTGTAAATGTTTCCCGCGATGGATAGGTCTTAGTACAAGACCGTTCACAAACAAATTCAAAATACTTCTCTTAAAAGACCAAAAACAAATAACAAGCGACTATCCTGCGGGAACTTCTTTTCTCATCTCATTCACTCACAACGCGAACTCGCAATGACTTGTCACACATGCAAGACGGTAAACGCACTCGTACCAGACGAGCCTGCAACACCTGAGTATAGACATACGCAGTTCCAGCATAAAAACACAAACAAATAGTTCCCGCCTTAGTTAGGCGAACTACGTCGACTCTGATCCTCATTATCCCGATGAGGTACGTAGGCAGCGGGGTAGGGCCCGTTCGAGCACATTCTTTATTTTCCCTACATTTCCCCCTTTCTTTCCATTTTCTTATTTCAGTTCCTTTTTCATTTCCATTTCATTTCCAGTTAGCGGTTTTATTCAGCAGCATTCTTATTTCTCACCCTTTGAAACAAACAAGCAAGCGTGGATCCCGTCGGGTACGGCGGACGATCTGGGGTGCTAATACCTTCCCAGGTCGTAACAGACTCCCGAACTCAGATCTTTGGTTCGCAGGACCTTGTCCTTTCCTTCTTCCTCAGGTTTGTGCAACATTACCTTTCCCATTCATTCGGGATAAAAATGTTTGGCTGCGACTCTAACTTTTCCGCGCCACTTTCGCGTTTGTACTAGGATGAAAATCCCGGGAGCGACAGCTGGCGACTCTGCTGGGGACTAACCTGATTCTTCTGGTTTCCCTTGTAGAGTCAATCCTAGCGCCTGTTTGGTTTTGTTTCTTTGGGTGTTTATCTGTTTGCTGTTGTGTGCTTTAGTTTAGCTTTATTGTTTTCATTTACAGTTTTTATTTTACAGCTTTACTTTATCGCATTTATTTATCGCTTTCAGTATTTTATTTTCCATGCATCATATTATACTGGACTGTCTGGCTGTGCTAGTTTTCATTTTTTCTGCGGGATGGGAGTTACTGTGAGATAAGCCAACTACCCGGCTTGAGTGCACCATAGGATTAGCGTGGACACATTGTGCTCGCATGGTTACATGATGAGTGGTGATGTGTTCCACACCCAGGTTGCGACTGTCTTGGAACTATCTTGTGGGGGGGTTCTTCCCCACTTCAGGATACAACCTTGATGATTATGTGCAGCTGGGGACCGATCATTGAGAACCTTAATGGAAACAACCCTCTCCAGTGATGACAGTGGCAGACCACATTTGTTGGCAAACCCACTCGCATCCGAGGGTCCATTGGGAACTCGCATAGGATGGCCTGGTTCTCTCATAGGAATCGAGTCAAGGCAAACTGTTCGTATGACGGTAGTATTGTACCCTTCGGGATGAATGTACTATTGTTTCTCGATTCAGTGCTTGAAGCTGAGGACTTATGAGGGATGCTTGTTTTTCCGGACTCAGCTGAGACCTCCCTGAGTAGTACATAATGCCAAACCGATTCCCTGATTTGGTCATGAGCCGTTTCTCGGAAATGGTGAACGTATTATTGCTATTCGGCTTTGAGAGTCTGTGATGTTGACCCGAGTAGCACACCCGTGAGATTGGGAGGGGTTTACAGGTTTGCAGGAACCCTAAACTTCAACATACCCACTTTGCCAGTATTGTTCAGTGTTCTATGGTTCTTTGATTCAGAGATCCGAGATTTCTATCCAGAGAAATTGTTATTGTGATTACCATTGTGACCCTGATATTGTAACTGTTATTATGACTCTCCACAGACACTTGGCTCGTTGTTCAACTTCAACACCATCAGTGACTGTTCAATTATGTGATCCAGTTCTACAGTTATTGGGTTCTCAGTTATGGGGTTCTATACAGAGATGGTGTCGCTATTATGATTCTATACAGACAGTTGGTTCACTGCTCAACACCAGCATCAAATCATTGATCACATGTCTGCTGCATACATGACATCATAGCATTTCTGCACACATGTTCAGTTATTTCCGAGGATCACATATCTGAATCATGCCATTGGATTTTTCTGTGTCAAAAGGTGAATTAAAGCAGATAGATTCCTCAGAAATAACTGAACATGGCATTTGCATACATCCTTGCATTCTTGACAGGTGTTCAGAGACAAATTCTTTTCCTGACTTGATTTCTCATCAGAATGGACAACTTGAATCACAATCATCAAGGTATATATTTGAAGCAACTCCGGGCGGAGGTAATCGAAGGAAGACCCAGCTGAGGCCATTCAGGGCAGAGGTATAAGATTTATTTCAAAACCAGAAACTGCTGAAACAGGAAGTCAACCAGATGAAGACTCAGATGAGCTTGGTTATGGAAATTCTGAACAAAGCTATTTTCATCCCTATTGAGGGGAACTACGCTGCTCTGATTCTCCATTGGTCAATGGAGATACGTAGGCAGGAGATCAAATCAGATCTTTCCGAGCAACTTTATTTATCAACTTTATTATCAACCTCTTCCCTCCAGATGTCATTTGTCAGCATCCAACCTGAGCTTCCCAAGAGAATCCTAGGGGCAGAGAATATGGGTAAAAGCCAAAACAACTTGAGAAGAAGTTTGATCATATTCCAATGTCGTACGTGTAACAAGTTTCATCATTTACGCAAATTCGGAGTGGTTGAACTAATTGCATCAGGATCATCTCCGACAAAGCTTCCTTTGGGGTTTCAATGCCAAGTATGATTACCATTCTGGGGCACCTGGCCTTTTAATTGAAGATTGCAAGTCTTTCAGAGGCAAAGGTGAAGACAAGGTCCCGAGCTTGGTCGACTCAAAGGTCATCATGCCAGAAGGTCTGCCCAGATATTGAAGTCTCCTCATCAAATTGACCTCCCAGTTTGCAAAGGCATCTTCAGAAGCAATAAGTCCAGACGGAGTCAAGTCTCCTCAATGATGGCAATGTTCAGCTTCTTTACTTCATTTTCATTTGTAGTTTATATTGTTTGTTTAAACATTTGTATGCATGCATGAAACTTATTTGTTTTTGAATGATAACCATAATAAAATGCACATGTTTCTCTTGAAGTAATTCATTCGTATTCACTCATGATTTTGTGTATGTGCATTGCAATACCAACTGTTGTGATTAAACTCTATCAGGGAGGACGACGAAATGAAAACGCAAAAATCTCTAACTGTGTGCTTTTGAGAAAGACCCTGTTGACGATGTACAGGCATTGTTTCAAGTCCTAAACACCGGAGATATAAGGGAGATAGACCCTCGCCAACCCATTTGAGCCTTGAAGTATGAGCTTATTTTCGCATGAAAAAACCCTTGCATTTAACCCAGGGGCAGGGTAGGTGTCAGCTAGTTGGACCGATCGTTCAAATTTCAAAAAGGAGTGCACATCTGAGGATTCATTTCCTATCGTTGTACCAAATCAAGAGGTCCAATGACCAAAAACCACAATGATTATCCCAATCAAAAGGTCCAAAGACCGAAGACCACATTGGTTATTACTCATTGACCAGAGAATGAGGCAGTCACGACCCTTTCAAAGCAATCAAGACAACCAGTGTCACACGATTTGTTCAAAAAAAAGAATTAAAAAAAATGATGAAAGAGCCCGCTAAGTAGAAACTTGAAAACAAACGACTTAGGCAAAAATTAGGGCATCCCGCTGGACTTCACAATCAAAGATTCACAAGAATCAGTCCAGGCAAAAGTTAGGGATAAGCAAAATAATGCAAAAGCAAAAGACAAAAAGGATTACACAAGAAAGATCCCTGAACAAGAACAAAGTCGTGTGATACAGACACAAAAGGTGAAGGGGTGACTGACTCCAAACGACAACCTAATTGGTGTTTAAAACCGTTAGTGTCATTGGTTCCTCAACCATCACAAAACCCTTTTCGAAAGGTGAGCGCTTGTGCCAAGCTAGTTGAACATAGGAATGGAGAACATCACGAAGATGGGTGGGCACAAATAAATTTCGAGCCTATATCCTTTGTTTCTATAACCGTGAACTAGGCCACGATACAAACCTCAAAAGTCCTAACTGAAACAGGGTTATTTTTGAGAGCGTACTACCACGAGACCGCGTTCCTGACTCCTATGAGTAGTGTTGAAAGTTCTTTGTTGGTGTTGCATGTGCATGCTTTTATTCAAAAATAATGTCATATCCTAACCAGTAATTTGTTCACAAAGGTTTGCGACATCTCTGTACATTAAAACTTCAAGATTAACATGTGTGTTGCATTAGAATTTTCATTCTCAAAATAAACATTTTCTGCTTGCATACATCTGTTTGGCATCATAAAAAGTTCACATATGGAATCTCAGTTCAAAAGCTTAATCTTGCCAATTTGAGAAGTCTGAAACTTCCGAAGGACGATCGTATCGAGGTGCACTTTTCAAGAAAACTCCATTGAGTAGGGACTTTCCCAACAGTTGTAGTAAGAGCCAACTAATCAGGGGCAATTACTTAGAGATTCAAATCTCTCAAAGAGCCATTAGTCTAAGGCATGCGTTCAAATTTCAGCCAAACTGGGGCAATTACTTCGAGATCCAATCTCTCAAAGAACAGTTGATCTGGGTGTTTCCTTCAAAGCACAGTCATTCAGAGGTGATCACTTCAAGGCTCGTCCTGGGGCAGGCCACCCCAAGAGCACTGGAAGTTACTTTCTCCTGAAGACGGTTAATCAGAAGCACCTACCCAAGGTTCAAAATACTAGGACACACTATCTCACAGTGATATGAGGTTTTTTCATGAATCCTCGTGAGGAAAATTCTTGCACAGACTATGCAGTCTGGGGCAGTTATTTCGAGATCCAACGAATCTCTCCAAGAGTTTGAAGACACTGAGGAATTTCATATGCCATGTTTTCTGTAAAATCCTCTTGAGACATTTACTTCTGACGGACCTTAATCTGAGGCGAGTTGAAAATTGCAAAGAACCATTGTTCACTCATGATTAGTTGACAACCTATCAACCCGGGGCTAGGGGCAAAGCCATTGTCAGCACAGTACTTCAAGAGTTATTTCATCAGCAAGCTTCATTGATCAAAATTCCTTAGCAAGTCTCATTAGACAATCCCTTCTCCAGTAGTGCGGCAAATGGAAGATTACTTCTTGAGCAGAAGGATATCATCGTCTCTCATCCCCGGCATGAGACGCCTTACATCTCTCATTCCCAACATGAGAGGATTTATCTTTTATCCCCAGCAAGTGGCAACTTGAGATCTTATCTTCAGCGGGAAGCTTTATCATTGACATTATCTGTCATCCCCAGTAAAGTGGAAGTTGAAATCTCTCCCAGCAAGGCAGCAGAATGTGGGTGTCATCCCCAAGTAGAAGTTTCCCTTCAGACAGGGGCAATCCTCAACAGTACAAGGAGTTCTTTCCTCCCCAGCAAGGTGTTTCCTCAACAGTGTCATGCCTTTGGTTCTCCGCCAAGTTAGGAGGTCCTCACTTCCCCACCAGAGCTCAAGAAGGGTCCATCTCCAGCAGGGTCTTGGCACTCCAATCTCAAAGTCCAATTTATTCTTGGCAGTGGCGGCTATTCAGAGCCAGTGAATTATTAACAGCTTTCCCCGCAGAGTTGTTTTCTCCTCATCAGGATGAACCAGGTCAATGCAGTTATCATCGTTTCTCCCCAGCCAAGTTATCTGGGATACCTGCAGTCTCCTTATCAGGGGATCTCTTTGCATTTACATGTGCATAATCATCACATTTTCATCCTCCAAAGCGTAGCATTTCCATCGTCATGGAGCATTACGCCATAAGTTCAAACATATGCATGCTAGCATGGGCCAGTTTGAGGTATATTACATAAGACCCGTTACACCTCCAATCAGATTGAAGTGTTCCCCACAAGAATACAACTTCATTTCCCAGGGTGGATGCTTCCACCAAGTCTTGTTGTTATCCCCAATTGAGTCTTGTTTCGGTATAACAGTCTCATTTTTTCGCGTCTCCGTTTCAGTACAACGGTCACGTCTCGGGTTATCATTTAAGTACAATGATCCCATTCTTTTCGAGTCTCCATTTAAGTATAATGGCCTCGTCTTTGAGTCTTGTTTCAGTACAACAGTCTCATTTTTTCGCGTCTCCGTTTCAGTACAACGGTCACGTCTCGGGTTATCATTTAAGTACAATGATCCCATTCTTTTCGAGTCTCCATTTAAGTACAATGGCCTCGTCTTTGAGTCTTGTTTCAGTACAACAGTCTCATTTTTTCGCGTCTCCGTTTCAGTACAACGGTCACGTCTCGGGTTATCATTTAAGTACAATAATCCCATTCCTTTCGAGGCTCCATTTAAGTACAATGGTCTCATCTTCGAGTCTTGTTTAGTACAACAGTCTCATTTGTTCGCGTCTCCGTTTTAGTACAACGGTCGCGTCTAGAGCTCTCGTTTATGTACAACGATCCCGTTCCATCTTGTCCTATTTTCTTTGTTTCTGGTTACCGCCTGCAGGCCGGTATACCTCTGCGTCTCCATTCGAGGATGGTTTCGTGTTAGATCCGAGGATCTTTTGATTTGTCATTCGAGGATGGCATCTCTTTTCTTCAAGTCCTTCCGCAGTTGGTCTTGTTGTGTGGCTATTATTCGAGGATAGTAGTTCACTTTTTGAGCTCATTGATCGAGGTCAGTTTGTCTCTTCTGCAAAGTCTGTCTAAGGTCAGCTTTGTGTTTGGTTATCATTCGAGGTTGGTATACCTTTGCGTCTCCATTCGAGGATGGTTTCGTGTTAGATCCGAGGATCTTTTGATTTGTCATTCGAGGATGGCATCTCTTTTCTTCAAGTCCTTCTGCGGTTGGTCTTGTTGTGTGGCTATTATTCGAGGATAGTAGTTCACTTTTTGAGCTTATTGATCGAGGTCAGTTTGTCTCTTCTGCAAAGTCTGTCTGAGGTCAGCTTTGTGTTTGGTTATCAGTCGAGGTTGGTATACCTTTGCGTCTCCATTCGAGGATGGTTTCGTGTTAGATCCGAGGATCTTTTGATTTGTCATTCGAGGATGGCATCTCTTTTCTTCAAGTCCTTCTGCGGTTGGTCTTATTGTGTGGCTATTATTCGAGGATAGTAGTTCACTTTTTGAGCTTATTGATCGAGGTCAGTTTGTCTCTTCTGCAAAGTCTGTCTGAGGTCAGCTTTGTGTTTGGTTATCAGTCGAGGCTGGTATACCTTTGCGTCTCCATTCGAGGATGGCATCTCTTTTCTTCAAGTCCTTCTGCGGTTGGTCTTGTTGTGTGGCTATTATTCGAGGATAGTAGTTCACTTTTTGAGATTATTGACCGAGGTCAGTTTGTCTCTTCTGCAAAGTCTGTCTGAGGTCAGCTTTGTGTTTGGTTATCAGTCGAGGCTGGTATACCTTTGTGTCTCCATTCGAGGATGGTTTCGTGTTAGATCCGAGGATCTTTTGATTTGTCATTCGAGGATGGCATCTCTTTTCTTCAAGTCCTTCTGCGGTTGGTCTTGTTGTGTGGCTATTATTCGAGGATAGTAGTTCACTTTTTGAGCTTATTGATCGAGGTCAGTTTGTCTCTTCTGCAAAGTCTGTCTGAGGTCAGCTTTGTGTTTGGTTATCAGTCGAGGCTGGTATACCTTTGCGTCTCCATTCGAGGATGGTTTCGTGTTAGATCCGAGGATCTTTTGGATTGTCATTCGAGGATGGCATTCTTTTCTTCAAGTCCTTCTGCGGTTGGTCTTGTTTTTGTTTTGTGTGGCTATTATTCGAGGATAGTAGTTCACTTTTTGAGCTTATTGATCGAGGTCAGTTTGTCTCTTTTGCAAAGTCTGTCTGAGGTCAGTCTTTGTTGTTGATGGTTATCGCCTGCGGCCGGTATACCATTGTGTTTCTATTCGAGGAGGGTTTTAGTACTGGATCCGAGGATCCCTTGTGAGTTGTCATTCTAGGATGTCATTTTTGCAGCATATATCCACCTGGTCTTATTTTCCGCTACCTATTCAGAGGTCAAAATCAAAAAATATATAAATAAATAAATGGGCAGATGGTGTTTCTACTGTCCTCAGTGTGCAAATTTTCAGGTTTTATTCGAGTATTCAATCACTCCATACCTTGAACGTCTAAAAGTTGTTGCAATTATCCGTTCAGGTCTGCAGTTGATTGAATAGGGGAAGCTGTAATACCTCAAAATTTGCCCTCATTCTTTTTGCCTTAACTGGCTTATCGCTTCGCATTTCATCTGCATCTCTCATCAAGTCATTAACATCATAGTAATGCATTTCATGGATTCATAAGGCGTGTGATCAAGGCCCTTTGGAATTAGGGTTTTGTACCTTATCCATACCTATAAGGGATTGAAACTTGTGGAGAATATCCACCGGTGCATCTGACCCACTATTGAGGTGTTCAATCTGATTTGCTTGAAATAAGGGTGTTGGCTCTTCTTAATGGCTCAAATTGTGTTCTTCATCATTTAACATCTCAAGGGAAATTTGGAGTTCTTGTACACCATTTTTTTGATTTGAAGGGAATTTCGCCGATGGAGGTCTAGTGTATCAAGGAGTGGCTTGGATCCGCTGGTTTAGGGAGCAATAATTTGAGATAGTGTGGAGTTTATCTTGGCGTCTTAGTTCCTAAGAGTGAATTGTGTGGAAGGATTTGATTTAGGTCAAGGGAGAACGCATAGCTTTTGGTTTATTTGGAAGACATCTTTCAAGTTCAAGTTCTAGTTATTGATATCCATTTCAAATTCAACCCATCGCCATTTTACATATCCCCTTTACGATTCAATTCACTATTCTTGATTCATCATGATTTTATCCTATCGTGGTAGCCAAAGTCATTTTTTGTGTGTGTTCATGTTTCTAACATCCCATTTTTCACATCACTTGTCTCTAAACATCCACCATTTCTTTTCAGCGTTAAGCCCATTTCTTTTCTAAATTTGATCCATTATTCATTTCGGAATTTTACTCTCCATCTTAAAGATCCGGTGATTACCTTTTTAATTCCACTATTCAAACGAAAAGTTAATTATCCAATTCATATGTGACTTTATTATTCAAATTATTATCCTTAACAATTTTTCATTGAGCCAATTTCATGTTAGTTCTTGCAGAATTCACTTCATATCCTATTCATTTTTCATACAACCACGATCATTTGTCTACCCGATTTAAACCATGGGTATAATCCTCATCCACCACAAATTTCTTTAAGAAAATTCATGAATTATATTCTAATTGAATTCACAAAAGATTCACAACAGCAAGGTTAGGGAAAAAGAGACAAATCAGTTATAATACAACAAAGCTTTATCTAAATCTCTAATTGAAATGACTGGGAAAATTTACAATTTGAAGATATTCGAAGGGAAAAGTTCTCTATTGGTGTCAAGAGACAAAACCCATTGACTGAGAATCACCACCAAGCTGTCAAGAATTTATCTGCTGAACTTTATACCGAAAATGTTCATTTCATCATGGAGATTATTCAGAAGGATGAAGATAATCACTATCTTGAAGGAGTGAGTCCAACATTGGAGTTTATCATAGCTTCAGATGACGTTACCGTCACCGAGGCTCCAGCCACATGGCGTATTCTCAACAATGAAAAGGTTTTTCTCACTGCAGTGTTGCACGATCAACTGAAAAGGAAAAAGAGAAGCCAATAAGAACAGGGGTTTACATTGGCGAAGGAGGAATGGGTTTCAAGAGTTTTTTTTATTACTGCATAACCCTGTATATTTAGCAATGGGTATCAGATATAGTTCAATGTGATGTCGCGTCCGCATTGCGGTCTGGGATGAATTGTTAATCTACGAAAATCAGTATATACCTCAATCTCCACGTCTGCAGAACGACATCATATTACCGTAAATGGCACCATAACGCAGCATTATCAATGTTCTTCGTCCGCAAAGAAACACCTTCACCAATTTCCACTTTTACAATTTCGAGCCATATTTCTCCACTGATTTCGGAACCTGTAAATAACAATAACAAAAATTTCAGAAGGGCATTAACAGAAAGAAGTCAGAAGAAGAACATTCAGCAGAAAGCAAAACAAAAAAAGCTCTTAGTAGAGCTTCCCATTCTCAATCCTAGTCTTCATCAATATCCGTCTCTCCCTGTCAACACATCTTGGATTCGAGAGTCGAATCTCGCAACAGTAGCAACCCGTTCTCGGTTTTCCTTAATCCGCATTCGTTCACCAGTTTGCTGCAGAGCCTTCAACCAGCCAACAATTTCAAGTGATTCCGCACCAACGTCTCCAACTTTTCTTCAATCACCATCCAATCTTCGCAAAATCCTGCTTCAATGAAGATCCTCAACATGAGCTGCAATGAGAAAAAAAGGAAGATTCAGGACAGTTAACGAAATTAATTCAAGGAAAGTTAAGAACATAGTTCGGGACACACCCCTGGATTCTCCATCTAATTGGCTTCATTCTATCACTCTTCACCATCAAAATCCCATAAAGAAGAAATCAGAGTAGAAGAACCTGCACCCAGAATGAAAAAAAGAACCATTACCACTCTTCAATCTCAGAAAATTCTAATACTAATCCAAAACAGAAATTCAGAAGAAGGAAACAAACCAATAACAGAAATAACTGAAATCACAAAAATCCAGAATTCTAACCTTTGTTTTCTAACTGAATTCATAACTGAATTCACAACTGATTTCCTTCCAGAATGTTCACCTGAGAACTTTCCAGAACCGTCCTCAAATCTTCTATAAATCAAAGGCCTCCTCTTCAATCTGGGGGTTCCCACCATTTTCTTCCACAACTTTTCAATTCACTTCAACCATTTCTTCAAGATTCTTCAACTCTCTCCTCCATTTTTCGCCCAAACCATATTCAAGCTATTTCCTTCAACTTCATTTCGGATTCTTCACCACTTTACCCGTTTACAATCCTCCACCCAGTCTTCATTCTCTCCCATCCACAACAGTTATACTCAGCCTCATTCTTCATCTCCTGCTACGTATTCGTCACCCTGCAACCATCATCAACCATGGGAAAAGAGCAAATTGAATCAAAAGAGAGGCAATTGAACAAACATTGAGGCTGAGATTACGAATCGCACAGAAAATCAACGAAGAGCATACCGTGAAACGCAGTGTTTTCGAAACTTTCACCAGCCCACATCAATCTACAACATTTCTCTATATCTGCCGAATCATCAACATCTTCATTACTTATTCGCCAGTGTTCATTCTCACCAAAGGACATCTGCAATTTCCAGTTCGATCAACCATTTGCAACACTACCATATGATGCAATAACAGCGAGAAATCAAGAAAAGTTTGCAATTGACCAATCTGAGTCTTCACCGCTATCGATAGAAAGTGGCGAGAATGAGATCAATCGAAAGACGATATTGAATGGTGATAGACGTGAGCAGAGAGATACGGTCGCGATACGAAGAACGTCGCGGCGGCATCATAACGGAAGCTTCATCCTTCTTCTGACATCGTCGGCACGGGAAATTTTCAAGGTACCTTTTATTTGGATTTGTGTTAGAGATGTTGGTTTAGGTTGAGATTAGGTTATATCTGTGGAGAGAGGACGAGTTTTCATCATTTATTCTCCACTTTCTCCGGCGATTTTATGGCGGTGTTAGTAGAGGTAGCGGCGGCCATGGAGGAAGAGATTTAGGTTAGGGTTTTGGTTTTAGATAGGCTCATTTTAATTCGGTTAAGAAGGATAAAGAAACAAGGGGATGAGGGTGATGAAGAAACCGCAGCGGCGGTGGAGAGAAGAAGAGGGTTAAGGCGAGGACGAAGCTGGAAGAAGCCGAGGGTTGGTTGGCGGCGGAAATGTGAAGGGTGTTTTTTTAGATCATAAAAGAGTTACTACAATTTAATGAGAATTAGAATGTATTTTGAAAATAAAAAATGATATAAAGAACAATTAACATCCTTTAATATTGTTTAATCTAATTGATGTTTTTTTAAGTTAATTAATTTCAGCATAATCTCCCTTAATACCTCTTTAATTCGTCACAAATCCATCATTAAGATAGGATTAGATGTTGTTTTGCTGTTAACACCACCCTATCTCTAAGCCCACCAAGAAAATAACCAATAAAAATACTGCCTACACCTCCCCCTCTCATTTCCGCGCATGGGCCCTGATTCTGTTGCTATCCGCACCCCCTAGTCTCAAGCCCATATATAAAAACAATTAAAAAATCCCTTTCTGCACCTCCTCTCATTTTCCAGCGCAGATGGGCTTACTCCCTTGCTGTTTGCACCCCTGTTTCTTAAAGCCCAATAAAAAGATAACTAGGAAATGCTCTTTTCACCTCTTTCATTATTTCTTTAGATTTTTTAGTTATTATTGTTTAGAAATAATACTCAAAAAATAGGAAAATGAGTAGAAAATTCCCAAAAAATTAAGTAGTTTTTTTAATTCAATTTAGAATTGTTTAGCATTTTATTTTTCTTTTTTTGCTTTATTTTTGATTTTATATTGAATTTTTCATGTAGATGTTTCTTAATGAATTTTCTTCAATTGTCCATGATCTTGTAGATTTTATATTTTGATCTTCCAGTAGGATTTTTGAGCCATTCTTTTTTCTATGTTTAGATGACTAATAATAGTACTTAGATTAATTTTTGTGGATTTTTTAGGACCTTTTGTCTTAGGTTTTAATGGTGTAATCCTTAGAAATTAGTGGTTAATTCTTAGATAAAAATAAACAATTTTTAGGCATATAAATTTTGATTTTGTAGGATTCCTTTTAGTACAATGTTATAGATAATATTAGGACCCTATAGAATAAATTTCATATTTTTTACAGAACTTTTAATATTTTTAGGATATTAATTTTTAGGCTTGGTTACATATAATTCCCATTAGTTTAGGCTATGTAAATAAAAAATAAAAAATAAAAAGATATAGTTTAGATTAGATTTAATCCTATAATCTAATATAGACTTAGGTTAGTTTTAATGTGGATTTTTAGAGTGAAAATATTAGGCTTAACTTTGATTTAGAATGTAGGTTAAAGTCCCCTTTTAATTAGGATTAGAATAAATAAAATAGGACTATTTTTAGTTCATGCCTTTAAATGCATTTTTAGAATTTTATTTCTTATGTCAAATTTTGTTTTTGCCTTATCATTTGATTTTATAACTTGTATAGGCTTTCCATTGTTCTTAGAATCAATTTAACTTCATTAGGAAGTAAATTGAATTCTAATAGTTTCTAGTTTTCTCATTAGGATTAGAAAACCTCACAAACCATAGGACCTCTCTTGTAAATAAATAAACAAAATTAGGATTGAGTCTTAGTCCCCTTAGTTTTGCCTTTTTGCAACTTGAGTCATTCTTTCTCATCTCATAAAGAAAAGCAATAAAACACTTAATAAAAACCGAGCAATCGTGTACGACACGAGACTTTGTTGCGGAGTGTTTATACGCGTCCTGTTTCGGGGCGAGGTGTAAATGTTTCCCGCGATGGATAGGTCTTAGTACAAGACCGTTCACAAACAAATTCAAAATACTTCTCTTAAAAGACCAAAAACAAATAACAAGCGACTATCCTGCGGGAACTTCTTTTCTCATCTCATTCACTCACAACGCGAACTCGCGATGACTTGTCACACATGCAAGACGGTAAACGCACTCATACCAGACGAGCCTGCAACACCTGAGTATAGACATACGCAGTTCCAGCATAAAAAACACAAACAAATAGTTCCCGCCTTAGTTAGGCGAACTACGTCGACTCTGATCCTCATTATCCCGATGAGGTACGTAGGCAGCGGGGTAGGGCCCGTTCGAGCACATTCTTTATTTTCCCTACATTTCCCCCTTTCTTTCCATTTTCTTATTTCAGTTCCTTTTTCATTTCCATTCCATTTCCAGTTAGCGGTTTTATTCAGCAGCATTCTTATTTCTCACCCTTTGAAACAAACAAGCAAGCGTGGATCTCGTCGGGTACGGCGGACGATCTGGGGTGCTAATACCTTCCCAGGTCGTAACCGACTCCCGAACTCAGATCTTTGGTTCGCAGGACCTTGTCCTTTCCTTCTTCCTCAGGTTTGTGCAACATTACCTTTCTCATTCATTCGGGATAAAAATGTCTGGCTGGCGACTCTAACTTTTCCGCGCCACTTTCGCGTTTGTACTAGGATGAAAATCCCGGGAGCGACATATGTTATGGAGGAAGAAAGGAAGAGTTGAACTCTTTTTTTTTACGCATATGGTGTAGCAGCTTGGTGAGGAGGAAAGTATTGAAAACTTTAATGTTAGTTACAGACAGGGACGGATTCAGACATTACATATTGATGGGGCTAAACATGAATGAAAGTATGAACTAAATTATATTTAAAATAAGAAATAATATTATTTAATAAACTACTTTTACAATGAAAAATGTCTACTATCAATTTCTTGAAAAATAAAATACTTATCATACCTTTGACTTTTAATTACCCATAAATAAATGTGGTCAAACCAATAGAGAAAGAAGCATGAGAGATGGTGAAGTTTGAGAGGAAGAAAAAAAGAAGTTACTATGAGAGAGAAAAGTAAGAGAAGTGTTATAAAAGTCAGTCGGACATGAAAGTAAAAGGATTGTTATAAAAGTCAGTCGGACATGAAAGGAGTCACCGATCTAGTTTGATTGTTGGATTGAATAAGCTATTAAATTGGTGTGAACCGGTCAGAACCGGCAAAAACCAGTAAAAACTAGAAAAATAAATAGTTTAATTATTTATTTATTTTACACAAAACGACGTCATTTTGATAATTTTTTTAAAAAACTAACATTAAAATAAAAGTATATTTTGTTCGATTCTTATTTGGAACAATTTTCCCTCCTAAGAATTAAATTTATTAGACAAATTATTTTGTTATTCATTTTATGTTGCAATTAGATTTAAGTTCAAAATTTATTTGAATTTATATTTTATAGTATTTTATTGTATGTGGTGACAATATTTAGAACTTGAATTTAAAGAGTGAACTTGTGAAATTTTGATATTTTGATATTTTGAAATTTTGTAGGTGTTGTGATATATTTTAGAGACCGAGTCATCTGGTTCGACTGGCTTAATAAGTATATAATTTTGTTATAGATACCGATTTATTCAACCGAGTTATCCAAATTTATTCATCCGATTTATTTCAATTTTTTTTATAATTTTGTTAAAACATTAAGTAAGAGGAAGAATTACTATAAAAAATAAATTGATAGCATTTTTTTCTTTTATTAACTAAGTTATATATATATATATATATATATATATATATATATATATATATATATATATATATATATATATATATATATATATATATATATAAATCAAAAAAATTGAAAAACTGGTGTGGCTATAGCCACACCTTGCCTTAACATAGGTCCGTCTATGGTTACAGACAAAGATATTGAAACCTCCTGTTAGGACATCTTGTTCAACATCATATTCAGAACTTAAATTTTACTAAAATTAAATTCAAATCTTTAAGAGTTTTCGTATCCTTATCATGTATTGAGAATAATAAAAGTAATGTTAATTAGAGGATGAAATTGAGAATATTCATTGAAAATTGAAATTGTTAGGAAACATGGCATCCATTAAAGGAAGCACCGTACCGTAGTGACTAGGAAACTTTTATAAAACTGAATCAAATTTGTGGTCTTACGATGCATCAACTAGTAACATTTTATGAACAAGAAGTAACAGTTTAGTACTCCAAAAATGCGGAAGGAAATTAGGTAAGAAAAGTAAGAGCAACCAAACATGCTATGTGCAATCTTTCAACTTCAAACAACATCCAAATTCCAAGAATAACCAACCTTGTTCATAAGCTAGAAGATAATGATCAGAATCCAAACCATTAATGTTTTGTGCAAGGAGAAATTCGAACACCTTTAGTAGTTGCAAGAAGAATCAAATACGAATTGTAGAATGCCAAACGAAATTCATAGATGTTGCATACCCGATAGGCTCGCAAAATTCGAATCTTAGAACAATCACATTCAAGCCGTCGAACTTTAATCGTAAGGAAACTTCAAATCGCAACACCAAAAAGCCGATGTCATCATCATAAATCGCAACACTGAAAAGCAAGATTCAAATCAAAAACTTCCAAGAGACCTACAATCTTGAATCTCAATTAGAGACGTCGATATTGCAAAACAGAATTGCGAGAATCACAAAATGAAATTGTGATAAATCGCAGATTATAATCGATATATTAGATGGAAGAGGAACTCGTCGAATACAATTGATCTTGGAAAATTGGAACCCTTAAGATTTGGTAATAACAAGGAGATGAAATCGAAAGATGAGAATTGAAATTGTAAATTCGAAAGAAAAAAAAATCAACCACACTATATCTCAAACTAGATTCGAGAGAAAACAATCAAGAACAACAAAAAAAAAAGATTCGAAAAACCCCAGAATTTGGACAAATCGAATCGAACAAGAGTATTTGTGTTTGAGATCAAAGATTTGATAAAGAAAAGTGAAAATGGAATTCAAAACAAAGTGTAGATGAATCTTAGCGAAAACGTGTTCGGAAACAGTGTCGCGGAAAGATAAAAATGGTTACGGATCAGAAATGAAATCAATCGAACATGAATCACAATTGAAATTTCAAGAATCTCATACGAAGGCAAACAGAATCTGATCGAAACAAATTAGGGAAAATCGAGTCAAGAATCGAAACCGAAGAATAAAACAAATTAGGAAAAAATGAATGATATATTTCTAATGAGATGGTTATATCTATATATCGTAAAACTAATATCTAACAAATCTATATTTCTAATAGAAATAGATCATTCATTTTTTGACACTATTTTATTCCAAATAAATGAGTTAACAAACAAGACTAACTTTTATATTAAATTAACAAACGACACTTTGGAATGGATTCTTTTCACCAGATGATTAACTTGTAATATCAAGGTAGCGCATAACTTAATGAACCTATAAGCTTTTTAAAATGGACATAAACCATTTATTACCATTCAATCGGAAATAGACTGAACCATCTCTTAGATTGTAATAAAAGAAAATTTAATAGGCCTTAGATTGCAATAATAATATTATAATGACTGTTGTGCTCTTGAATAGAGCATCATTGACATGGGGAGAGAACGAACACTTGAATTTTAAGTCTAACTTTTTTTGTTAAAAGGTACAAAACAATTATCAAATTGGGTTTGAATTTTAACAATTAGAATATACTATGCTATAAAGCATAAAGAGCACCTTATAGTTTCAATGTGACTAAAAAAGCCTTGTAGTAGATAAATAAAGCAATCAATCATTTCCTAGATCTCATTGGAACATACAATTAACATAAATTAATGCAATAATAAAGTTTCTTTCTCATCTTTCTATAAACAAAAGCCTATGATTTAATTCTAAGAGCCAAATGTTTAGCATCATACACAAGCAAAGCCTAAAGAAATCAAGAAATGACATTTCCAACGGCAAAATGGGGAGAAAATTATGTAAAATAATATTTCAATATTTCCAAACAGCTTGAAGTAACATTAAGATATGGAAATTTTTCACCAGCACTATGATTTGCCATTAGGTTTAGGTGATTGTTGGGGAAACTTGTGGTGATAAGGCGATACATGAGTACCATTCGGTATCGAAAGGCTCCTCCGTTGTTGTCCATTCCGGGCAAGCGATGCTCCTTGTACATGTGCGCTTCTAGTGTTTGGACTCGCTCCAAACCGATCGGCTTGCATTGTTTGGAAATGGTATGACGAGCTTGCCATGTCTTTAAGGTTTGGAAGAGGCTTTAAAGCTTCCACGACTTCACTCATTAGGGGTCGCGCTTTTGGATCTCTGCTTAGGCAGTGGGCGGCTAGTTGTGCAGCTCTCTGAGCTCCTTTTACAGAAAAGTGACCTTCGAGACGAGGGTCTATTAACCTGTAGAACCTTCTTCGTTCTCCTAGATGCGGTCGAGCCCATTCGACAAGGTTATGTTCACCGTTGGGTCGGTGTTTGTCCATAGATCTTCTGCCAGTTAACATCTCAAGTAGTACGACTCCGAAACTGTACACGTCACTTTTTGATGTAAGATGACCTGCCAGTATCACACAAGAGTGATATAAAAATATCATATACATAATCACTTATATGATAAACGCTTAAGCTATAAGCACTTAAATAAGTTGTTTATCCAATCAGGGCTTACCTGTCATGACATATTCTGGTGCTGCGTAACCATAGGTTCCCATTACTCGAGTAGACACATGGGTTTTATCACCTTCAGGACCATCTTTGGCGAGACCAAAGTCCGAGAGCTTGGCATTGTAGTCCTGATTCGGAAAAATATTAGACCGACAAAAAGATAAAAGAAAATGTAATCTTAACGTAATTTTTAATACTTACCGCATCTAATAGTATATTCGAAGTTTTAAAATCCCTATATATTACTGGTCGCTCAGCTTCTTCGTGAAGAAAAGCTAGACCCTGCGCAGCTCCTAGCGCAATTTTCATCCTAATCGACCATGGAAGAGGCAGAGATCCTACAAACGATATAATATTAATTTTTACTTGAGAAAATAGAACAATGATATAATCGGAATTTTCAAACATAAAAAATATGTCATATCGTAACTTACTCCTAAATAAGTGATTTTCGAGGCTTCCCCGAGGCATGAATTCGTACACTAACAACCTTTGATTATCTTCGATACAGTAACCAACGAGTTTAACAAGGTTCTGATGAACTAGATCGCCAAGAAAATTTACCTCTGCCTGTCATATGATTCAAACAAGAATCGTGATTAGAAAGATAGAGTTCGGCGATTTTATAAGACTAGAAAAGGAATGTTATAAATATACAAACCAGCCATTCTTTATGACCCTGAAGCCCATCGTGGTTAAGGGTTTTCACAGCGACGGTAAGCCCTGTACCAGGCTTCACTGCAGCAGTTCCGTTTTCTTCTATCCAGCCCTTGAAAACACAACCGAACCCACCTTCACCAAGAAAACTCTCGGGCCGGAAATTTCTTGTCGCCGACTTAAGTTCATTGAAAGAGAATTTCCGCAGTCTGGAAGCAATTTTAAGCTCCTCTTCAAGTTTAGATGTGGACGAATTGCTTTCTGCATTACTAGTCGTTGTGGAAGAAATTATCGGAACCGTTGGTTGGCCTCTGCTCGTATCATTAGTTGATTTACTTTCAGCTAATGCGAAACCAAAAACATGGCACGGGAAAAGTATTAGGACAAGTAATGATAATATAACATTGTCGCAAAGATAAAACCTCGAAGAACATCATAATAAAATAACATTGTCGCAAAGATATAACCTCGAAGAACATCATAAAGAACACCATAATGAAAATTGTCACAAAGATAAAACCTCGAAGAACGTCATAAAGAACATCATAATGAAAATAACATTGTCACAAAGAAACCTCGAAGAACGTCATAAAGAACATCATAATGAAAATAACGTTTGTCACAAAGATAAAACCTCGAAGAACATCATAATGAAAATAACGTTTGTCAATTGTCACAAAGATAAAACCTTGAAGAACCTCATAAAGAACATCATATGAAAATAACGTTTGTCGCAAAGATAAAACCTCGAAGAACCTCATAAAGAACATCATAATGAAAATAACGTTTGTCGCAAAGATAAAACCTCGAAGAACATCATAACGAAAAAACGTTTGTCGCAAAGATAAAACCTCGAAGAACATTATAATGATAATAACATTTGTCGCAAAGATAAAGCCTCGAAGAACATCATAATGAAACTAACACTGTCGCAAACACAAAACCTTGAAGAACATAATCATAAAGAACATCATAATGAAAATAACATTGTCGCAAAGATAAAACCTTGAAGAACATCATAATGAAAACAACATTGTCGCAAAGATAAAACCTCGAAGAACATCATAATGAAAACAACTGTCGCAAAGATAAAACCTTGAAGAACATCATAATGAAAATAACTGTCGCAAAGATAAAACCTCGAAAAACATCATAAACAACATCATAATGAAAATGACAATGCCCAAAGATAGAACATCATAAAGAACATCATAATGAAAATAACATCGTCGCAAAGATAGAACATCATAAAGAACATCATCATAATGAAAATATCACTAAAATATTTTACAAAGATAAAACCTAGAAGAACATCATAAAGAACAATGAATGAACAATAACACATTTCAAAAGGAGACAGTGATTACCATAATGAGTACTGGTGCCGGTGCCACTGCCACTGACTGAGGTATCAACTTTGGATTTTGAAGAAATGCAGCTACCAAAAAATCTCAACCTAACCCAACACCCAATTTTTTCCTCTTTAATCACACTCTCATTCTCTTTATTCTTCTTCTTCTTTTTCTCCTTACTCTCCTTCGATTTAAACGCATCCCAATTCTCCACAACTTTCTCATTCTCAGAACCCAACAAACCCATCTCTAACAAAACCTAGAAAACAAAACCTAAATATAATCAAAACCACTCATAATTCAAAACACTACCCCACCCACACACACACACACCCTCAATGCCCTATACTCCAACTACCCCAAAATCACAACCCTAGATGAAAAATTCCAATAAATATACAATCCAAAAGACATCAAAACCATGTATGTAAGTAAACCCAGAAATTGAAACCGAAAAGTAAATTGAAATAGTGAAAAGAGAAATAAGGAAAAATTGAAAAGCTTGGAAGGGTAGATTTTGATGAAAATGGGTTTGGGATGTGGAGAGAGGAAGCAGAGAAAGAATGGAGAGAAGAGAAAGTGAATGAATTCAGAAATCTTGGCTCGAGAAAAATGAAATATCGGAGATGGGGTCCTCGTTAGCAACACAGACACTGTACTACTACTGCAAAACAAAACATTGGTTTTTTTTTTTTATTACAAACAAACAACATTGGTTGAGTCAAAGAAAACATTGGTTGGGTAAAAAAAAAACATTAAGAAATTATTAGTAATTGATATTTTATTATTGTTTCAGAATTTTTATTGCTAAAATTTATAATGTTAATTATAAGTTTATAAAATAATATTGAGTTAAAAAAAGATTTATGAAAAGATACAAGGTTAATACAAAAATAAGATAGATGTAGCCGGCTGAAAAGACAAAGTATATGCCTGCAAAATTGAATTTAAAAATATCTGTATCATTTAGTTTTACAATGATATTAAATAAAAATTTACCGTAAATTCTTTTTAAAATTGACACATGTCAGATAGTAAAATAAATTAGTCATATTAAATGTGATTGGAACCTATTTGTATTATTTCTTAAATGTATAGTATTATTTTTTTAGTCTAAATATACTTTATAACATTTCATACAATTCAATGCAACGAAACATATTTAAAGTTACGAGGATCTTTATATTTAAAGCGGACGATATAGTTTGTAATTGTTTTGACATAAATCTCTCTGAATCGGAATATTGGTGTTTTTGTGAAAATTCGAATTTCTTACCTTGCTAGTTACTTTGACAAAATTCGAATTTCTTACCTTACTAGTTACTTTGATAGGAGGTTGTGAGAATTCTCACATCAAATCCTGACAATACCTTGTAACCGCATCGTATTATGGGGTCATGAGTATTCTCACATTCAAAGTAAACAATATCTTGTAGATAAAGTGACACGGAATTGAGATTGACTAAAACGAAGGTGTTGACAATATGTTATAGACAGAGTGACACGGAATTGAGATCGATCAAAACGTAGGTATTGAATGTTAAGACTTGAAATTGTTACATTGTCTTTTAAGCTCAAGAGGGGTCATGGGGGATTTTCACACTCATAACTGATAATTCATCGTAACACAAGACATTGAAGTCGACAAAAAAACATAATGATGAAAAAAATAGTGTTTAAATTATTTTTTATTAAAATTTTAACTTTTATTTAACAAGAGAAGTTGGATCTAATTGCAATAACTTTTTTTAAATAATCAAGCCCAAATTGCAATAACTTTTGGAAAAAGATGTTTCTTACCATGCCAACTTGAATGTCGGGGATCTCGAGTAGTTTTCGAATTTGGAGTATTGCACTCGCTAAACTTCTACTATCTTGACCATTGGTGGAGATTCATTTGGATGCTCTTTAATTCGACCAACATTGTAAAGAGAAACGACTACTGGAGGAGAGTGTATGTAACCCGATGCTTCTGCGATATATGTACCTGCAAGAAGTACAAAAAGCTTATATTTCTCTTACTGGAATAATTGATGTCTTGAATGCCTTCAAACTCTTCTTCTTGTTAGTTGATCAGGTAAAACTTTTGATGAGGTAAAGTAGCAAGGAATGATAAATTTTTGGTCTCTTCCCGAGTCACTCTAACTGCTATGAAGGCATATATCTCCATTGTTCAGGAATACCTTGAAAACATGCGCCTTGAGAATGTCTCTCTAGCCCAAAAACCATTTGAATTTTCTATTGCTTGTCTTGTAGTTGCTTATGAGTCTTTTGAGAGCCATATACTACAAGTATAGTATTTTTACCCACCTTTGTATGTTTTGATGGAGCAATTATGGCAAAACCAAATTCTTAAAGATGGAAAAGTCATTTCACTTAGATATTAGTTGTGTATTTCTCAAGTTTTTTTTGTAAATGTATCACCATGTACTGGGAATTGTGAATAAATTAATTTTACATTAAGATATTGTTTTTATCTAGTTAAAGTGTATGTGTTTGATCCTGAGTTAATTATTTCGGCCTTTACATCGACTTATGGAATTTTTGCTCTAATTTTCTTGGATTTTCAAGGGTCATGCCTGAAAAAGGGTCAGTACCCCTTACCCCCCCCCCCCCCGGGTGAAAACTGTAACGCCCGTTTATTTAATTAATTATTTAATTAAATATAATTGTGGTATGTTCTGGTAATTCGCATTGATTTGAGTATATTTGTCGATTTGAGTTGTTCTGTGTGGAATTGTGTCGATTCATGTTGATGGCCGAATTTATCGGAATATTATGTTGATGGTTATAAGTTGGTTTAAGTTGAATTTAATTATTTAAGTCGATATAAGTTGTGAAAAACGATACGGAGTATTCTCCGTTTGTTGTTGGATATATTGATTGGAATGTTTGGACCATTTGATTGATAATCGAAAGTTAATCTATTAACTCGAAAGTAAGTAGTTAGTCGCGAATTATTATTCAGTTGATTTTATGTTGCGAAGAATTAAGCCGTTAAGTAGGATTATTAGTCGGAAAGTCAAGGAAATAATATTAGAAGTGATATTATCAATTATTGGAGCATGTTGGTTAATGGGCTTGGATTGCGTTGGAATTAGCAATTAAGAGGGTGTATAACTTAGGCCCAATATAATAGAATTATATGATAAGAAAATTAGGTTAGTTGGTAGCAAGAGAATAGGACATGGAAGTTACAGAGGAGAAAGTCTTAGAGAAAAATAAGGGTTTTAGAGGAGAGAAAATAATTTGGGAGCAAAGAAGGAGAAAGAAGAACTCATGATCATATCTCCATTTTCGCACTTACGGTACAACCTCCACTAAACAGGTGATAACTTTTTACTCTTAGTTCCGATTAAAGTGATTCATAAATTTCTGGAAAGCTTATGAAATTCCCTTCAATTTGATATATGATTTTGTGTTAAAAAGTTCGGTATTGAAGGAGAAAAACGCATTTTAAGTTTGGAAGTTTATGCTGGAAATTGGTCAAACAGTAGTTACAAGATTGATGATGATGGAGGCTGAATTTTGGTCAAGATATGAACTCAAAGGCAGCATGTTCATATTTCTAATCTCCATGGATGAAAGAGGAAAGAAAAAGAGTCATAGAGGTAAAGGGTTAGAAATTCGATCGGAGAACTTTGGAGACTAACCGAAAAATTATTAGAGCAACCGTTAATCCAAGGTAAGGGTGTGGTCGATCTTTATAACCAGGTTTGATAAATAATACTAGGTTTGGTGGTTGTATGTGCTGTGTTTTGTTGATGTTGATATGGTTTGTGAAAATCTGTAAATTAATGTTGTGATAATTATCTAGTTTGAAATTGTTGTTGATCGATGATTATAAATGGCTTACAAGTTGTTCTGTGAATTGTTGATTTTATGTCGGTTTTAAGTTGTTCGAGGTTGCGTTGATTTTTGTTGATAATACTGTGTTGCATAAAATTCTGGAAAATGCTAGTTTTGGTCGATAACACAGAGACCGGTAGAGAGAGGGCCACATTTTAGTGGTGGGAGCCTTTTGCTCCCAGACACCATGGCGTAAGTCAGGTGCTTAAGTGGCGGGTGCCACTTTGTGGTGGCCACCAAGAAACAAGAATATGGCGCAAGCCACATGAGTTATGTTGGAAGGGTGGCGTAAGTCACCCTGTTTAAAAAGGGGGATGTGATTTTGGTTATGCAGTATTTTAATTAAATAAAATTCTAGGAAATCTTATATTATATTATGTTTATTAATTATAACTATAATATTCTAATCTCATGAAATAACATTTTATTAAGAATCAGAAAGTTGTATTGAGAAGTTAGAAATCAGGAGCAATTGTACTGCGAACAAAACAGTTTTGATAACTAACACTGTATTATAGAAATTTTGACAGAAAGAGGTGGTTTTAGAGATTTAGCAGAAATAGATAGTAAGTCTATATTTTTATGACAAATATGATTTATTCGAAAACATAAAATTTCAGATTTTGTAATAAACACGAAATAATTGTAGAATGATAAAATCAGTGTCGGTTTAGCCGAATGAGGCGAAAAACGTATTTGCCCGGAATTTAACGAAAATCGTTGGGGTAAGTCGGGTAGCTTAATAGTTGATTTTTGTTGCGTCGTTTTTTTAGAAGTTTTTGGAAAGTCGAGTAGCAGGTACAGGTTGAGTCGATAAGCGGTTCCGGTTTACAGAATATTTCTAAAGTTGTTATGTTGAAGACTTTATAAGCCAAAGTTGATTTTAAGTTGTCTATGTCGTATAAGTTGTTTGCATTGCTTGTTTATGTCATATAAGTTGCTCATGTTGTATAAGTTGTTTTGTGTTGTCGAAGTTGTTGTGTTGTTCAAGTTGAAGGCTTAATAGCCAATGTTGATTTAAGTTGTTCATGGCGTATAAGTTGTTTGTGCTGCTGATGTTGATGATGTTGTGTTATTTATGTTCTTGAGTCGTACATGACATGGCATATGTGCATTTCTAAGTCTGAGTTGTTGCTCATACCACGTTGACTTGGATTGACAATTAAGTTGAACGTTGAAGGCTTATGCCTTGATGCCTCGGTAAATTGGCAAAATAATTAAGTTGAAGGCTTATGTCTTGCAGATACCTCGATAACCTGATATATTTTAAGTTGAGAGTTTTACTCCAATGGTACCACATGCATATGCATAGTTGAGTCGCATTTGTGTTGCATTATTTATGTTGGTTATGTTGTTTATGTCGTTTAAGTTGATAAGTTGTTTATGTTGTTCAAGTTGATGAGTTGTTATGTTGTTTTCAAGTTGATTAAGTGAATTGTGATGATTAGGACGATTAAGTAGTTCGTGTTGAATATATGATTATGTGGTTATGTAGAAAATGTTGATGGATATAATCAGTAGTAAAGTAGGTTGATAAAAGATGGAATGTTGTTAAGTCATTGTTTTTGTTGTTGATGTTGTGAAGTGGTGAATTGTTTATGAATCTTTATCTAAGTATTGTTTATCTTATATCGTTTATAATTATCGATATCTCACCTTTTTTGTTTGAATGTTACCCCTATGTTGGTAACATGCAGGTAGCTTGTCGGAAGATGGTTATCGTCATTAGTTTGAGTCGGTGTCGATGCTGTGATATTTAACACTCGGGGAATGGACGCTTAGTTGTTTTGTGTTGTTTTCGAGTTGTTTTAGTATAAACACGTTGTTACTAGGTTGTTTTAAGTTGAATAACATGTTACACCAGGTTTAGTTGAATAATTTGAAAATCCGCTGCGTAGTTGTAAAAGTTGAATTTGGTTTCATAAATCAATAAAAGTTGTTATTTTTAGTTTCTTACGAACTGAAAGTGTTATGTATCAATTTTCATGAAATTAAATGAATTTTTTGTAAGTTGAAAAATGTAGCATCTTGTTTGTGTAGTTGTTGGTTCAAATTTTTAATACTCTGATTTTCTATATAATCGCAGGGTAGAAATTGGGTGTTACATTAGTGGTATCAGAGCAGATCGATCCGTCCGACCAATATTGTTAATGTCGTTTATTCCTTAGTGCGCGATATGTGTGTGAAAACACTGTCGACACTTGTTTGTTGGTTTATAGTCGTTGTCTGCAGGTATTGGTTTGGATTTAAGTGGGGGAGAGGTTGCTCCCATACTATTGTTGGAATGTCGAAGTTGGTTCAAAGTTGATGTTGATTGCAAGAGTGCAAGGTTGTTGAAGTAATGTTGTTACGGACCAGAAAGAGTATGGACTCATGAATTTGTATCAGTCGAGTTTGAGATGCGCGTAGAATATGGAAGGTGAAATGATTGAGATTAGAGAATTATTCCAATGGAAACAATAAGTTGATGGATCAAGTCGGTAATTAATTGCCTTGAGTATAGTTGGATTAAAGTCGAGTAATTTTGGAGTTGAATAAAGAGCAAGGATGTTGGTGAATTTTGGAATCTTGGAAGTAAGAGGGAGAGAGGTGGAAATTATATTCATCTATCTCAAAATTCTGGTTTTTGCAATCTTGGAGCAGTTATCACGAGAAGAGGCATAACTTTTTACTCGTGATTATGGTGGAGGAGATTCTAGACTTTTTGGAAAGCTTTCAAAATTACCTACAGTTTGCATATAAGATTTGTCTTAGGGAGGTTTATGATGAGCGGGATAAGTGCCTTTTAATAGTTGGGTCTGTTGCTGATTTTTTGGCAAATTCTGCATACGGGAATTAGGAACCAGTCCCATTGCAAGGAGGATAACGTTTTACCCGTGAGTCGGATTTTAGCGATTCTTGAAGTTATGGAATCTGCACAAAATTCTATTCATTTTGGAATATAATTTTGTAATTTGGAGGTCCTCATTGGAAGAGATAATTGTGTTTGAAGATAAGCGTTTATAGCTGAAAATTTGGAAAGGTAAAAATGTTGATAAAGAATAAAATGTTGGTATTAGCAGGAATGCGAAGGTATCAGAGAATTCATAGAGATGTGATTTATATCGAATAATAACGATTAAAGTGTCGATGTTATATGATGGTAATGTTAAGAGGAATACAGATGTTTGATGAGTGTTGTTAAGAATTTTAACTTGGATGGAAGTTGTAATTGGAAGCAAACCGAATTGGATTATACTTGATATTGTGGCGACTCCAGTGTTAGGAGGATAATTAAAGTTGTGGTGTGCTACGATCGTGTATAAGAGATTGTGTGTCGTATTTTGGACGTTTTGTTATAATTGACGAAGTCGGAATTAAAGAGATTAAGAAGACGTTGGTAAGCCTTAGAGAGTTGGCAAAGCATTATGCTTACGGACTTTGGGCAAGTTGAAGTACGTTATTATGTTGGGTAATGATGATTTATGCCACCATTATGGTTGTCGGATGTCTATTGACAAATTGTGGAACTGATCACCCTTAATCTATTGTTGATATTAGAAGAAATCATAATTGATGGATAGATGTGTCATGCCAACTAGTATAGTATGTACATTGAATTGATCGAAGTCAAGTTGGGTGCTTGAGTATTGTTTGTTTTATCGATACAGGTTATTATTTGAGAATATTAGTTGGAATTTAAGATGATAGCATGAAGTTGCAATTGGATTAAATAGTAATAAGGAAACTTATAGTTGGACTCTGGATAATTGGAATGTTGTTTAGTGATGAATTAAGTAGCTTGAGACTTGAAGCTTTCTTGAGATGATTTGAAAGGAAAGTAGGTGGAAATGTAAAAAGATGTTTTGACAAGAATGTCAGACAAAGTTAAGTTGCAAAGTGTTAGAAGAAGTGAAATTATAAGTTGGTTTATTAAAGTGCGATTTTTGGTTGGAATAAGAAAAGTTGTTTGGTTGTGTCGATTCGGATAAGAATTTATGAAGGGTTGTGTTGGTATAAGTACGAAACGAGGATTAGGTATGTTGAATTAGTTAGAAGCGAAGAATATGAGTTATCTTGTGGGAACTCGTTAGACCCATGTACTATATGTTGTTGTAATGATGTTGCGTGTTTAAGATGATTTTCGAAGGACGTGTTGTTAAAAGATAGTAAAGTTGTAGTTATGTTGAGGATAATTGGGAAGTAGTCGCCGTTGTAATTACATTGAATATTCAAAGTTGTTGTCTTATGGATCTAAGTTAGAAGTATTTGGTAATTACAAGAGTTAGAATACCTGTTGGAACGAAATTCCAAAGGATTAAGTCGTAGGCCTTGTTAATATGTTGATTTTAGTGATTGTAAGTTGGAGTTAAATTCAGTAGACTTTGTAATTTGCAAGAAATCCAACACTCATTACTTCTGAATTTCCTTTGTAATCTTCATATCCTTACAGATTTGTTCACCAAGTCTCTTCACCCTCAACTTTTTCGTGCTTTATTAGTCAAGTTGAAGTTGATAAACATATATCAACTAAGGGATATTGAAACATGCAAAACAAACACACGTGAACAATGATGATAACACAATTACTCATCACCAATTAACTTAAAATGAGTTAATTATATGTTAGTTGGTTGTTAGAAGTTAGTTGCACACTTAAAGATACACTATAGTGTTCTAAGGTATAGGTTTCTTACGGTGCAAGTAACCATACATGTACATATATCATAGTATGTAACTCTTTCTTCTTCAACAAGAATTTCACTTTTCAATGTTATTTTGATTTCTCAATAAAAACTTATACGCATTTTGTAATACCCATATACAAAAGACACACATAAAGCATATTTTTCATATATAATATTAGAAATTTGGTACTGAAATATAAATAAGTTCTTAGCAACACATTGTACAAATATAGCCACTACAACATAAGGTACTAAACAAGGCTATAAAATAATACAAGATGTTCAACTACAAAAAGATCTAAGAACTAGATCCGAAGATCTCAAAATCCACAGCGGAAGACAAGCCATCAACTAGTAGGGATAATCAAGTCGCTTTATCCTTACCCTTAACGGAACCTGAAGTACCTGAAATAAAAACATCAACATGGGGTGAGATAAAACATCTCAGTGGATTCCCTATCTTAGAATTCTCTCGGCTCTAAGGGCAATTCTCAAATGAAACTCGCATGTTTCACAAACCAACTCACACAACGATCTCAAAGTACATGAAACGAAATGTCTACCTCAAGTCCTTACGGATGCTCTAGTGAAACACATAGTAACCACATTGAGACTTACACAAGACCTTTTGGAGGAATTGACATAACACGCTCTTCAATCTTTACGGATGCTTCCCATGGGACTAAAGGTAACTCACCTCAAGACTTACTCAAGATTGACACATAACTAGCATAACACTTGCCTCAAGTCCTTACAGATGCTTCACGTGGGACTAAGGACAACCCACCTCAAGGCTTACTCAAGACCTTACGGAGGACTTATAGTCTACACATCACAAATCAATGCCCATGCATACACAACAGATACCTCAAGTCCTTACGGATGCTCTAGTGAAACACATAGTAACCACATTGAGACTTACACAAGACCTTACTAAGGATCCTAAAACAAAACATAATTTATGATTCATTCGAGTAAAAGGGGAACCTAGATACCTCACAAGTCGTACCTCTCTCTATTTCCATTAACTCACACTTTCCATTTTATCAAGTTTTGGTCATTTGAAAAAACTCCGGGTAAAAGTCGGCTCAAAATAATGTTTCTTAATTTCAAAAGATAGATTAGGTCATTAGCTTCAAAAAGATATGTGGAACGTTAAAAACAAATACCCGAATCAGAAGTTACGAATTAAATACCAAAGTTGGAACCTACAGGTCTCGCTGAGCGAGCTTCCTCTCGCTGAGCGAAAAACCTCCTGGAACTCTCGTTGAGCGAGGGATGCTCACTGAGCGAGCTAAACCAGTTCAGGAACTTCCAAACCTATGGGAAAATCACTCTCCAACCCAAAATCACTTCCAAATATCCACCAATGCAGAAAAACATAACCAAACATGTTCATAAACATCATATGAGTATTTTAGTTAAGTTTTAATCGAGTTTTAACCGTTAAACTTTCGATTTTTCTTAGATTTTCCAACTAAGCCCTAACCACAAAATCTCTAAAACTCAACCAAAATCAAAGATAAAAGTTTCTAACTAAGAACCCACCTCAAGAGATGAAGATTGGCGGAAAGATTGAGTTGATTCGACGGACGGATAATCGAGAATGAGGAAATGAAGCTTTAGGGTTTTTCTCTCTTCTTCTTCTCTTCTCCTCTTCCTTCTTCTTTTCTATTTTCCTTTTTCTTACTAACTTCTTCTTTCTCTCATATTATTTCTATATATATATAAATATACATAAAACTTATGTTTTTATCAAAGGGTCAAAAATTAGAGAGTACCCAAAAATGTCTCTCAATCCGATATTTATAAAACCCATGAGTCAACTAGTATCAATTAATAAAATAATATCCCGTGGATTACTCTATTTAGTTTTGTTAAAATTTCTTAGAGTATTCTGGAATAATATTATAACCAATTAATATTGTTCAGAGCTTTAAATAAAATACGGGGTATTACATCCTCCCCCCTTAAATAAAATTCGTCCACGAATTTAAAGGATTACCTGAACAGGTGAGAATATAATTCTCGCATTTCCGATTCCAACTCCCACGTAGCATCGTCCGGATGCGTCTCATTCCACTGCACTTTAACAAGTGATATCTCTTTATTCCTCAACACCTTGGTTTCTCTCCCAACAATACGGCTCGGTTGGGGTTCAAAAGTCAAATCCGCTTCTATCTCTATAGAATCCGGTAGAATGGGCTGAAGGGGATCGGGAACGAAACTACGAAGTTGGGATACATGAAAAACATCATGCATTCCAGATAGAGAGGGAAGCAAGGCTAAATGGTAAGCAACTTCACCAATCCTTTCTAGAATCTGATACGGTCCTACGTATCTCGGACTTAACTTACGCGATTTAAACGGTCCTTTCAATCTTAATCTCGGAGTGACTTTCAAGTACACAAGATCACCTTCCTCGAATTCCAAAGGTCTCCTTCGATTGTCGGCATAACTCTTCTGTAGTCTCTTGAATAATTTTCGGTCCTAAAATCTTGTCTTCACCCACTTCCGACCAACACAGCGATGTTCTACACTTTCTCCCGTACAAAGCCTCATACGGAGCCATACCAATGCTCGCATGATAACTGTTATTGTAAGATAATTCTATCAATGAAAAAAGTTCTTTCCAACTTCCCTTACTTTCCAAAACACATGCTCTCAACATATCTTTCATCGTTTGAATCATACATTCCATCTGACCATCCGTTTGAGGATGATTAGAAGTACTCAAACGCAATTTCGTACCCATGGCTTGTTGGAATGCCTTCCAAAACCTCTAAGTGAACTTCAGATCTCTATCCGACACAATGCTAGACGGGACACCATGCAATCTCACAATTTCGACAATAAACATCCTTGCAAGCTGACTTGCCTTATATGTAGTCTTCATGGCTAAGAAATGCGCAGATTTCGTTAGTTGGTCCACAATCACCCAAACAGAGTCATAGCCACCTTGAGTACTTGGTAAACCTACCGCAAAGTCCATATATATACTATCCCATTTCCAAATTGGGATGTCCAAAGGTTGTAATGATCCACCTGGTCTTTGGTGCTCAATCTTCACTTGCTGACACACCGCACATTCTGACATAAATACCGCAATGTCCTTTTTCATTCCGAACCACCAATACTCCCTCTTCAAGTCTTGATACATCTTCGAAGAACCCGAATGTAGCGTAAAATAACCTTTATGTGCTTCTTCCAGAATCTTTCTCTTTAACACATCATCATTCGGAATGCAAATTTTTTGGTTGAATAGGATGATCCCATCTAATGCTCTCACGAAACCCGGTTGGAGTAACAATCCTTGCAATTTCTCATCTAAGATTTGTGTTTGTTGAATATCATTTCTCAAAGTAGAATTAATATTCAATTTTCCCATGATTACACCATTCGGAGTCCAGACAAACTGAAGATTAAGATCTCGAAACGTTTCTAACAATGCATACTCCAATACCATCAATTTGGCACTATGGATCACTTTTCTGCTTAAAGCATCATCCACTTTATTCGCTTTTCTTGGATGATACTTCAACTCAAGGTCATAATCTTTCAAATACTCCATCCATCTCCTCTGTCTCATATTCAGTTCCTTTTTATCAAAGAGGTACTTCAAACTCTTATGATCACTAAACATCTCAAAACGCACACCATACAAATAGTGCCACCACACTTTCAAGATAAACACCATGGCCGCTAATTCCAAATCATGTGTAGGATAATTCTTCTCATGAACTCACAACTGTCTGGAAGCATACGCCACTACTTGACCTTCTTGCATGAGAACACCCCCTAAACCCATCTTTGAAGCATCACAAAACACTTCGTAAGATTTGTTAGGATAGAGAATAATCAAGACTGGAGCAGTAATCTCTCCTTCAATCATACGAAACTTTGCTCACAACTGGAATCCCATTCATAAGAAAATTCCTTCCTAGTGAGTTTAGTTAACGGTAACGCCATCTGAGAAAAACCTTTAATAAACCTTCTGTAGTAACCTGCCAAACCTAGGAAGCTTCTCACTTCGCTAACATTCTTTGGTCTCTCCCAATTAATTACAGCTTCTATCTTTGACGGGTCTACAGCTACACCTCTATGTGATATAACATGTCCAAGGAACTTGACTTCTGACATCCAGAACTCACACTTACTAAACTTAGCAAAAGTTGTTTTTCCTGCAGTATCGATAGGACAATCCTTAGATGCTCTTCGTGCTCTTGCGGAGTACGAGAATAGATAAGAATGTCATCGATAAAAATCAACACGAATTTATCCAAATAATTCTGAAATATCTGATTCATGTAGTCCATAAAAACAGTTGGAGCATTCGTCACACTGAAAGGCATCACTAAGAATTCGTAATGACCGTAACGGGTTCTGAACGCAGTCTTCGGAACATCAGAACTCTTCACACGAATCTGGTGATAGCCCGATCTCAGATCAATCTTCGAGAACACGCATGCTCCTTTCAATTGATGTAAAAGATCGTCTATCCTTGGTAAGGGGTATTTGTTCTTGATAGTAACCTTGTTCAACTTACGATAATCGATGCACAGACGCATACCACCATCCTTCTTCTTTACCAATAATACCGGAGCTCCCCACGGTGAAACATTAGGCCTTACAAAATGCTTTGCCATCAAATCCTCCAATTGATCCTTCAACTCTTTCAACTCGAGTGGCGCCATCCGGTAAGGAGAAACGAATATAGGAGCCATTCCGGGTATTAGATCGGCTGAGAACTCAACTTCCCTCACCGGAGGTAAGGAAGTGACATCTTCAGGAAAAACATCGGGAAATTCACAAACTATCGGAATGTTCAAAACTTGCTGATCATTACTCTCCTCTTTAGTAAGGACGAGCAAAACATATTTCTCTTGTTCGAACAGAAAATTTACCATTCCAACCGTACCTTCTAAGATCGTTGTCAAAACATCTTTCAGAGGCACTTCAACGGAGGGAATGAGGATCAACTTTTCTTCACATCCAATAAACACAGAATTAGCAGACAACCAGTCCATTCCCAGGATAACATCAATTTTCTTAAGGGGCAAACAAATGAGGTCAATCTGAAAGATTCTACCATCCACGAACAACGTACAGTTTTCACACTTAAGCGGCGTCCCGACAGTTTCATCCATAGCGGTAGTAACCACCATTGGAGGGGACAAAGGAAATAGTCGCAACCCAAGTCGCTTAGCGCAACTAGTAGATATAAAAGAATGTGTAGCTCCACAATCAAATAAAACAAGACAAGGATGGTTGTTAACAAGACAATTACCCGCAATCAAGGAATTGTCGCCTTTCGCCTTCCTAACATCCATAGTATAAACTCTTGCTTGCACTTGGTCCTTTCTTTGAGGGTAGTCCCTAGAAATGTGTCCTTCTTTCTGACAATGATAACAAATTACACCGTTTTGCTCACATCTTCCAAAATGATTCTTGTGACATCGGGGGCAAGAAGGAGGAGCACTGGATCTAGGACTCGACACTTGTTTCCCCTTGAAGGGTTGAGGCTTCGGCCTAAAAGATTGACTAGCTCCCCCCTGTCTCCTTGAACCGTTCTTCCGGCACTGGCTTATGTTTGCACTTTCTTCAAACTATATTCTGCAACATAGCATTGTCTCAACATCTCAGAGTAGGTAGTGAACTCCCTTTGAGAGACACTATGCGAGATTTCGTCCCGTAGTCCAAACAAAAACTGGTCAATTTTCCACCTTTCATCAGGAGCATACATAGCCTTCCTAGAGTAGGCCGCCATGTTCTCAAACTTCTCAGTATAACTGGCCACAGTCATGCTCCCTTGCCTCAATTGTTGAAATTCGAACTCCTTTTGTGTCCTTAAGAAGCTCGGGAAATACTTATCCATAAAAAAGTGTCTTAAATTGTTGTCATACCCTTGGAATCCCTTGCACCACCATCAAATTGGAAGCACTCTCCCACCATCTAGCAGCAAGACCCTTTAGTAAATGCGACGCGAAGGTCACCTTGTCTTCTTCACTACAAATCACGATCTGGAATATCCTCTCTATTCCATTCACCGATTCATGAGCCTTAACCGGATCCAATCCGCCATGAAACTCTTGAGGGTTCATGCGGAAGAAGTCTCTAAATGTTCCACCCACAGCTCCAGGAGCAACCACGTGAGGGTGAAGGCCCCCACTCATCTGATGCATCATTTCTTACATGAATTGGTGTTGTTGTTGCTGCATCTGCTGCATAAATTGGAACATAGGAGCATTCCCATCACTACCTGCTTGATCGCTATTGGGAGGAGTGACACTGGGTCGAGCACGAGTTCCACGTCTACCAGCCATATTTCCTAAATGTCATCAAAACAGGATTAAGTTGATCAGGCTCAATACCATAAACATAACATTTAGTCCTACCGCAAGTCAACGTGTATGAACGGAAGAAAACACTTATAATATTTCAAGGCTAGGTCGAGGATACGACCTGCTCTGATACCAACTGTAATACCCATATACAAAAGACATACATAAAGCATATTTTTCATATATAATATTAGAAATTTGGTACTGAAATACAAATAAGTTCTTAGCAACACATTGTATAAATATAGCCACTACAACATAAGGTACTAAACAAGGCTATAAAATAATACAAGATGTTCAACTACGAAAAGATCTAAGAACTAGATCCGAAGATCTCAAAATCCACAGCGGAAGACAAGCCATCAACTAGTAGGGATAATCAAGTCGCCTTATCCTTACCCTTAACGAAACCTGAAGTAACTGAAATAACAACATCAACATGGGGTGAGATAAAACATCTCAGTGGATTCCCTATCTTAGAATTGTCTCGGCTCTAAGGGCTATTCTCAAATGAAACTCGCACGTTTCACAAACCAACTCACACAAGGATCTCAAAGTACAAGAAGCGAAATGTCTACCTTAAGTCCTTACGGATGCTCTAGTGAAACACATAGTAACCACATTGAGACTTACATAAGACCTTACGGAGGAATTGACATAGCATGCTCTTCAATCTTTATGGATGTTTCTCGTGGGACTAAAGGTAACCCACCTCAAGACTTACTCAAGATTGACACATAACTAGCATAACACTTGCCTTAAGTCCTTAAGGATGCTTCACGTGAGACTAAGGACAACCCACCTCAAGGCTTACTCAAGGCCTTACAGATGACTTATAGTCTACACATCACAAATCAACGCTCATGCATACACAACAAATACCTCAAGTCCTTACAGATGCTCTAGTAAAACACATAGTAACCACATTGAGACTTACACAAGACCTTACAGAGGATCCTAAAACAAAACATAATTCGTGATTCATTCGAGTAAAAGGGGAACCTAGATACCTCACAAGTCGTACCTCTATCTATTTCCATTAACTCACACTTTCCATTTTATCAAATTTTGGTCATTTGAAAAAAGTCGGCTCAAAATAATGTTTCTTAATTTCAAAAGATAGATTAGGTCATTAGCTTCAAAACGATATGTGGAACGTTAAAAACGGATATCCGAATCAGAAGTTACGAATTAAATACCAAAGTTGGAACCTACAGGTCTCGCTGAGCGAAAAACCTCCTGGAGCTCTCGCTGAGCGAAGGATGCTCGCTGAGCGAGCTACACCAGTTCAGGAACTTCCAAACCTACAGGAAAATCACTCTCCAACCCAAAATCACTTCCAAATATCCACCAATGCAGAAAAACATAACCAAACATGTTCATAAACATCATATGAGTATTTTAGTTAAGTTTTAATCGAGTTTTAACCGTTAAACTTCCGATTTTTCTTAGATTTTCCAATTAAGCCCTAACCACAAAATCTCTAAAACTTAACCAAAATCAAAGATAAAAGTTTCTAACTAAGAACTCACCTCAAGAGATGAAGATTGGCGGAAAGATTGAGTCGATTCGACAGACGGATGATCGAGAATGAGGAAATGAAGCTTTAGGGTTTTTCTCTCTTCTTCTCTTCTCCTCTTCCTTCTTCTTTTCTATTTTCCTTTTTCTTACTAACTTCTTTCTCTCATATTCTTTCTATATATATAAATATACATAAAACGTTTTTATCAAATGGTCAAAAATTAGAGAGTACCCAAAAATGTCTCTCAATCCGATATTTATAAAACCCCTGAGTCAACTAGTATCAATTAATAAAATAATATCCCATGGATTACTCTATTTAGTTCTGATAAAATTTCTTAAGAGTATTCCGGAATAATATTATTACCAATTAATATTGTTCAAAGCTTTAAATAAATTACAGGGTATTACACATTTACTTCTAAATTCCTATATTTCACCTCGTTTTAGTCTTAAAGTCAAAATCCATAAGAAATATGCGAATTTTAATTTGGGACTAAAATAGATACAAAAATTGAGATATAAGAACTTATAAAGAGATCAAAATCAAAAACTCGTTAATTTATATAGATCAAAAGTGAATTTAAATCTTAAATTTTTCATTAAACTTGATCACCTATTTATAGATGTTAGTAAGAGAGATAAAGTGAAGATTTAGAACAAGAAATAAAAACAAAAATAAAAAGATTTTTGATTAATTTATATGAACAAGTATAGTTTCGGGTGTTAATATTAAATTTAAACTAAATTTAGGTATAACCTAATACTTTTGGAACGTGACTAGGGGAAATTTTAAGTAGCTACTAGCTTGGCTCTTTTCCTCTAATAACTACTTCCATGATATGCAAAAAAAAATAATAAATAATTATTCATGTTAGGTTATCAAAAAAAAGAACATTGATTTATGTTTTATTCTGAAGAAAGTTATTAAGGGGAGGATCCCTTTGATACTTGTCACTATCATAAAAGGAAAAAAAAAAAAAACTCTTACAATTAGAATTTTTGTACAAAAGTTTAAAAGAAGATTTAGGTACTAACACCAACATTTTCGCTAAGGTGAATGGCACTTTTTCTTTTCATTCAAATTTGAAGTATTTACCGATCTTTCTCTTCATTTTCATTTCCCTCCATCCAATAGAAATCTGAAAAACTTGGTCAATCGGCAAGCACTCAGTTGCAGCTGTACAGTGCAATGCTTCAAGATGCTCTTTGCCAACTTCATCACAGTTTCATACCATGTGACTGACGATTTATCAATGACAGTAATTTGCTAGAGCATTTTTAAAGTTTAGGATAGAAAATCCTCGTTTTGTTCCAAGAAAATCCACCAAGAGAAGGTTGCATAAACATTTTGAAATGAGTTGAACCAAAGCATCGATTTTTGTTTACACTGCACCAGTGAAAAATGCAGAAGTAAAAGCGAGCGAGCAGCTAAACGTTGGTTCTACATAAGCCCCTTGCAGATGCTGGAAGTTGAATTTATCTTCATTGAGCATTCAGGCATATAGGCAACACCTGTTACACCAGGATGTAAATATATTTATTCATTTGAATTGATGCTCAAACACGCAGTTAAGAAAAACTTGGTAAAATCGAGCAGTGATCACTACCTTTTTCCTTGACATCAATTTGCAGAGAGTCCAATGTAATTATGCCATCAGTCAATGGAAGTAGTTCAAGCTTGACAGTGACTACAGATTTAGATGGAATACATCTGATGTAACAAACGGTTATAAATTAATCAGATCAGTTGAAAACTTTACAGAAATAAAAATGAGATCTTGTATATTACCCGAGTGGAACTCTGCTTTGCAACCATAGATGTGTACAACTAATACCGGAACTGGGAATGACATCATCACTCAAAGATACTGTCTGAGCTTTGACATCGTAACTTTGTTCCACTTTTTTTTTCATAATAGCATTGAAGCTCTTTTTCCATTTGGCACCGATACTTCTTTCACCATTTGTTCTTGCTAAAAACTCTGCGAAACCAATAAAAGGACTCTTTGGAGTAGTCGGTGAATTCAGGGAAACCACTGAAGGGGGTGAAGTAAATGAAGCTGGAGCTAGAACTGTCAAAGTTAGATCTTCAGATGTCAAATTTGATGCTTGAAGAGTTAAGATCTGATCAAATTAAATCAATGAAGTTAAATTAATAATGATTTTCTGATAGAAGTATAAAGTAACTGTAATTTCAGTTGGGACATAATCAAACCAAAAGAAATGAGCTCCTATGTGACACTTTCCAACATACAAGAATTAAGCATATATTAACCTGCACAGGAAGTCGATAAGTTTTTTCATAAGCTCCAGGAGGTTTTCCAGACATTTGTGATGCAATAGAGATCATGATATCCCTTGAGTTTCGTGGTCTCCAACTAGTTGGTTGTTTAAAGAATAACCTTGATGCTAGATTAAGGGAGAAAACCACATGAAAACAACAAATTAACACCTTAGCATTCACTTAGATAGCACAAAAAAAAAACAAAGAGGTAAAAAGCCCACATGTATAATTGCATCGACATGACACCATGATTGCATACTGATCAAGACTTAATGATGATGTTTTATTTCCATACGGTAGCTTTGACAAACGGGAATTTCTATCATCCTGAGCCTTGAGACTCTTCAATGTAGAAGTTTCTGGTTTAAGGATAAAAGAATGTTCTTCACCTCTCCTGTAAGCAGAAACATCTAGTAAGATAAAGACGATTATTAGAGCTAATCATATAAACGAAATTATGATTTATCTAAGCATATTTTCCTAATATATATTCAAATTGATTTCAACACAATGTTACTAGCACATTTATTTTTCCCCTTATTGTCCTAAGATCTATTCAAATTGATTTTAATACAAAAAGATACAATCATTGCCTTCACTGTTTAAGAGCTGATAATTATTTGTTGAAAACAACAACCAAGTCTTATCCCACTTAGTAGAGTCGGCTACATGGATCCAATTCCACCATAATGTTCTATCCAAGACCATGTTTCCATATTTGTTAATAGGGGTGTGCATGGTCGGTTATTTTTAGAAACCAAACTATAACCATTTTCAAACCATTTAAATGGTTTGGATTCATAACCAAAACCACAATTTAATTAAAACCGGTTATAAAACCAGATATAAATTTGGTTATGGTTATATAACCGGTCTTTATTAAAAAATCCAGTTAAAAAAAAATCAGAAAATATATATAGAATTTTTTATTTTGAAAATTAAAAAATTTGGATTTTGGATAATAACCGGATTATAACCGAATCCAAAAAAATTTAACCGGTTAATAACCATTTAATTATATCCGGATTATATGAATGGATAACCAAAACCATTAAAAACTAAACCGGTTAATAACCATTCAATTATATCCGGATATTTAAAATAGATTTGGATTTGGTTATGGATTTTGGTCTTACAACCGGATATTTTGCACACCCCTAATTGTTAAAAACATCATAAAAATATGATTGGCCTATTGCATTGAATGTTGAGCATTAGTCCAACTAACTCATTCCCTTTAATGGATAAATGGTAACTTATCAATATGATAGAATTTGGTAATGAACAATGGTAATTTGCACAACACAAACACTTTATTGATAGCAATTCTGGCCAATGATTCACTATCAGTTACCCGTACAGACATTACAATACTGATAGGAAGATTACAAATAAATAAATAACAAGAACACAAATACACCAACTTTCGAGAACTCGGTCCTCTCCCCCTTCCCAGATGTATGAGAATAAAGTCTCTTGCACTAA
Source organism: Lathyrus aphaca (assembly GCA_963966055.1). Classification (NCBI taxonomy): domain Eukaryota; kingdom Viridiplantae; phylum Streptophyta; class Magnoliopsida; order Fabales; family Fabaceae; genus Lathyrus; species Lathyrus aphaca. The sequence goes on along the minus strand of OZ014523.1, from coordinate 429,650,957 downwards.
CTACTCAATAACTCTAAGATAATAAACATTCCCTTGTCTTCTCCTTTTTATTCTAAACATACACACACAAAATTAATAAAACATAACTGCTCCTAATAATACTATAACTGTAACTAAATTTCTCCAACAAAAAAAAAATATATAATAACTGCCACTTAAAAACATAACTGCTACAAAATTGACAGAGTCTGTTTTCCTTAATGAGGGGTCTAACAATACTCCCACCTAAAGATTCACCATGGCCTCATAACTTGAAGTACAATGACAGAGCACGGTGTAAAACAAGAGAACTTATGCCTGGATCGTATACTCTGCTTTTGGGGACACTTTGGAGCAAATTACAAATGATGATTGTTGTTGTTGTAGTATCCACAACAGTATCCCTTATCTTTGACCACAAACTAATTTGCACAAATCTGCTTTGCTCTCCTGTAGCGCTTCCACAATCACCACAAGGTCATTTTCTACCCCTCTCACTATTTTTCCCCACCATTCTATTCTGCTATATCATCATTTTTTTAAAAACCAAAAATCCATAGAAAAGGCAAAAGAACAAGAACACAAAAATCCTTAGGGAGAGAGTCTAAGTCTTGAGGTACCAAGCTTGGCTAACAAAAAATCTTTTGCTCCATCCCTATGCACAACATTAAATCAAGCAAAAGATCTAGAATGAAAACCAATGTTAGCTAGAGTGGCCGCACAATCAATTTATAGCCAAGCTATGTTCGTTGGATTTATATTCCCTTGGTTAATGTCTTACGATTGAACATCCAGTGAACCTCGAGCCATTAACAACTTTGATTCAATTACAGGGCCATCTTCTTCATCAGAAGATATAGGCAATATATTCTCGACATTCCAGCTTAAAACGCCAAATAAATGCAAGGCAAAACGTATGCCAACTAAAGTGTTGACGGTGTCAATTCTACAAGTGCAACCATTGGCGAGCACAGCCTTTGAGTAACTTCAACGTCTCTGTGAGTTTCTCCTCCTCTAGTGTTTCCCTCTTTTCAAAATATTTCTCAACGCATAGTTCCCGGGTTTCTCCTCCTCTAGTCTTTCCCTCTTTTCAAAATATTTCTCAATGCATAGTGCCCACCAGTATGCATCTTCCTCACACTCAAACACTTGAAACTCTATTTCCGACACGGTGTACCACAGATCCAAGAAACATAACTCTCTCCTGTGTCTTCCCCTATTTATTCTAGACATAAACTCACAGAATTAATAAAACATAACTGCTCCTAATAATATAATAAATATCACTAAACTGCTCCAAAAAGTATAATAACTTCCACTTAAAAACATTACTGCTACAAAACTGATCAAAGTCAGTTTTCATTAATGAGAGGTTTAACAGAATACCATGTAAAGCAATATGACTTCTGAGGTATCATTACAACTATGATATAGACTACTATACTTTTAGCTTTATCAACCACAAGCAAATTAGAGTAGATGCTAGCACCTCCCTTTTATGCATTCCGCAACTTTTACCTTTAAACCTATAAAAATCCGTAATAATATTCTCATCCTCATATCTTTCAATAGACTAACTTAATCTCTTCAAACCGCAGTTCATCTAATATTTATCAAGTTCATTCCTTTTGCCATCAATAACCCTAAATCCCACCACCATAAAAATAGAATTCCGGCATTTTTCATAGGCTATGCTTTGGAAAAAGGGACGAAGGGAGGAGAGTAGGGAAGAAGCAACATTCTGGTGTTTAGAAGATCTATTGAACAAGGGAAATGGATTAGTTGGAATTCAATAGCCCTCTAAAAACCTTTTAAGATTTTACAATATTATTCTCTCCGTGCCTTTGTTTTCTGATATGGCCTTTCTATATTGTCCAACTATTTATGAATCTGTTGGGTTGGGTCAAATAAGATATTACGAATTAAAAGCGAATGTGGTTACAATTGTGACAAACCTCTTATGTTAGAAAAAAAGAGATATCTCAAAGGAGTTTTATCCTTAAATCTTCAGTAGCATATCATGAAATACTTATATACAGAAATATCATGAACATTGCTAAGATATTTATTCAGAAAAATAACCTGAGGGCTAGATTTGGTAAAGAATGATCATTTCCAGTTTCAACACATGAAACTGGAAATGATGACCCTGCTCCATTTTTTGTAGACTCTTCGAATATGATATTTATGCCATCTATAAATATCACAATATCTGGAGCATGTGCAGGAGCAACGTTCTGGAGAACAAATAAAAAAATGTTGATAAGAAGAACAGAGAAACAAGTGATAGTAGACAGGCAGAAAAGAGAAGCATAAAATAATACTATATAACAGTATTAAAAAGTAACAGTCATATAATTTGATTTGTGAAATCATAGTTCAAACCTTTATCTGAACACACAGAAGATCCTCTGAATTAAAGTCAGCAGCAAAAGAATGAATCTCTACAGGTTGAATTATTTCAAGTTTCCTTCTCCACCTTCTACCAGGTATATAGACGCCTTCTAATCCACAACAAACAGAAAACCTGTGTCGCTCCAATGAGACACCTCGAAAAGATAGAAGTTCTTCCACCCCAGTTTTTTTCCAAAAATAACTTTGAGATGAAATTTGATCCCAATCCTCTAGGTCAATGTTTGGCTTAGAACTAGCTGTTTTAACAGCACTGGGTGTGTTTGTAGTTTGCGGTAATGATGACATGGAGTAACTTCGGAAATTTCCAAAAGCAAATAACGGAGAGCCAGTTGGTGCTGAAAAGTTGGACCTATGAGAAGTGCTACCAATTCCTGAATTCGAAGTTAAATGATGATGAGATTCTGGGCGCGTAGGAGGCCTCACATTTTCCAATGGAAGTATCCAATTTAACAGCTCTGCACATGGATCTTGATTTGTACAAACTTCTTTCAGCTGGCTGTCAGGAGACAAAGTTCTCTCCTGACACTTTTCAAATTGGAGAATTTCTATACAAGGGTCTTTAAGAAAATTTACACTAACATTTGCGTGTAAAAGAACCTGCATCCTTGCAAACAGGAAAAATTAATTAGATCAGGAATCAGAGTAATTGAGATGACTCGGTCATAACTAAGAGATTCTGCATATTGAAGGCTAAAAACACCTCAAGAGTTGAGATGTAGTTACATAAAAAGCATTTTATGATCAATTAAGATTTTCCAGCAAATTTGCATGAATGATACCGGCGGCATTAAAGAGGCAACGCAAACACTACAAGAAGAAATTTAAAATTTAATAAATACATAAGTTCAATAAAAGAAGATACCAACGTGATAGCATGCAAAAGAGAAGTCAGGAGCAAAGCAACAAATTCCTCATTGTAAAAAATATGGTCTAGACAAGCTATATTGCAGGCCCAATTATCATCATATCCATAAAGAAATTTTATGCGACAAATGCACCATATAAAATTATTATAATGTTTATTATAATGCTGTTACACCATGAATAAAAGCAGAACATACAGTAAAGTTATTGCATAATCTCATATAGATGCACTAAAATTTACAGATTTACTGAAAGATTCACCACAAGTTTCACTAGCATCGTATCAGGATGAACTAGAGAATTGAACTGTAAACTCCCAAGTCTTGATCTAGTAAAAGCTACTTCTACATACATAAAGACAGTATGAATCTGAATAATAATTCTATGGAAAAGTGTTTCGTTACCAACAAGAGGAAAACTACATCCGGTACGACGACAAGATATTTATTTCAAAAGAAAAACTATATAGTATATATAAGAAAAAGATGTAAGAAAAAATGATGTGCAATCTGCATGTCAGTAAGGACAAACCCCTTGAAAAAATTGTGAGCTGAGCGCCAAAGAGAATCCATAAACCTAATAATATCCAATAACAAGTTTAGTAGCAGCCCCCTGGATATTTGGACCATCTAATCAGAGACTGACAAGACAGAGGAAGACAATGTCTTCGGGCATGAAAAAAATATTGGCCATAAATAGAGGCCCCTCATCTCAATAGGACATCGTTTTTGCAAGGGGGCGTATGTATTAAGAAAAAACTAAAATATATTTTAAAGTTAATTTGTTTAAGAAAAAAAATTAACAATAACTTTTAATTATCTATAATGAAGCAACTACAAAGGAAAAAAAAATTGAATAGTAATTTGAAAAAGTTGAGTTTGGCAACACTTCGACAAATCAAACTCAAGACTAATTGACTCTTTATTAAATAGATAAACGTCTTTTTTAATTTTTATATCTCATTAGTCAGATGAATTTGTTTGATGTAGCTAAATCTATATTATTAAGGTAGTTAAATATAAAAATACACTTACAGTTTTTTAGATGTAAATTATACATGTTAAAAACAATCTCTTTTTTTTGGGGTAGCCAAAGCTCCGCTCTCTGATGCCATTGTCATCTAACAATAAATTTTAAGGTCCAAACAAACAAATTTTTTGTCTCTCTACCAACTTTAAAGAAATTAATTGCATGCACGTAGCTTCCAAAAGTTGCGATACATACCACTATGTCTCCATTAGGTAAAGCAACACACTTGACAGAATTTCTCGCCGTTCCGCCACAAACAGTTGCATCAAAATTTCCTTTATCAATAACTGTACCAATGGAAGGAAGTGCGTTCTCTTTAGTTTTAATTGTTGGGGCCTTCTGAGAATTTGTTTCAGAAGAACTGGAAAAAGATTCTACAGAGCTTCTTTTGGACCAAAGGGGCTCATTGGACTCAGAAATCCTCACAAAGAAGTGAGAGTTTTCAAATTTTTGCAACAGCAATGCAGTTTGTCTATTGTGAACTTCCGGCTGCTCTTCACCACTGGTACTCAATTCTTCTTCTCCAGTTACCAAAGTATTTCTGTTTTCTATGCTTCCATTTTCTTTCTCGGCGCTTTGACCTCGGCCATTCTTACTTGTCATTGCTGCAACTTCAAATGGAGTGGTAATCTGTGTATCCTGCTTACATGCAGACAAGCATGCCAAGATATGAACTTGTTCACCTGAATTATTGGTATAAATTAGGTCCGCTCAACTTTTTTTGGAAGCCAGCTGACCAAATCACATATGCTTCAACTGATATTTGCATATTTAAAGAATGAATCAATCTAATACCCGGAAAAAGAAAGGAACGATCAAGAGGGCGCAATGATTGTATATCTGGCTCATGATCCCAGTTTTCAGGAAGTTCCCCTACAAAATAGAATAAGATGTATCACATTATATTATATATGCAGAGCAAAACATAACATAACATCACATCACATATAATTCTTGGAAAAGAAAATATTTTGCTAAATTCTACCATTGAACTAAATGCCAATAAAAATCATGCCATGATTATAATTCCATTCCTGTGTGAAGCAAATAACAATCCAAATTAAGAAAATTGCAACTAGACCAAGAAAAGAAGAGACAGTCGAAACAAGCCAACTTTCCCCAACCATTACTATTGAAAAGCTCAACATATAGCCCATCTAGATATCAATTCAGTTCCCCAATTATCAAGTAACTCCATTTACACCACAAAAACTCAACATGGTTCTCCACATCATGGAGAACAAGACTCTTTCGTTAGACATAACCAAAGCTGGTTCACACATAAGTTTTTCACTAAAACCGATACCAGGTTTATAGCACTTGCATCCCTTATAGACCACTTTATTGCAATTAAAAGAGTATGCATTTACAATAAGTCCACTTCACGCCGTACACATGTAAGAGAACAACCATTTTCCCTCATTTTCTACCAATAATCATGACAAAGATTTCTTTCTCACTATTCAAAATGCTCAAACATAAAAACTAATTAAAAAGTACAATTAACAAAAACAAAAGCATCATTTCCAACAACTTGGAAGATTTCACACGAGTAATCACTTTAAATATTAAAGTAAGCAATGTCAATAATTGATGAATAAGTGTCTGTTTGGTTCTGTGGTGATGAGAATTAATTCCGAGGGAATTGCTTTTGTAGAATTGATTCTGGTTAAAAGTGAGTTGAATGTAAAGTGATTTATGTTTTGATACATTTACGTAAAAGTGATTTATGTTTTGATACATTTATGTAAAAGTGAGTTGAACAATAAATTTTAGTGTAAAAATCACGTTTAATCTCAAAAGCTACACATCTTAACTTCAGCTAAAATCAATTCTACTTTTGAGAAGACAAACATGTCAAAATCAATTTTACACCTAAAGAATTGCTTTTCCCCTTCCAAAATGAAAACCAAACATACACTAAAGCAGTTGTTGATTGCAAATGACATGCAAAATAAATCATATAAGTTTCAAATTTTCAATTGTTGGTTTATTCATCAACTATTAACAACATTACTAGTTAACAAATTGCTCCACTAGCTAAATCCTTCAAACACAAATTAGCCCTAACAAACAGAAAAATGATTGATGAAGCAAACACATACTGCACGGAATGGTGATCCATCCTTCATCTTCAGAAACATCAACGTGCTTATCAACAACCGCAACCGGCAAATCACGATGTTTCGAATTCAATTCAGCATCACAATCGTACCGCGAATAAGGAACATCCGATTTATGAGCCTCGTAAGTAGATCCAGCGGATGCTGATCGGTGATGAACATCAGCGCGAGGTTCCGGAATCGGATTGTGTTCTGAGTACACGCTCGTTGTAGAACGTATCAAGAAATTCATTGTGCCTGCTAAGAAAGATTTGAAGAAAAATTGAAAAATGAAATTTGTCTGCGAAATTGAAGTATTGGATTTCAGTGAAAATTGCGGAATGAATCGGAATGAACAGAAACTGAATTGGAATGGTTGATTATTAGGTTACCTGATGAATGTGATGAAATTGATGATGAGAAGAGGGAGATTGGAAGGTGTAGTGGCGATCAGTGAGGACGTTGTTTTGATCTTGTATTCATTCTCCTGAATTGCATCTTTTCGAACACGAACTTTTTTTTTAATTCTAATTTTATTTTGAGTATAGTTTATTTTAGGAGATTCTGTGTGAATAGAAACTAAATTGAAATTGAGATTTGATAAACTAGTATTGATATACATTATATTAAATTGATTTAAGATTTGTATTACACAAAAAAACAAATTGATTTAAGATTTTAATTCATTATTTATGATAAATTATTTTGAATATGTGGCATGACATGAAATAGTTGAATGATGGTACTCCCTCAAATTTTTACCCAATTAATTAAGTTTAAAAAAAAAATCCCAAATTATTGTGTTTTCAAAATAATTTCCAAAATACTCCATTTTTAAAATGTTTTTAGAGGAGTCTGTCATTTTAATTAACAACTATGTTACATGTTATAGTGGTCTAGTTAATAGGATTGAAGACATTATTTGTAATCTCCAATTTAATTGACAATTGTGTGTTGTTCTATGAAGTGTCGCCAATTCATATGGGAACATAATGGATTCTCAAAATAATTTACAAAAAGTTGAAAAATATTAATAATTAATTAAAAATAATATTACATTAATAATTAATTAAAAATAAAATTATAAAATTTAATGATCACGATCGGATTGGTCATACCGGCCACTGGTTCCACATCCCCTATGTACCATTACTCGTTGCATTTGTTGCCCTCGTGGTTGATTCACTCCAGGTGTTTGTGGAGTTGAGGTCTCAGGAACATCATTAGACTCCCTCAAATATTTTTGCATTTCTAAAAATTCTTGTGTATGGAGCGACGACATGTCGTAACTGAGATCGTGATCCATGTCAAAGTAGTTTGGATGTGATGATGGGGTCATTGTTGTGCGACTTGGACGATTGAAATGGGACATCGGTGTGAAGGCTTCGTTGGTGAAAGGTTGAGATGGTAGTGGTGTTTGAAAATCATAGGGTGGTTGTGATGTTTCTGTTTGTCGGGTGTGGTGTGATGTTTGTGTGTGTCGGCTATGCACTACTACGGAAAACCCATTTAACAACGGTTAGGATAGACATTTAATGATGTTGGCGAGGGCGTTGTTATGTAGATTGTCGTTGTATATATGATACTTACAATCACGACCCAGTAGGCATTGTAATAAACTAGAAAGTGCACTACCAATCACAACGGTTATTCCAGGACACTGTTGTGATAAAATTAATTGTCCTAGGTTTGATTCCCTACTACGTCGTTTTGATATTTATTTTTTCCTGGATAGCACGCTAGATATTTTAACGATTATGAAATATAACCGTTGTTAATTTTCTGCAAAATTAACAAATATAAACATGTTTTTATAATTAATCATATTATTTAACTTATATTATTGTTCTCCATATCACAACAAAAAATATAAATCACATTTGTGATAAAGTTTTCATAATAATATTAATTGTATCATATTCATAATATCACATAGTTGTATCATATTCAATTACATCATAATAAACATCATATTCAAATACATATAAACTATAGCATATAATTAATATATTATGAATAAATAATAAATTACACACTTGTTAATTCTCCCATATGCCTTCTTCATGATCAAGTCGTATAGCATGCACGGTATCTCCATCAACTTCATCATATGAGGTAGGAACTTGTGTTGTGTAAGAAGGTATGGACGAAATATCAAAACTTTCATCACTAAGAGGAATGTTTTTTCCTTAGAGAATGATTGACCATTTCCCCGATATGTTCGTTGGATCGGTAACATAGAAAATTTGTTTTGCTTGATAAGCCATCTTGAATAGTTCGATCATAAAAAATGCATTGCCAAGGTCGACCCGGGTGAATCCTAAGTCATCAATTTATACATCATTACTATTATTGGGAACCCATTTGCATTTAAATAAAGTCACTTTGAAAATAACATAATTAATCTCCCAAATCTCATCAATTACACCATAAAACGCGGTAGTTACCAATACTGAATTCTTATATTTCGAACTAGATAAGTACATTTATTCGACTTCAACCATTTGTATTGTACTACGATCATCTTTTGATTTTGTATAAAAGGTATAATGATAAATGTCGTATGCACTCCAAGTAATGACACAAATTTTTTGCTCGTACGACATCCATTTAAGTATCTTGAATGCACTACTATCATTAGATACACTTTTATTAAACCAATCTATGAATCTAATGTTATATTTCATCAACAATAACTTGTCACTCATTCAGGGATATTTTTTCTTCAAAAGTCTTTTGTGAGTATCTATGAAAGGTTGAACTTCATCTATATTATTCAATATATAGAAATGTGCTTGAATAACTAAATCTCGAGCCATTGACTTAACATTTAGACCCTGAATACCTCTTATCTATGTGTCAGCATGACGAGACATTGGAATTCCTATAGAATCTCCATCCGACAAATAGTTTGTACAAAACTCAACAACTTCTTCTATGATATACCTTTCAACAATCAAAGCTTCCGGCCGGTAATGATTCTTCGTATATCCTTTAAAGATCTTCATATATCGCTAAATTGGATGCATCCACCTTAAATAAACTGGACCATAAATTCAGATTTCTTTGACTAGATGAACAAGTAAGTGAACCATAATGTCAAAAAATGATGGAGGAAAAGGAAAAAAGAACGGATAAATCCAAAAATGAATCTAAAAGCAAAAAGATAAAGAAACAAATAGAGAAAGGGTAAGGGAGTAGGTTACAAAATGGGAAGGTGCTAGCACCCAAAATGTTCGTGGTACTCCATGGGAGCCCTTTGAAATATTTACGTTTTTGGTTTGAAAATGGCTTGGTTAAATGAGAGTGAGGGGATGAGAAAATAATTAATTTTTAATATTTTTGTGTTTGGAGTGGTTTACCACCTCATGCCTACGTACCCACAAAGTGCAATGTAAGATCAAAACTCCGTAGTTTGTGGTAAAAATAGTGAAAATTGATTGGTTTTGATTGATTTTTAAGAAGTAAAGACAATTTTTCATTTTCAAGTGGATAGCCTCACAAATCTACCATGAGAATGAGGGCATGGACTCGTACATCATTATAGGGAGGGCTCCAACTCGGATAAAATCAACGAGTATGCCACTAAACCCCCATAAATGACAAGTGACTCAATTACATCAAACTACAACCATGAATATTGAGAGTCTTTCACCTGACTAAACAAATGACTCATAGTTCAAACTTGAAAAGAAAACGAAAGGAGTGCATAAAGGCACAAAACAACTTGAATGAGTTTGGTTCTTTTTAATATTTTGAATTGAAGTCAACATGATTTATTCATTGACATTTATTAAAAGAAAAGAAGAAGTAAAAGTCACTTAAGAAAAGTCAAGGTTTGAATTATTAAAGTGGTGGGAATTTTTAAAAGAAGAATCATTGGAAAAAGGGAGAAAGTTTTGATAATTGAAGAAAGGGATAAGATGAAGAGACTAACCTAGAAAATAAAAGGAAAGAGATAAAGGAGGAAATATCTAACCAACTTGATGATACTTCCAAGCATAACCAAAAAAGTTATATCCTTATAAGCATCTCGCAAGTGGCCAAATAAAGGCTAAGGTACCAACTCCATGATGATCAAAGCAAAGGGAAAGTGTCCTAGAATCTAAGTCCAAAACTCCAAGTCCAATTCAAAGGATATTAACCATAGTCCAAGATTAGGAGCACAAGTTTTTTAGAGGTTTAAGCCTTTATTATTGTTTTGGTGTCCAAAGGACAAAAAGAAAAGTACAAAGATATAATGACATAAACATAAACAAGATAATGAATGATATAAAGCATAATAAAAATAAAGAGAGAAGGGAACAAGAGGTAAAATAAAGAGGATAAGGAGCAATAAGGAAATAAAAACAATATAATAATATACTAGAATGCGGTGAGCTTAATCATCCACAAAAGTAACCAAACTAAAAGCTCAAAGCGACAACCGAATTTTGTCTCGTGTTTTGCATTTTATGGTTGATTTATGCATTCAAGTCATTAGTTAACAAAACTTGTCAGAAAATTGATAGAATCAAAGCCTCTACAACAATAAGTTTGAGAATTATGAACTTAATACAAAGACCAACCATGCACGGGCTTACGCAACCAATCAAGGTTCGGGCCATAAAAGTACAAATGTCGATAAAGATTGAGAGGAACCAATGTAGCGCTATGTTAAGAAATCGGCAAGTAACTTATATAGAATTTACCCTATAAAGAGGTTGGTAAATACCAATTAAGGTAATTATTATTTGTCTTAATGCATGTGAGATGAACAACATATAGGTTGTCATTCGAAAATAATGTTGCACGAAAAGAAAAGGGGTAACGATCTCGTCTCGGTCAAAATCCAATAAGAGATTTCAAGATCCATAAGAGTTTCATCGATCAAAAGAAAAAGGAAATTAAAGGGAGGGTTGAAGAAAAACCAAATTGAATCACAATTTAGAGGTCCTTCCATCTTTAATATCAATCACCTTTAATTGATAGATTCAAGTTAAAAAAATGTATCACTAATCCAAAGCACATCTTATGAATTCAAGAATCCATTTGGAGATCGATTTAAATTAATGAACATTAATCTACTCTAATCAATATCCAAGGTCCATTGAGATTAAAGAGAAATTATCCTAAAAAATGTTTTCCAAGGTTAAAATAATAAAAGAAGGGAAGAAGAGGCAAAAGGAAACCAAAACAACCCCTAAACAAGGCAAAAATGCAATTATGCTTCAGAGTAACCGGTTACTCACATAGAGTAATCGGTTACTCTGCGAAATTGCAAAAACTGGGAAAAATAACACCAAGTAATTGGTTACTCCAATAGGGTAACTGCCGTACCTTGAAAAATACGATCCTCGCGAAGGATACGGAAAAACAAACAACAGAGTCGCCACCTAATTCTATTTATTCTAACGAAAGAAAAGGAATATATAGACAAAACATAATAAGGAAAAGATATGGTCAACGGAACCAAATTCTAAGTTCGGAAGTTGGTTACGCAAGAGGAATGTATTAACACATCTTACGTCCATTGTACTCAACAGGAACCTCTTAGTCTAGTTTGCGAACGAATGTTAACCTGTGTTATTGTCTTCTTCTTAAGAGTAAATGATATGGAGAATGGGTGGTTTTGTTCCTTGGGTGCTCGACAAGAAATAATATTCTTATACCTACGTATTCCTTCGTGCAATGGGAAAGTCAGAGCTATGTAGTTCATGGTACTACGGTTGGTTGGTTTTAGAGGCGTCAACTGCTCACGTGCAAGACAGATACCTCATATTTGAACAGTTGAAGAGAAGCATAGAAGATTCCACACTTCTCTTTTACACCTTAGAGAAAAGTAACTCGACGTTGGATCGAGGTTTGAATTCGTGTATGAAAAAGTTTTAAGTTTAGAGGTAAATGGTATGAAGAACCTAATGGACTAGGTTAAAGTAGATAGCGACGCACGATGCGACCAACTTACAAGGGTTCAAAATTGATTGCAAGGTACGATGCGCTCGACTTTGGGAGAGTTGAAACTTGATATGTGGACCAAGTGCTAAGAACTTTATAACTTGCTATGGAAAACAAGCGTGATGCATTGATTCGTTTAAGTTTTAAAAAAATTGAGAAAAGTGTGAAGTGTGTAAAGCTCACTTGGCGTTGGACCAAAGATTATTATCTTAAAAATTAAAATCAATATGTTGATCTCTTCAAGTTTTATCTTAACAATTTAGGGTCATAGTGTGACATTAAAATCAATACAAGCTCAAAGCATACACACTACCAAACATGATAGCATGATTAAGCACACACTCACACAAAGAGAAATAACTCAAACTCGATCTCTCACCTATAGAACACACAATATCGATCAAATCTAAACTAAACGTCCTAAAAAGGCTACTTAGAAGAAAATATACTAGACATGTTTCTTTAGGTTTTTTAGATATTAGACAAAAGATTAAATTAAAATTAAAAAAAAAAGATAATAAAATAAACTTTAAAACCTAAATGGATCAATGAGACTAAACAAAAGAAATAACAAAATACAATAAAAATTTTAAGAAAATATTTTTTTTTTGGGTTTATGTTTTAAGAAATTAATAAATGGAACAAAATTAAATATTAAATAAAAAAACTTATAAACTAAATGAAGATAAATAAATAACTAAAATGTATTTTTTTTAGTTTTTTAATATTCCAAATAATAGTATTATAATCTAAACTATATATTTCTATCTTATCTTGAAAATAAATTAAAATAAACTATACTAACTAATGTCTTAAATTTAAATATAAAAATAATTAACTTACTAATTACTCTAAAATATAACTAAACTAACCTAATTAAATTCCTAAAATTAACTAAATTAATAAAAAAAACTACAACTAAAATAAAAAAGAAAAGTATATGGGGACACTAAGAAAGATGGGGTGCTGAATAATATTAGTAGATGAACTAAAAGAGTTAAGAAACTAGCCCAAACTAACTAAACTTAATCCTAAAAACTAACCTAATCAAATTTTAATAATTGCTAAGTATTACAAAAGATAAAAAGAATAAAAAAACAAACACAAAAATACCAAAACACAGTTCTGAGAACCTCGCATCACATCTCAGGGACGATAAAAGTGAAAATCGTACCTCTAATCTTCGGATCGACTCTCTCCTCTTCGTGCAATTTTGTCGGTGTCTCACGATTTCGTTCCTGCGGTTTATTGTTCTTCCGGCGCCTCTTTTGCTTAATCTTTGTCTCTCCTCGACGGCGTCTTTGTGAGTCTCTGATTCCGATTGTCTCTCTCGCGTTCTGCTTTGTATCCGTCAACCTCCCTGCATTTCAGTTCGTACGGTTTCTGTAACACCCCATTTTTAATATTTAATTGTAGGGCAGTTTTGGTGTTGTGTTGGCCTTAGTTAACACATATATCTTGTTTTTTTTCCGGTGTTGTGTCCTAGTGGGATGGGTATTATCGGGGTCGGCTTAGTAATAGCGGGTGTGCGAATAATATTATTATTATTATTATGAAAATAATATGAGAATTATTAAGTTATGACCAATGTGGGGATTTAATTAAAATCAAGGGGCAGATTAGTAAATGGTTGGTGAGGTCTTTAGAGTGTATTAGCCTAATCAAAAAATTAGGAGGAGAATCAGTCGTATAATCTTTTGTGGAGAACCAAGAGGATAGGAGGAGGAAATCAACCTAGGGCCCCCAATCATCAAGAATTCGTAGGAATTTCTTCTGGATTCGAGGTAAGGGTGGGTTTGATTTTTATGAATGGGTATGTGTAAACACCCCAAATTTGCCCTCACTCATTTCACCCTGGCTTGTGATCTTTTCATCTTTGCATAAGTATAAGCATACCATCTCATATTGCATTTTGTTTCACTGCATTAGTTCAAGTTCATCTGCATCTAGGGTTTGTGATCTGGGCAATCCAAGGATCCATCTGAGCCACTCCAAAGGTCTCCAATCATTCCAAGAGGGTCCATGTATGTTCCATCATCATATTATATCCCTAAAAAATCAAGGAAGTCAAGAAATCACAAGAACTTGGAAAGCATGGAAGCAGAGCTAGGGTTTCACTACACAGATGACCTAAAATTAGGATTTTGGTTTCAGAAGCCATAACTCCAAATTTTTTGGTCATTCTTGTTTCTAATAGTCTCAATATGTTATAAGGATCATATGTACCAAGTTTTATGAAGAAATTCATTGTGGAAGTCATTTGTTCACTGGGTAACTTCTTGAGCAAGTCAGAGCAAAATCAGGGCATCTGAGGCCCCCAACAATGGAACCCAGGGGGTATTTTCATCAAATTGAAGTTATATATGTTAGACGCTGTGGCTAGTGATCTAGAGGGGGGGTGAATGAATCACACCCTTGTTTTCACGGATTTAAAACTTTTTCAGAGTTTTCAAAGTATTATGGAAGCAAAGGTCCCGAATAGAATAAGCGTCTATTCTGAACCGGCCACTAGAAGACCAGACAAGCGATAACGTGCTGGATTTAACGATTGCTATGATAAAGAATAAACCACACGATATGAAAACAGTTGAATGCACCTATCACTAAATCAATTTCCAATGAATCGAAAAACAAATTTAATACGAAAGTAAAGATAGAGAGAAGAAACAATACGCCGAGATTTGGTAAGGAAGTTCCCCACGGTCGTCCTCGCGTGTGGGTACGTCTCCCTCTCAATTTCAAATCGAAATTGAGAAATCTTATATCAAAGTTGCTGAATCCGTTGATTACAAGGTTCGAATACAAAATCCAGAATTCTAAACTCCTAGAATTTCCTATTGTATCAACCTCCACTCGATTTGAGCCTGTAACACGGTGGGAGAACTGACTTTTAGTTATGTTGCGGATAGCAAGAGTCGCCACCGACTTTTATTTTATCCAAAAGAAAGGCATAAAAGAACAGGAAAGACCTTTTAAAAGATTTTTGGGTTCGGGGGGTAGGTTATGTAAAGAGAAGGTGTTAGCACCCTTTACATCCATGGTTATCCATGGGCTCTTAGTTACTTAGCTCACTTTAAAATGTTTTTGAAATGTGAAGTGTGTGTTTAGAAATTTTCTTAAGTACTTTATAATGATCCATGTACGGATATATATAAAGCCTTTGTTTTGAAAATTGCTTGAAAATGTGAAGTGTTTGAAATGTTTTTGGAAAGTGAGCAAGTATCTAAGAGGAACCTACCCTAAGTTAAGTCTTTTCTGTTCTTGAATATCCTTTAAGTGGTAAGATTATCCCTATTATTAAGGAATAGGTAGTCATTACCTTGGATGTATGAGGGACAAGTGAAGGGACATCTGTTATTCAGGCAACTGTGAGGTGTATAAGCAATTCGAAGGGACTTATCATCTTTATTCGAAAGGGACAAGATCATTACGAAGGCAACATTCGAAGGGACTTGATCTTTTTATCTGTTTAAGGGACTAGATGATATAAGATGAGGGACTTTGCTTTATACACCCTACTTGACCTTTTGTTTAGGCAACATGAGAGGTAACCCTTAAGAAGTGAGATGGCGATCCAGGATCGACTTACGTGTGTGAGTATACCAATTTAAATATTTATCTTGAGATTTAATGATCTAAATTAATTTTTTAAATACAAATATATCTTGCACTCCCTATTTTACTAACCATAGCATTTAAAATAAATAATAAAAATTACTACTACAAATATTACATGAGGGATACAATTACATAATAATAATAATTAAAATAAATTAAATAAGCAAATAAATAATAATAAATAATTGGGATAGTAACAATAATAATAAAAATCATATAATATATAAATAAATGGGGTTAGTAATAATAAAATAAATAAAATAAAGAAATTAGCATAATAATGAATAATAAATTAAAAGTGCAATTTTTAATGAATAATTATTTTTTAAGATTTTAAGAAGAAAAATAAGCAATTCATACTAATTATTATAAAAAATTTAAATTATATATACATGTTATAAAAATAATGGTTAATTAAACAAACATATTGTAAAAATAAATTATATTAATGAGATTAAATTAGAAGTTTTTTATTGTTTTAAACATAATCTAAAATTATTTACATGTAAACTATATTCAATAATAATTACAAACAAATTATAAAACAATGTGCATAATTAAAATTTACAAATAAATGAATTAAAAGTTATAATATAATTAAGTTTTATAAAAGAAAATTAGGGTTTGATTATTTAGAAAAATATATTAGGATTTACTACTTAATTAAAATATAAACAAAAATTATGAAATTAAAATAAACAAATAAATTAATATTTACAATTAGGATTTATAAAAATAATTAGGTTTTATAAAAAAAATTTTAGGGTTTTAGAAAATATTAGGATTAGTCAAAATAAATTAGGGTTTTATGATTTTTTAGAAAAATAAGGTTTTATTTATTAATTCACAAAAAAAACAAATTTAATTATTCACAAATTATATATATATATATATATATATATATATATATATATATATATATATATATATATATATATATATATATATATATATATATATATATATATATATATATATATATATATATATATATATATATATATATATATATATATATATATATATATATAGACATACAAATTAATTTTCAATCATATATAATCCTATTATATTATTTTTTATTATAAATTATTTTAATTAAAATTAAAGGAATAAAAGAAATAGAAAACAATTAAAAGAAAAATAGTAAAAACTTACCTGCTGGAGCCTGGGGTCGAACCCAGGTCTCAAGCTTCATTCCCCCAAGACTAACGCGCCAACCACCGGGACAAGCCTGTGCTTGTGTAGGTGATACAGGTTGCATTCCTTTTGTGCCTTATCTTGCAAAATAAAAGAAATTGAAGCAAAAAATTTGGTCCTGGCTGGGTTTGAACCCTGGACCTTTGCCTCTCACGCACATACCTTCACCAACAGGCCATCAGTGTTTCTCATAACATATACTACAAATAATAATATATAATTCATATCCAAATTCAAATATTTGAATTTCGCGCCAGGGGTCTTCTTCTTCCTCCTATTTCCTGCAAAAATACCTGCGAAATCACATGCGAAATTTCCTGCGAATTTCCAAAACCAGAAACCTATGTTTTTTGAACCATTATGCAAACCATCATAATAACAAAAATTAGTAACCCATATCAATTGTACAAGGTCCACACGTCACAGCCATGGTCTTAGAATTTGTTTTAAGGTCTTAAATGTTTGGTTCCCGTTTTGAAGCTCCAAACCCTAACAATGGCAACCTTCAATACAATCCACAATAATTGAATTAATCCATTCAAAAAGCTTCTAAACATCACAACAAACACAAATCTATAATTAGTTTTCAATATCAAAGCATAAATCAATCAAATCGAAAAAATTTAGAATATGAAAGGGATGCATTCGGTTTGTGCGAATTAGGGCATGAAGGGACAATGTTATGATCCATAATTGATCTATGAACTCCACGGAACAAGTTGCAACCTTTGGTTTGTCTTGAACGGGATTGAAGAATGAAATCCGAATTTGAGTTTTTGGTGAGTTTTGAAGAATTGGAAAATTACTCTTGAGGCAGCAATTTTCGTGTCCTATGCATTTGTGTGGTTTGTATACTTATAGTTGGATGAAACTAGGTCAAAAATTTGGATGGTTGTTTGGACTTTTTGGATTCAAAAGATTGAAAAAGATCATGGCTTGAATTTCAAATATTTTTGAATGAAACCTTTCTATCTTAAGACAACCATCATCAATTGCATATCAATCTGATCCAATTCATGTTTATGACTTTCTAAAATCAAAATATATTTTAAATCTTCATATTTTATATTTTATTTGAATTTAAAATGATTTTTAATATAAAAAATCATAATAAATAAAATAAATAAAATAAAATAATGAAAATATTAAATAAATTTCGTGCATGATGTCATGGAACACCTTGGGTCACAAAAAGTTCAGCCCATTTGAAGAATTATGGTTTTAAGACCCTATTTTCTTTATAAACCACCCAAAAATTTCCCAACTTTGCAAGGGCACAAATCCTTCAATTTTAATGCTATGAGGGTGTTCTTGGACATTTTGGAAAGCTTAAAGAGTCCTCTAACCAACCCCATTGGTTTCATGTCCATATCTTTTACCATTCTCAAGTTATGCTCTTTTGAAGTTGTTGACTTTTTGTTGACTTTTGAAATGACCTATAATGTCTTAGCTCATACCTTCCAAATGAAGCATTTTTGGGATTGGCTTGTGAGACACAAAGTTGTAGAGAATTCAATTTCCTTCAAAATGAGCTTTGGATGGAAAAATTTTGATGAAGCATGTGAAAGTTATGGCTAGTCAAAGTTCAGTTGACTTTTCCTGTGAAACCCTAATTTAGAAACTCCTGATTCTTGATGATCTGAAATCTCCTTGATGAACCATGATCAAACCTTGATCAAATGATGAATTTTACTTCATATACTTGATGTTGGCAAAAAAATCATGAAGTTTGACTTTGGTTTGACCACAGTTGACCTCAGTTTGACTTTTTAACTGCTTTGACTGATTTTAACCTATCTGATCATCTGATTGAGCAAACCTTTGGGAAAAGTCTTGAAACTTGTCATGGGGATTCTTAAACACTTATAAGATGTTATGAAGCTCAATTGAAGTCTTGGAAGTCCATTTAGCCTGATTAAAGTCCAAAACCCTAATTTTGGATGCCCTGCTTAGGAGGATGCATTGTCTGAGGGAATTGTCAAATCTTCTGACTAATTATGAACTTTGTGAACCTTGTAAACCTTATGAGATGTCTTGTGAACCTCTTAGTATACAAAGTCTTATCTTGTGAGGGAAAATTTTGGGGTGCAACAGAGCCCAATCGAGATTTCCTGCAAGCTTCACAATCAATCCACCGGTTCCACGACCTATTTGCGAAATCCACCGATTCCCAAAACTCTCGCTGCGGCTGAATCTGACTTGTAAACTTGACTCACAAAACCCTCAAGAACACGTCCGTTCTTGAAGGAAAACCCAGCTGGTTTTTCCCTTGAAATCTTCTATCAATCTTCAACTCAGCTAGATCTACGATCGTACCACTGAACGTTGTCTCTAAAGTCTTCAATTCACAGGACAACAAACACTCTTGTTGATGTTCTTGAATAAGATCTTTGAGAAGATGATGAAGATGTCTTGATTCTAGATTTCAAGCTTGCTCAACAAATTGAAGTTCCAACACACCACAAACCCTATCTTGATGTGTTCTTCAATGTTCAATCACTACTGAAAATTCGTATACACAATTTCTGTAATCTGTGATCTGTTATAAAAATGAAAAACAAAACACATATATATTGCAGAATCTGTTAGGCAAATAACAGAAGAATGAATCGATTCAAGCTTGGATGAATCGATTCATACTGATTGATTTTTAGAAAAACAGAATTAGTTAAACTGTATGAATCGATACATCAAAGGATGAATTGATTCATTTTGCGAAAACCAGAATCCACACTACAACATGAATCGATTCAAGCCATAATGAATCGATTCATTATGCGTATTTTTCAACAAATGCATAAACAATGAAGACCAAGAAAATCACAACACCATGAATCGATTCAAGCCATAATGAATCGATTCATTATGCGTATTTTTCAGCAAATTCCTAAACAAAGACAACCAAGAGAACCAAAGTGATAAAAACATATGCCTTAACATAGAACAATCATAAAACACTTTAAAATTCATAATCGATCAAAAACTAAGAGGCTCACAAACTCCCCCTTTTTGATGATGACAAATTTTGAAGTGAGAGAGAGAGAACTCCCCCTGAGTTTGTGCTCATCATTGTTGTCACACGTTTTCTCCCCCTTTGTCAACAACAAGAAAGGGTTATAGAGGATGGGTGAAAAACAACAAAACTAAGATACAATGGCAAAAGTCACTCACAAAGAATGAAAAAGAAGGCGTAAACAATTGAAACAAAATCAAATAACATAAACAAGCAGTGAAATTGTCTAGAAAAGATACGAATTACAAATCCAAACCAAAACAAATTGTTCAAATATGAAATGCAAACTATGTCTTAAGCAAGACACAAATATGAAATGCAAAATGAAATGCTTCAATGAGGGGTATGGCCACCACACGACTCCGCATCATCACGGTCAGGGTCACGGAAGCTTGGAGGAGGCGGTGGAGGAGGCATCTCATCTGGATTCTGCCCCATAAACGCATAACGCCGAAAACGCCTCTGGACTTCGGTACTTTGAAACCTTTCCATAATGCCCGGGTGCGAACGACAGTCATCCATAAAGCCTGACATCTCATTATAAAACACTTGATGCCACTTAACTAGCTCCGTATGCCAGGAATATTGATTGTGGTACATGCGAGTATGTTCGTCGTGCCACTCACAATGCTCCTTATGCCATTCAGATTGCTGGACATGCCAAGAACGAGCATCCTCATGCTGGGCATTGTTTGCCACTTCCATTTGTGCAAACATGTCGGTGAGATAAGCTGGAGCAGCAGTGGAGGAAGTCGGTGCAGCCGTCGAGGGAGCAGGATCATAATTAGTGGGAGACCACCTTTGTGGTATCCACTCACCCCAACCGGTGTTTGCCGGTGCATCGGGAGCAGGAATATCAGCTTCTTCCATATCTTCATCTCTGATTTCTTCTACATATATGTGTTCAGCCGGGTTATCAAAGTTGTAAATGCGAGTACGTGTGCTACGTTCAAAGAAGTAGTAACACCGACGCTCGATATCCCATCGATACCCCATGTGAGAAAGTGTAGCATTGTTGAATTCCTGCACACTTGAGACTGGTAGAAGAGGCACAGGAGGAAAAGTAACTTTCCAAAACTTTAGAATCCTCATGATTTGAGAAGCATAGGCAAGAGTTATGTTCTTGGAACTGTTTCGTGTCAGGAAGATGCGTTTGACAAAGTAATTTGCCCAATTTAATGGAATCTTTTTCTGCAAAATGTATAGCAAATGAATATCCGGCTTGTCCAGACGAGAATGACCACCGGACCTTGGACGCAATATGTGCGAAAGAATCCAATGCAGGATCTGTGGTACACTTTTGATCATCCCTGAAGTTAGTGGCTCATCATCAGCAAGGGGTCTATCCAACTTAGAGATGGATGCACAGAATACCTTCAAATTGAAATCAGTTTCGAAATTCTGGTCATGCCACATCTGTAAATCGTCCAACTCAGATGGCATACCGAACACAGTAGCCCAATCAGCAGCTTCAAAACGATATGTTCTTGTTCCAATCAAACATCTAAACATATATCCTCTTGCAGTTTTCAAACCAGCATAGAAAGCACGTATAAAATCCTCATGATATTCATCTTTAACATATGAAAAGAAACCAAGATTTTGTGCATCAACCAAATCAGCAACTTCTTCCAATCCTAAGGTACGAGCATCACTAGGATCAAACATATGAGGTTTCATTACTAACCTTGATTTGAAGGAAGTTTCAAATTCTTCAATGACAGCCGGATGAAGGATAGCAGCCCCAGATGGAGGGATTTCAGGAATAGGAGGAGCTTGTGAAGAAGACCCAATAGGTTCCTTTCCTTTTCTCTTGCTTATTTCTCTTGGGATCATGACTCTTGGAGGCATTGTGAAGTTTTTAGGATTTGAGAGAAGAAGAGGGGTTTTTGGGATAGTTAGGTTTATGATGCAAATGATGTAACTGATGTAAATGAGATAATGAGAGACATAATGGAGATAATGGGACTTTGAAACAGTTACAAATGTAATGGGGAATGCTGATGTGTCGATTCATTAAAGAAAAACTGAAATTTCGTCAGTATGAATCGATTCATTGATGTATGTATCGATTCATTATTCGAAAATTGTTTTAAGAGGTAACTGCTATGAATCGATCCAAGAGAGTATGTATCGATACATACTGTAACTGTCTAAAAAAATTGACAAAATTAATTCATGAATCGATTCAAGATAGTTGGGATCGATTCATTATGCGAATTTTTATTTTGTAAATGAGAATGAATCGATCCAAGTGAGTATGAATCGATGCATACTGTAACTGAATTTTAAAAAGTCTGTAAAATTAAATCATGAATCGATTCATGAATGTTGGGATCGATTCATATTGCGAAATTTTGAATATTTCAGTGATTTTTCAAGAATTGACACACTTATGCAGAAGCAAAACACTCATTATGCATTTAAATGAAATACAACAAGGTATGCAAGCTTAAGAATACCAAAAATCAAAGATCAAACACTCATATGAACAGAAGTTCATGTAAACAAATAATCATTATTCAAAACATACATTGATCATATATCATTATCAAAGAGAGAAGATGAAACGATATTACCTCCATCGTAGTATTCTCATAAGGCACTATAGGCTACAATCAAAACTTAGCAAACATGATGAGATAAATGAAAGTAATGTCAATCAAGCTTAAGACACCAAAGCGGAGAGATCAAGAATTCCCAACTCGCGACGAATGTTGAAGAACGTTTCAGTTGCCAAAGGTTTAGTGAAAATGTCAGCAAGCTGATTTTTAGAATCAACATGCTCAAAAATGACATCGCCTTTTTCAACATGATCGCGAAGAAAGTGATGTCGAATCTCAATATGTTTGGTGCGTGAGTGTAAAACAGGATTCTTAGAGAGGTTAATGGCACTAGTGTTGTCACACTTAATTGGAATACGTTTAAGTTCAATATCAAAGTCTTGTAGTTGTTGTCTTAGCCACAGAATTTGAGCACAACAGCTACCGGCTGCGACATACTCAGCTTCTGCAGTAGACAAAGCTACTGATACTTGCTTTTTACTATGCCAACTTATCAAAGAATTTGAAAACAGATGACAAGTGCCACTAGTGCTTTTCCTATCTGATTTGCAGCCAGCAAAATCAGAATCAGAATAACCTACTAAGCTACAATCACTTCCTTTGGAATACCAAAGCCCATATTTAGGTGTTCCATTGAGATACCTAAATATACGCTTGACTGATTTTAGGTGAGATTCCTTAGGATTTGATTGATATCTTGCACACATACACACACTAAACATGATGTCTGGTCTAGACGCAGTAAGATACAAAAGAGATCCGATCATACCTCTATACTTCTTGACATCAACACACTTACCATGTTCATCTTTATCCAAGTTTCCATTGGTAGGCATAGGAGTGTCAATTGATTTAGAATCATTCATTCCAAACCGTTTGAGCAGCTCTCTACAGTATTTTGTTTGACATACTGCTGTACCTTCATCAAGTTGCTTTATTTGGAGGCCTAAGAAATAATTCAACTCCCCCATGAGACTCATCTCAAACTCACCCTGCATAACATTAGAAAATTCCTCGACCAAGTGTATGTTAGTTGAACCAAATATGATATCGTCTACATAAACTTGAACTAAAAGAATGTGTTTTCCTTTGTGTTTAATGAAGAGTGTATTATCCACTTTACCTCTAGAATATCCATGATCAAGTAAAAATTTACTAAGTCTTTCGTACCACACACGAGGTGCTTGCTTAAGACCATATAAAGCACGTTTTAACTTGTAGACATGATCTAGATATTCAGAATTTTCAAAACCTGGAGGTTGTGAAACATATACCTCTTCATTTATAACACCATTTAAGAAAGCACTCTTTACATCCATTTGGTAAAGCTTAAAATTCATGGAACACGCATAGGCAAGCAAAAGACGTATAGCTTCAAGGCGAGCAACAGGAGCATAAGTCTCCTCATAATCTATGCCCTCCTCTTGGTTATACCCTTGTGCTACCAAGCGTGCCTTATTTCTAGTTATCACCCCGCTTTCATCTAGTTTATTCCTAAAAGCCCATTTAGTGCCTATGATGTGATGATCTCGCGGACGAGGAACAAGTTCCCAAACGTCATTTCTTTTAAATTGATTTAGCTCTTCTTGCATGGCCATTAGCCAAAATTCATCAACCAAGGCCTCTTTGGCGTTTTTAGGTTCCACTTGTGATACAAAAGCGAAGTGAGAACAAAAATTACTTATCTTAGAACGAGTCAAGACTCCCTTTGAAATGTCTCCCAATATATTGTCTATGGGATGGTCTTTAGAGGATTTCCAAGCTAGTGGAAGATCCATTACTTCGGATGTTCCTTCCTCTTTATCTTTTTCAATACATGTATCTTCCTCCTTCTCAATAGCAACCACTTCGAATTGATCAATTTCCGAACCAGCTTCTTTGAGTATGTCTTGTGTAGATACACCTGCATCATTAAAAGAGATACCTTTTCCGACAATTTTTGGGTAAGACTCATCAAAAGAAACATGGACAGATTCTTCGACAGAAAGTAAACGCCTATTATAAACTCTATATGCTTTGCTTGATTGAGAGTAACCTAGAAAAATGCCTTCATCAGCTTTGGCATCAAACTTCCCAAGATTTTCCTTACCGTTATTCAAGACAAAACATTTACAACCGAACACATGAAGATGAGACAAGTTGGGTTTTCTACCTTTTAGGATTTCATAAGGAGTTTTATTCAAAATAGAACGAATTAGAATCCTATTGAGAACATAACAAGCCGTGCTTATTGCATCGGCCCAAAAGTATTTTGGTAAGCCACCCTCATTGAGCATTGTTCTTGCCAATTCCTCTAAAACTCGATTTTTCCGTTCCACAACACCATTTTGTTGTGGAGTTCGAGGAGCTGAAAAGTTATGCTCAATGCCATACTTGTCACAAAATTTATCAAAGAGGTGGTTTTGAAATTCACCTCCATGATCGCTTCGGATTGTAACTATTTTAGAATTCATTTTATTTTGGGACAGCTTTGCAAAACTTTTGAAAGCAGAATAAGTTTCATCTTTGCTATGAAGAAATATAGTCCAAGTAAATCTAGAGTAGTCATCTACTATTACGAAACCGTAATAGTTTCCACCTAAGCTCTTTGTCCTAGATGGTCCAAAGAGATCCATATGGAGAAGCTCAAGGGGTCTTGAAGTTGAAATTATATTTTTAGATTTAAAAGAGACCCTTGTTTGTTTTCCCATTTGGCAAGCATCACATAGGTGGTCTTTTGAAAAATTTATTTTTGGAAGACCTATCACTAGATCCTTGGATATAACCTTGTTAAGCAAATCGAAATTAACATGCGCTAAGCGTCTATGCCATAGCCATGAATCATCATTTAAGGCAACTAGACATTTAGTGCTTGTTAAGGATACACTCAAAAGATCAAGCATATATATATTGTTTACTCTAACACCCTTAAACACAACATTTTGTTCGGTATGTTCAATTTTGCAACATGTTTTTGTGAAAGACACTTTATAACCTTTGTCGCATAGTTGACTTATACTTAACAAATTGTGTTTAAGTCCCTCTACAAGATGTACATCAGAAATAGTAGTGGTAGAGGGATTACCTACACCACCTTTACCAAATATTGCTCCTTTGTTATTGTCTCCATAAGTAACATATCCCTTTTTCTTTTCTTTGAAGTCAATAAAAAGTGATATGTCACCCGTCATGTGCCTTGAACATCCGCTGTCCAGAAACCATCTTCCTTCCATGGATGCAAGACACTCATCCTACAATATCAAAAGAGAGAAGTAGGTACCCAATTTTTATTGGGTCCAAGTGGGTAAGTAATAACATGGTTGCCTTTAGGCTTCCATTGGTAAATGCCTTTAGGAACAAGAAATCTTCTAAACTTGCATTTCTCAATGGTATGGCCAGCACGACAACAATAGTGACAAACACTACGATAATGATAATGTTTACTATTAGTCTTTAAATCCTTTGGAACAAAAGAATATTTTGCATACAGAGGATTTAATGACTTTTTGAACAATCTAGTATCAACGGCATAAGTAATCTTAGGTTGCAAGGCTTTCTCCAACTTGGCTTTAAGAGAGATGACCTCTTGTTGCCAAATGTGGCACCTTTCACAATGCCTAATTTTACTACAACCATCAATATCAATAGCTTTTGAATTTTCTGCAATACTAGCTTTTAAGCATTCTAAATCTTTTTCAGCATATTGTACTTTACCTTCCAAGTAAGAAAAAATTCTTTTATCGGAAGCTAACCTTTTAAATGCTTCTTTAGCTTCATTATGCAGTTTTTCAAAAGCTACTTTTAATTCAGAAAAAGATAAGGAAGAAAAGTTATTATAGTAAGCTTGTTTTACCTTTTTATCATCATTTTTCTTCTTGTGATGGGACTGATTTTTGGTGTGAGCCATAAGACACAAATTTGCGGTTTCATCGCTATCACTTGTGCATTGTGTACTTGATGAATCACTATCACTTTCCCAAGCAATGTAAGCTCTTCTTTGCTTATTATTATACCTTCTTGGAGGAGCTTTTCCTTTATCCTTTTTCTTTAAAGGGCAATCCGTTTTATAATGACCGGACTTGCCACAATTAAAACAAGACCCTCTTTCTCTATTCTTCTTACCTTCTTCTTGTTTTGTGTCCATAGATTGTCTTCTAAAGTTTATGAGATTTTTGTCGGAGTGCTTTATTCCATTCTTTCGAATGAATCTATTATATCTCCTAACAAAAAGTCCCATTTCTTCGTCACCGGAGTCTTTGTCACTACTTGACTCATTGTTGCTTAGCTCTTTTTGTGAGGACTTTGAGTTTGAAGCCATAAGAGTTATAGGCCTCTTCTCACCCTCTTTGTCTTTGTTCTTCTCTTTTCCCTTTTTACTTTTGTTTTCAAACTTTTCTAGACTTTCTAGTTCTTGCTGATGTTCCTCCAGCTTTCCAAACAAAGTAGTCATTGTGAGTGTCGTTAGATCATTGGCTTCCTTAATAGCTGTCACTTTAGGTTGCCATTCCCTGCTAAGACATCTCAGAATTTTATTAGTAGCAATATCATTGGAAACCGGTTTTCCAAGTGCATTCAAATGATTAATAAGATGAACAAATCTCTTTTGCATGTCGGGAATTGATTCTCCTTGTTTCATGCGAAAGAGTTCGAACTCTTGATTAAGTGTGTTAATGCGGGACTGTTTTACTTTAGTTGTACCCTCATGAGCAATTTCTAAAGCATCCCACATTTCTTTAGCTGTCGAGCAATGGGAAACTCGATAATACTCATCTGCACTAAGTGCTGAAATTAGCATATTTCGAGCTCTCCAATCACTTGACCACTTTTTCTCATCTTTTTCATCCCAATCGTCTTCTGGTTTAGGTACTATGGCTCCTGCCTCATTCATCATGGTAATTTGAAAAGGACCATTTTGAATGACAGCCCATACGCGCCTATCAACAGAATTTATATGTACTCGCATGCAGTCTTTCCAATAGCCATAATTTTCACCGTTGAAAACAGGAGCTCTATTGTACGCCCCCTTTGGTTCAGAATCCATAACGTTACAAGCAGCCATAAAGCACCAGCGAACCGGTGCTCTGATACCACTTGTTAGACGCTGTGGCGAGTGATCTAGAGGGGGGTGAATGGATCACACCCTTGTTTTCACGGATTTAAAACTTTTTCAGAGTTTTCAAAGTATTATGGAAGCAAAGGTCCCGAATAGAATAAGCGTCTATTCTGAACCGGCCACTAGAAGACCAGACAAGCGATAACGTGCTGGATTTAACGATTGCTATGATAAAGAATAAACCACACGATATGAAAACAGTTGAATGCACCTATCACTAAATCAATTTCCAATGAATCAAAAAACAAATTTAATACGAAAGTAAAGATAGAGAGAAGAAACAATACGCCGAGATTTGGTAAGGAAGTTCCCCACGGTCGTCCTCGCGTGTGGGTACGTCTCCCTCTCAATTTCAAATCGAAATTGAGAAATCTTATATCAAAGTTGCTGAATCCGTTGATTACAAGGTTCAAATACAAAATCCAGAATTATAAACTCCTAGAATTTCCTATTGTATCAACCTCCACTCAATTTGAGCCCAATCGAGATTTCCTGCAAGCTTCACAATCAATCCACCGGTTCCACGACCTATTTGCGAAATCCACCGATTCCCAAAACTCTCGCTGCGGCTGAATCTGACTTGTAAACTTGACTCACAAAACCCTCAAGAACACGTCCGTTCTTGAAGGAAAACCCAGCTGGTTTTTCCCTTGAAATCTTCTATCAATCTTCAACTCAGCTAGATCTACGATCGTACCACTGAACGTTGTCTCTAAAGTCTTCAATTCACAGGACAGCAAACACTCTTGTTGATGTTCTTGAATAAGATCTTTGAGAAGATGATGAAGATGTCTTAATTCTAGATTTCAAGCTTGCTCAACAAATTGAAGTTCCAACACACCACAAACCCTATCTTGATGTGTTCTTCAATGTTCAATCACTACTGAAAATTCGTATACACAATTTCTGTAATCTGTGATCTGTTATAAAAATGAAAAACAAAACACATATATATTGCAGAATCTGTTAGGCAAATAACAGAAGAATGAATCGATTCAAGCTTGGATGAATCGATTCATACTGATTGATTTTTAGAAAAACAGAATTAGTTAAACTGTATGAATCGATACATCAAAGGATGAATCGATTCATTTTGCGAAAACCAGAATCCACACTACAGCATGAATCGATTCAAGCCATAATGAATCGATTCATTATGCGTATTTTTCAACAAATGCATAAACAATGAAGACCAAGAAAATCACAACACCATGAATCGATTCAAGCCATAATGAATCGATTCATTATTCGTATTTTTCAGCAAATTCCTAAACAAAGACAACCAAGAGAACCAAAGTGATAAAAACATATGCCTTAACATAGAACAATCATAAAACACTTTAAAATTTATAATCGATCAAAAACTAAGAGGCTCACAATATAATCTTTATTTGATCATTGAAGTGCTTGGAAGTTCACAAAATTGAAGAAATTTGAGCTAAACTAAAAGTTGCCAAAAATGGAAATGACTTGTAATGGAAACTTTCCATTTTGGGAAAGTTTTTCAACCTCCTCTTTCTCAACCAAAAATGCTTCAAATGAAAAATTGTTGGTCATGAAAGTTGTAGATTAGATCATTCCCTTTTCAAAAAGTTCAAGAATGTGTTCTAATTCATTATGGAACTCAAGTTATGGCTTTGCAAAGTTGGCAAAAATCCTATAATTTTCACTTTCACACCAAAGAGGATTTTTTGCAATTTCACATACCAAGTCATTTTGTGACCTCTAATCACTCTCTGAGCATCATACAAACATAATACATTGCATTGTGACCAAATTGCCCAAAGAACCACTTGCTTTCATGGCTTGCATCACAAGAAATCACAAAAGGGGCAAAATGCATAACACTTGCAAAACCTATGAGATCTTTCCCACCAAGCCATCCAGCTGCACAATCTCAATCCCATGGCTCTCCTTGATCAATGCTGAGCCAGGACATGCCATAAAACAGCTGCTACATGAGCCCATACCTCAAGTACACCATTTGTTGACTTTTTGCAAAAGGACCCATACCAATCAGTTGCAGCCACAACCACTCTCTGGCCAATAGGGTTATGTTATGTGGACCAAAAGCAAGCCATAACACAAGACATACAAGCCTGAATCCTCAGATACACCATGTTTCACAAAAATCACCTTCAAGCTTCAAATTTTCGAAACACTCTGTCCAGCCACTAAAACTTCAAATAAACTTCACCATTCAACTCACCATCATCATTAGAACATTTCCCAACTATTACCAAGCCCTAAAAGCCAGCCAAACGAAAACACGATTTCAGACCAGTTGAGGTGCAACCACTCAATGCAGCCATTCTAAACTCATTCCAATCA
Source organism: Lathyrus aphaca (assembly GCA_963966055.1). Lineage (NCBI taxonomy): Eukaryota > Viridiplantae > Streptophyta > Magnoliopsida > Fabales > Fabaceae > Lathyrus > Lathyrus aphaca. The sequence goes on along the minus strand of OZ014523.1, from coordinate 429,620,813 downwards.
TTGCAACACCATCAAGGGGTCAAGTGAAGTGGATTTGCACAAGAGAAGAGGTCTGAAAGCTCCAAAAGTGAAAGCTCCAGCTCAGGTATCCATCTTCAAACTTTTTTCCAGAAGCATGATTTTAAGTTTCTAAATTGTTCTACATGTTATGCTGATCACCATGATATAATTTGTTTTGAAAATGAGTTGAAAATAAGCTTGTATTTGACTTCTAAAACTTTGCATGTTCTTGTTTGATTCCCATGATGGATGCAAAATAAATTAGTTTTGGGGGTGGATTCGTGTTTAGGGTGAGTTGGGGATTTGATCTGGAGCTTTAGAGCTCCTGAAATGACCTAGGGAGAGAATTTGGAAAATTACCCTGCCGGAGAAGACGACCGGAACACTGTTCCGGCCGTCTGAGTTGGATTAGGGCTAATCTCAGGTGATTAGCTGAGTTTGAATCTGGGTCGTTTGATGAGTGTTTGGCGCATGTTTTGGAGGGCTGAGATCACTTCATTAACCCTAATTTTATTTTATTAATTTAATTGAGTCAGATTAAGTCCTAGCCGTAGGATTTCATTTAATTAGAAGGATTAAGTCTTAACCTTTGGATGTAAATACCCCAAGTCACGCTGACTTTGCATCTTGACCATTGGATCCCTCAACTTGCAATCTCAGCCTCTCATCCTGCATACTTTTATTTTTATTTTTATTTCTTTCTATTTTATTTTGTTTATTTATTTAAAATAGTAAAAATCATCAAAAAAACATTTCCTTCTGCATTTTAATTTCAAATATTTTTCTTCACCCAAAAACATTTTTATTTTTATTTTTTGCATTAAAAAATCATTTTAAAAATATTTAAATGTTTATTTTAATTAATTAATGGAAATTAATTAATTAAAATACCATTTAGGTTTCCAAAAATTCCAAGAAAATTCATATTGCATCTTAGAACATTTAGAAACATTGTCAAACCATTAATATAAATTTCTTTTTGTTTTTGAACATGTTTTGACATTTTTCTTGAATTTAGGGTTCATAGAATTCCCTTTTTGGAACCCTAACTTTGAAAATTTTTTTCTGCCTAACCATGAAAGGTTTGACAATGATTCTTTTTGCATTGTTTTACATATAGCATGTAGTTTCTAGGATATTTTTGTCATGGATTTATCTTTCATTTTCAAATTGATTTGCATTTTTCCTCTTAAGGTACCCAAAAACCCTAGTCAACTTAGAAAAATCATAACTTCTTTTAGGTTAAGAGTTGGACCTTCTCCTTTGGGGTGTGATATAATATGGAGTTATGGTTCCTTTGAGCCCATTTGAAAATTTTTATCATGTGAATTGTTTCTGTTTTGATCATTTGCATCTCATCTTTTCATGTAACCCTAGTTTTGCTTCCATACTTGCATCTTACATTGCATTGCATGAACATGTGAACTTGTCATGACATTCTAAGCACTTGTATGCCATCTTAAACATCTTAAGACATTGCTTGAACATTGCTTGGTCATTTCTTCGTACATTTGCTATGCCTTGCATCCAACTCATTTCATAAACATCCATGTATTTTCATGTCTCCCATTTGCCTCATTTGCATTCATTCTCTTTGTATGAACATTCATAACACTTTGTATGATATCACATCATCTCATAGCATCATTTGCATCATGTGATTGCTTCTGGTTTTGGCATTGGCCCATTCATATGCTTCATTTCATTTCACTTCTTTCCTTATGCATATTGTGCTAACATTTCAGGTGGTGAGTTAACTTGAGATGTGAATTTACCTTCACTTCTCATTTCTCTTCATCTTCTTCATATGCATCCTTGCTGCATTTTTCATTGTCTTAGAGTGAGCTTGCTCATTCATGTTCATCTCTCACTTTCTTTCTCTAAGTTACTTATCTTCTTCAATGAAGTAAGTAATTTATTCATCTGCTTCTCCTTCCTTTCATCTGCTTCTTCCATTGGTGGCTTCTTTGAAGATCTTTCTCAAGCCTCACAAACCATAGGAACATCCAAGCATGATAATAATTAGGGTGTGATTAGTCCCCCCTTAGCTTTTACCTTTGTGTCTTCTTTGTGTCTCTCTTCTCACCTCATCATTAGAGACTAAACCTTTAAGGCTTTAGGACTTTGGAATTAGGGTTATGCCTGCATCCTTCTCTTAGGATGGAGTGTATAACTTTAATCCTAAGTGTTAAACCCTTAATTTGTTTAAAACTCTTAATCAATCCATCTTAATAATCACTAAGACATTAACTTGTAACTTGGGCCTTACATTAGGGTTCTAATTCTTCCTTTATTGGTTAAGAAGGACTAACCCTAGTGTTTAATGGACAAGTCCCCCTCAAGTTGTCTTACAAACCATAAAACTCATTTCTTAATCTCACCCTTAATTAAAATCCACTTTAATAAAGGCTTGTTTTGTCATGAGGTTAATCCCTAATCATGGATTAAGTTGTGGTATCTTCTTCAGCTTAAGTGTGCTCATCTATTATCCTTCTATTAGGATGGTGTAATGAGTTCACTAAATCCTTGATTATGGCTTAAGCTCATTACTTAACACTAAACAAAAACTCAAAAACATCTAAATAATCACAAGTAGGTTAATGATCTTAATCCTACATCCTCATGGTAATTAAGTTGAGATGTTTATCTCATACTTAGAGTATTCTCATTATCCCTAATCAAAGGGAAGATATAATGAGTTTACTAACCCTTGATTTAGGCTTAAGCTCATTAACTTATGACAAACACCAAGAACAAATAAAATATTGAAAACACAAAAACAAATAATAATCGTCTCCTTCAGGATTCTTTTCTCATCATCTTCACTCACAAACTAGAACTTGCTTCTTCCGTCTAATGCAAGACAGTTAGCACTCGAGCCAGACGAGTCATACACTTGAGCATAGACAAGCAAGCAGTTCACAGTCAATTTATCTTTCAGTCTCTTTGAGTCGAACTACGGTGTTATGACTTCCTCATTGCACGAGAGGATATGTAGGCCTAACTTAACTGTTATCGAACAAAAGTCTCTGTGTCTTCCCCCTCTTTCAGCATTCTTCTTAAGCCTCATTCCTGAGCATTTCACTTCACTTTCTTGCACTGACACCTGTACATTATTTTTCCAGCTCTTTGCACACAGATAACACATACACTACCCCTTTAAACACAATCTTTTAAGCGTGGATCCCGTCGAGTACGAAGGACAATCTGGGTGCTAATACCTTCCCAGGTTGTAACCAACCCCTTTCTCAGTTTCTCTGGTTCGCAACTGTCTTACCCATCCTTTCTTAGGTTTATGCAGCATTACCTTTCCTTCGGGATAAAAATGCCTAGCTGGCGACTCTTTTCATTTCACTTCATTTCTCCTCTCGTCGACCGTTCGCTCTTGTACCGGGATGCAAATCTTCGGGAGCGACAGCTTGGCGACTCCGCTGGGGATCCTTATATTGCAACCAGGGCTTCTGGTTCTTTTTGTGGGTTCCTCCTAGCGCTTGTTTGATTTGTGTTTATGGGGGTGTTATGTGCTACTTGTGCTTATTTATTTTCTTTATTTATTGTTTTATGTACAACTTTATTTACTGCTTTCATTTACAGTTTTTATGCATTTCATACTGTCATTATCATGTGCTGGATCTGCTGTTTCTTTGGTGGGTAGGATCATTGAGTGATTAAGGTCCTATACCTGGGAACTGAGTGACACATAGGCTAGAGTGGCTTCATATTCTTTCCCATTCGGTTTCGGTCTGGTACGGGAATATGAAACACGGTTCAGACATGGGTTTCTTCTTAAGAACTCTGTGCTGCAGATTTCCTATAGTACTAGGGCTATTTGGGAAGCCTGCTAAGTCTGGATGACCTTTTTATGACCTTCAACATCTGAGGTGAATTAAAGGAGGATCTTTTTATGGTTATTGTAAACACTGTACCTCCGAATTAGAAGTGTTTACACTTCTTATAACTGATCCAAGTCTGAGGATCCTTGTTCTAGAACATTACATGTGAGGGGGTTGGGATGTTTATAGGTTTGCAGGAACCCTTGGCCTCATCATACCGTGTTACTAGATTTGTTAAGGTTGTATTATTTGGACAGTTCTTGTGATTACCCTGGACTTGTGACTCTTTATTTGAGTCCCCCACCTGGTTACTGGATTTCTAAGCCTCCATCCGGACTTATGAACATACATGGACCTTATCAAGGCAGATACCAGATCTAGAACTTGATCACCAACCCTTTGCATATCATTTTGCATACATCATTTTTGCATCATTTAACATTTGCCTATTTGTTTTACAGGGTATCCACCATATTGTCTTTGGTTTGGTTTTGACCCCTTATGTTGCTCAGACTTCCTCAGTTATCCTCTCCAGCACCTTCATCAGTTTGTCAGTGATTTTTCTCCAGCTATCTTCATCAGAGACTCATCTCCAGCATCTCATCAGCAGTTGCTCTCAGCTTCTTCACCAGCACCCATTGCCAGTATGGACACTTCAAGAAAGAGCAACATCACTTACCACTTCTTTGACCCTACCCTGACTGGCATCAGGCAAATCCAGTCCCTCATTACTCCAGATCATGTCCCACTATTCAGAGAGCATTATGGAGGCATATTGGACATGATCATGGATCTAGATGCATCTCAGAGGAGCATGATCCATACTTGCTTGCAGTTTTATGATCCTCCACTCAAATGTTTCACTTTTCCTGATTTCCAGTTGGGACCTCTGTTAGAAGAATTTTCCATGTTGTTAGGAGTTCCTATCAGGAGAGGGATTCCTTTCAACCCTGAGATGGTTGCTCCCAAAAATGAAGACATAGCCAGGGCATTGCATTTGGAGCCTGACCTCATTGATCAGAGCATGACCACCAAGGCTGGGGTTCCAGGCCTTCACCTAGACTTCTTGATCTCCCAGGCCACCTTGCATGTTGCAGTAGGGGATTGGAATGCAGTCTGTGCACTTCTAGCCCTCAGTATATATGGGGTTATCTTGTTTGCAGATGAGCCAAAGTTTGTGAGCAAGAATGTCATTCACCTGTTCTTACTGAGGAACCCAGTTCCTACCTTACTTGAAGACTTCTACTACTCAGTACACTAGAGGAATGAGAGGCAAAGAGGAATACTGGTCATATGCTGTGCTCCCCTTTATTACTCCTGGTTGCTAAGACATTTGCCAAAGTCAGATACTTTCCTGAACCCCCATCAGCAAAGGAACTGGGCTAAGAGATTTATTGCCTTGACATCAGAAGACATCAGATGGTGAACTCAGAGCACCAAAGGCAAGGACATCATTACTAGCTGTGGGCAATATCCTAATGTGCCTTTGATTGGAGTAAAAGGTTGCATCAATTACAACCCTTTACTTTTTAAGAGACAATTAGGGTATGCTTTGGTTCATCCTCCAAGAGGACAAGATTTGACTGAGATCCTCTATTGTGAAATCCAGCCCAACTCTGTTGTTGTCAGACAAGCTGCCTGGGCTTGGGATAACATTCAAACTAAGGGAACAACCATTCTTGGCAAATGCAACAACATTGCTTCAACACAGTATTCTGATTGGTCTCGTACCAGAGCTCAGATCACCCAAATGCCATTCACTTTAGAAGATGTACCTGGACCCTCTACAGTACAACCTGCAGCTACTGTCAGTTTGGAAGAGTTTGAGAAGCTGAAAGAAAGGAATGCTCAGCTCTCTGAAGCCTTGAAGAAGACTCTCTGGGAGAGAAATGATAGCCGTTTAGATAATGAGAGGTTAGAGAGGCTCAGGATTGAGCACTTAACCAATATTGAGAAGACGGATGGCTACATCAGAAAGGCTAGAGCAGGGGAGTTAGTACTGAAGAATGCTTGCAAGGAAGCAAAGACTCAGAAAGCTAGGGCAGAGCATTATCTAGAGGAGATCCAGGCTAGGTGGCTCAGGATCACTGAGGCTCATGCACAGGAAGATCAGAGAACTCAAGCTAAGATAGAGCAGTTGTAGGCTAGTGAGAAGAAGCATTAGGAAGCATTATTGGCAGCTCAGAGAGAGATATCAGAATTAAAACTCTGGGCGGGGTTGAAGAGGTCAAAGGATCAGGATAAGCATAAGAAATTAACCAGTGCCATTTTTACCAGGAACCTCCTCATCAGGACTATCACAGAGCACCCAGTAGGTCCAGTGACTGAGGCCCTCCTGAAGGAAGTCAGAGATGATGACTTTGGATTAGATGTTTGACTCTTTTGCTTGTATTTTCCTTTTGTTGTACTTTTGATCTTGTTGTTGTATTTTGACCCACCATGGGAATATTAGTTGTAATCAAACTATGTATTTTCACTATTTGTAATATATCAGTTTGTATTATTTTTGGTGGGCCTTATCTCTCTCTACAACATCATCAGCATTTCCTCGAGATCTGGAAAGGTCAAAACCAAAGAACCAAAACGGGATACCCTTGGAAGACAAATAGGCATCCTGCATTGCATATAACATTGTCTTTGTTTTGTAGGTTTTTGTTTTATTGTTGTTTCTCACTTTGTTGTGGTTTCAGGAAACATTGCTCGCAGAAGAGTGTTCCATGTCAACAGAATACACCGGTACCTGACAAGAAACAACCTTCCGGGACTCCAGATGGATAAAGTTCAGCAAGACTTGAATGAAGTAAGGACCCAAATGGCCAATGAGAGGGTTGAGATGAGAAATCAGATGACCCAATTCATGACTATAATGACTGGTTTATCTCAGAGCCAGGAAAAACTGAGGGAGTTAGTTGAGCGACAAACTCCCGAGGAACACCATCCAGGTACAGGAGGTACCAGTAACAACGATCACGTGCAGCCTCGCACTGATCCACCAAAGTTTGGGCCTCATATGAACCCAGAAATCAATGACATAAGGAATACTCAGGGAAACACTGCTGGAGGAAGGGTCTTGCAAGAGGATCCTCAAGAAGAGCAGTTTACAGTCGTTGGGGCTGGGTGTCATACCCCAAATTTGTCCTTCCCGCACCTTTTTATTTTACTGTATAGCCATTATTTCAAAAAAAATCCAAAATATTTAATATGTTATTTTACTGCTTGATCATTATTTAAAAAAAAAGGGGGTCCCGTTTTATTTTCTGTCTGATATTCGAAGAAACGCATTCGTTTCTTTTAGACCAAAATTCTAAATAAAAAAATCAATTTACTTTTTAAAAAAAAATTTCATTTGTATTTCTTTTTACTATCCATATTTCATTATCATTTTTATGTTATTAATACTTCTATTGCTTTTTTATCATGTTTATTATTATTATTATTATTATTATTATTATTATTATTATTATTATTATTATTATAAATCAAACCTTTTTTTATTTATTTATCCAAATTTATTAGCCATACATCCAATTTTTATCTTTTTAGACCATTTTCTATTTTTTTTATTAGTCCATATTCCAAATTCAATCCCATCTCATAAAAAGTAAGCAAATATTATTATTCTCATTTCACTCTTTTAAAGTTATTATTACTCTTATTATTATTATACTTTTATTTTCATTTTCAATTTCTATCCCTATTACCATTTTTATTATTAGCATTATTATTATTATTATTATTATTATTTTTTTTATCCATTATTATTATTAAATAGTATATTATTGTTATTATTATTATTACTTTATACCTTTATTATTATTTTCATATTAATTTTGTTATCATCTTTATTAGTATTGTTATTACTATTATTATATCATATTGCATATATTCACTACACACTTGTGACCCATTATCCAATGCCAGCACAACCTGGTTTTCACAAACCAATTTCCACTTCTACTGCGTACAGCCTGTCCACCACACAAGGACCACACAAATTCATTACACACACACAACCTGAAATCGTACAAAAATTTCTAGCTACTCCACTCACAAAGATTCTAAAGCCCACACAAGCCACCACCAAATACATAACAATTTGATTTGTACAACAATTTCCTTGTAGCCTAATGACACCAAATGTGTTACCCGAAAATGATATAACAACAACACAAAAAGGAGACCACCCTCATCCCTCCTGCAACAAATCCTTTCACTAAAAAACCTTCCTCTTCTTCATAAATCCACCACCCTTCATCCCTTACTTTTTTTCGCAACATCACAAATCTCACAAACTACACAAACCCAGAAACAAAATCTCACCACCATTTTCTTTTATCAACTCACAAAATCAAAAATCGAACCAAAATCGCAGCTTTTTCAACAACCTATAAAATCATCATACACAAATTTTTTATTTCGCTCAAGCTTCATCAACAACTTCAGCCACCCTTGTCTTTCAAACCTGCATTTCTAATCCACCATAACCTTTCATACTCACCCTTTCAAATCGCAATACCAAAACTTTCTCAAACCATAGGCCGTCGCGAACAACATCATGAAACAACCGCACGAACCCGATGAGAAGCAAAAAAACTAACCGCAAAACTTACCTCACAACTCATTCGAAAACCACCGAGAAACCATGCCTTTTTCTTCTGAACCACAAACCAAAACACAATTTGAGGCCTTGAGAAAACCAGATCGAAAGCGCTCCATCACCATTTCAAAACCTCCTTGCTTCCATCTTCCACCCACCTTCACACAACCTCAAACCTTCCTTCCTTCCTTCCTTCTGTTTCGCCCAAATCGCATCACTGAAAACTCAAAACCAGCTAATCATCAAAAAAACTCCAACCCACAAAACCTTACCACAAAAAAAAAAGACCAGAAATTGAGATGAAAAAATCGTGAAAACCAGTTTCCATGGTTCATCATCACCTTCGTTTTCCGCCGGCCCTTAACCACTCAGACCAACACAACGCGATTCCGAATCCTTCAAAAAACGCACTTTACACCTGAACAACAAACCCAAAAAGTTTCGCCAAATACAGAGAGAAAGGTTCTCAAGTGAACAAACCAACTTCGTGGAAGCCGTGCGCACGAGGATTCTGTGAGGGAGACGGAGGCGAACGAGATCCGAACCGAGAACGCGACCCATAGCAGCCGGCCGTCGCCGCGAAAATCGTGACAAACCTCCACCGCTCACGAGGACACCATTCACTCACCCTTCTCGCTGACCACCCGCGCAAACCCGTGAAGCATCCGTCCGGAAACCGAATCGCAAACCAGCCCGGCCGCCGCGAAAGTGAATCGAGAGAGAGAGGACACCAACGGCTTGCGTGAGGTTTTTTTTTCCTCTCTCATTGCTTTATGTTGAAGTAGGACTTCTGATACTTTATTTTGTCCCAGTCTTTTTTTTTTTAATAAAAATTTCGTTGTCCTTTGTTTTCTTTTTGTTTTAATTTATTTTCTTTATGCTGATATTTTGCTTTTTCTTTTATGTTTTGTTTAGCTTTTATTATTTGAAATCTTATTGTTTTCTCTGTATGTTATGGATGGACTTTATAAGTCCAGAAATCATTGTTTTCTAAACACTACACCCACATTCACCTCAGAACACCAACCTAGCATTTCTTTTTTTTTAATGTTTTTATTTATTTATTTCGTTTTGAAAATCTTAATTTAATTGTTGTAGTTTATTTCTTAGAAAATAGTTTTAAGTTATTTTGTTCTTGTTCATGTTTAACTAATTTTATTCCTATCTTAATTAGATCATTTAGTTTCTTTTTATTTATTTATTATTTCTTCACTTTTTGATTTTAATTTTAATTTTGTTTTGGGCCAATGATATATTAAAAGGCCGATTTTTTGCCCGATCTAAATCGGTGATCTTCGGTCAATATGAGGCCTCCCTTGTAATTAAATTTTTTATTATTTTATTATTCCGACAAACAAACTTGTAATAATTTATCTTATTCATTATCTCCAATACTATTTAATTTATTTATTTACTTATATTCATTATTCCATTTATTTTTCGCGATTCAATTTATTCATTTTATTATCGCATTTCAAATTATGTTCGACTCCTCATAGAACGGTTTCTTTAAACCGGCTCTAAGGAAGTAAACGAAGTAAATTTTGTCGCGTCCCGAAAAGGTCCAACACCTTCGAATAGTTGCGCTCGATTAAAAGGTCCAACGCCTTCGAATAGTTGTGTCCCGATTAACAGGCTGAACGCCTTCGAATAGTTCAAAAACACTGCACACACGCTTCCTCTTGGGCTAACTACAACGAGACCTCTTTATTTCGCGCAATCCCCTGTATTTATTTTGTATCCCTCTCCCATTATTTTGTACTCATTTTTATTTCCCGTATTTTATTTAATTTCGAATCCTTGGTCCAACGCCAAGCGATTGCACTTGCACACTCGCACTTTATTATTCAGTTATCGTTTCGTTTAGGATCCACCTTACCTTGCGACCGAGCGCTTCGTGCCTCGCTAACAAACTACAAAATAAACTCCATTTGCATTTACCCTCTAACCTCAAAAAACCAAAACGTTTCGATTAGATCCAAGCCCTTGATCCAACGTCAAGTGGTCTTAGGAAATAAAACACTTTAATAATACGAGAAGAACTGTACGCCACGAGCCTTAAGCGGTAGAAAGGAGGATAACGAGCTCTCGTTACTCGCTCCGATTATTTCGACGCAAGACGCTCGTCTTGTTGGGCGAGATAAACTATCCATAGTCTTTAGTGCATTTCAACTCCTAAACCCTTTCATCGACGAAAGGTAATAAAAACAAACAACCATTACCCTTAGTAGGCCGAACTACGAGGCTCTGACTTTCCCATTGCACACGGGAGTACGTAGGCACGAGGATCGCAATCCTTGCCGAGCACCTAGGTTCAATCTAACTTATAATTCAACTCATTTCCCTCTAGCAAGCAATTCATTTAAGCATAGACATCCCTTCTCGCGCGTTAACTTAGATGGTTCCCATCGAGTACGATGGATGTAGGGGGGTGCTAATACCTTTCCCCTGCATAACCGACTCCCGAACCCAGGCAATGGTTCCGTTGACCTTTGTCCTCATCCTTTTCCTCCCGGGTTGTATCTATATCTTCCCTTTTCCTCCTCGGGAATAAATAGAATTAGGTGGCGACTCTTCAGTCCGTCCTGCGTGTGACTCCATCTATTTCGGATCGCGTGAGGTCGTATTTTTCGGGGTACGACAGCTGGCGACTCTGCTGGGGATTGGTTCACCCCTATGCGAGTCAAGCCTAGTCTAGGTTCCCATGCTTGTTTGGATGTTTGCTTTTATGCTTTGCTTGTTTTTTTATCTCTTTCTTTATCGCATTCCATTTTATATATCTTGTGGCTCCTTGGTACTATAATTTGGATCGATACTTTGCAAAAGAAACTTGAGGGAAATGCTCTATACCCGGGCTTGCGAGTATAAACTTAAGTTAGCGAGGTTGTGTAGTATGGGCTCCCGAGAGAATCACTCTCGTGGGTTGTCGATACGAAAACCTCACTTGGAGTAGATTCTGATGAGAATACTGACAACCGTCAAGTCCTTGACGTGTGTGCTCAGTTGCTTTCATTAGGGTCATCAACTCTGAGGACCTTTAGAACCTTTTTGGTTAAAACATCGGTTGATGGTTGCGTAGTATTGGGCACTAGGGTTCGCCCTCGCGTGGCTCGATACGAAAACCTCACTTGGAATAGACTTACTCAATGGAGTTGATTGACTGTCAAGAATGTATGAAATTGACACGTGCATCAAACAGTTGAGAAAGTTCCATAACTCCAGGACTTTGTTTTAAACCTTGTGTCGATGATCACGTAGTATGGACTCCCGAGAAAATTTGCTCTCGTGGGTTGTCAATACGAAGATCTCACCCAAAATAGATTCATATGGCGGAGTCAATCAACCGTCATGCTTATGGCGTGTGTGATGAACAGTCATATGAATTGATAACTTTGGGATCCCTAAAACTTTAGAGTCTACCCAGTGAGTTCTTGATCAGAGTATCCTCCATCTGTACCTTGGAATCATGAGACCTTGATCTTGTGATCCTGGATTCTGACATTGCATATCATCTCATTTGCATTTTTTTATTCATATTGAATTTCATTCCGAAATCCGAGAACTTATTTCATGCTCCTCCATCTTTAGTAAATCAAGCTGGTTTCCCGACGCCCGTATCGTGCTAGACGACCATATCTAACTAGAGCCAACACTAGAAGACTGATGGACGTGATTCAAGAAGAACAAGCTGCTATGAGGGAAGAGATTGACTCGGTCAAAAGCAAGATTGACCAGATTTATGAGACTTTGCAAGCTTTGGCAAGAATGGAAGAACGTCGCGAAGCTGGTGCCGCAATGAACAATGCTCAAGTGCAAGGATCTACCTCACGAGCAATGCCTTCAATCCCTGTTCCAAATCCTTTGGTCTACGGTTTGCCTCCAGGCTTCACTCCTGTTGTTGAAGAGGTCACTTCCCAACCAATACCTGCTTCTGGTGTTACTGTTGGTGCTATTCCTCAAGCTCAACCTATTCCAACTCAAGTCCAGTTTCCTCAAGCTGAAGAGAACCATCAAGTTGAGTATGAGATGCATACTGCTGTTCCAATCACCAATCCTCAGGCTGCTCAAGAGTCTGAAGCTATGAAGATGTGCCGCGAGTTAGCTGAAAAACTCCGAATCATGGAAGGACACAACTCAACTTCTCTGAGTGCCTCAGACATGTGCTTAGTTCCAGATGTTGTGATCCCCGCTAAGTTCAAACTTCCAGAATTCGAGAAGTACAAAGGCCTCAATTGTCCTGAGCTTCATTTGAGGATGTACTGCAGAAAAATGGCCGCTCATGCCAAAGATGATAAGCTTATGATCCATTGCTTCCAAGACAGCCTGTCTGGAGCGTCTCTAGAATGGTACATGCAACTCGAACGCAACAGTGTTCGTACTTGGCTTGATCTATCAGATGCATTCAAAAAGCAGTACAAGTACAACACTGACCTTGCTCCTAACCGTACTCAACTTTAGAGTATGTCTCAAAAGGAGAGAGAATCCTTTAAGGAGTACGCCCAACGCTGGAGAGAGCTAGCCGCCAGAGTGCATCCTCCATTGGTTGACCGTGAATTAATCGATATCTTCATGGGTACCCTACAGGGGCAATACTACGAGAAGCTGATCAGCAGTGTATCTTCTGGATTTTCAGACATGGTAATGGTAGGAGAAAGAATTGAAAAGGGTTTGAAGAGTGGAAAGATCCAAGGAGGCTCTAGCAGCCAAAACAATGCCAAGAAACCTTTCAACGGGTACAAGAAGGGTGAAACAAATGTCATTTCTGCTGCAAGTGGGAAACCTCAACAGAGTGCGCCTACTTCAATCCCCTACTACCAGTATCCGTATGTTGCTGCTGCACAATACACTCCTGTGCCATATCAACCAGTTCCTCCAATGCCTTACCAGCCAGCTATTCAAGCTCCATTTCCACCTCAGATGGCTTATCAACCACGTCCATATCCTCTAGTTGCAGCTGCACAGTACGCGCCCAATCTGTACCAACAACCGGCTTATCCACCACGGCCTGGTCAACAACAACAACGTGCTCCTCAACAACGCCCACCATATCAGCAAAGAAGGCCTGAAAGAAATTTTGATCCACTGCCTTTGACATATGGAGAAATCTTTAATGGGCTAATGGCAAAAGGAACTCTTGTGTTGAAAGACATGCCACCTCAAATTGGTAACGCTCGAGATTATGATGCCAATGCTCGCTGTGAGTATCACAAGGGTGCTCCAGGTCACACAATTGACAACTGCAGGGTATTCAAGCACAAAGTCCAAGATTTAATCGACTCTAAGGATCTTACCTTCACTCTGAGAAATGCAAATGTCCAGAATAATCCATTGCCGCCGCACGGTGCCAACAAGTGAAGACATTTGAAGGGGTTGTTGAAGACCAAGCTGAGTAGTCTCCAACTCTGAAGTATTCAACCAAGAGAAGTTCAATTCCTCAAGTCCAGGCAGCCAGTGCCATTTATTTTTTCGCATTCCTGTTGTTTTGTATTGTTCGTTAAGTACTATTTGCTCTGAATATTGTTATCATTTGTACTTGATTTTGTTAATGTTATGTTTATGCATGTTTTGAATCAATTTATTCGCATTCGCTCATTATTTATCATTTATCACAAAAATCACAAAAATATTCTCTCACTTCACTTTATCAAATATTTGAGGGAGGATGATGAAAACGAAATACCCATAACTGTTGTGGTATGCTTTCGGATAAAACCTCGTCAATGATGTACAGGCGTTCTTTCAAATCCCCAAACAACTGGAGATATAAGGAGTTAATCCCTAGTCAACCACTTCGAGCCTAGAAGTAGGAGTTTCTTTCGGATACAACCCTTACATTTAACCCGGGGCAGGGTAGTTGTTCAGTTAACCTGACTACATCTTCAAATTGCAAGATGAGACATCCCGTCAGAGGACCATCAACAAATGATTTGGCAGTCACAACATTCAAACAAAAAAGAAAAGAAAAGAAAAGAAAGAATCACTAAGTTGAGCACCCGAAGGGAGACTTAGTCGAAAAAAATCAAAAGAGGAACTCAAATCCTCAGCAAAAGCAAAAGAAATATCAGTGACCATCCAATCAAAAATCAAAGGGTCACCAACAACAGAATAAGATGACTGCCATTTTCAAGCAAACTTTAAAGCTTCATCTTCACTCTTGCAAAGTCAAAACAAATGCATGTGTGGAGTTAACTGAACGTAGGACTGGAGAACATTACGAAGAAGGGATGGGTACAAATCATTTGAGCCTTATATCCTTTGTTTCTCAAACCATTAACCAGACCACGTTACAACCCTCAAAAGACCTAATTGAGGCGCGGTTTATTCTGAAAGCATGCTACCAACAAAGTTGCGTAAATTGACTCCCATATATTTGCTAATCTTCAATCTCGATTGCACATTTTTCTTGTTGCATATTTTACGCACTTTCTAAATCAGCACCTCGTTTAGGCTAACGGTCCATTCGTCACACTTTAACAGCATTCAAATAAATTGATTTTTTCAAAACTTACATGAATTTTACATTAACACTACCATTTGTGTATGAATAATTTAATTGCAATTCAATGCTTGACATCAGTACAATCCCAACAAGGGGCAATCAAAAGAAAATTTGAGCTTCCTTGATGCCAACATGAATCAAGACTACCTCAGTAGTCCAATCAGGGACAAATCATCTTCAACAGCCCAATCAGGGGCAATTCATTTCAAAATCAGTCCAACCAGGGACAAAGCATCTTC
The DNA here is from genome assembly GCA_963966055.1 of Lathyrus aphaca. Taxonomy (NCBI): domain Eukaryota; kingdom Viridiplantae; phylum Streptophyta; class Magnoliopsida; order Fabales; family Fabaceae; genus Lathyrus; species Lathyrus aphaca. The sequence continues at coordinate 429,605,645 of OZ014523.1, read as the reverse complement.
AATAGCCCAATTAGGGGCATTTCATCTTCAAACAGCCCAATCAGGGGCAAGATCACCTTCAAAGGCTCAATCAGGGGCAGGTAATGTCGTGGCCATTGTCAAAGCTTCCCCACCAGATTTATTTCAAATACCCTGCAGGCAGGGACAAGCAAGCAAGGAGCAAATCTTCCTATCTCTTTTCCCCAGCTGGACAAGCAGACCTTGCCAGACATTGGCAACCATTCAAAGCAAAATCAGTTCTGATGTGTCAATTAAGTCGCTTCGCTCACCAGCAGATAATCGAACTTGGAGCTTTCAGATCCATCTTCTGATCATACATCGTCGAAGATCGAGTGTCGGGGAATCAAGCCCTCCACCCACCCAAAGTCCAATCATTATTGGCAACTACCAGACCAAAAGTCCACCAAGCTGGCATCTTTCAATCGCTCATATGCATCATTATGTATCATCAACGTCATACGCATCATTTACATCAATTATTTACATCATATGCATACCTAAATAAATCAGCTTTTCATATTCCTAAAATTTTAACTTTCAGCAATGCATAAACACTTGCATCGTATCTCCATCATTATGGAATACCATTTCAAAAACAAACAAGCATAGTTGCATATTTCAGGATCCAGGATCAATCCAGGATTCCAAGCCTTTTCCCAGCGGAAGTCAGGATCCAGGGTCGATCAAAATTTCCGAAGATTCTCCTAAGGTGTTATTCAGTGGGTGTCCCCGTTGGATATTTCTCTTCCAGTTTATTTTAATTTTCTGTCTTTCAGCATCCATATCGACCTAGTTCGAGTGCCGAGTTCGCATTATCATCCTCGCGGTGGTAAGCGATCATTTTAATTTTCTGTCTTTCGGCATCCATATCGACCTAGCTCGAGTGCCGAGTTCGCATTATCATCCTTGCGGTGGTAAGCGATTATTTTTTTTTTCTGTCACTCGGTGTCCATATCGACCTAGTTCGAGTGCTGGGGTCGTATTATCATCCTTGCGGTGGTAAACGATTATTTAATATTCTGTCTTTCGGCATCCATATCTACCTAGCTCGAGTGCCGAGTTCGCATTATCATCCTTGCGGTGGTAAGCGATTATTTATTTATTCTGTCTTTCGGCATCCATATCGACCTAGATCGAGTGCCGAGTTTGCATTATCATCCTTGCGGTGGTAAGCGATTATTTATTTATTCTGTCTTTCGGCATCCATATCGACCTAGCTCGAGTGCCGAGTTCGCATTATCATCCTTGCGGTGGTAAGCGATTATTTATTTTTTCTGTCACTCGGCATCCATATCGACCTAGTTCGAGTGCTGGGGTCGTATTATCATCCTTGCGGTGGTAAGCGATTATTTAATTTTCTATCAATGTGTTTCTGTTTCGTATCGCCTTTGTTTTCCAATTTTAATCATCGGTTTACTGTGCAATTTTCTTTTGCGGACAAATTCGGAGTCTTTTAGTATCTAATCGTCTTATACCTTGGAAATATGAACGCAAGCCAGTTCATCTTACTCGGTCTAAGCCAATTCGATAGGGGCATCTGTCATACCCCAAATTTGTCCTACCCGCACCTTTTTATTTTACTGTATAGCCATTATTTCAAAAAAAATCCAAAATATTTAATATGTTATTTTACTGCTTGATCATTATTTAAAAAAAAAAGGGGGTCCCGTTTTATTTTCTGTCTGATATTCAAAGAAACGCATTCGTTTCTTTTAGACCAAAATTCTAAATAAAAAAATCAATTTACTTTTTAAAAAAAAATTTCATTTGTATTTCTTTTTACTATCCAAATTTCATTATCATTTTTATGTTATTAATACTTCTATTGCTTTTTTATCATGTTTATTATTATTATTATTATTATTATTATTATTATAAATCAAACCTTTTTTTATTTATTTATCCAAATTTATTAGCCATACATCCAATTTTTATTTTTTTAGACCATTTTCTATTTTTTTTATTAGTCCATATTCCAAATTCAATCCCATCTCATAAAAAGTAAGCAAATATTATTATTCTCATTTCACTCTCTTAAAGTTATTATTACTCTTATTATTATTATACTTTTATTTTCATTTTCAATTTCTATCCCTATTACCATTTTTATTATTAGCATTATTATTATTATTATTATTATTTTTATCCATTATTATTATTAAATAGTATATTATTGTTATTATTATTATTATTATTACTTTATACCTTTATTATTATTTTCATATTAATTTTGTTATCATCTTTATTAGTATTGTTATTACTATTATTATATCATATTGCATATATTCACTACACACTTGTGACCCATTATCCAATGCCAGCACAACCTGGTTTTCACAAACCAATTTCCACTTCTACTGCGTACAGCCTGTCCACCACACAAGGACCACACAAATTCATTACACACACACACAACCTGAAATCGTACAAAAATTTCTAGCTACTCCACTCACAAAGATTCTAAAGCCCACACAAGCCACCACCAAATACATAACAATTCGATTTGTACAACAATTTCCTTGTAGCCTAATGACACCAAATGTGTTACCCGAAAATGATATAACAACAACACAAAAAGGAGACCACCCTCATCCCTCCTGCAACAAATCCTTTCACTAAAAAACCTTCCTCTTCTTCATAAATCCACCACCCTTCATCCCTTACTTTTTTTCGCAACATCACAAATCTCACAAACTACACAAACCCAGAAACAAAATCTCACCACCATTTTCTTTTATCAACTCACAAAATCAAAAATCGAACCAAAATCGCAGCTTTTTCAACAACCTATAAAATCATCATACACAAATTTTTTATTTCGCTCAAGCTTCATCAACAACTTCAGCCACCCTTGTCTTTCAAACCTGCATTTCTAATCCACCATAACCTTTCATACTCACCCTTTCAAATCGCAATACCAAAACTTTCTCAAACCATAGGCCGTCGCGAACAACATCACGAAACAACCGCACGAACCCGATGAGAAGCAAAAAAACTAACCGCAAAACTTACCTCACAACTCATTCGAAAACCACCGAGAAACCATGCCTTTTTCTTCTGAACCACAAACCAAAACACAATTTGAGGCCTTGAGAAAACCAGATCGAAAGCGCTCCATCACCATTTCAAAACCTCCTTGCTTCCATCTTCCACCCACCTTCACACAACCTCAAACCTTCCTTCCTTCCTTCCTTCTGTTTCGCCCAAATCGCATCACTGAAAACTCAAAACCAGCTAATCATCAAAAAAACTCCAACCCACAAAACCTTACCACAAAAAAAAAGACTAGAAATTGAGATGAAAAAATCGTGAAAACCAGTTTCCATGGTTCATCATCACCTTCGTTTTCCGTCGGCCCTTAACCACTCAGACCAACACAACGCGATTCCAAATCCTTCAAAAAACGCACTTTACACCTGAACAACAAACCCAAAAAGTTTCGCCAAATACAGAGAGAAAGTTTCTCAAGTGAACGAACCAACTTCGTGGAAGCCGTGCGCACGAGGATTCTGTGAGGGAGACGGAGGCGAACGAGATCCGAATCGAGAACGCGACCCATAACCGCCGGCCTTCGCCGCGAAAATCGTGACAAACCTCCACCGCTCACGAGGACACCATTCACTCACCCTTCTCGCCGACCACCCGCGCAAACCCGTGAAGCATCCGTCCGAAAACCGAATCGCAAACCAGCCCGACCGCCGCGAAAGTGAATCGAGAGAGAGAGGACACCAGCGACTTGCGTGGGGTTTTTTCTCTCTCTCTCTCTCTCATTGCTTTATGTTGAAGAAGGACTTCTGATACTTTATTTTGTCCCAGTCTTTTTTTTTTTTTTAATAAAAATTTCGTTGTCCTTGTTTTCTTTTTGTTTTAATTTATTTTCTTTATGCTGATATTTTGCTTTTTCTTTTATGTTTTGTTTAGCTTTTATTATTTGAAATCTTATGTTTTTCTCTGTATGTTATGGATGGACTTTATAAGTCCAGAAATCATTGTTTTCTAAAGACTACACCCACATTCACCTCAGAACACCAACCTTGCATTTTTTTTATAATGTTTTTTGTTTATTTATTTCGTATTGAAAATCTTAATTTAATTGTTGTAGTTTATTTCTTAGAAAATAGTTTTAAGTTATTTTGTTCTTGTTCATGTTTAACAAATTTTATTCCTATCTTAATTAGATCATTTAGTTTCTTTTTTATTTATTTATTATTTCTTCACTTGTTGATTTTAATTTTAATTTTGTTTTGGGCCAATGATATATTAAAAGGCCGATTTTTCGCCCGATCTAAATCGGTGATCTTCGGTCAATATGAGGCCTCCCTTGTAATTAAATTTTTTATTATTTTATTATTCCGACAAACAAACTTGTAATAATTTATCTTATTCATTATCTCCAATACTATTTAATTTATTTATTTACTTATATTCATTATTCCATTTATTTTTCGCGATTCAATTTATTCATTTTATTATCGCATTTCAAATTATGTTCGACTCCTCATAGAACGGTTTCTTTAAACCGGCTCTAAGGAAGTAAACGAAGTAAATTTTGTCGCGTCCTGAAAAGGTCCAACGCCTTCGAATAGTTGCGCTCGATTAAAAGGTCCAACGCATTCGAATAGTTGTGTCCCGATTAACAGGCTGAACGCCTTCAAATAGTTCAAAAACACTGCACACACGCTTCCTCTTGGGCTAACTACAACGAGACCTCTTTATTTCGCGCAATCCCCTGTATTTATTTTGTATCCCTCTCCCATTATTTTGTACGCATTTTTATTTCCCGTATTTTATTTAATTTCGAATCCTTGGTCCAACGCCAAGCGATTGCACTTGCACACTCGCACTTTATTATTCAGTTACCGTTTCGTTTAGGATCCACCTTACCTTGCGAGCCGAGCGCTTCGTGCCTCGCTAACAAACTACAAAATAAACTCCATTTGCATTTACCCTCTAACCTCAAAAAACCAAAACGTTTCGATTAGATCCAAGCCCTTGATCCAACGTCAAGTGGTCTTAGGAAATAAAACACTTTAATAATACGAGAAGAACTGTACGCCACGAGCCTTAAGCGGTAGAAAGGAGGATAACGAGCTCTCGTTACTCGCTCCGATTATTTCGACGCAAGACGCTTGTCTTGTTGGGCGAGATAAACTATCCATAGTCTTTAGTGCATTTCAACTCCTAAACCCTTTCATCGACGAAAGGTAATAAAAACAAACAACCATTACCCTTAGTAGGCCGAACTACGAGGCTCTGACTTTCCCATTGCACACGGGAGTACGTAGGCATGATGATCTCAATCCTTGCCGAGCACCTAGGTTCAATCTAACTTATAATTCAACTCATTTCCCTCTAGCAAGCAATTCATTTAAGCATAGACATCCCTTCTCACGCGTTAAAGACTATGGATAGGAGTTTACGACCGACGGTTGGATGAGAATTCCTCACAAGTTCAAACCCCCGTGTTTTGAAAGGTATAATGGCACATCCTGCCCACGCACCCACCTTCAGTCATTCTTGGGATGATTAAAAGCATACACCATGGACGAGAAGCTGTGGATGTTTTACTTTGAGGATAGTCTGACAGGGGCATCCCGAGAATGGTATTCCCATTTGACTAGAGCCACAGTGAGGAACTGTAAAGACTTGGCTGAAGCTTTTATCCGTCAGTATCAGTATAACCTGGACATGGCTCCAAACAGGACCCTTCTAATGGGAATGTCTCAATCTTCTCGTGAAAGCTTCATGGAATATGCCCAAAGGTGGAGGCAGCTGGCTGCTGCAGTTCAACCCCCCATGTATGAAAGGGAAATGGCAGACATATTCATGAATACTCTCCAAGGAACCTACATTGACAGATTGGCCTCATTTTCTTCTACCAGCTTTGCAGACGTGGTGATAGTTGGGGAAAGAATAGAAAGCCTAATGAAGATGGGAAAGATCTCCGATAATGGTGCCAATTCAAGTAGTACAAGAAAACCATTTGCTGGGCCCCGTAGATCTGGTGAGACAAACTCTGTGCACATGGGAAAAGGGAGACCCCAATACTTGCCCAGAACAGTTGTTGTTGTTACTATCCCTGCTCCACCTCCTCAGTATACTCAACAACCACAACACTTTCCGCAACAACAACAATTTCCTCAACAGAGATCTTACAACAATAACAACAACAATCAACAACAACGCCCTTTTCAACAGCGGCCATCTCAGATCAACAGGGTGATTAACCCAATTCCAATGCCATATGCTACATTGCTGTCACAACCCCTAAAGCACAATCTTGTTGAGTTGAGGAAATTGGCTCCATCTGATCCTCAAAACCTTCCAAGAAACTATGATGTCAACTCTAGGTGTGCTTTTCACTCTAACGCACCTGGTCACTCTACGAAAAAATGCAGAGCTCTGCATATGAAGGTTAAGGATCTGGTAGATTCAAAGGCCCTGAACTTTGCACCTCCTCCCAATGTAATGAAAAATCCTATGACAAGCCACAGTGGGCCAAGGATTAATGCTATAGAGGATGGCTCACCCACGAGTCTAATAGAAGACATTGCATGTGTTCAGACACCTCTGGCAGAGGTTAAAGCCCAGCTTTTGAAAAGTGTTTCCAGGTTGTGAGGCCTGTTGTGAATTATGCAAACTTTCTGAGAATGGGTGTGCTAGCTTGAGGAGTGGAATTAATGGCTTAATCATAGAAGGTATTCTGCAAATTACCACAACAGCTTCTACAACACCAACAACTCCTTTGTCAACAACAAGTGAATCTTCTACAACTGCAACAACCATTGTTCCTACTGGTTCTTCTACAACTGCAGCAACCATTGTTCCGACTGATTCAGCTACAACTTCAGCAATCATTCCATCTGTTACTTCAACACACAACAATTCATTTGCACCGGCTACTACAACTTCAGCAACCACCAACAATGATGTTTCCATTGTCACAATTTATTATGACCCGACAACGGTCCCGAATTCCAGCAACTTTCAACAATCTCGACAACAATCTCAACAAAGCTTCAATTCACCTCCACCATCACCCACCAGGGGTCCTGTTACTATTTTCTATGATCCACAGACAATTATGGTTCCAACATCTGCTGCAGTGAGCCCAGTCACCATCACGGTGCCCGGGCCAATTCCATATGATAAAGATAGTGCTATACCATGGCATTATGGTGCTGATCTGCACTACAACAGAGAGAAAGTCCTTCTTGATTCTCCAGTTCTCACTCCCCAAGTGGACAATGTCGGGGGAGGCGGAGGCTTCACCCGAAGTGGACGTCTCTTCGCGTCACAAGCTCCCAGAACCAACACTGAGGCAGAGGCTGCTGCCAAAGCCAAAGGGAAGAGTGTAATACCTGAAGAATCTGTGCCAAAAGAAACTCATAAATCATCCTTTGATCAGGATGTGGATGAATTTATGAGGATTATTAAAAGAAGTGACTATAAAGTTGTGGACCAGCTCCACCAAACTCCTTCAAAGATCTCAATCTTATCTCTGCTGCTGTGTTCCGAAGCCCATCGGGATGCACTACTCAAAGTTCTGCACGCTGCCTACGTGCCAGAAGAGATCACCGTGAATTAGCTGGAAATAGTGGTGTCAAATGTTAACATTAGACATGGGCTAGGTTTCACTGATGCTGATTTGACAACAGAAGGACGTCACCACAACAAAGTTTTGCACATAACCCTGGATTGCAAAGGAGCTGTACTATCTCATGTTCTTGTGGACATTGGGTCCTCCCTCAATGTCTTACCAAAGAAAGCTCTTGTCAAGCTCGAATATGATGGGATATCTCTCCGGCCAAGTAACCTTGTGGTCAGGGCTTTTGATGGCTCCAAAAGATCTATTCTTGGAGAGGTGGAGCTGTCAGTGATAATCGGTCCACAAGTCTTTAAGAACATTTTCTACGTGATGGACATACAGTCTGCTTACAGCTGTTTGTTAGGTCGACCTTGGATTCACGCCGCAGGTGCAGTAACGTCGACCCTTCACCAGAAACTGAAGTATGAATGGGAAGGACAGATTATCACCATCTGTGGTGAGGAGGACATATTTGTTAGCCAGCTAGCTACATACAAATATATTGAGATGGATGGTGAAATCCATGAAACTATGAGCCAAGGGTTTGAGGCCCTTAATGTCAATGAGGCAACAACCGAAGTATTTGCTGCATCCCAGGAAAACAATATGGATACTTCAATTGTCTCCTATCAGCAAGCCTAGAAGGTTGTTGAAGACGGTAATGCCCAGGGCTGGGGCAAGCTGCTACCGGTGGAGAAAAAGGAAGATAGATTCGGTTTGGGTTACAGACCATTCCGGAAAGATCAATCAGAGGCTTCCAAGGAGCCCAAGTTTATCAGTGGGGGGATGCTCTCCCCAGATGCTGTTAACAACCTGGAAGACGAGGCAGAAAGCGACCACAACCTGGAGAGCTGGATACGTCCAAGGATCCCGGGGAACCAAGTCCTTAACTGGTCTTCCCAGGAAATTATAAGGGTTACTCCTGCAGAGTAATTATTATTTCCTGTCTTTTTAGCATGCATCAAGTCCTGCATCTTGCCCAAGGTGTCAGGACTTATTTGGTAATAGGGCCATATTGTAATTTTGTACAAATGGATTAATCAATGAATATCGGACGTCTTTTGCAAATGGGTCTCATTTTCGCTCACTGTCTTTTTCATTTTTCACTTTTGTACAAAACAATAAAATGGCAATGTTTTCAAAATAAATAACTTCATTTTCACTTTTTCTAAATAAGATTAAAATTGATCACTAAAATGAACCAATCTCAACCCTTGCAGAGATTATCCTCCAGATTGCACCGACAACAGCACTGCTATGACCTTGTATGACTTCGACAATCCAATTAATCAAGCTGATGAAGGGGTTGAAGAAGACTTTGAGTTACCAGAAGAGTTAGCCAGGTTATTGAGACAAGAGGAGAAAGTGATTACTCCTCATCAGGAGGAAGTTGAAACAGTTAATCTTGGTACCGAGGAGGATTTGAAAGAAGTGAAGATTGGGGCCGGTCTGCAGGTTTCAGTAAAAGAACAGCTCATTGACATGCTTCAAGAATACGTCAATGTCTTTGCTTGGTCCTATCAAGACATGCCAGGTCTGGATACTGATATCGTTATGCACAAGCTGCCTTTGAAAGAATATTGTCCTCCAGTGAAGCAGAAGCTACGCCGTACTCGTCCGGATATGGCCATGAAGATTAAAGAAGAAGTACAAAAACAGTGGGACGCCAATTTCCTTGCTGTAACTAGTTACCCGCCGTGGGTTGCTAATATTGTACCAGTGCCTAAGAAGGATGGTAAAGTACGGATGTGTGTGGATTACCGGGACCTGAATAGAGCTAGCCCAAAGGATGATTTCCCATTACCTCACATTGATGTATTGGTCGACAACACGGCTCAATTCTCGGTATTTTCTTTCATGGATGGATTTTCATGGTATAATTAGATCAGGATGTCACCCGAAGACATGGAAAAGACGACCTTCATTACACCTTGGGGCACATTTTGTTATAAGGTAATGCCTTTTGGACTGAAGAATGCCGGTGCTACTTATCAACGGGCTATGGTAATATTATTCCACAACATGATCCACAAAGAAATTGAATGCTACGTGGATGAAATGATTGCCAAGTCTCTCACTGAAGAAGATCATCTAGTAAATCTGTTGAACTTGTTCAAGCGTCTGAGAAAATACCAATTGAAGCTAAACCCCAATAAATGCACATTCGGGGTACGTTCCAGTAAACTGCTGGGATTCATCGTAAGCAAAAAGGGAATTGAAGTTGACCTATACAAAGTCAAAGCCATTCAAGAGATGCCTGCACCTAGGACTAAAAAGGAAGTTCGGGGGTTCTTGGGCAGATTGAACTACATTTCACGGTTCATATCTCACCTTAATGCAACCTGTGAACCCCTTTTCAAATTATTAAGAAAGGAACAAACGGTCAGGTGGAATGAAGATTGTCAGAAGGCTTTTGACAAAATCAAGGAGTACTTACAAGAACCTCCAATTCTCATGCCTCCAGTTGAAGGAAGACCTATTATAATGTACCTGACAGTATTAGAAGGATCAATGGGGTGTGTGTTGGGCCAGCATGACGAGTCTGGTCGAAAAGAGTATGCAATATACTACCTAAGCAAAAGGTTTACCGACTGTGAACAACGTTATTCACTGCTCGAGAAAAATTGTTGTGCTTTAGCGTGGGCTGCTCGCCGACTAAGACAGTATATGTTGACTCACACTACCTTGTTGATCTCAAAGATGGACCCCGTCAAGTACATATTTGAGAGGCTAGCACTTACCGGAAGGGTTGCAAGATGGCAAATGATTCTGACAGAGTATGACATTCAGTACACATCTCAAAAGGCCATCAAGGGCAGTGTGCTGTCTGACTATCTAGCTGAGCAACCCATTGATGATTACCAGCCTATGAGATTTGACTTCCCTGACAAAGACATCATGTTCCTAAAAGCAAGAGATCATGAAGAGCCTATTCACACTGAAGGGCCTGACCCAGAAGAAGAATGGACAATGATGTTTGATGGGGCTGTCAATATGAATGGTCGTGGAGTTGGTGCAGTGCTCATTACACCTAAAGGAGTTCATATGCCTTTCTCGAAAAAACTCACCTTTGCATGCACTAACAACGAAGCTGAATATGAGGCCTGTATCATGGGTCTTGAGGAAGCCATTGACCTCAGGATCAAGACTTTAACTGTATTCAGAGATTCAGCTCTAGTAATCAATCAGACCAACGGAAAATGGTACACTCACCAAGAACATCTAATACCATACCGTGACTATACAAGGAGATTATTGACTTTCTTCACAACAGTCAAACTTGAGTATATCCCTCGGGACGAGAATCAGTTCGCAAATGCTTTAGCTACCATTTCCTCCATGATCAAGGTTCAGACTGCCAATTATGTGCCTCGGATTTCGGTATCCAGACTTGACCGACCAGCATACGTATTCTCTGTGGACCCTGCTAAAGATGACAAGCCTTGGTTCCATGATATCAAAAGCTTCTTAAAGGATCAGACATACCCACATGGGGCATCATCCAATGACAAGAAGACATTAAGAAGGTTGGCTGGTAGTTTCTTCCTCAATGCTGATGGTTCATTATACAAGAGAAACTTTGACATGGTTCTGCTCAGATGTGTTGATAAGAAAAAAGCAGACTTGCTGATGCACGGGGTGCATGAAGGATCCTTCGATACCCATGCTGGAGGACATGCAATGGCTAATAAATTATTAAGATCAGGTTACTACTGGATCACAATGGATGCAGACTGTTGTGCCTATGCCAGGAAGTGTCATAAATGCCAGATTTATGCAGATAAGGCGCATGTGCCTCCAAATCCTTTGAACGTGATGTCTTCACCTTGGCCCTTTGCCATATGGGGCATTGACATGATTGGAAAGATCGAACTGACTACTTCAAATGGCCATAGGTTCATCCTGGTAGCCATTGATTACTTCACCAAATGGGTTGAAGCAGCTTCGTATGCAAACGTCACCAGGCAAGTGGTAGCCAGATTTCTGAAAAGAGACATCATTTGTCGATATGGGGTTCCCGAGCGAATCATTACTGATAATGGTTCTAATTTGAATAACAAAATGATGGAAGAACTGTGCCGGGACTTCAAAATTCAACATCACAACTCTTCTCCTTACAGGCCAAAGATGAATGGCGCTGTTGAGGCAGCTAACAAAAACATCAAGAAGATTGTGCAGAAGATGGTGGTTACTTACAAAGACTGACATGAAAGGCTACAATTGGCCTTGCATGGATACCGTACCTCAATCAGAACGTCTACTGGGGCAACACCTTATCAGCTTGTGTATGGTATGAAGGCTGTCCTGCCTGTTGAAGTTGAGCTACCCTCCTTACGGGTACTGATGGATGTAAAGCTGAACGAAGCAGAATGGGTCCGATCTCGGTACAATCAACTGAATCTGATCGAAGAAAAGAGATTGGCTGCTATTTGTCATGGGCAGTTAAATCAGAAAAGAATGAAGAAAACATTCGATTAGAAAGTCAGGCTTCGGGAATACCAAGTAGGAGATCTTGTGATGAAAAGACTCCTTCCTCCTCATACAGACCACATGGGCAAGTGGACTCCAAACTACGATGGTCCGTTCATAGTAAAGAAGGTTTTCTTTGGTGGAGCACTGATGCTCACTACTATGGACGACGAAGATTTCTCGTCCCCTGTGAATTCAGATGCAGTTAAAAAATACTTCGCATAAAAATAGGGCATCCCGGCGAGTCAAAAACAGAATAAAAGACTCGGGAAAAAATAAGGGAAAATTGAAAAAAATGTACACCCGCTGAGTTGAAAAGCCACATCGGACAGCTCAGGCAAAAAATGGGCATCCCGGTGGATTGAAAATCCGAAAGGGCGATCCATGCAAAATCAGGGAATAAGCGAACAACTGCATTCTGAATTCGTCTATATCACTTACAACATGACAAACTTCGAAAGGTTAAAGCATCGGTCAGAATCAACCTTTTTCAAAAAGCAAGATGAGAAGAGCGTCAAGGTCATACGGGTCATAGCAAAGGAAGCTCACCGGAGCATCGTCAACATTGCCAACACTTTTACTTTTCTCAATTTGTAACAATCTCCTCATTTCAGGGGATCTGTTTCTTTGACTGTATTTGCCAATTCAGGGCACCCAAATGAATAAAATCAGATTTTCAGTCACACCTTGTCTTGTACATTTTTCGTTTCGTTTGCAAAATGTCCAATATCTATGATATAATATTTGCATAAAACCAATGAGCCATTATTAATAAATGCTTGCAGGAAATATATTTACTTTCAGGAATATCTAACTCATATGACGAAATCCGATAAGGGATACCTCGAGATACTTGTACGTTTCTTTGTCTTAACAGGATTGCAGGTATTCAAATACGCAGCATGGGGCATGCCAAGCACATTTCCCCAGCATACCTCCTCTCCAAGCAGCATCTGGAATGCTTTTCCCCAGCGGAGTTGTCAAAGCCTCCTCATCACCAGCATAAGTCTATTCAACAGGAGCTTCCCCAGCCGGTATCCCCACAGAGTCGTCTATGAAGATCGTTCAGTGATCTTTTCTTCCCCAAACAGAGTGACAAGTCTCTCAAAGACAAAATAACTATCTCCCCGCAGAGTTCCAGCTTCTCCCCAGAAGAGCAATGCCTGAAACTCTCACACAACAAAGTGATGGAAGTTTCCTTATCACCAGTTGGGCTTCTCCTTACAGGATGGGTCTATCAATGACCCAGTTCCCCAAGCAGAGCTATATATCTTATCAGATTTGCCAATGATCTTTCCCCAGCTGGGATACTCCTCCAAGCAGATCAGTCAGAGATCTTCACAGCAGCGGGATCCCAAATCCCGGATCGGTTTCCCTTTTGCATAATCATAGCATTCACATCATTTTCCCCACATAGCGTAGCATTCCGTCTAAAACGGAGCATTACGGAAAAAATCAAACATTTGCATGATCACAAGCCAGGTTCAAACCAGTCACCTGCAGATACCATCATTATCTCATCAGCAATGTATATATAAGCTCACATTCCCTACAGATAAAAGCCAAAGCGTCCCCTTTTGCACTCTCCAACACAGATACATATTCATATGCACTCTTGTGACACTCGTCTGTGTCATATCATTCCCTTGCAGATGTAAGCCAAAACATCTTTGCATTCAGAAACTTATATATACCCTTTTTGACACCCGTCCGTGTCACCTTTCCCCAGCACGGTTGCCCAATCACTAGTTGCAAACCAAACACTTCTTCATAATACACTCTTTTTGACACTCGTATGTGTCATCCTATCCTCACAGGTCGCCGAAACACCTTTTACACTATCATATACAAACATTTGTCCTTAACTTATAACATTCTCTTCTGACACTCGTCTGTGTCACCTTTCCCCAGCGAGTTGAACACTCGTCCGTGTCTTGCTCATACTTCACAATACTCATTCATACTTATACAGATACTCGTACGTATCTCGTATATATATATATCTTTCCCCATAGATTCGACACTCGTCCGTGTTCTTTGTTAACCAGTTGGTACTCGTCCGTATCATCATCTCTGAACACGCGTCAGTGTTTGTTTCTACTGATACTCGTTCGTATCGTGGTCTTAAGGATGCTTGTCCACATCTTTGATCTATACACAGCGTCAAACACTTATACCTTTTGTTTCTTGAGCGTAAGCACTCGTCCGTGTTTACCATACCCCAGTAAATCTCCAGCAAAGCAACTCTTTCTTCCATCCGATATTCGTCCTATATCGTGATACTTCCGGCAGCCGTCCCCTGCAAGGTGATCGTCATTCACCTTTGGATGACCGTCCCTCGTCCCTTTCCCCGGCGGAGTCTCCATTATTGGAACCCTTTTCTGTACGGAATTCGTTCTATGTCGTGATATTTAGCAGCCGTCCCCTGCTAGGTGATCGTCCTTCACCCTTTGATGACTGTCCCTCATCATTTTTATCCGATGGTCGTCCCCATTGTTGATCTTGTTATCCGACATTCGTCCTATGTCGTGATAAACACCGAGAGCAGTCGTACCCTGCTAGGTGATCGTCCTTCACCTCTTGATGATCGTCCTTCATCATGCTCATCCGATGGCCGTCCCCATCATCGACCTTTTCTATCCGGCATTCGTCCTATGTCATGATAAACAGGAGCCGTCCCTTGCTAGGTGATCGTCCTTCACCTTTGATGACCGTCCCTCATCAATTTTTCATTTATTCTTTAAACCGATGGTCGTCCCCGTCGTTGTTTACATTACTTTATGAACTTGGTGTCCGTCCCCATCATTACCTTTGTTTTAATCCCTAGAGAATCTTACTTCCTTACCCGATGGCCGTCCCCATCATGGTATCTTTATTTCCCCAGCTTGTCGACCGTCCCCATCATTGCTTTATCCCTAGCATTCGTCCTCTGCTCGATGGTCGTCCTCCATCACCCACACTTTATAATCATGCTATACTATCCTTTACAAGTTATATCCCTTTTCTTCTTCTCCCCAGTGAGTGCAAATTTTGGACTGTCTTTGGTATTCAACCACAAGTTATCTTGTTTGTCTGTTAAGCCAGGCGCTTACATACTGCACAACTAACTCATGTTTGAATAGGGGCAGCTGTAAACACACCAAATTTTCCCTCACTCATTTCACCTTGGCTTGTGATCTTTTCATCTTTGCATAAGTATAAGCATACTTTCTCATATTGCATTTTGTTTCACTGCATTAGTTCAAGTTCATCTGCATCTAGGGTTTGTGATCTGGGCAATCCAAGGATCCATCTGAGCCACTCCAAAGGTCTCCAATCATTCCAAGAGGGTCCATTTGTGTTCCATCATCATATTATATCCCTCAACAATCAAGGAAGTCAAGAAATAACAAGAACTTGGAAAGCATAGAAGCAGAGCTAGGGTTTCACTGCACAAATGACCTGAAATTAGGGTTTTGGTTTCAGAAGCCATAACTCCAAATTTTTTGGTCATTCTTGTTTCTAATAGTCTCAATATGTTATAAGGATCATATGTACCAAGTTTGATGAAGAAATTCATTGTGGAAGTCATCTGTTCACTGGGTAACTTCTTGAGCAAGTTAGAGCAAAATCAGGACATCTGAGGCCCCAACAATGGAACCCAAGGGGTATTTTCATCAAATTGAAGTTATATGATCTTTATTTGATCATTGAAGTGCTTGGAAGTTCACAAAATTGAAGAAATTTGAGCTAAACCAAAAGTTGCCAAAAATGGAAATGACTTGTAATGGAAACTTTTCATTTTGGGAAAGTTTTTCAACCTCCTCTTTCTCAACCAAAAATGCTTCAAATGAAAAATTGTTGGTCATGAAAGTTGTAGATTGGATCATTCCCTTTACAAAAAGTACAAGAACATGTTCAAATTCATTATGAAACTCAAGTTATGGCTTTGCAAAGTTGGCAAAAATCCTATAATTTTCACTTTCACACCAAAGAGGATTTTTTGCAATTTCACATACCAAGTCATTTTTTGACCTCTAATCACTCTCTGAGCATCATACAAACATAATACATTGCATTGTGACCAAAATTTCCCAAAGAACTACTTGCTTTCATGGCTTGCA